>CM031604.1:67689289-67819289 GCA_018398815.1 Conus ventricosus
TATGAAGATCCCATGCTGTTTTGTTGTGCTGTTATGAAAGTTTTTGCTGAAATTAAGATTAAATGTTAAATACTGTGCTGTAATAAAAAGTACATGTTATAAACTTTGATAGACTGGGATATAGATTGCATATTGTTGTATACTGTGTTGTAAATTATGTGATTGTGTGTTCTTAGCTGTAATAGAGATCACATAATGGTACAGCATGAAACAAACTTTACTTTCATATAGATTGCATGTGGTATCCTGTGCTTTGGTAAAATGTGTATGGTGTACTGTAATAAAGATAAGATATATTTAATGTAACATGTAATGATAATACCATTTTGTATACTGTATTGTAATATTGGTGATCTGTTGTGTGTTGAACTATAATAAAGAATGTCCATTGTGACTATGAGAGCATGTTGGATACTGCACTGTGTGATGATTATAAAGATTGCATGCGAGATACTTTGCAGCAGCGAGTACAAACAGATCGCATGTTGGATACTTTGCTGTGATAATTACAGAGACTGCATGTTGGGTACTGTGCTGTGATAAGTATGAAAGAAATTGCACTCTACAGTCAAGATTACATGTTGTTTTCTCTTGTGTAATAAAGATTGCATGGTTAGCGTCGCAGACTCCCGGCTGAGAGGTTGTGGGTTCGAATGCCATCAGAGTCATGTGGGTTTTTCTGCCCCGCCAGCTCCTACCCAGAGTTGAGTTTGCTGCGGACTCAGTTGGGAAGACTGGGACCACACAGTCGAGTTTCATCCACTTAATGGATGCTTTTCTGAGAGTGTTGCTCAAATTTCCTGACCTCTGCAACTTTCATTCCAATGATGGACAAACAGTAAAATTCAAGACCTTATTGAAACACTAATCATTTTTGGTTATTGTGATTTCTTGTCAACTTGTGACAAGCACAGAAAATTTCTCTCCAGTATGGCAGAGTGAGTGTACTTTAAAATCAACTACTTAAGTTTCTTTCCATACAAGGGCACACACTCCAATGACATAACAGTGTGAAACAGTCAACAGAGTAGAAACTCCCCTTTCCATCTCCCACTTTCAAATCGTGGCACTGTGTAATTTAGTTTGACAATCTGTTCTTATGAAGTCTTGAAGAATAATACAGTGATTTTTTTTTTTATTCGCCTGTTTTATTTATTATCAATTTATAGACCTTGATTTACAGTCATATTTTGGACACAATTTAAAAAAAAAAATCATTTTTATTAAAGGATATAACAGCCTAGGAAACAAGCTTGATTACTGTCCATGTATCAGACGTGGGAATCTTCCGCCTTTCGGCGGAATTCCGCCATTTTGGAGGCCTCAGAGGTCATTTTTGAGATCGATGCAAATCCGTTGAGAAATTGGGGGGGGGGGTGTAACATTTATCAGAGCTCTTCCGCCTTAGGCGAAATCCTACGCTCGCATGGCCGTAATGCGAGGGCGAGGGGGTGAAACTACGTCAGCGAATGACTCGTCGAGCAACCTACCTAGCCTACTGATTCGTTCGGTCATTTCCGTTTAACATGAGCCCTCCCGAGACAAGTACAAGAACAACGTACGACGCGGTTAACCGAATCTATCAACCAAAGGGAAATAATCCTCAGACCTTATTCGCCGCCATCTTTTTTCATAAGTTTTTGACTGGTGACAGGCGAAAATGTTTCGCACGTTAAATGAAAATGAAAAAGTGTTGGCAAGTTCCATTGATTCCTCAGTGAAAAATAAGTGGAATTGGAAATGGCTGGATGAAGTTGTGAACACAAAGATCGTTTTAGCTTCTGTCAGCCATGATGTGCAACTTCGACTGGGGGATTCTTTTAAAAAAACTGACCGACCTGGCTTAGCAGTGTGCACATGGTGCAACGACACTATTAAGTATGGTTCAAAGGGGAAATCACGCTGACCACTTCTTGTTGATAAACAACCGCGTCAGTAGTGAAAGATCGCCTTACGAATGTGACGCTTGGAACATCGCGCTGGTGACCTACTCGTTTTTTGAGTGAACCGGTGTTTTAGGAAGAAGAAGAAGATCGGTGAGTGACGTCATTCTCTCTCTCTCTCTCTCTCTCATTGACCAGCAGCCAGCAACCTGTGTCCATGTGATCTTCATGGAGTCCTGGGACTAGTGGGAGAGGTATGTGAATACTTTATAGATATTTTGTTTCATGATTTGACACACACACATGCACACACACAGTTGCACAGAGTGACACACATGATTCAAACGCTCCACACAATGCACACTTTTGATCTTGATCATTTGGTGTCACAGATTATGATTTTTTCAATGTTAAATGACAAAAATCCTTCAGCTCAGGGGCTTCGCCCCCAGACCCCCACCAGGGGCTGGACCCCACTGGGGGCCTTCAGCGGCCCCCAGACCCCCCGCAAAAATTTTCCTCCTTTTTCACTTTTTCTCATTCCCACCTCTGATGTATGCGGGCACACATGCGAGCGTGTGGTGGGTAAGTGGTTGGGTGAGAGAGAGAGACGGATGTAATGAACTAAACAGTTGAAACAAAAATCGGATACAACAAAGCAATTTTGAATGTCCCCGGCGATTTGTTACAAGCGGCTTCGAGGCTTCGATTGTATATTGAAGACTGTGTATCTTGCTGTATTTGTGGTTTATGTGTAATGACTACAAAGTATTGCAGTGATGGTATGAAAAGTATAGTGAAGACTGTGTATCTTTCTGTATTTGTAGTTACTGTGTGATGACTGTATGTCGGTGTATTGCAGTGACGGGGCAGGGTGGAGCTGTGTGCTGTGTGCCTTGCTGGTGGCTGTGGAATCCCTGCAGGAAGAGAAACGCACCGCTCCCTTCCTCCTGGCACGACTGGTCCACACGGCCCGCCCCCAGGCCTTCACTTCTGCGGTATGTTGGTGATACTTCTCCTGTCGTACCTATGGAAAGATGTGTGGCATAGGAGACATCGGGAAAGCCATGTAGTATAGCAGACATAGGAAAGGCATGTAGGATGGCAGACATCGGGAAAGGCATGTAGGATGGCAGACATTGGGAAAGGCATGTAGGATGGCAGACATTGGGAAAGGCATGTAGGATGGAAGACATCGGGAAAGGCATGTAGGATGGCAGACATGGGGAAAGGCATGTAGGATGGCAGACATTGGGAAAGGCATGTAGATGGCAGACATTGGAAAGGCATGTAGGATGGCAGACATTGGGAAAGGCATGTAGGACAGAAGACATAGGGAAAGGCATGTAGGATGGCAGACATCGGGAAAGGCATGTAGGATGGCAGACATTGGGAAAGGCATGTAGGATGGAAGACATTGGGAAAGGCATGTAGGATGGAAGACATCGGGAAAGGCATGTAGGATGGCAGACATTGGGAAAGGCATGTAGGATGGCAGACATTGGGAAAGGCATGTAGGATGGCAGACATTGGGAAAGGCATGTAGGATGGAAGACATCCCTGAACAGGATCTTCATGGACTCCGCTGTAAAATGTTTGTGTCTCACATCGTGCAAGTCCCAACACTCTAAAAGAACATGTTTCATTGTGAGTGGTGCATGACATGGAATACACCACGGAGCTTCTTCACTCTTTAAAAGGTAAGAATGGGTAAAATACGAATGGCCGGTGTGCAGCCGGCACAGAACCGTTTCTCTCTTTTACGACCTCCCGACGTAGATGGGAGGAAGTCCTTAAGGTTTGGACGGATCTGAAAGAGTTTGTTATTCGTCTGTGTGTTCCAATCCTCCTGCCAGAGGTCTCTCACATAATCGTTAATTTTGGGTTTCACATCTGAGCAGGGGATATAAGTGTTGGACAGTTTCTCTCTTGTGGCGTTCTTGGCTAAACGATCAACCATTTCGTTCCCGCCGATGCCAACATGACCAGAAACCCAAGCAAGAGTAATGTTGTAACCGTCCGCCTTCAACTTACTAAAAAGTTCAAAAAAAAATAAAAGTTCTGGATGCTGAAGGTTGCGGCCAGCTATGGCCTCCAAAGCTGACAGCGAATCCGACAGAACCAGAAAGTCCCTCTTTGAAGAATGTGAGATTATCTTCAAAGCCAAAACCAGAGCAGTAAGTTCAGCAGAATAGACAGAAGCATCTGAATGAATATGTTCCAACAGTATCTGAGGAGCCCCAGGGCAATAGGCTGCACAGGCCACTCCATCTTCAGACTTGGAACCGTCGGTAAAAACTTTTGACAGGATGGGAATTTCAAACAGAGCTCAGCATACAATGCCTTGTACGCCAGAGAGCTGGTAGACTCTTTGCGAAAAGCATGCAAGATCAAAACGAATCTCTGGTGTGAAGAAGGTCCACGGTGGTTGATCCGGAAACTTGGAAAATCAGATACTACACCTAGGTCTAGACCTGCATTCCGCACGTGAGGCTGCATACGAAGACCAAACGGCGGAATACATTTAGGGTTGTTTTCAAACTTACTTTGGAACGGAGGGTCAAAGACACAGTCATAGGCAGGGTTTTCTGGTTCCGAGAACAGTCTGATGTAATAATTCAAAGACAGTTTCAGCCTGCGGTTGGACAGTGAAGGTTCACCCGCCTCTGCGTACAGGCTGTAGACAGGGGTGGTGCGGAACGCTCCAAGACAGAGACGAAGCCCTTGATGGTGGATAGGGTCCAAGAGTTTGAGGTAAGAAGATCGTGCGGAGCCGTAGACAGCACAACCGTAGTCCAGTTTGGAACGGACCAGGGCTCTGTAGAGGTGCAACAAAGTTTTCTTATCAGCGCCCCAGTCGGTGTGCGCTACGACCCGCAGAATATTCAGTGCTTTCTGGCAAGCAGTTTGAGGTTTTTAATATGGCTGAGAAAGTTAAGTTTTTGGTCAAAAATGACTCCCAGAAATTTGGCCTCTTTAACAGCTGAATAGGAGATTTCCCTACTTGAAGTTCAGGATCTGGAAAAAAACTGACGGAAATTATGGAAGTGAATACACTGCGTCTTTGTTGGAGAAAAGGTGAAACCGTTTTCATCTGCCCACCGATGGATTTTATCTACGCAAAGCTGGAGCCTGCGCTGGACACTCGGGTACAGGCTTCCAGTTGCGTAGACAGCAAAATCATCCACAAACAATGAGCAGTCTGAACCCTGCTGAACTGATTGAACAATGTTGTTGATTTTAATACTAAAGAGGGCAGGAGACAGTATGCTCCCCTGTGGAACACCCAACTCCTGCTCGTGGACATCAGAGAGAGTGGTGCCAACCCGGACCTGAAACTGTCGTTCTGCCAAAAAATTTTGAATAAAAAGCGGAAGATGACCTCGAAAACCCAGATCGTGGAGATCATGAAGTATCCCGACTTCCGGTGGTATCGTAGGCCTTCTCCAAGGCCGAAGAAAATTGCCACTGCATGCTGTTTGTTCAGAAAGGCGTTCCGAAGTGTAGATTCCAGACGAATCAAATGGTCAACTGTAGTCCTATGTTTGCGGAAACCACACTGTTCTTTCGCCAAAAGGCCATCGGTTTCGAGTTTCCACATGAGCCTAGCGTTGACCATTTTCTCCATCAATTTGCAGACAGCTGTCAAAGCTATGGGACGGTAGTTTGATGGATTAGAAAGATCTTTTCCAGGTTTGGGGATGGGAATAATAAGGGCTTTCCGCCAAGAGGGTGGAAAGAAACCTGTAGTCCACACATGGTTGTATACCTGTAGCAGTATGTTCAGACCTTCTTGCGGAAGATGTTTCAACAGTTGATAATGAATTTCATCCATACCTGGAGAAGAATCGCTGCAAGAAAGTAAGGCAGATTTCAGCTCGTTTAACGTGAAAGGAAGATTGTAGTCTTCCATGTTGTCGGACGAAAAGTTGCAGGGTGATTTTTCTTTTAGGGCTTTGTTTTTGACAAAAGTGGCTGATTTGTTAGAAGAGGAGGAATTCTTTTCAATGGTTGAAGCCAGCAGATTAGCAACTGCTTTTTTGTCTGTTATTAAAGAGTCAGAAAACTTGAGATGGTTCACAGTGGGACAGGTGTTCTTCCCTTTGATTTTCTTAATGATGTTCCACACTTTTTTCTTGGAAGTTTTCGATGTCAGCCTGAGCAGAAGCTTCTCCAGGACCGACGTTTACTGATTTTAAAAGTGTGTCTCGATTTGGCACGGAGTTTTTGATGGGCTCGAGCGTTGGGACCCGAAGGTCGTTGGTATACCTGACGCTGAGCCCGTTTTCGAACTTTGGAAATTTGTTGGCAGTCTGAATCAAACCAGGGTTTTTTGGCATTTGAAGTTTATCGGAAGACACTGAATACAAACTTTAGCACACTTGATCATAGTGTTTGTCAGTGATTCTGCTGGGTCCGGACTCTGAAGAAAGTCAGTGTCCTGGAATTCTTTAGAAATAGTGGCTGCAAATAGATCCCAGTTTGCTTTCTTATAATTTAGATGTTGAGAGACAGAGACGGTGTTCAGTTATTACAGGTTGTAGAAGGACAGGGAAATGGTCACTTCCGTGCAGATCGTCATGGACAGACCACTCATAGTCCAGGACCAGCGAGGGTCACAAACTGACAAATCTAAACACGAAAGTGAACCTGTGGAAGAGTGGAGGTAAGTTGCAGATCCGTCGTTCAGACAACACAAATCCAAATCCGAAAGGACATCCTCAATTAGCAGACCTCTGGATGACGTACGGACACTACCCCAAAGAGGATTGTGACCGTTAAAGTCACCCAACAGCAAAAAAGGTCGAGGAAGTTCTTCTATCAGACTGACAGGTCCTGACGACAAACCGGGACAGAAGGAGGTAAATAAAGAGAACAGATTGTCACAGTCTGTGGAGAGTGACTCTCGCAGCAACAGCTTGAAGGGAGGTAGACAGAGCGACAGGACTATACAGTAGAGTTTTGTGTATGAGAAGGGCAACACCGCCCGACCGTCCCAACGTGGATGGTTGTGCAGGATTTGAAAGAATATTAAAGCCAGAAAGAGTAAAGGTCTTTTGGCTTTGAATTTGAGTTTCCTGAAGAGCCACGACAGAAGGTTTTTATAGATTGGCACAAAAGCTGCAGCTCCTCAAAGTTGGAATTTAGTCCACGGATATTCCAATGGAATATTGTATTATCCATGGTGCAGAGGGCGAAAAGGAGAGAGATCAGGTCATCTCCTCTTCAACGTCTGGTGCTAAAGGTTGTAAATTTATTTGAGGTTTGTACTGGACTGTGTTGGTCTTCAGACCTGCTGGCAGACTTGCCAACAGGTGAAGAAGGAGGTCTGGATTTGGGAGACGGTGGAGGCTTCTTCCTCATCTCCACACTGGGTGGAACTCCCTTGCCTGCACGGGCACTGGACAGAGGAGTTCGAGGGGGAATTGCTGGTTTTTTAATCTGCCCAGCAGCAGATGTTGTAGACTGCTGGGCAGTCTGAGGGTGGCGGATTTTTTTGCCTCCACCAGGGGCAGTCACTTTGGGTTGCAAGGTGGTGGACCTGCTACCACCAGAACTGACAGTTCTTACTTGCAATGTCTTCGAAAACATGAATTCATCAGTCTGGCAGCAGACTGACCGAGTAGGGACTGTGGGAACTTTCTTTACAGCCGAAGCATAGGAAGAAGCTGTCGGCGTCTGACTGCCCACAACCTGTTTCCGGCTTCAAAAAAGGAGATCTTCTTTTCCGTTTTGATACGTTGTATAGCAGATTCTTGAATCCAAAGAGGACAGTTTCGTGAAGAGGAGGGATGGTCGCCACCGCAGTTAGCACAATGTGCCGGATCATGACACGGCCCATCATGGGTTTGCCTTGCAGCAAATACCACACACCTCCTGCCCCAGAACAGCGGTCCCTGACATGGCCAAACCTCTGGCACCTAAAGCACCTCAACGGGGACGGCACATACAGCTGAACACGAACATTCAGATAGCCTACTTTGATGACCGGAGGCAGCACAGGGTTGCAGAAGGTCAGAAAGAGGGTGTTGGTGGCCACTCTTTCTGCACCCTTCTTTACTGTCACCCTGCGCACCTCCGTCACACCCTGGGACGTCAGCTCCGTTTTTATTTCTGCCTCTGAAACACCTGCTAATTCTCGGCAGCGAATCACACCTTTTGACGAATTCAACTGCTTATGGGAGTCACCCTGATCTCCCTGTCCACTAATTTTGTTGCCCTCAACGGCTGTTCAGATTGTTTTTGCGATTTACATTGAATGAGGAACGAGCCGTTCCTCAACCTCTTGATAGACCGAGGGTCACCTGCCAAACCTTGAAAGCCCTTTTGTATGGCAAAAGGGCTCAGAGCTGAAAGGGGTCTTTCCTGCTCCGTCCCCTCCATCACGAGCCAGGAAGCCCAGAATCCTGTCCTCTGTCGTACCTCCATATCAGAATCGCTATCTGAATCAAAATTCCCTGAAATAGGGGATGCAGCCTTCCTCTTCTTTTGGGGGGGAAGTTTTTAGAAAAAGCCATATTGAGTTAATTATGTTTCATCTCCCCCTTACCCACCCACCTTGGAGTCCAACTAAGGGCCAGGGCCAAGAAACCAATGTCTGACCCCTTCCAGGCTTCGGAGAGACATACGGCAAACAGAAGCCACCAACCCTATCCCCCCTGATCATGCTCAACTCCGGGAACAGAGAGCTGAGCACTGCAGGGGTTAACTTTGGCCAGCAGGGGAACTGTCTGTCTTGACCCAGCCCCAAGAAGGGGAGCCGATTAGTACACCCGGGCCAAAGTGTACTCCCTGTCTAGGAGAGGTCCGAGCCAAAGTGATGTGTTGAGAGCGCTGGCCCTCTCAATCACCAGGATCTCATTCCCCTCCGACACAGGTCGCACCGCACGGCAAACGCGGCGGATCTTAAGGAGACCACAGAGAGAAAAGGAGTGTGGAAAAGAAGACTTGAAGGGAGACGAGAGATAGAAAAGGGCCAAATAAGGAGGCAGAAAACAAGAAAAGGAGAAAGGCGGGTTACTCTTAGTCAGGATCCTCACCCTTAGCCTATCTGACATGGGAAGCCCTACCAGGGGCATCAACTCCTTACCACGTTACGCTTAGGCCAGACGGCATCTTCACCTCTCAGGCCTAGAAGCAGTTTGAAAAAACCAGCCTATAGCCAAGTATTGATGCCCCCGCCAACAAAGCCTAAGGGATCACTGGACCGCGCAAGCCCTCCGACCACGACAAGGTCGCAACCCCCGGAGGGGAAAGGCATGTAGGATAGAAGACATAGGGAAAGGCATGTAGGATAGAAGACATAGGGAAAGGCATGTAGGATGGAAGACATCGGGAAAGGTATGTAGGATAGAAGACATAGGGAAAGATTAGGATGGAAGACATCGGGAAAGGCATGTAGGATGGAAGACATAGGGAAAGTCATGTAGGATGGAAGACATAGGGAAAGGCATGTAGGATGGAAGACATCGGGAAAGGCATGTAGGGAAAGATGTAGGATGGAAGACATAGGGAAAGGCATGTAGGGAAAGATGTAGGATGGAAGACATAGGGAAAGGCATGTAGGACAGAAGACATCGGGAAAGGTATGTAGGATAGAAGACATCGGGAAAGGCATGTAGGGAAAGATGTAGGATGGAAGACATAGGGAAAGATGTAGGATGGAAGACATAGGGAAAGGCATGTAGGGAAAGATGTAGGACGGAAGACATAGGGAAAGGCATGTAGGATAGAAAACATCGGGAAAGGCTGTAGGGAAAGATGTAGGATGGAAGATATTGGGAAAGGCATGTAGGATAGAAGACATCGGGAAAGGCATGTAGGATAGAAAACATCGGGAAAGGCTGTAGGGAAAGATGTAGGATGGAAGACATTGGGAAAGGCATGTAGGATAGAAGACATAAGGAAAGGTATGTAGGATAGAAGACATAGGGAAAGATGTATGACGGAAGACATCGGGAGTGCATGTAGGACAGAAGACATAGGGAAAGGCATGTAGGATGGAAGACATCGGGAAAGGCATGTAGGGAAAGATGTAGGATGGAAAACATCGGGAAAGGCATGTAGGATAGAAGACATAGGGAAAGGCATGTAGGATAGAAGACATAGGGAAAGGCATGTAGGATGGAAGACATCGGGAAAGGTATGTAGGATAGAAGACATAGGGAAAGATTAGGATGGAAGACATAGGGAAAGGCATGTAGGATGGAAGTCATAGGGAAAGGCATGTAGGATGGAAGACATAGGGAAAGGTATGTAGGATGGAAGACATCAGGGAAAGATGTAGGATGGAAGACATAGGGAAAGGCATGTAGAAGACATCGGAAAAGGTATGTAGGATGGAAGACATCGGGAAAGGTATTTAGGATAGAAGACATAGGGAAAGATGTAGGATGGAAGACATGGGGAATGGCATGTAGGATAGAAGACATAGGGAAAGATGTAGGATGGAAGACATCAAAAAAGGCATGTAGGGAAAGACATAGGATGGAAGACATCGGAAAGGCGTGTAGGATAGAAGACATTGGGAAAGGCATGTAGGATGGAAGACATCGGGAAAGGCATGTAGGATGGAAGACATCGGGAAAGGCATGTAGGATGGAAGACATTGGGAAAGGCATGTAGGATGGAAGACATTGGGAAAGGCATGTAGGATGGAAGACATTGGGAAAGGTATGTAGGATAGAAGACATTGGGAAAGACATGTAGGATGGAAGACATAGGGAAAGGCATGTAGGATGGAAGACATCAGGAAAGGCATGTAGGATGGAAGACATCGGGAAAGGCATGTAGGATGGAAGACATCGGGAAAGGCATGTAGGATGGAAGACATCGGGAAAGGTATGCAGGATGGAAGACATTGGGAAAGGCATGTAGGATGGAAGACATCGGGAAAGGCATGTAGGATGGAAGACATCGGGAAAGGCATGTAGGATGGAAGACATTGGGAAAGGCATGTAGGATGGAAGACATCGGGAAAGGCATGTAGGATGGAAGACATCGGGAAAGGCATGTAGGATGGAAGACATCAGGAAAGGCATGTAGGGAAAGATGTAGGATGGAAGACATCGGGAAAGGTATGTAGGATGGAAGACATCGGGAAAGGCATGTAGGATGGAAGACATTGGGAAAGGTATGTAGGATGGAAGACATTGGGAAAGGTATGTAGGGAAAGATGTAGGATGGAAGACATTGGGAAAGGCATGTAGGATGGAAGACATCGGGAAAGGCATGTAGGATGGAAGACATTGGGAAAGGTATGTAGGGAAGGACATGTAGGATGGAAGACATCGGGAAAGGCATGTAGGGAAAGACATCTAGGACGGAAGACATTGGGAAAGGCATGTAGGATGAAAGACATCAGGAAAGGCATGTAGGATAGAAAACATAAAGAAAGACATCTAGGACGGAAGACATTGGGAAAGGCATGTAGGGAAAGACATGTTGGATGAAAGACATCGGGAAAGGCATGTAGGATAGAAACATAAAGAAAGACATGTAGGATGGAAGACATCGGGAAAGGCATGTAGGATAGAAGACATAATAAAGAAAGACATGTAAGACGGAAGACATCGGGAAAGGCATGTAAGGAAAGACATGTAGGATGGAAGACATCTGGAAAGGCGTGTAGGATAGAAGACAGGGAAAGGCATGTAGGATGGAAGACATCGGGAAAGACATGTAGGATGGAAGATGTAGGGAAAGACATGTAGGATAAAGACATCTGGAAAGGCATGTAGAAGCTGTATGCGCCAATAATTCGTATCGGCCAACCTGCTTGATGACTTGGGTCGTTTATCCACACAGACATACTTTGGAGTGCTTGTCTTGTAACAGCAACAGCATTAATTCAGAAGATAGTATGTGTTTCTTGATAGATGACATTTGATTGAATGTTTTTAATGATAATGAGCTACATGGGAAGTTTTGTTGTTGTTTAAGCATTCAACAACGGTGCATTCCAAACTAATCTCCAGCAGCCCATGGACTTCCCTTTTACTGAAGTTTTGTTTCATACCAACGGCCAACCTGGCCTACTCTTCCAAAAGTTGGTGATGGGATATTACGTGTGTGCAGGATGTTATGCGTGCGTTCACACATGGAACCTCGGTTTATAGTCTCATTCGAAGGACTGTATGGGAAATGGAGTCAGAACCAATGTTAACTCCGAGGGAAAAATCCCCCTGTACCGAAACGCCCCGGCGGAGGTTCGAACCCGCTTTTTGTACACAGCAGTTTTTGTGGTATTTAAACGTTTTTCATTTTTTTTTTTTTTAAATGGTTTTTGTCGTTTCATTTTTCAAGTTCCATGTTTTGTTTTTTTATGTGACATTTTTTCCTGTGTGAATTTGACAGCCCTGAAGACAGCTGGGTTATAATGTGTCAAAACCAGAAGCTAATTGCTTGCTTCATCCTTTTTTTTTTCTCTCGATCCCCTTTTTATTTCCCATTTTTGTTCCTTTCTTTGCAACTTGTTTTGAAGATAGATGGGGAGGGAAAATCAAAGAGGGAGAGACAGACAGATGGATGGAAAAAGAAAGATGTTTCCGTTTTAAAATTACTTGCTTATTCATTGGACTTGTGTTTTTGGACTGTCAGTTGTCAGACTTGGTATAGCTCCAGGTAGAACTTTTCATGAGACAGTGTTGCATTAGTATTGTTTTTTTAATTTTTTTTAAAAACTTTTAGAACTGGTTTCCTCAGACTGGTAATTTCAAACTATCCAGCATTGCGATTACAATTTCAAAACTGTAAAAAAATGTTAAAATGTTCGTGTTAGTACCTTTCCAAAACATTTTGAAAGAAATGGTACATTTATTTTCAGAATCTAGAAGATCCCCTGTCTTATTCCAGTGTGGATCTGAATCTTCCTACTTGCTGCCCTTGATGGATTCCTCAAATTTCAGCGTGCTGGGTTACCAGAGAATAACGTCACTATGATCTGGTCTCTGAAGTGCATGCTGTAGAGAGTCCAGTTCAGTGTGCTGTGATCTTTTGCATTCACATTGTCTGGATTTTCTAGGAACATACTTTTAGGAAATGCATGAATGTGAATTGTTCAAGAACATCCGTGTTGTAAAAGGCATTCTCGTACTGTTTCTATGGGCAGGAGCAGTACGAGTTCTTGGTGCGCTGCTTGCTGCATCATGCACGAGGAACAGGGGAGGAGGAAATGGATGCTGCGTCCAATCCAGGCAATGAAGTGCAAGTGTCCAGTGATGCAGATGCCATTTATGGCAATGATGCCATTTATGGCAATGTTTGAAGTGTCTGGCCCAATCCTTGACAGAAGTTGCCAAGCATCTGGACTTTTAACAGTATATTCAAGGACTCGTGTCCAGTAGGCTTCATACAAAGGGCTTTAAGAATATATTCAAGGACTCGTGTCCTCCAGTAGGCTTCATACAAAGGGCTTTAAGAATATATTCAAGGACTCGTGTCCTCCAGTAGGCTTCATACAAAGGGCTTTAAGAATATATTCAAGGACTTGTCCAGTAGGCTTCATACAAAAGACTATTTAGCAGAATCTGGTTGAAAAGTAAACATTTTTTAAATCTGGTGTCGATTCAATATTTGGGGGAGGTAACTCTTGGTTACAAACTTGTGACCTGGAAAAAAAAATTTCTGTCTACACATGCCCACATTTCATGGAAAACATTTTTTTGGGATAGGGGAAGGAATGTTGAAATCTCAAACATTGAGATGGGCTATGGCCGCATTTTTTTGTTTTCAACCGTTTACTAATTGTTAATTACTTGCAACAAACTTGATACAATATAAGTCCGCTGCAGTAAACCGTCACCAGCTCAAGGCTGTTCATATTTGAACGAGAGAGCTTGCCATTGGTCAGTGTTCAAATGAGTAAGCATTGATGACCAGTGCCAAACCAAAACCCCACTTCAGCGTGCTGTACATCAACAGCACACTTGCTAAAGTCCCAGTCATCAAAACTTTTCCTAAAGGGGATACTGAATAGGCTGGAGTTCGGATTGCCGTGTCATGGTTGTCACTAATGTTCATGAGAAATGAAAAGCATGGAGGGGGACACCCCTCCCCCTCCATTTCACCTATCAAAGTGAATGTTACCAGGGACACTTTCCTTCATGGGTTGTCTTGCATGCTGCAAATGCAAACTGCCCGATGTACCATTTTACTTGAAAGACTAGCACTTGGACCACCACATAAGGTCGATGGAAAGAAAACTTCACCACCCCGACAGCTGGATGGTCCCCAGTTCTGCAGAGCATTGAGCGAGTGCATCTCTCCACAAAGGCTTTGCAGAACACCACCTGTTTTCGCTTGTAATTTTAACGGAAAAAAAATTGCGGCCCTTCCCCCCAAAAAAAAATTACAGGAAAAAAAAAGAAGTTTCGTCTGATACCGTTTTCTTCAAAAGCAGTAAGACGTTTCCCAGCATGCCTTGCATCTTTAACCTTATCAAAGATGGCGACGAAGCAGTCTTATGTGCCAACAGCCGGCTCTTCCAAATCTTCAAAAGTATTGCGATTATGAAGATTATGTTGGGTTTTTTTTTTTTCAAACTACAGGTTTTGCCAGAGATATTAGATAAACGAATTTGGGGTAAACGGGTCTGCAGAACATCTCCAGGCCATTCAGCTGTCTGCATCCAACACTACTTCAACAGTGACTGCTAAGTGCAGCCCTTTTGAATTAATTTTGACGACTGGGACTTGGTAAGTCAACTGTTATGTCGTACAACTTGCCAAGTGAGGTTTAGGTTTGGCATGGTCATCAATGCACAAACATTTCACTGATCGTAATGACAGCAAACCAGTCGCCACACTAGGGATTCTTTAAAAGCTCAATCATTCCAGCTTTCACCTGGCTAGCTAAAGATCATCACAACTGGCGAGAGTTGTTGCAACAGACTTCATAATACTGCTTCCAAGACAAGAATCAAGAGTTTTCTGTCCTCGCCTTGAAGAAGCGAGCGAAAACAAGGGATCAAGCTCATTCTGATCCAGGCTTGTCTCTCAGATGAAGGGGCGGACCCCACAACATCAGCGGACACACTATCACAGCTGTATTGTGGATTTTGAGGGCTCGAGTCCCTTCAGAGACTTTGTGGCGAGACTGAAACGGCTTTGGACAAGTCGGAATGTGTGTGCGTGTCTGGGCGCGTACAAGTGATCTGGTTTCATGAAAGCGTGTTGCTGAAAATAGTTTTTCATGCCACTACCATTGAATGATCATGTCCTTGACTGTCAGAATATGTACAGAGCTTGAGAACAAATCCTCTAGTGGGACCGACAGTGATGGCTTAAAAGCCTTACGAGAACGCGTTTTATTTTTTAAAATTTTCCCTTACCATGGAAGTGCCTATCGTGGGGACTGTCTAGGAAGATTCATCTGCATTTCATTCCATTTGTTTCCAGTGGTAAGGCCACTGGTGGGATGCCAAAGGCCTTTTGCCTCCAAGTATTGTATTAAAGTTGTTTATATTGTACAAAGTTGTTACTGTTTTTATCCTGTCTGTTGTCTTTCAGCCAATTCCATGTCTGTCCCTTTCCATTATTTGATACTCTTCGATATCCCCAGATCCGTCTCATGGAGATACTACCATAAAACATTTGAGGAAATAACACTGGGACATTCCAAAGCATAATCCCTATGGTTTTACAGAAGAAAAGGCAGATACAGATCACCCCTTCACTCCACACAGCTCTTCATGGCCACTGGAAACCAAACGAGTCTGGCAGCTTTGAAAAAGATTGTATAAGGTGCTGACATATAAGATGACTAACAAGCAGCAGCTTCAATCAGTGCTGGCACACGTTTTCATTGCTGGGCAGAATCTGTGTGGCCCTTTGCATACAGATGCACACAGGGAGTCTGAAATGGAACATGCCCAAGTCTGGAAGGATTTTACTCATGCTGGATAGAACACCGCTTCGCTGAAGTCTTGGGGAAACTGGAGCTGTTCTGGGGTGAGAAAACTTCACAAAAATGTGTTTTCATTCAAAAACAAAACCAATGAACGCCAGCAAAAGTATGCCTTCCCCTCCAAAACCCTCTCATCTCCCTGAAGGTTGTCCAGCATGTAGCTGGTATGGAAATGTATACCCCAGAATCTGGAGTCTTGCCCTCAACTTCTAGCTGGAGCACATGGACAGAACAAATTCTCTATGGGCTATTTTCCCCTGTGGTATTCCAGGATAAAGCATTCATCTAGAACTGTAGGTTGATCTTCTCCACACTAGCAAAGTCTCTTATTTACTACTGATGCCATGAGTCCTTCAAAGGTATGTCAAAACAGATCCCAGAGACGTAAATTTTCTGAAATCTGTTCAAAGCTGAGGGTCAACTGCCAAAGGACTTCCAGTCACACAGGCACATGTAGAACCATGAGCTCAGAGGATGGAGATAGGTGGCTGGATAGGTTACATGGGACTTTCTCTAATACAACTGTCCTGTCAGTCTGTTGCTGGAAAGAGATGCCTAGGCAGTCGTCTTTCAAATGCGAGGTATCACAGTGCAGGATGCCAAGCCCAGTCTACGCAATGAGGCTGCTGCAGTCATAACTGCCTCTAGAAGAATACCATGCTGCTGATGCAGCAACTCTTATGGCGATATTTGTGCTCCCCTTCTGAACGTCTGGTTGTCAAAAGTAAATCTAAGACCTTCAAGCGTATTTCCCTGGCTGAAGGACTGTGTTTGACCTTCTGCTGATAAGCTGGCCACTTAGAAGATTTGACATGATGGAAGGCCATCCCCACACAGAGACAGGCCTCCAGATCCTGGTCTGGAACAAAAAAAAAAGTTCAGGAATGATAGAACTACAGGGGCTGTGCTGGTTGCTACTTGGTCCTAGAAGCTGGAAGATTGGTTTGAATAGATATGCCTGTACCCATCGTCAACACAGCGCAGGCCTCCAAGGGTGGTGCAGGGCTGCTCTAAAGGCAGGTGAAGACAGTGCTTCTCTGGGTCCTCCCCAGCACCTTCGGGTGTTTCTTTTTCTTTTCTTCTGAATAGATATGACACGTTCGTACACAAGTCCTCGACAGCATGTGAAAAACGTGTAACTGGAAGAAACCACTGGGAAACCTGATTCTTGCTACGGACAAGATTGACCCCATATGTGTTTCACCAAGTCCTGGTGTTTTGGGCTGAAAAATACCAAGGGAAGTATTATTTCCAACAATTTTCAACTGATGTTGTTAACCCATAGCGATTCAAATTTTCTACCTGATTTAAGTATACTAATCATATCAATCTCGTTGCAAGCTACACTTTGCTGGCTCTGTTATAGTTCAATTTCATAGTTAATCCAGCATTAAACATCATATACTTCTAACGCCAACGATGGCAAAAGTTGGGATACATCCTCTTTCTTTCTGTTAAGTACAAGAAGAAAAGCAAGCAACCTCTCCCCTTCCTAAATATGCAGCCAGAACTCATCTTCTCAAAGAAAATAAATACATGACAAATGAAAGGGAAGCAGATGACCTGGAGTACATGGAAAAGGCCAACCCAACAGAGTAAACAACACATGGATACACCCATGGCTCTGCCAAGAAGACAGCTACGAATGGACACAGTGGAACTCTCACCATACTGACTGACCAAACAGTGACCCAACACACTATCTGAACTGGACACTGCTCCATAAATTGCAATACTTGATTAAGCAGATGCACTGAAAACAGCAACCAGAGCACTGTCATAGCTGCCAAACTTCTGGAGTTGGGAACCAAGGGATGAAAGGGGTTGGGGCTGGGCTGAAGAAGGGTCAGTTAAGCTTTCTGACTGAAAGCATTTCAAACCTGCTAGTGTTTCAGCTGACAAATGTGGGGTTTTCAAAGAAAATACATTTCCCCATACTTATAATTGCCAACATTTGCACATTGTTTGGCCTTTACTATGGAGTAGTTTCATCCCTCTTCAAGAATTACTCCCCTAAAGCCCTTTTTCTTTTCAAAACGAAATTTTGAGATTCTGGATTTTTTTTCACTAAAACTGGTATTTCAGGAATAATTTCTAAATTAACAGAAATTCGAGAAATACCAGCAGGAGGGTTGGCAGTCATGCTCTGTGGCAAAAGGGAGGCAATCAACTCCGTAGTCAAAATTTTCTAAGATGCATCGTTTGTATTGCAAGCCATTCAGATTCTTCAAACCAAAGAAATGGATGCTCCTCCCTCTCCCCTGGCTACCCTGCAGCAGTACACTGGGTTCACAGCCATCCAGTGGATTCCATCACCATGCCACCATGCAACATGTCAAAAAGAAAACAACTGTTGCAAGAGGACCAGAAGTCGCCTTTGAAAGGATGAAACTATAATGAGGGAAAAGCACAAGAGATGACTGTTTAGCAGTACTCTGACTACAACAGTGCAGATGTCTACTTCTTCCCAACCTGAGAAAAGCAAGTGAGCAGAGTGAGACTGAGGGATGTCTACTTCTTCCCAACCTGAGAAAAGCAAGTGAGCAGAGTGAGACTGAGGGCAGGACACTGCAGACTCGGGTATCGCCTGTTTACAGAAATTCCACTGTGATTCTTCTGCAGTGTGCGCATGCAGCACATCTCCGAAGACAAATGAACACTACCAAGGACTATTCAACATATAGTAGCCTTACAACAGAACCCTGGCCCGCTGACGTGCCAATGAGGAACATACTCTTTGGCGCTCTGGTTAACCTTCAACATACTGCAGCATCTGTCCAGGCCTCCACTTGCTGCTGTCTGAGAAAATGACAATGAAGAACAAGTACAAAAATTTTATAAACTGAAAAAGTAACATCATTAATCGGTGGAAAAGTAATCCTTTTCTTTCTTTGAATTAGCATATGCTTTTATTAATGCACTAAACTGTGTCAGTGGGAAAGCTTTAAAAAAAAAAACACAAATTTTGATGTGATTGTCTACATAAACTGGAAATTCCAGATAATGCTACTAAAAATACACTCACCTGGAAAAAAATAAATCACTTGAAAGATTCAGCCATGATTTGATGTGTTTGGGAATAGAATCATTTCTATCAATAAACCTGGTGTTGCTCAGCTTCATGTCTGTCAAGTGCAATGTGCATGAAGATGGCATATGTTCATTTGTCATCAAGATATGTTTGATAGTTTTCATATATTGCTACATCTCATAAATATACATGATACAAAAAGTGAATAATTTTTCGAAGTCCAAAACAGATCTTAAGATTCATAAATATAAGTCTTTATGACACAACATTCTTACGCTCATGACACTTGGCTCTAGCACACACAATTTTGAGATGTGGTCACCAACTTCTAAATTTGTTTTGGAACACCACTACCAATGTGGCTTGTCCCATCCAAAGACCAATGAAGGCAAGGGGAGCCAATTTTCCAAGTGTTTATCATCATCAGCATAGCCAACTGCTTAGAGCCTGTTCAGTACGGTTGAACTTGCGCAAGAAAAAAAAAGTCAATCGGTTGATGATGTTGGGAATGGGACTGCTGCTTACAGGCAAGCTGACCATGTGGGACTTGAACAAGCCTCATACGACTCCTTCAATTGACTGCCATCAACACAAACCACTCCTTCAAATGACTGCCATCAAAACAAATATTTGCCAAGACGTAAAATGTAAACTTACAAGGAAAAGGAAATGGGGCCGACACCAACCAGTACCATATACATACTAGAGATGTTCCCAACCTTGAAAATTCTTCAAACTTTGCACAACAAAGAAAGGAAATAGTCCACACAGTTAAGAGTGATGGAAAAAGACATTCAAAGAAGGTGGTTATACTACTGCTCATCGAAAGCAGCCCCAAAATTCACAAAGGTGAGACACTGGTGATAAACCTGACAGTAGCATGAAGACGTGTACAGGGCGGAGGTCTCTGTTTTTGCCCCGATTGTTGTTACAGCACACCAGCCCATACACAGCCATATGGTATGACTCCAAAATACCACCAACACATCGGGTCACACAAACACCATGATCAGTTCTGGGAGGAAAAGATCTCAGAAGACATAATATTAGCCATTAAGTATACAACACCGTTTATGCATACAAGTTTAAACCCTGACTTTTAAAACATCTTAGGTTTTTCTTCTGTGACTGATTTCACTTTAGCACCGTTATCAGCATGTGCTGTTGTCAAGACTGCTCTACTGTGTCAGCCACTGGATTGTGTCCATCTTTACTATACAATGTATGTGGTTACATTCAGGCTTAGGAAAACCGTCTTCAACAATGCAGACATCATTCATGCGAGTGTATTCACCCCTTATGTTGTTTCAGAAACCAAGACCAATAATTTGGTGAATCTATCCGTCCTTCCCTGAACACTCCACCTGTCTTGTGTAGCCGTCACCCTCTTCTGTTCACCACCTCTCTTTGATTTTGATTTTCAATTTAGTGTTTCTATTCCCAACAAAGACTATGCAATACTGCCATTATTAACAATATCCCTATAAAGAGGGTAGTGCAAGACACAAAACTCAAAATCAAAAGCTCTAGCGACAATTCCTGCCAACTAGGTAGTACATGCTGATATCGGTGCTTATTTTCACTTTGCCAGCTTTCCACTGCACGCATTCGTTCACACTGTCGACTTGTCGCAGTATAGATATTCATTCACTCTTGACAACTTGTCACAGTTCACATTCATTCACCCTGCCTACTCATCATGGTATACATTCATTCACCTTCTCAAGTGCACATTCATTAACCCTGCCAATATGTCACAGTAAACATTCATTCAGCCTGCCAATTTGATGCAGTATGCATTCACTCACCCTGCCAATTTGTCAAAGTATACATTCATTCAGCCTGCCAATTTGTCAAAGTATACATTCATTCACCCTGCCAATTTGTCAAAGTACACATTCATTCACCCTGCCAATTTGTCAAAGTACACATTCACTCACCCTGCCAATTTGTCAAAGTATACATTCATTCACCCTGCCAATTTGTCAAAGTACACATTCATTCAGCCTGCCAATTTGTCAAAATATACATTCATTCAGCCTGCCAATTTGTCAAAGTACACATTCATTCAGCCTGCCAATTTGTCAAAGTACACAATCATTCAGCCTGCCAATTTGTCTAAGTACACATTCATTCAGCCTGCCAATTTGTCTAAGTATACATTCATTCACCCTGCCAATTTGTCACAATACACATTCATTCACCCTGCCAATTTGTCAAAGTACACATTCATTCACCCTGCCAATTTGTCAAAGTACACATTCATTCACCCAGCCTGCCAATTTGTCTAAGTATACATTCATTCACCCTGCCAATTTGTCTAAGTATACATTCATTCACCCTGCCAATTTGTCACAATACACATTCACCCTGCCAATTTGTCAAAATACACATTCATTCACCCTGCCAATTTGTCAAAGTACACATTCATTCACCCTGCCAATTTGTCAAAGTACGCATTCATTCACCCTGCCAATTTGTCAAAATACACATTCATTCACCCTGCCAATTTGTCAAAGTACACATTCATTCACCCTGCCAATTTGTCAAAGTACGCATTCATTCACCCTGCCAATTTGTCGCAGTATGCATTCACTCACCCTGCCAATTTGTCACAGTACACATTTATTCAGCCTGCCAATTTGTCACATTACACATTCATTCACCTTGCCAATTTGTCGCAGTACACATTCATTCACCCTGCCAATATGTCACATTACACATTCATTCACCTTACTAATTTGTCGCAGGGTGGGAGCAGAAAATAGCTATAGTGAAAAGGCCGGGGGGTCCAGGGGGCCCTTTTAGGCCCCTGATGGGGTGCAGGGGCAAGACACTTTTGTGGCCTTTCCTTGAAAACAAAGTTAATAATTAACTGCTATACAAAAAGACTCCAAATATGACAAAATATGACTTACGGCTGGAATATCAAACTGAAAATGTTATGCCAAGTATTTAGAATACATCTTAAATTCAGTAAACCATCAAAACGAAATAGGATGCAATGTATAAATATTACTCACCAGTGATGTTAACAGACGATAGTGGCCGAATTTCAATCACTTCATTTATAAGCAAGTTCAAGAATAAGGATTCCTTGTTTGTTTTTTGGGGTTGTTTTTTAGTCTTACATGGTATAAATTCAGCAGAGAGTCAATATCTGCACTAGCACTGGATTGGCACAAATGAATGAGCGTCTCCACACCACCTTTCTTTCCACGCATCACATTACAGCTGTCCACTGGGCTTCAAACAATGTTCTGCATTGGAATGCGTTTGGCTGGGTCTGGTTTAGGCACTGTCTTGGACTCTTCTGGTGCTTCGTTTCTGTCTAGTAGGGACTGCAGGCCAGCAAAAATATTCTGAGCAGTGGCGACATTTTCACCGAAGCTGCCGAGAAGTTGTATGACGACTTCGCCTCTTGCCTCGTCGAAGTATCTGGCCAGTACATTCACTATTTTGTTGTTGGCATTGTTCATGGCCTCGTCGATGTTCAATGAAAAATGCCTCGTACGCAGTTTGTAAAATGAATCTTCCCTAAAGGCTGCTGCAACTCCATGTGTCATAGTATATGTTGCAGTTTTCCTATCAAACTTAACATCTTCTTCAAAGGCAGAGCTAAAGTAATTGATATTCCAATGGAACAACTAGTATTGAATAAAAGTAGCACCAGGAGTGGCGGTCAATGTTATACCATACCTGCATCAAATATTGACAGCCACTTACATTCTTTTTATCCCAGTTCTGTACGGCTGTGGAACTCACTGCCGGGTGCCATCAAGATTGCCACAAATGCAATCTCATTTAAAAAAACAAATTGATTCGACAGTTTTGAGATCTGCATATTGACGATTTTCTGATTTTACTTCCCCAGATATTTTACTATTACCTGGGCCTGAATTTAACCATTGCTTTTAACTTCTTGAATATCGAGTGCGACCCCTTGTTGCCAAATTTGCTCCAGGGGCCAACAGTCTGAGTCGCACTGTTTTATGTTATTTTATTTTACTTTTTAACATGCGCGCTGGTGATCTACTCGTTTTTGAGTGAACCAGTATTTTAGGAAGAAGAAGACATGGAAAGCTGTTCCAGGTTTTGAGTATCTTTGGCAAGTTTATGACTGAACCTATTAAGTTTCAAAATGGAGTGACTGAGGGCGGAAAATGAAGCAAAATTTGAAAAGACAGGGGGTTAGTTACCGCCAAGGAAACAGAGTACAGGACTAGACACAATGCATTTCGACCTCTTGGGTCTTCTTCAGGTTAGGACAGTGACAAAGAACAAGAAAACACTTAGCTGCTTTCAGCTGCTTCTCCTGTTCGTCTCGCAATCAAAAATTACTGCCAGACGG
Organism: Conus ventricosus; assembly: GCA_018398815.1. Taxonomy (NCBI): domain Eukaryota; kingdom Metazoa; phylum Mollusca; class Gastropoda; order Neogastropoda; family Conidae; genus Conus; species Conus ventricosus. The sequence goes on from CM031604.1 coordinate 67,712,460, forward strand.
AAATGGGAGGATCATGGGAGAGGAAGTAGGAGGGGGAGAGGGAAGCGAGAAGGGAGGGGGGGGGGGGGGGGGGGGGAAGAAGAAAGGGGAGGGTGTGAAACAATGGTAAATAAAATACAGTAAATTAAGAAAATGAATAACTAAATCAATAAATAAATAGAAATAATAAATGAAGTAAAAAAATTAAAAAATAAATTAATTTCTTTTAAAAAAAAATCAGTATCTATCTAGATCTATATATACACACACACATATCTACATGTATATATATGTACATACATAATCTAAATTATGATATAAAATTAAGAAAAAAAATGAATAAAATTAAATTAAAATACATAAATAAAACATAGATAAAAATAATAAATAAATACAAATAAGTAAAATCAACAAAATTAAAAATAAAATAAAATGAAATAAAATCAATGAAGGGTGACTGCACCTTCTGTATGCAGTGGGTAGTGGGGCAATGGTGGTGGTGTATGTGTACATGTATATATGTATGTGTGTGTGTGTTGGTGGAAGATTATGGAAGATTATGCCTAACGGTGTGAAAGTGGTGGGGTATATATATATTAGTGTTACTGTTGGATGTTGATGTCTTGGGGCTGTAGTGTACCCAGTTGGGCAATGAGATGAGTCTCGCATGATGTAGTACATTCAAAGCTGTCATTCTGTGATTGCCAGAGTGCCAAGACCTTCACATGGTTGATGTTGTGTTGGGGGTGGTTGAAGTGTAGGGCAACGGGTTTGGGTCGGTGGTGGCAGATGTCAACCAGGTGTTCAGAGATGCGTGTCTCCAGTGTGCGGAATGTTTCACCTATATAGATCTTGCCACACAGCTGGCATGGATAGCATATACAATGCTGCGGCTCTGGTAGGAGAATGTGCGTTTAATAGTGGAGGAGTCCTTGGGGCCCTGTAGGATGGTGTCTGGTGTGGTGAGGGGGCAGATTTTGCAATTAGGTTTTGAGCAGGGGTGGGTACCTGGTGGTTGGGTGTGGAGATTCTGTTCAATTTGGACCGCATGAGATCTTTTAGGTTTTTATCATGTCTGAACATGATCATGGGTCTGGTATGGAAGCATAGCTGCCAACCTGTTGGAACAGAAATTCCTGTCAGAAGGCAGGGGTCCGGGGGCTGCAGTAGGACGCCCGGTGGGATGCAGGGGCAACACCACTGCTGGGGGTCTGGGGGCAACACACCCAGATGCTGACGGATACATGCACATTAAGGAAGGCAGGTTTGTGGTTTTGTACCATGTGCCAATTGGATTCGAGAATCCTGCAAATGGGAGAGGTGTGTGGGTGGAAGAGGAGGCAGGCGGTGGTCTGTCTGTCTCCTTTGAATGCTGGGTTTCCAGAGCAGCACCTATTACCGGTAAATCAGGCGCCAGTGACAGAGGCAAGCAGTGTTCCGCTAAAAATGCAAAAGTCCTCTTGGCATCCAGCAGGGAATCAACTTTTGACACCGGAGCCATTACTGGAGCAGCAGCAGGAAGACTTGATGTATGTTTCAGCGCATTCAATCTCTCCACATGTTTCGTCTCCTGGGAATGCACTTCAATCGACCTTTTTCCATTTGACTTGTATGCAAGCTTCCGACTGCATGGTATACACCAAGTAGCGCCCACTTCATTTGTTTTCCGCAACCATTTTCAGAACGGATGATTCAATTCGTCCATCTCACCCATCTGTTCATTTCTTCACTTGTTTTTTCTTCATTGTTGATCTTCCGTGTCTCTGCTTCGTCGTTAATCAGCTCCATTTTTGACAAATATAAAGCACAATGATGGTCTTCACGCATTGAAAACAAGATGTCCGATTTCAAATACGAGTGGCGCAAAAACCTAAATTGGAACACGAAACGCGCATATGGGGGGAAAAGAAGAGGAAAAATTTGCTATACGGAATTCCGTATCAATACGGAAAGTTTCTCACCACCATTCATTCACCCTGTCAATTTGTCACAGTACACATTCATTCACCCTGTCAATTTGTCACCGTACTTATTCATTCACCATGTCAATTTGTCACCGTACTTATTCATTCACCTTGTCAATTGTCAACGTACTTATTCATTCACCATGTCAATTTGTCACTGTACTTATTCATTCACCATGTCAAGTTAGGAGATAAGATAAGATAATGTTGCTTATAGCCCAGCCGACCGCAAAGGGCCACATCAGGGCTGTCACACCATGTCAAGTTGTCACCGTACTTATTCATTCACCATGTCAATTTGTCACCATACTTATTCATTCACCATGTCATGTTGTCACCGTACTTATTCATTCACCATGTCATGTTGTCACCGTACTTATTCATTCACCATGTCAATTTGTCACCATACTTATTCATTCACCATGTCATGTTGTCACCGTACTTATTCATTCACCATGTCAATTTGTCACCGTACTTATTCATTCACCATGTCAATTTGTCACAGTACTTATTCACTGTGCCAACATGTCACAGTACACATTCATTCACCCTGTCAATTTGTCACCGTACTTATTCATTCACCATGTCAATTTGTCGCAGTACTTATTCATTCACCATGTCAATTTGTCACCGTACTTATTCATTCACCCTGCCAATTTTTCACAGTACTTATTCATTCCCTCTGCCAGTTTGTCACTGTTCACATTCATTCACTCTGCCAATTTGCCACAGCTCAAACTCACCCCACAAGTTTGCTGCTGAACACATTCATTCACTCTGCCAATTTGTCACAATACACATTCATTCACTCTGCCAATTTGTCAAAGCTCACACTCACTCACCCCACAACTTTGCCGCTGTACACATTCATTCACTCTGCCAATTTGTCAATGTACAAATTATACAACCTGCCAGTTTGCCATAGTATTAACATTCATTCACTCATCCAGCTTGTCACAGTACACATTCATTCATCCCGCTGAATTTTCACAGTACACATTCATTTACCCTGCCAATTTGTCACAGTACACATTCATTTACCCTGCCAATTTGTCACAGTACACATTCATTCATTCTGCCAACTTGTCACTGTACACATTCATTCACCCTGCCAACTTATCACTGTACACTTTCATTTACCAGCTAATTTGTCACATTACACACTCATTCACTGTCACAGTACACATTCTCTTACCCTGCCAATTTGCCACAGTACACATTCATTCACCTTGCCAATTTGTTAGAGTACACATTCATTCACCTAGCCAATTTGTCACAGTACACATTCTCTTACCCTGCCAATCTGCCACAGTACACATTCATTCACCTTGCCAATCTGCCACAGTACACATTCATTCACCTTGCCAATCTGCCACAGTACATATTCATTCACCTAGCCAATTTGTCACAGTACACATTCTTTTACCCTGCCAATTTGTCGCAGTATACATTCTTTTAACCTGCCAATTTGTCACAGTACACATTCATGCACCCTACCTAATTGTCGCATCTCCCAACTGTTGGAACCACGCTCCTAACAGGGCTCATGACCAAACAGGCCGAGTAGGAACTCTGTTCAGCCAATCCTGAGCACCCACTGATGGCCATCTCCCTCAAGAATAACAGATGGTCTCCTTGCTACGGCGTTCACCATGCATGGTCTTCAGGTGCCTTTCTTCTCTGCTAAGCAAAAGATGTGGATTTTGAGCCCTGGATACAGCTATGGTGTCAGTGGGCCGTGGAAAGTGGGTGGTGTCGGAAGCCCTGGACAAGAGGCCCATCCAGACTTCAAGCAGTGCAATTGTGTAAGCAGAAGGTTTGCTACAGACAGTCAATCCATTGCAACACCCAAACAAGGTACTTTTATTACCTTTGTATGCATAAAAACATTGGTTGAAAAAAAAGTTTTGCTTTCATTCAAACAAATGACATGGGGAAAGGGGATTGAGCGTTGGAGCAAATATTTGATGGTACATTCAAAACATGTTGAAAAACACGACAAAAAACTTTGCTCAATAGCTTTAAAAAAACACATTTATTGCACATAACAACAATCCTTGGAGAGAGTATCAAATCTCACGCAATAGAGGCATCATTCCCAAATAAATTAAACATTTGTACACATAAACTATTTGGCTCCAAAAATGCACACATCAGATGGGTTCTTCACAAAAGAAAACTGGGCAAAAACATGTTATCATGGACACTCCCAAGTCTCCAGATCTGGTATCAACAATCTATTGCACTGGTTGAGACGCCAATACAAATCTGCTTGGAAACTTCAAATCTGGATCACAAAATCTCAAGCTTTTCATGGCATACAGAAAAAAAAAAAAAAAAAAAAAGGAGAAAAAATGGGGGGTGGGGGGAAGAAGGGAGGAGAATAACCAACCACCATCAGACAGTGCAAGATGCATACTCATGGCAGTTGCGTCCCACCAAAAGAAGACAAGGGGAACAGCCTTCATTCACACAGATGTATAGGTTTGGTTAGTCTTTGATCAAGTGGTCAGGCAGAGACAACATGAAGTCACCATTGTGAGAACAGGACAAACAAAGCAACACGCAGTCTTCTGGGGCCAACAATTTCCCCACAGGCACACTTTCTTTTGTTTTCAAGTGCCAGAGAGAAATGTCAGAAATCTTTGGTGTGGTATATCAATGCAACAGTCATTCTCTTTCACACATAAGGCGAGGTGGAAAAGAGACGGTGCAAGGGGAAGAAATATGAACAGACATATAATGCGTTCACAATCTTACATTGTAACACCTCAATCACCATTATCAACAGCCAACAATGGGGGGGGGGGGGGGGGGGGGGGCAGAAGTTCAAAATGAGTTCAATTCTCAGGATTAAGACATCAAGGGCAAATTTCACCCCATCTGTACAGTGAAATAAGATCGTACAGTTAAAGAAAAAAACTGCATACTTCATTTCATCTTCATATCAAAACACCAGCTAACACCAAACAAAACAGAGAAGTAAAGTGCAAAGTGTATATTTCTTCCCCCATGCCAACTAAATGGCACAGATTTACAGAGTCTTGTGTTCTATTAAATCTGGGGAGCATACATTTTTTTCTCTTTCTTCTGATATTCTGCTGACAGTGCTTTATTTTCCTATTGAAAGAGAAACTTTTGAATACACTGAGGTCCTTCTAGGTAGGACTTCAGTGTGGAATCAGGAGCTTGTAGGTGTCAACACTTTGCATAGGCTTGGGTGCAGACTGAAAGTGTCAGGATAGTGAACTACTTCTTCATGGTAATAACCTACACTGAGGGAAGATACAGCAGAAGGCTGTGCAGTGTTCAATTCTGGCTGCCAGACCACAAGGATTTCCATACGCACATTTTTGTCACCATCATTCAAACAGCGTTTCAAAACATAAGAGTGGCACCATTTGATGAAACGTATGTGCGCATTGTTTCACTAATGCTGAAAGGCCGTTTCAAAACTCCCAAAACATCCAGTATCCATAGCTTCCTCTTCTCACTTCTCTATTCATATTAGACTGCAAAGCCAACACTCTTTTAAAGCTGTGTTTGTTAAACTTGTGTAAGAGCAAGGAAAGCTAACAGTACTGGGGGAAAAATCTGTCAGTGTTGCTTTTGGGGGTCTTTCTCAGCAACTGAAATCAAAGATAGGGAATCCAAAGGTCACATGAAAGGGAAAATGTTTCAGCTGTATTTTTTCCCTCTTCCCAACTTCAAAGAGAGAGAGGGGGAGAAGAAACATAGCACAATTTATGTGATTAATATAAACTTAGCACAATATATGACCGACTTCTGTTTTGGTTCCCCACACACGAGGCACAGTGAGGATCATAGCTAAGGCCCAGCGCACACTAGCGTCAAGCGTCAAGCGCTGCTCCGAGCATCACTTGTAGCACTGACGTCTGCTTCGCAGCGCGCGGCGTAGCTTGCATCTAGTATCTCTCACACACAGCGCCAGTTGCCTTGCGTCTTGTTGCCTGAACTTCCATATTTGGAAGGAGCAAGGGGGGTACTCCAAACTCAAACCTGACCTTGTAAACAAAATGGCTGGTTACGACAGAAGGGCTGCAGCCGATGATGATATACTTGCTGGTCTTGCTGTTATTGCTGCAGCTGTAGAAATATCACAAGAAGAAGAAGAAGAAAGACGCCCCAAGCGTTCTACCTGACAATGTTATTAACTTCGACACTTCAGCGTCGTTCAAGTCAGCCATCTTTCCTCAGAAGTTCCAGAAGTTCCAGAGTTGCCGGTCTTCCTTCTCTTGCGATTGGCTGGTTTCGTGATCTCCGCGATCTCGAGCATCAAAATTAGAACAAGTCCTATCCTCAGGCGTCGAAAAATCACGGAGCAACGAGTCAAAAATCTTGCCGCTCTGCAAAGCTCGCATACGTGGCGGCGCATCCAATTACGCCTCGCTGCAAAAAATCGCCGTGATCTCGAGATCTTGACGCTAGTGTGCACTGGGCCTAACCTGAAAATCTCAAGAAACACTTCTATATCAGGCAATTAAATGGTGTTCTCTCTTCCACCACATCTTTCTTCTAAATGGTCTGTAAAGTTGATTCTGAGTCTTCAAAGTCCTTTGTGGCATTTCCACTACCAAGAGAAAAATGTTATCAAGCAGCATTTCTTTTTGCTTTGCTGTTCATTTTCACTCTTTAAGCTGGTAGACAGCTGCCAAGAATTTTAAAAAAAAAGAAGAAAAAAACCCCACCTATCTTGAGAAAAAAATCATCTGTACCAATAATCATTTTTTTCTTGCCCCAGTAAATGGTTACTAGGTCCACAAATTATTCACAGGAAAGATCATACTGCACTCTGAGTTTAAGATTTCTTATCATGACAAACTCTGTTTTGTTCCAGAAAAAGACGCATATGGAACACATCTGACACACACATAGAGGATCTGAAGATGCTGTACAAACCAACCAACCAACCGACAGCAAAGTGATGTGGACCAAAGCTGCAGGAACATGACGGAGAAGCCACAGTTAGGAACAGAGCCCTTCTCTCAGGCAGTGGTCCATGGGAGCAGGCCACTTCATGCAGGCCCCACCACCGGCTACAAACTTCTTGTTCTTGCATAGAGAATGATGAACAATGTTTCACACATCAGTGGAGGATTTTTTTGCAGTTTCAGCGCATGTGTATGTATACCTAATACGGACATGACGCAAAAGGAAAGAGTTGGATGCAGATGGACAGCAACGGTAATATGCAGGCGGGGAAGGGATCATACACTCAACTGACCGCTTTTTACAATTTTCGTTTGACAAGCACACAGGCAAAGGCAACGTGTAATGTACAATGCAGACAGTGGACATAACAGAGATGAAAAAAATCACTGACCAACAATAAAAAAAGACCCAAAGGGAATGAAAAGCCGAAGTGCTGACCAAAGTCGACAGTGAAAATACAATCCAAAGAGTGCCAACACAGAGCTATGTACAGAATGTTGTGATCACTCTAGCAGGCACTTCCAAAAGTTGACAGAGAGCTGGGATGATATCCCTCTCCCCTTGAAAAAAAACACCCAAAACAACAAGAAGTACATTGCCCTCTGCACTCAGGGCTACAGATAGCCCACACTGTCTCTCCCCCACCTTGCTGGGACAACCTGACTCCAGCTTGCACACAAAACAAACTGTATCACTAGTGGAAGGCAGGCCACAATAAATGCACACGTCCCTCGTCTCCTGCTGTGTCACACCTCAGTGTCATCGTCCCTCTTGAGGGAAACTCTATGTACATGGCAGTAAAACCAAACCAGGTCAGGGTCTGTCCAAGTGTCCCACACTGGTGCACACTGGAGCACAAAGACCGCTTCACTCTGGGAGAAAACAGACAAGGAGCAAAAGGGAAAAAAAAGACGGCTGGGGCAACCAATCATCAGCTGTTTCCAACCTTATCTGTTGATGCCATGACACACATATGAATAGGTGAAGAGAACGAACTGGCAGTTTAAAGTTGACCGACATGTCGCACAAAGCCAACACAATGAATCATCCTGATCAACAGGATGTACAACACTAGAGAGATGATTGTCAAAAAAGGACAAGTTTCACCAAAAACACATTATTACATACTCCAGCCAACAAAACAAAAAACTCAAGCAAGAAAAGTTGAACACAGGATAAGAGAAGTTGAACATGCTGAAAGTGAACAATAACACCAGCAAAACCAAATCATTTTTCCAAAATATTCTGTGTGGGCAATATATGTGTTCATATTCAAATACTGTTGAGAAGTGGTGAAATATTGCACATGTGCCACGGCAGTGAAGATGACAAAAGTGATTTAATTCCACAGGAACCTCAAAATGTAAAACTTGATGGGAAAGTGGAGAGAATTTTTTTTTCCTTTCAAAGCAAATGTCTGAAAGTACTACTTCTTCTCCAAACCATTGCTGACCAGTCATTCTTTCATATTTTATTTCAGACACATGTTGGCAGACAATTGTCGTAATGAATGCCTGACAAAATAAAATGATGAAAGCCATCTGGTGTATAGCTGAAAGCCATCAGCGCTGATGTATTATCCAGGGAAGGGGGAGGGGTGTGGGGAGGGGCGGAGGGCACATCTGTACACCAATGTTCAAGGTGGAATGGCCTGCTAATCTAACTTAATACAATGGATATTCACAGTCAAAGTCTTCAGTCAGCAGCCAAACACCCACCACATGTATACAGTAGTTATAACCATTGCTACACAACTCTCCGTAAGCTGTGGCAAATCACACGTCTTGAACACTGGTTTTCCCTTGGCATTTTTAACCCTAAACCATTTATCCCTCTTTACAATCACATAATTTTGTCTCTGTGAATCAAAACAATGTCCAATTACTTTGGATCAAGTACATGCAAAAACAAGTAGGACCTAAACACATCCATTTTTTTGCCTGGTTTTGTTTGCATTTCTTCAGTTACTTCCAACTGCTTTTACCTCTCATCCACTGTCATCAGTACATCAATAATAATGCAAAGCTGTCCCACCATACAGTTGAGCAACATTGCTTAGAGATTAAAAATTACACCATTCTGGACTGGCTATAAAAATCTATAATGTTTTTCAAACTATGTATTCAATTTCACTTCTGAAAACTACAAAGGGTTGTTAGGGCTGTACTCACCTGTCAAGGCCTACACAGTCAAGGCTGTTTGAGCCTGTCAAGGCCTAAACTTCAACCACCTGAACATTTCATTGACCAGTCTCACACATTCAACTGTGGGGTAGGAGGGTGATCAACACAGGTTTATTCCAAGGGCGAGTACACCGTCACCTATCAGCTAGTCATTTCACTGCCTCTGTACAACACAGAACTGATGTCCGTGACCCAAACCACCGTGGAGCAGGTGGAAGGTGTGGGTAAGCCACTACTGCCACCACTGGAGTGGAGAGGTGCTGCGTGTCCCAGGTTGTTTGTTGAAGGCAGGCCAGCATGGCCTCTCTCGCTGCAGCTGGGGACAGGGAATTGGTGGCAGGCAGCAGCAAACGGAAGTTGTGGCCAGGGCAGGACAAGACGTCGAGCTCCTCCCTCCATATGCCTAGGCTTCACACCTGCCACTGATACATACACAACGTTTCTTGCCATTTTGGTAAAAAACATGTACATAAGTAGAAGGGGATTCAATTACGGTGAAAGATGAGCAGCTGAACTCTTTTTGAAGTGTGGACACAAGCATTTGCCAATGTTTATTGAGCAAAATGTATTCAAACAGCTCCTGGCGCCCTGGACTTGAGCTTTTTTCATACATTTAAAGAGTTAACATCTGTCTACAATCTATTTTATTTCAAACTCTACCAGGTACACATCCAATCAAAAGAATAGCTTGTTGAAATATACATTGGCAATAAAATGCTGAACTGTTTAAATGCATGCTGATTATTCTCAAACTGATGCAAATCAATTGCCACTTCTCAAATAATTTCTGGTGCATAAACTACAACTTTGAATTTAGATACTTACTGGTTTATTTCTATATGTCTTCATGTAGAATTAAAAAAAGAACAGCATCAGGTATTCAGTGGTTTCTTATTCTGAAGTGTTACAATCTCACTTTGCAGTTAAAAAAAAACACCTTTAAACCATCACACTGAGCTGTTTATAATTGATTCTTTAGATATAAACTTAGAAAAAAAACACTACAAACAGAACTACTGTGAACAAATATTTTTCTTTTTTATCATTCACTCTCTATTCCCTCCTCCCACTCCATACCCTAAACAGAAACTAAAGAGAAATCCTTATGCACTCAGTTTGACAGCTGAAAAACAAAACGTATATTTGCAAACGCTGATCCAAATCACTCAATAATGCTCCAGAAATGATCTAAAAGAAGTGAGATCAAATATACAAACGCTGGTCCAAATCACTCAATAATGCTCCTGAAATGATCTAAAAGAAGTGAGTCGATTTCATGTATACACTGTTTATCTGTATACCTGTTAAGTATACATTAAAACTGTGTTCCTTTATTTTCCTTTTACTCTGAAGCAGAAAAAAGCAACAATGAGGTACTCCGCAAGTGGAATCATTATAGTTTCATCATACAAACAAGATAAGAATGATGTCTTCAGTATTCCTTAGTGTGTAGACTATAATTTCCTTAGGATGAAATGAACTCAACCTGAAACAAACACTATATTACAAGTCAACAGAAAAATGGACCATATCTTCACTATCACATCATTATTACTGCTGAACTTCCAGTGCCATGTTCTGCCAATGGATCATTCACATTCAGGTCTTTATAAAATCTGCAAGGCATTTGAAATATGCACATCTTTCAATGCATCAAGTGCACGTCAAATATTTCAACATTTGTATCTTGAAAATAAGTTTTCCTTTGAAAAGGACAAAACAAAGTGTTAGAAATACTGACCAAACAAATATGCATGTTACTTGCCAACAATTCTGCGAGTAAGACAACTGTCAGTCACAGGGCACATGCAAGTCTGGAATTCCAATCCTGACTATTGTCAAACCACTCACAGACATGCTTTTAATGATTGCTCATCTATCCAACAGCTGTTATTTCTTGTTCTCATGGACAAGTCATCAACAGAACTGTCCCATTTACTGGTTTATCTTGCCATTAAGTTATTGTCAGAGTTACAGTATTAAAGGGACCAACTGACAACAATCTTTATGAAACCATGAATATGTCGAGAGACTAAGTATCAGTGGAGGTCTTCAACAATACAGCCAGAAAATGAACAATAAAGATGTTCATTATGCACAAAGTCGGAAAAATCAACAAGCACAGACACTACACAAACTTGTCAACGTGTCAGGCTCAATACAACTGATCTATGGTCGCATCATTTCCTTAATGTGAGAGATAACTACATGGACTAGTTGATTCCACATGGTGAACACAGAGTCACATGCTGTCAGCGCCTGGTTCCAGGATAAGGTGGTCACAGACCAAAGTTGTGTGGGAGTTACGGGTTCAAGCCCAAGTAGCGAAACACTCGGAAGCAGGAACAGTCTGAGGAACTCCCCTCACCATGCTGCCACATGCAAACAGAAAGAGAGAAGCACAGCTGATGAGCCCTAGAGTGGGTACAACAATGTACACAACTGACAAAATGACTGACTCCCAAGGCAAATCTTTAGTAAGTTATTCTGACAAGGCTAGCTCACTTGTACTGTAATCAAAGACTATTTAGATGTCTTCATTAAAAAAAAAAAAATCAAGCTTGTAACTTTGTATGTTCACATATATTCTTTTACTTTTTCATTTGATGTAATCAATGACCTTACTACAAAACTTTTTTCAAAACACAGAGGCCATAAGGTACGCTGTAGAAAACTGGTCCCTGACCAACATAAAAACTGGTGATCACCTAGGCGTTTTCTGCCCCTAGTACTGTAAATGTGTTCCTGTTGACCGTCATCATGAAAACTGTTCATTCAGTCTGCATGACATGGTGTGCACCAATGCTGACCCAAAGACCAGTGAAACAGAAGTCAGGGAAGGACTCTGCTTGCTCCCAACCCCAGCAGTCACTGTCAAATACTGCTGCATGATGGCAAAGAGGAGAAGATTCACAGTCTGACATTAGCCATGTAAAATAATCTTTAAAAAAATACCATCAAATGGCAAAGATGACAATATACAGAGTGACACATGTAGCATAGACAGTGAATGCTGTGACCACCACCCAATTTAGCATGGACAGACCACACAGAGAAAAACAGACACCATGTTCACCACTTGTCATCGCATCTGTTTTGAGAAGAATCACAGGCACATATCACACAATTCTTTGACCCACGTTAGGCAGACCCCTAAAAGCCACCAGTGAACACAATACAGCCTTGTGTGCGACATTCCCATGAAGAGCAGGCAAACAGCCACATACTACTACTTCCTCATTTCTGCTACACCACTCTGATCATCAACCATCCTTCGCCTGGATGAAAGCAGTCAGCAGACCTACAACAGGTCCATGAAAGACTTGGGGTATCAGTGAAAGAACACAAACTTTTTTTGAGAAAAAAATATGAAAAGAATGCACAGCTCAACAATGAACAGCTCAATCCTAACGCATGGATAGTTCACATCATTACCTTTCTTCATTACGTTCCTTTTCTCCCACGACAGAAAGCACAGTTTGAAATCCGAGTAACCTCTTCGTTCACGAAAAATCCCAATTCTCTATAAGTAACTGAGAAAACTATATATGTACAGCAAGAAACAAAGTTTAAGAATTTAGTAGACTGACCAATCTACAACATGTGCATCATTCTTTGATCCTGAATCACCAACTTCAAGCATGCACAGTACTAAAGCATCATCATCAAGCATACTTTCAAACTGCATGCACACATACACACACAAATCCAAACACACTTTACAGGGAATCTGGATATTACACAATCAGGTCAAAGAAGTTACCACTACCACTCCCTTCACCCTGCTCCCACAATACCATTCCAACCAATATGTTCTGTACACAGCCCAATGTACTGCAGTCTGCGCCCATTCCTCCCCACTGCGGTTCACCCACCTGTGTGCATGCCTACATTTCTCCCTCATCTGTTTGGAACTGTAAGTGATTCTTGGTCAGTAACACAGCAAAAAGGCCAACAACAACGGCTAGCAACACCTTAACACAAACATGATGACAAAGCCACTTTCCCTCCTGCTTACTTCCACAGCCCTTTCTTGGTACTTCTTTAAAAATGGTCGTCAGAGAACCTTCTCACAACAATCATCTCCACACATACAGATCACATGCCTTGGAAGCAACAGTAAAACAAATCTCATTCCTAATCTTAGGAATCTATTAATTTGAAAAAGAAAAAAAAGCTTCAATGCAACTCCTATAACTCCATAAGATCCTTCGAATGTCAAAATGTTTAATTAGCATTCAGAATAAATCAGATTAACATTATAGCAACAAGCAACGCCACCCATTACAACTGTTCTTTATATACATACATACTGATCTATATCTGATAAAAAAAAAGTAATGGCTGGAGGTCCCTAAGAATGAATGTGTCAACAACAACTGGATATTCCACCATGTGGTCATGAATACTGAGGTCTGAATATCACAACCTCTTACATCAGTAAAATAATACACATTACTTGACTAGGAACAAAGGGATTGACTACAATCTCTAGAAATGCTAGCTCAACAATCATCATACACAAAACTGAAAAGCTACTGTCATATTCAATGAATCACAATAAAACTAAAGATTCACTTCCTCAAAATTACTTACAAATCATAATTTACAGAATCCTTTCAGTCCCTGAAAAGCTTTCCTCAAATGTTGTTCTGAACCTAATCTCAACTGCTGGATATTCTCTCTCTATGTACTATGCCAAAACACTGTATTAAGTGCCAATGCTCTACTGAAACATGTTTACAATATATATGAAAAGTAAGAATAGCACTACCACCGCTGGTGGTTAAAAAAATACCTCACATATTCTACAAATCCCATAAGACTTCACACAACCTGATCACAATGATCTAACAATACCACTATCCGCCAGCAATAAGCATAAAAAGCACACCACATGGATTTATTGCTATCCTTTTCTGTTTTTTCTGCTACATTGTCCAAGCACAGGTAAATGACCATAATGTTGCAGGAGTAGCTAAACCCTGCTCAAAAGCACTGAACTGTCGACAACTTTAATGTTGCCAGCCTGCAATCAACATTCTACCACTTCTCATTCACAGCATCTCTGAACAGAAAAAAAATCCTACTCCACAGTGCGAGTCTTAAGGACATTTTCTTTACAGCACTGATAATTTGGCATTTAAAAAAAAAATACTTATCATGTCTTCACGTAACTAATAAACAGGCATGATTTTGTTCAGACTTTCAAAAACAATCAGTTAAAATGGTCTGTCAGTTTCATACATTTTGAGCAACCCTTGGAAGGAAATGAAGCCCTTTCTCTTCTTTAATTATTTGTGGAACTCTTGTAAGCGGGAATGCTGTCAGGATACACAGGCTTCATCCATGTAAAATATTTCATAAATTCCTCTACAAAACAAGATTCAAGTAAATGTGTGGCTCTGCCACCACCAATTTCTCTTTCCCACTCTCTCCCACCCCCAAAAGTACAACAACAACACACACAAATCCAATACATTTTCTTCGGTCATCTTAATATGCAAACATGATTATGATTCCCTCAGTCATGCACCACTCTGTAACATTCTACTTATATTTTTTAATCAAGGTTAAAGCCAATCAGGCAACACCAGAAGAAAGACTATCCATGATGCAGTTTTCCCCCAAGACTAAAAGACGTCATCCACAACACACAAACCACCATCTTCCCAACAGTCTGTTTGCACTGAATAAATACCAGAAAACATAAAACAACATGATGATCAGTCACAAGACACAACTGATGACTAGTCAAGATACAGAAAATTTAAAACATCAATCAGTCACAAGTCAACTGATGACTAGTCGAAACAGACAGAGACTGCCCGCAAAGTCATGGCACTATGCACAAACCATATCGCACAAACCATATCCAGGTAAACGTGTCCATTACAATCACATTGTGCACCAGAACCTGCTGGTTTTGTGAAGACGGACAGAGAAGGGGAGACAGTGAGAAAAAGAGGGGAAAAAAATCAAGATCCTTCCACAGAAGTGCACAATGCTGCTCTTAAGTCCTGTTCTCCATTTTCTACCTTCTCTTTCACAAACACTACAGGAATTAGGGAGTTAGTCAAGCTGGTCAGTTCAGACTGGCATCTCCATCCCTTTCACTCTCTCTGGGCTATGATGCATGCCAGATCGACAGTAAAGTGAAATTCTTCTCACAAAGAAGAGATCCAGACACATGCTTCTGAACCTCTCGCACAAAAATAACGCAAAGCTTCTTTGCCCCTCCTCTTCCCCATAGTTTAAAGAAGAAGAAACAACGTTAAAAAGTGTCAAGTTGCACATCACATTTGGCTCATGTTTGGAAGTGAATTTCACCTTTCAGGTCGCCAGTTCTCTCACAAACTTGCGGTTTTCTTCATGCAGCAACAAGGCAAAATGAAAGGTCTCCATGACAGGCACGCACGCACACATGCACACACACACAGAATGCTAGCAGAGCAGTTAAAGAGGGGTGAGGCAGGCACAGGGGAGAGAGGGGATGGGGAGGGGAGGGAAGGAAGCCAATGCTATAAAGTGGTAGTGGCCTGTACCCCAGGGTCCTGATCTCCACTGTCCTGGGAGTCTCTAGGGGCTGACTGTCCTAGATGGGGCTGAGAGCTGTATGGGTGCCGATGGTGCACACTGCTGCCACTGTCCCCACCCCCTCCTCCTCCACCCCCTGAGTACTGATTGTAGTCTTTGAGCTCCTCGGCACTGAAGCCGCCCATGTGCTCGTAGTACTGAGGATGGGGCTGCTGAGCTTCATGGTAGGAGCGACGTATCAAGTCCCGCGCGGCCTGGTCAAGTTCTTCGGGGGTCATGTCCGTGGCCTCTTGGATCTCCCGCTGAAGACACTTGGGATCTACGTAGCCATGAAGACCCTCCGCTTGCAGCACCTGCACACAGGCAGCAACATGTCAACTGCATCCTTCACATTCTCTCTGCTATAGCAGAGTCAAGTTTCAAACATCATCAACACATTGCTCAAAGAACAATGTAGTATGGGTGCTGCAAAGGACATTGTAGCGCTGCTGATTGAGGATTACAGTATTTGAGCGGTCAGTGAGGAAGGCCTAGTAGCATCCATCTCCTTTCCAAATATTCTGTGCATGCTGGGTACTTTTCAGTTTAGATAACCTATCAAACACCACACCGAATTTGGATGCCTCTGACATGTGTATCTAACCTTCACGACATGAAGGGAATTCACAAACAAGCAGGTCTGCACACATCCTGACCAGAAGGCTGGAAGAATCCTGATCCACAGTCAGGTTTGAACCCATGCACGATTTACAGGCCAATGTTTTAACTACTTTTCCATCTCATCTGTCATTTTTCACACAGGAAATCTCATCACAATGAAATTTTACTTTCTTATATGAAATCTCATCACACTGAAATTTTACTTCTTCAAATATATTTTTTGGAAAGAATACCAAAAAAGCTATCTGCTGCACACTAATATTGATATAACAAAGAAGCACACTTTGACTTCTTGTCTGAAGCCTTGAGGTTTAGTGCACTCCTTTTTGTCAACCCTGCATTTAACTCATAATAACTGAATGTAGCATTCCCCATACGACACAGATAAACTACTACCTATGGCACAATTCATTCACACATTAAAGAAATATGCAGGAAGCATTTAACAGAACTGCATTAGTTTGATATTCATGCTTAACAGAACCACAAATCAACCCTCTGACTCTAGCAATGGGCACAGAGGCCAGTTCCTTTGACAGTGTGTGATGGTGAGGAAGAAATGGATGTATAGCACAGCGACAGAAGGAAAGAAACCTGCGCCTTACTTTAGCCACCAAGCTTTCAGCAGAGGAGCGACGATGGCGGGCCAGCAGGTTCTGTCGGTACTGGGACTGTACATGGCAGGAATGAGGAGAGGGCCACGCTCCACACTACGGTGAAGGTGAGTTGACAGGTCAGGCAGGGCCGCCGAATCACTGTGTCGATGATGCATGCGAGGCTCTTCTGTTTCTGCATCACCACATCAGTCGCATTCAGTCTTTTTAATCAGCACACATCTCCTCCCTATCTCCATTTCAACTTCAATTCAATCCATTACCAATTTGTTAAGGATTATGTCAACTGCAGTCTTAAACAAATTTTATTTAAATGAAAAGATTGAACTGATAAGCAACTGTAAAAAAGAAAAAAAAACATCACAAGTAATCTAATTTAAAAAAAACAACCAACAAACAGATCACCATCAGCTTCTTCTGTAAATGATTTGTCACATAGCGTTCCTTCTCCTCTTTGCTCTTCCTCTGTCAAGTATATTATGTGCTTCTGCTGTCTGAGACTTTGTCAAACAGTAAATCAGAGTCAATGCTCAAAGTACAGCTAGTCATGAAGGTTACAGCACATCTATGACAACCACAATAGCTCTACGACACCAAAAATGTGCATACAGATGACATCTGGTCAACAGCTATGACCAAACAGCAATGCATACATGCAAGACACAACTGAACTGTCAACCATTCTGCTTGCACAAAAATCCAGAAGGTGCTCTTGGAACCAATGCTCTATAAAGAATACGTTATTACAAGAGATCATATCTATACAAGAACTGTCAATGAAAAGGTTGAACACCCACCTCCCATCCCCCTTTAAAAACTTCATCTCTTGGATAAAAACACCTTCCCACCCTTCCCTCCTGTCTTAGAGAAAAGATCATAGAAAACATTATAACTGGACTGAAAGGCAGAATAATAACAGTAACAAGGAAACAGAAACAAACACATTAATTCAAGGTGGGGGCTGCTAATACCAGGCAAGAACCCTCAGTAAGCAACTGGAACAAGAAGAAATTTGACTACATTATGTCTTGTAGCATATACCCCTCACAAAAAAGATGCAGTGGCCCATCAGAGGTCATCATCTCTGGAGCCATGCACCTTAGCAACAGAAAACAAATACCCCACAGCAACAGCCACATAACAGAAAGCTGATGCAACAAAAACCAGAATACATAAAATTCAATATGCACCCAATCATTTCCCATTTACCCTGTCAATCCCCTCCCCATCCTCCATCCTATCATGAGACATCACCACTGTAGTCAACATGTGACACATCCAATAAAAAAAACCCAACTGATCAGTCATATGATACATGATGACTACAAAGTATCTGGCAAACAACAACTGATATAGAATCAGAAAGGACACCTATAGCTGCTACCTTCATCATTTTCATCAGATACACCACACAACACTTAACAGTTTCAAGGAAAGATAAGCCATCTCATAGCCTGTGCCCTAATGTCAGAGATTTAAAAAAAAAAAGAAAAAAATTAACAAACACTGAAAGAAAATAAGATGGGTAAACTAAAACCAAGAATTTTTCTGTTTTATTTTAATGAAATGCATTTGAAGTTATCATAATGAGAATATGAAATGACGTCCACAAGGCAACAATAATCCACCTATCAATAATCAAAGTAGAACGCATACCAAAAAAATCTAACAAGTTAATGAATTATGTTACTTGTCTGCTCCATCCCATCACAATGAGTTCACTGAATGAGTCCATCACTGATGACCTGATCTATCTGTTCATTCCCTCACAAGGATGTCACACACCTTCTCTGACCTGACCTGTCTGCTACATCCACTCACAAGGATATAACGTCCTTCACTGATGACCTGATCTATCTGCTCCATCCACTCGTGAGAATGTTACATTTCCTTACTTCCCTGAGCTGTCTGCCCCATCTACTCACAAGAATATTACATTTCTTCAATGACCTGATCTGCCTGCCCCATTCTGCCACAAGAATGTTGCAGTCCTCCACTGACCCAATCTGTCTGCCCCATCCCATCACAGGGATGTTACAATCCCTCACTGATGACCTGGTCTGTCTGAGCCATCCTATCACAAGGCTGTCAGAGTCCTTCACTGACCTCATTTCACCTTAACAATGTTACTGTCATTCACTGGTCTGATCGGTTTGTTCCATCCCACAACATGGGTGTGAACAATCCTTCACCAATGACCTGATCCGTCTGTCCCATACCATCACAAGAATATCATGCTCCTTCCCTGGCCTGACCTATCTGCTGTATCCATTCACATGAATGTTGCATTTCCTCACTGACCTGATCTGTCTGCCCCCTGACCCGTCTGCTCCCTCCCATCACAATAACATTACCTTCCTCACTGACCATCCTTCTGGTCAGATGTAATCACGGGATCCACACCACTTTTATGTCATCATCTTGGGTAGCTCAAACCATGATTACTTACCAACTGTTTCAAACAGTTCTGACAGTTTGTATCTAAATGTCCATGTTTCAAGCTCTACAATAATCATACAAAGTCAGCACAACAATGTCGACCAATTCCTCCACATAGACACATGTATCATGGACACTGAATTTCAACAAACAAAAATCTGTATCTTAAAGCACCATACCTGTAGCACTATTCACACCTGAATTCAGTTCCCAAAATTATAAAAGCACTCACAGTATATGCTTAGCTTAATTTCTACTTCAACAATACACACAGCAGACAATACAGACCTGTTTACCCATTCCATAACAATTCAGTATTCACAACAAAGGTTTTCAGTATTTTGGGACAAAAATCAGTATTGAAATATAGCATGATACATAATGTGAAAATTATGCAGCTTTAATTCTGATAGGAAAACAATTCTTAACCTGTAATTTTCAACAATCAGATATCTTTACATCTTTTTTTTTGATGGTCAGATAACATTACATCTATTGGTTCCTTTTCTCTTTGTATTTTTCCTTGTTTTTGAAATGCTTCAAGCCCCTCACTTATTCGCCAATGCGGACATCTATATAAACATTCATAATCATTTTTATCTTGCCCAAACTTGGCACCTTTGAACTATACTCATCATCATAATCAGCTAAAATAGATGATCAGTATCCAAGACTCAACTTCACATGAATAAAAAATCATCAGTTCTGTAAACACTCTACCACAGATCCATTTATCTATGTTATCCATCCCAGAAATTAAAATATTACACTGAGTAAATCTAATCTGCACACCTTTTTTTTTTTTTTTAATAGAAACAGCCAATTCATTTGAATGAATGAATGAATGAATGAGGTGTGTGTGTGTGTGTGTGTGTGTGTGTGTGTGTGTGTGTAAGAGGGGTGGGGGTAGACACACACACAGAGCTGGGGAGAGGAGGGAGAGGGGAGAAGTGTCATATTTTTCTTTCATAAAATTTTGACTTTCGTCTGAACCAAATTTTACTCTCCATTACCCCATTAAGTGGTTACTATTAGGATAGTGTGATTTTTTTTTGCCCTAGTTCATAATCATCATCATTATCATAACTATTGTCATTATTACTATGGTTACTTGTATTTCACAATTTTACAACAACAACAAAAACTGTGCTTAGGGAGTAGCAGTCAAATTTTCTTTCAAAAGTTGTCCAATCTAAGTTACTTACAGGTGGACTGCTGGGGAAGAACGATGGGTATGGGAGAAAGGAGGCAGATGACTGATTTGAGAAACAATATTTAAATGAACACATTTACAACAACAAAAAAATAAAAATAAGGAATCTCAACAAGATATGCATGTGTATGTAAGGAACAGAGCCAGTCATTTTGCTTCAATCATGCACTCATACTGCATCAGGGCAAATGTTCAAATAAAAAGCACATGTTCTGTATACATGTGTTCTCACATTTTAGCCGTCTACATCACTAGAATTGATCAGCGAGGTCCAATGACAGATGCCAAAATTTTCTTCAGAAGCAAAAACAGCAGTTTTGGCATGAATTTCACGCAAACAGCGATTCATGTAAAAATATTAACAGAGATGAAGACACAAATGTGTTTCATAGTGACCTCAACACAGAAACAAAATAAATTTGAGCAAAAACATTCAGAATTTAACATCACATAACTGACTTGAATAACTAGAAAAAAACTGTGATTTTCTGATCTCCTGTCTTTTGAAGTTTGTGACAGAGCCTCATCAATTTGGTTATGAAATTGCTGACCAACAAAGATTTGATTGATTACAGAAGGTGAAATTGTTGGGAAGGACAACCTGGAACCAAATTTTGATAATTTTTTAATCTTGTGAATTACCAAAATGCCGGCAGCTTATATAGCAATAAACATGACTATTGAATTTTGCCAAATCACCTTGTTGAATCATGTTCGTAGTGCAGATGAACGAAACAATAATAAACAACTGTCTACAGTTGTTTTTTGCAATAAACAATTGACCTAATCAAGTTCTGAAAACATGGACCGATGAGAAATCCAATAAAATCAATTCACAAATAAGCCGAATGCCACTTTTCCCCTCTCTCCCTACGAGTTCTTTTCTGTATTTCATTAAGGAATAACTTATTTTCACACCCAGTAGATTTTCCGTACCTAATATGGAAAAATTGTACAGGTAAACAGGTCTGGACAATGTAACAGAATTAAAAGACCAAGAACCATAACCTCTACACTATACAAGTAATCTTTACTGTAACATCTTGCTCTAGTGTTATGCAACAATCCCAAAAGGGAGGAAATAAGGACAATGACAAAGCATCACCATCTACACAAAGTAATATCTCATTCTAGCATCATCTACACTAACAAGCACTTGATAATGAGCGATTCAAGCAGTCATCCACACCAGTATTGCACACTCTCATTCACCAGCATCTGCACTATAAACAATCTTTTCCAAAAAGAAAAAAAATGTTTTAAAAGGGAAGAAAAGAAAGAAACAAAGGAATATCTGTATTACCCCACAACCAACTTGCCAGGGAAGAGCGCCTAGCAATAGCCCATCTTTTCTACCAGTATCCTGGTGCATTCTTTTGTCTGTTGGTGTCTTCATTACGATCAAATCACTGATAAAGTACAGGATCTTAAGCATCCTTATTGGGATTTCTTCCTGGATGTATACAAGGCATGGAGTTTGACATTACCAGAACTATAGGGAGGCTGGGAAATTCAGCTCCCATGTCATCCAAAATCTACTGCCAGGGCTTCAACCTTCAACCCTCTGACAGACAGTCCACTGTTCTGACCACTTCGCTACCACACTGTATAATGAAACAAGTAAAACAAAAGAAAAGAAAACAAAACAAAAACAAGAAAAGAAAACAAAACAAAACAAAGCTAACACATGGTAACCACCACAGACTGACACACCGTACCATCATGACCTCAAGCAACAGCAGCACAGAAGACATTCTCGATAGATTAACACGCACAAAAGGTTTCATACATAATTGAACAGCGCATACAAAGCATCAATCTATCCTAAGCATCAATCACATTTTCAACGACATATGCACAGCTGAAAAGATTGATGCAGTAAGATATCTCTTTGTCCCCTTCCCCTTCCACAGGAACTTGTCCGTTCAAAATTTCATCCATTTTGTGAGCAGTCAACTGATTTGGGTTACTTGGCTTCTTTCTTGACAGTAATTTCAATTCTTATTACCTTAATATTATTTGTTTTTTGACAGTCTTTTCAATTCTTATGACCATAACATTGCTGTTTGACAGAAACAAGCTCTTTAATAAGAGGGAGGGGGATGGGGAAGAAAAGAATATCTTTCCACTGACACAAGAGTGAAAACAAAGTTGAAAAGAGTCCAAACCACAGAGCAACAAAGCACTGATCAACACCAGGCGAAACCTTGGCAAAGACTGTAGCAGACAGTTGTGAAGGAGTGCCATGTACACAGACACCAAGAGAAAATTACACCCTTTAAGCATCTTTTTACACTGACAGACACATCATGCGTGATGCTCTTCTCTATCTAGCGTCCACATACCCGGTGACGACCTCGCCCAACTGTTTGAAGAAGTTGACCAATCTACCACCTAGTGTGCAATAAGAGTTATCCACACAAATCAATGTCAATTCCAGGTACTCTGTGGTGATTATAACACATGTATACACTGGTCACTAAAAAAAAAAACCCTTGTAAAAAAATCATTATTTTAAGTAGTGTGATCATAAGAAAAATTTCTGATCTGAAAGCCCATAAACAGTATAATTTTATTAGTTTATTTCACTCTTTACTGGAGAGTAAGGTGTGTTATCAGTTTACTCTTTATTGGAGAGTAAGGTAAATGAAATGAGACGTCAAAAATTACACATCATGCACTTTACAAAAAACTGAAATGAGGAAATGTTGAAAACAAAAGAAATGTCACTGCAAGAAGCCAGTGCAGCCTGTTTGTGATGAGCACTGACCTTGATGAGGTCATTAACAAAATGCCCCCACAATCAGAACAGGCAAAACAAAAAATCACATAAAAAAGAAAAACAAACAAAACACAAACACACACAAAAACGCAACTACGACAAGAACAGAAAAAGAGAACACACACAAAGAAAAAAACACACTTCTTTCAGTCACATACTGAACATGGGGTCCCAAGATTTATAATACCCTGGCCACTTAGTCACCAAGGACTTACCTAACTGACGCTTTTCATTTCTCATTGTCTTGTTTATGCAACATATCCACTGCCAGCATATCCTAAGAATTTTGTCTGTATGCAAATCTGTACTAGTTCAGAGATGTATGCATGCACTGGTTTCTAGGTGGTAAAATAATAGACAGACATATGAAGTTAACCTGTTTATGTCCCAGATTACAGAAAGCAGATAAACACAGACTGAACTAGACCACAACTAATGTTTAAGTTCAATCTGAATAATACTGAGTTCAAGAATCTCTTCCAATGGCAAATGCTGCGTGCTTTGTTATGTTGGTATAAGCCAAACAACAATTGTTCTGCAACAACAGTATAAACCAAAGAACAAAAACTATTGTTCCACAATACGGCCATAAAAATGGGAGTTTGTATTATACTCCCTGTTTGGCTAGTATACTTACCATGTCAGACAATAGAAATTCACTGCAGTTAGTCAGCTCTGCCAGGCCGAAGTTTTTTGTGTGGCGAATGCAGTAATAAGACAGTCACGTGATGCCCAACCCGCTTCCGCCGTAGGAAGAAGCCAGTGTCAACCTCCCGTACCTCATTCATCGAGGCCTGCGCGCAAGGTAACCCCAGAACCTTGGCGCTAGTGGGGAAGGCAGGCGGGCATTAGAGTCTGACATGGTAAGTATACTAGCCAAACAGGGAGTATAATACAAACTCCCCATTTTGGCGTCATATACTGTACCATGTCAGACAATAGCAGAATTCATAGGAAAAGGAGGAGGGCGAGTGCCCTAGTGGTTCCTGGGGTTACCCGATATGGATGCATTAGCCGCCACAAAGGATATCCCATTAGAACCATCAGCCCTGGTCATGCGGATGTCCCTTAAATAAAATTTTATGAAGGGATTTTCCGAACGCCAGAAGGCTGCCTCCAGGAGGTGGCGCATGGGAACAGAGTGCTGGAATGCTGCCGAAGCGGCCAGCGCTCTGACCTCATGAGCCCGGGGGACAAGACGGGGAGGTCCTTGGATGCCTGGGAATAGGCCGTTCTGACCGTCTTGGAGAGCCACCTAGAGACAGTGCCAGCTGAGATGTCTTTCGTGTTACGGGGGTTGATGGAAATAAGAAGACGTCTTTGCGAAACGCGCCTGGGCGCGAGCGTTCCCAGTAGTGTGTTAGACATCGAGAGGGCAAAGGGCTATGTCCGAAGAGGTGTCTCCCCCTAGTCTATCCGCCAGCGGGCGGATGACGAGGTAAGGAGAGGCACTACCGGGTTCCTGGTTCTTAGCCAGGAATTCGGGAAGGAACTTAAGAGAGACGGAGCCGTCTCTGTGGAAGGCAATGTCTCTGGGGTCCCCGCTAAGGGCATGATCTCGCCTCGCCTTCTGGCGGAAGCGAGGGCGAGGAGAAAGGTAGTCTTCATAGACAGAAGGTCGAAAGGAATGGAGGACAAAGGCTCAAAGGGGGTTTATTAAGGACGTCAAGTACAGTGAAGAGGTCCCAAAGGGGGACACGTCTGGGGGATTGGCCTCACGAAGAGCAGCCCCTCTGGAGATCTCTCTGAGAAGGAAGTCATTCTCAAAGGAAGGTCCGCCCATTTGGCGGATGGTCGTGCAGATGGCCGACCTGTAGCCCCGGATGGAGCTAGCAGAGAGGTTAAGGTGGGACAGGAAATTTCCTATCTGGATATTGGAGGGGCGTTTGTGAGGGACAGAATTGTCTTTGCACCATGAGACCCATTTCCTCCATCTGTAATCGTAAAGGGACTCTGTGCTAGCTCTGCGAGAGGACATGGCTAGGTCTCGGAGTTCCTGAGAGGCCCCGGAGATGGAGAGGATACCGAGGACGGACTGGGACCTGTCCGTTCGAGAGGTGATTTAGATGCTCGCAACCGGGCTGGCACAGAAGCCAGGCGTGGAGGCGAAGCATCTGGGGATTGGCGTGAGGGAGACCCGAACGGGGTTGCCTGAGCATGTCCCACCTGATGTTCAACTGGAGAGGGGGTGCGTGAGTGAGGACTTGAGGTCCGGGAACCAGGACTGAGTGGGCCACCATGGGGGTATGGAAATGAGCCTGGGTCTCTCCAGTCTCGCCTTCCTGATCACCTTGTGGAGGATCGGGAAGGGAGGGAAGGCGTAAGCTAATGAGGCCGGACCAGGGAAGGGATAGGGCATCGATGGCGTAAGCCTGGGGTCCGGACCAGAGACACATACACTGGCAGACGATGGTTGAATCGTGTGGCAAACAGGTCGATCATGGGTCTGAACCAATGTTCCCACACGGCTGTTAGGGTATGCCTGCTGAGGGTCCATTCCGTGTGGGGACAGACTTGGAGCGGCTGAGAGAGTCTGCCAGGATGTTGTGTGTCCCTGCTATGTGTGTCTCGCGCGAAGGTGACCCCCTGCGTGTGACACCAGCGGAGGAGGCCTCTGTACGGAGGGAGAGGCCGATGGAGTGTGCCCCCCCCCCCCCCCCCCCCCTTTGTTGATGTAACAAGCTACCGAAGTGTTGTCCGTGAAAAGGAAACGAATCGGTGGGAGACTATGGACTGGAAGTGGAGGAGGGCGAGCCTGACCGCCTCCAGTTCCAAGATGTTGATGTGAAGACGAGCAGTCAGAGGATCCCAAACCCCGAGGCGTGACTGCTCTCCAAATGGGCCCCCCAGCCCGAGTTGGAGGCGTCTGTGTAAAGTTCCAGGGCCTGGGATGGGAGGGAGATGGAACTCCGGGGGCCAGGGTGGAGGGCTGAGCCACTCCTCCGTGGCCCAAACGAACCAAGGCCCTAGGGGAATGGTCTGGTTCCAGCTGTCGTTGGTCTGGGACCAACGACGGCGGAACTCCCTCTGAAGCTGTCGCTTGGGAACTCTGCCTAGGGGAATGAGAGGAGACAGGGACTCCATCATCCCCAGAAGGGAGGAAAGTGTCCTTGCCGAAGTAAGGGGAGAGAGTCGAAGGTGGGAGGTGAGTTCCACTAGGCGAGCGGACCTCTCCGGGTCGGGGAGACTACCATGGAGGTGGTGTCGAAGCTCATGCCCAGAAAGGTGAATCGCTGACTGGGCGAGAGCTCGCATTTGGAGGGTTGGTGACGAACCCCAGAGAGGAACAAAGGTGTAGTAGTTTGAGGTGTGGGATTGGGCCAGGGCCTGAGTGGGAGCCAAGACGAGCCAGTCGTCGAGGTAAACCAAGAGGCGAATGTCCTGTCTGGCAAGGGCAGCCATCTCCTTGACTACCTTCGTGAAGAGGAAGGGAGCCAGGGAGAGTCCGAAGGGGAGAGCCTTGAATTGAAACACCCGGCCCCGCCAGACGAAACGAAGGTATCGTCTGTGGGACGGGTGAAATGAGGATCTGAAAGTAGGCATCTTTCAGATCTATAGAAGTGGCCCAGTCCAGATGGTGGATGGAGTCCCTGATCTGGGCCGGGGTCTCCATCTTGAATCTGGTTGGCCTGAGGAATTTGTTGAGAGGGGAAAGGTCGAGGATGGGCCTCCAGCCGCCCGAGGACTTTGGGACTACAAACAGACGAGAGTAAAACCCGGGGTTGGGGTGGGGTAATCTCGGTGATGGCGCCCTTCCGGAGAAGCTCCTCGATTTCCAGGCGAAGGGCCTCCGCCTGGGCGGGCGGTGGATCGCCGGGGGAAGGAGGAGGGGGGGACAGAAGGGGGGGGGGCGTTCGTGTGCCCAGGGTAGACGGAACCCCTCCTGTAGAACAGATACTACCCAGGGGTTGCGCCGCCACTGGTGGGCATGCCGGGACAGACTGCCTGCCAGGGGGCAGAGGGACCGAGGGGGGTCGAGAAGACTGACATTTCCCGCCTCTCGGAAGGTGAGTCCGCTAGTCACCTCCGGGGCCGGGCCTGTTGGCCGAACCGAAAATTCTGTTGGGGTTTTTTCGGTTTGGGCGTAGGCGGGGTGGAAGTAGGGTGTTTGGCGGGCCTTGAGGGACGCTGCTTGGGGTAGGGCTGGGGTCTGGCTGGGGGTAGGGCCTGACCAACGAATGGTCTAGAAGGGCGATGCTGACGAGGGGTCTTGGTCGCAAAAGAAGCGGCCTGTTTGCGCTCCTCGACGGCATGGGTAATGACAGCAGCAGAGTAGTCGGCGAAAAGCGACTGCTCCTGACCCGGAATGCAGCATAAGGCCGCCTTGAGCGCTGGGGAGAGATGGGCCTGTGATAGCATAGCATCTCTCACTGCCAAAAGGCAGTTAAAGTGACTCCTGGCTGCGCCGTCCGCCGCAGCCCCAAGGTGGTGCGCTATCTTCTTGACAAGAAAACGCATCAGGGGGTCATCAAACAGGCTGGAGTCTGCCTCAGTGTCGTCAGGGTCCGAAGACGCTGAGACAGTGCCGCCCTCCTTTGGCCAGAGTTCCTCAGCTCGCTGTAGGAACATGTCAATGAGGGCATGTCCCGCGGTGGTGTGTAGAATGCCAGCCCTGGCAATTCTCAATAGTAACTGAGAGTGAAAAAAACTCCATAGATAATACTCTACATAGAGGGTTACTGCAAACAACAGAATGGGGGAAAAGGACAGAAGAGCAATATAAATTCTGAAAAAGTCAAAAGGCAAGACAAAACCTGACGAAAGTGTCTCATTCAATATTTGACCATACAATGGCTATAGCTCTGCGCTTGAGCTGGTCATGTAAGCTGATTCCGAAGGATGTTTTGTATACTGTCGCCCCACAGGTAGTCGTGTAAGATACTTTTGAGGGATGCCTTTGTATACTGTGGCCATACAAAGTCAGAGAACTAGCTGCAAATTACCAACATGATACGTTAACGTATATGATACCAAACATTCAATCCTCTGCAAGAGGTAAGAAAAATTAGATGCTGGAAGAGGTCCCTGAACTGAGTATGCTCAGATAAACATCACCCTAACTGAAAAGCAAATGACAGACCAAGCAAGACACTGACCTGGAGAGACAGCAGCGTCAGGGCCCCCTGACACACCTGGGGATCCTGGGGGTGTGCGTACAGCGTTGCCCACACTGACAGGCCGTGGCTGACCTCCTCCTGCCAGCTGGGCTGCAGGTGTAGCCTACACACACAGTGTAACACAAGTCAACACTTGATCTAGGGTTACTAAATTTCATTTTTGCGGTCTCATCCTCTGTGCCCCTTCAGTGAAATTACTTTCTCACACCTCACTTTGGCTGTCACAAAAATAAGTACATACAGGTTCCTCCTGTTGCATGCTGGAACACTGTCCATCAGGAAGAAATCATGTCAACATGAAGCAACCCATCAGAGGAGACAGTGTACTGCTGTTAAGTCACTTCAGAGAACTTTGGTGCCTGTACTGATCCAACATATATGGATCACTACTTACTACACTCCAAATGATGACAGTTATTACTTAGTCAAGAGGCCAGCAAGACTAAGCCTTCCTTTCCAGAGGACACAACCATGCCCATCCTGGAACAGTACCCATGAACTTGCTGATAACCATTTTGACATGAAATCACTTTACAAACTTGGGAGAATAAACTGAAACTGATGTCCCCATGACTGCCGGGAGTTACTTGTGAGGGAGGTAACATGTTGTACCTCTTTGTGTGTGTGTGTGTGTGTGTGTGTGTGTGTGTGTGTGTGTGTGTGTGTGTGTGTGTGTGTGTGTGGTGTGTGTGAGTGAGTGAGTGAGGAATGAGTGAGTGAGTGAGTGAATGTGTGTGTGTGTGTGTGTGTGTGTATGCATGCTTGTGTGTTGTAACATAAACATTTTTACCAAATTCACTTGTTATAGGTGGCATTATTTAAACTTTAGCAGAAGCTAAACAAAAATATCATTTTGTCGTGAATATTGAACAACTAGCACACAGACGTTGTACTTTAAATTGATGTACAATATCTAAGAGAGAGAGAAAGAGAGAGAGCGAGAGTGAGAGAGAGAGAAAGAGAGACTCAAGACTCAAATAATCAATTGTTTTAGACTTATGCCCATTCACAATTGGGAAAGGGAGGAGGGGTGGAAATGTAAATCAATTCAATCAATTATTACCAGGACATACATAATTCGTTGAAACATAGAATCCATATTACAGTAATTACGTGTACAGCATGAAACTTGTAACATTTATCGTAATCGAGTTACTGCCAAGAGAACTTTGAGAGAGAGAGAGAGAGAAGAATCAGAGGAAAGACTTAAAAATCAACAGTGGACCGACAACACAGTTACTGAAGACAAAGGGACCATGCCACAGACTAACCTGACTCTGGGTGAGCATCAGGGGCTGACCCATTCTCCTCATCAAAGGGTTTTCATCAGACTCCTGCTTGCCAATGCAGGCCAGCTTGAAGGAGTGGCCTTTGCGGCTCAGCTTGCGGGCCGGTGTGGGAGGGGTGCGGTCGCGTTCAAAGTCACTGTCCTCTTGCGGAAGGCTGTAGAAAACCACACAGTATGACTTCTATTCACATGAAGTATGTACAGCTCTAATTCTAACACAAGAGGTGAGGAAGAGATTTTATGTTCTTTACAGCAGTTCAACACTTTTTTTTCAGGATATCACAAACTAAGCACACCGCTGATGCCTAAAGAAAGAAAAATCTTTACCAGAGTCTGTTGTAACCAGTGGTCTTCTTCATTTCAGAGTCTGTAATACCGCCTTGTGACAAATCATTTTTAAATTTCAAAGTGGTGGCATCACCGAGATTTACCAGTTGGCAAATTAAGTCAAAGGGCCTTTCTATCTCAGAACAAGTCTTAGATAATGCCATAAAGATCATCTGTTGTCACCATTCTCATCAACTGTCAACTCATATTGCTACCTGAATTTAGACCTAGTCTCCAACAAACGAAAATGCACTACTCACTCATAGCTTTCGACCGCCATCCGGCCATCTTCTTCAGCGATGCTGTTGCGGACTAATTGAGATCATGCGAACATGGGACAACTGTCAACTCCATCTCAAAATCTGATGTCATCACTCTCACCAGCTGTCAACTCCATCTCACAGTCTGTTGTCATCTTTCTCACCAGCTGTCAACTCCATCTCACAGTCTGTTGTCAATTCTCACCCACTGTCAACTCCATCTCACAGTCTGTTGTCATCATTCTCACCAAATGTCAACTCCATCTCACAGTCTGTTGTCACCATTCTCATCAAATGTCAACTCCATCTCACAGTCTGCTGTCATCATTCTCACCAAATGTCAAATCTAACTCAGTCTGTTGTCATAATTCTCACCTACTGTCAACTCCATCTCACAGTCTGCTGTCATCATTCTCACCTACTGTCAACTCCATCTCAGTCTGTTGTCATCATTCTCACCTACTGTCAACTCCATCTCACAGTCTGTTGTCATAATTCTCACCTACTGTCAACTCCATCTCACAGTCTGCTGTCATCATTCTCACCTACTGTCAACTCCATCTCACAGTCTGCTGTCATAATTCTCACCTACTGTCAACTTCATCTCACAGTCTGCTGTCATCATTCTCACCTACTGTCAACTCCATCTCACAGTCTGCTGTCATCATTCTCACCTACTGTCAACTCCATCTCACAGTCTGCTGTCATCATTCTCACCTACTGTCAACTCCATCTCACAGTCTGCTGTCATAATTCTCACCTACTGTCAACTTCATCTCACAGTCTGCTGTCCAGAGGTGAGAATGAGAAAAAGTGAAAAAGGAGGAAAATTTTTGCGGGGGTCTGGGGGCCGCTGAAGGCCCCCAGTGGGGTCCAGGGGCAATGCCCCTGGTGGGGGTCTGGGGGCGAAGCCCCCTGAAGCTGAAGGATTTTTGTCATTTAACATTGAAAAAATCATAATCTGTGACACCAAATGATCAAGATCAAAAGTGTGCATGTGTGAGCGTTTGAATCATGTGTGTCACTCTGTGCAACTGTGTGTGTGCATGTGTGTGTGTCAAATCATGAAACAAAATACCTCTCCCACTAAACAATCTAAATCTGCATGGAAATGAGAGAGAGAGAGAGAGAGAGAGAGAGAGAGAGAGAGAGAGAGAGAGAGAGAGAATGACGTCACTCACCGATGTTCCAAATGATCCAAGCGTCACATTCGTAAGGCGATCTTTCACTCTGACGCGGTGTTTATCAACAAGAAGATGGTTCTTCAGCGCTGATTTCCCCTTTGAACCATACTTAATAGTGTCGTTGCACCATGTGCACACTGCTAAGCCAGGTCGGTCAGTTTTTTTAATAGAATCCCCCAGTCGAAGTTGCACATCACGGCTGACAGAAGCTATAACGATCTTTGTGTTCACAACTTCATCCAGCCATTTCCAATTCCACTTATTTTTCACTGAGGAATCAATGGAACTTGCCAACACTTTTTCATTTTCATTTAACGTGCGAAACATTTTCGCCTGTCACCAGTCAAAAACTTATGAAAAAAAAAATGGCGGCGAATAAGGTCTGCGGATTATTTCCCTTTGGTTGATAGATTCGGTTAACCGCGTCGTACGTTGTTCTTGTACTTGTCTCGGGAGGGCTCATGTTAAACGGAAATGACCGAACGAATCAGTAGGTAGGTTGCTCGACGAGTCATTCGCTGACGTAGTTTCACCCCCTCGCCCTCGCATTACGGCCATGCGAGCGTAGGATTTCGCCTAAGGCGGAAGAGCTCTGATAAATGTTACACCCCCCCCCCCCCCCCCCCCCAATTTCTCAACGGATTTGCATCGATCTCAAAATGACCTCTGAGGCCCCCAAAAAGGCGGAATTCCGCCGAAAGGCGGAAGATTCCCACGTCTGGCTGTCATAATTCTCACCTACTGTCAACTCCATCTCACAGTCTGCAGTCATAATTCTCACCTACTGTCAACTTCATCTCACAGTCTGCTGTCATAATTCTCACCTACTGTCAACTCCATCTCACAGTCTGCTGTCATAATTCTCACCTACTGTCAACTCCATCTCACAGTCTGCAGTCATAATTCTCACCTACTGTCAACTCCATCTCACAGTCTGCAGTCATAATTCTCACCTACTGTCAACTTCATCTCACAGTCTGCTGTCATAATTCTCACCAACTGTCAACTCCATCTCACAGTCTGCAGTCATAATTCTCACCTACTGGCAACTCCATCTCACAGTCTGCAGTCATAATTCTCACCTACTGTCAACTCCATCTCACAGTCTGTTGTCATCATTCTCACCTACTGTCAACTCCATCTCACAGTCTGCAGTCATAATTCTCACCTACTGTCAACTCCATCTCACAGTCTCCTGTCATCATTCTCACCTACTGTCAACTCCATCTCACAGTCTGCAGTCATAATTCTCACCTACTGTCAACTCCATCTCACAGTCTCCTGTCATAATTCTCACCTACTGTCAGCTCCATCTCACAGTCTGCGGTCATAATTCTCACCTACTGTCAACTCCATCTCACAGTCTGCGGTCATAATTCTCACTTACTGTCAACTCCATCTCACAGTCTGCGGTCATAATTCTCACCAGCTGTCAACTCTAACTCAGTCGGTTGTCATAATTCTCAACAGCTATCAACTGCATTCAACAGTTTGCTATAAACATTCTCACTGATTGTCACTGTCTTTAAGTCCCCCACTTCTTAGGATAGTTGTAGATTGTTCCAATTACCTTCCACTGTCCATTCTTTTATTTCATTCCTCATCTGTCAATTTGATCCTGCTAAAAGCCTCTTTAAGAGAAGCAAGCAGTGGGTGAAAATCACAACAGGCTCTGTGGAATGTTACCCATCTACCATACACAATTATTGCCATCAGTAGGTCATGGGATAATTATCTCATTATAATATTTTTTACAGGTTCAAAGCCCATTTTATTCTTTTTTTAACTCCTGGAAATCTGTGAAATACCAAACAATGGTGTTATTTCCTTTAGAACAAAATCAGCAGACTTACTCTCAAAACAGGTGCAATGTTCCATCAATCAACATCAAACAGACTCGATAGACACAAGGTACTAAGTCCAACAGACCAAAATCAACAAAGAAACTCTCCACAGATTTAGATTGAATGTCCAATATACTAAAATCGACAGACTCGCTCTAAATAAAAGCAAAGTACCAATTTCAACAGATTCACTGTCAATTCACACAAGGAGCAATGTTCCACAGACCCCAGACTTACTCTCGATAGACATAAATGCTGTGCTTCTTGTCCTGGTCCCCAGGTCCCGGGTGGACCAAGCTGTTTGGAATGATGGAGTCACCGGGAGGCTGGGGCGAGGAGGGGGCAGGCGTCGCACTCCACACCTCTTCATCCTCAGAACCATCTTCCTCCCCTCCAGTTCCTCCCCTTCCTCCTCTTCTTCCTCCTCCTCCTCCTCCTCTTCTTCAGGTTCAACATCCTCTGGTTCTAGTTCATCACGAGGGGAGGCTGCTTGGGAGACCGGACGGTCCTCTTCACCGCCTGATCTCACACTGTGAAGAACAGGAAAAGCTGCCACAATTAGTATCAAAATATTGGGTAGGGGATCTTTCTTTTTCAGTCAATAGGGTTAGGCACACAATATCAGGTATGTGAGAGGAAAGACATGTCAGCAGGGTGAAGTTAATTCAAGGGGCACATAAAAACAAAACGAACAAAAAATATCTATCTTGAAATAAAACAGGACGTTCTTTGCATGAGATCCAGATGGAAGGTGCAAAAAGCAGACCTTCCAATACCTAAATGGCTTGTCAGTATCTTTTGCAACTGTTCTCAGTATTTTCAAGCAGTTGCCAGTATTTTCATCGCATGCACGGCATAATCATGTTAGATATTTATTATATTATTTAAATGAGAAAAAAAAACTATAAACATAACCCCTGCATATAGTATAATGTACATGTACACACAACATACACAGACATTATTAAAATTATAGCTAAAAATCATTATAAAAGAACCATGGTTCACTAGCAGTCATACAGACACACAGAAGAGATACACAGGGGGGAAAACATGATGTCGCACAAAAACACAAACATACAAGCAAAGGAGTAGGCCTACCTAATTGTAGATTAATGTTGTACAAGTAATCCATTCAGCTTCAGTTTCTGGTTTAGTCACAGGGAAGGTCAGTCTTTGTTGCACAAATAATCCATTCAGTTTCAGTGTCACAATAATACTACTTCATAGGCATAGCTTTCGGCAATTTTATTGCCTGGAAACATAGCTCTGAACAAGGGCCCAGCATGGTCGGAAGCACTCAGTGGAATGTTGTGCTCCACGAGGAAGTGAGTGAACAGGGTTTCAGCACGAATCACATCCTGCTCATCACATTTGTCTTTGGAAGAGACAGAGTCGAAAAAATTGGTAACTTTGGACGATTGCACCAGAGCTGCTCCTTTTTTCGTATGTCTTGCCGACTTCACCTGCCTGCCAACATCGTTGGCGCCACCGGCACTAATTACAAAGTCGAAATCGCACACCGTGCATCTGGCAAAAGTTGATCCAACTTTGGATTCCACTATGCACGGGTACGTCTTAGTGTACGACTTCAGGAAGTGCTGATCTCGTTTCTGTTGCTTTTTTCCTCCACTGCCTGATGCCGTTGACTCCTCGATTTTCCGCTTTTGCAAAGTTTTCTCCATTTCCCCCCCCCCCCCTCAATTAAACTTCCAAGGACAATCTCTGGATAGTAGAACTTTCAACCGGAAAGCAGAAGCAACTCAAAAGTTTCGTTGATTGGACAAAAGTTGGAATAGCTTAACGCAACAGCTAACGCGATTGGTCGATGGTCGATGTTGAGGCAGGCAGAGGCTAAAAATAGCCATTCCATTGCCATGTTCGTCGCACACAAGCCAAGCCTTCCCTTCCCTTCCCTCTCTCTGTCTCTCTCGACCAGTGTCTGTGTAGTCGAAACACACGACTGGAACGGTTTTATTATGCCATTCTCGAGCTTATTTTTGGGAGATTTTATCTCCGTATTAATTTACAGTCGATCGTATTTTCCGTATTTTTCTTCTTCTCCGTACGAAAATACGGTGGGAACGGGACGGTTGGAAGGTCTGAAAAAGGCTAAGCAAATTTCCCCTTTCAATTTCAAAGGCTGAATAAAAAGATATATTTAGAAACATCTTTTCAGTCTTCAGTGTCACAACAAAGGGTCTTTTCCCGATACTCCATTGAGAAAAAGTTCAGTCTTGTTCTGAAAAAAGACCCCTAACAGAACAGATTTATCTACAAAATATGGACATCACATTTATAACATAATAGCTAAATTATTTATCAAGGGGGACAAAAGTAGGCCAAGCTAAGGGCATCAGCCATTCCCTTTCATTTTTCACCCCCAAATAAAAAAATTAAAAAAAACAAAGTGAAAATGTTATCATATATGCTTGATGCCTGTGGTGCTTGAAACATGCAAAAATCATGCCATTTATCAAGGGGAAAAAAAGAGAGATTCTGATCACATCAGTTATGCTGAAATGCGGCGATTCTATAACTTAATTCTCCAGGAAATGTCACCCTGCATATGTCTGACAGCTGTTGCATACTCAGTTTGGTGTCTGTGACATTCACAGTTCCTATCAGAATCCTATTTCTTAATCACATCAATTTTCCACCAGAAAGTGAAACCATTTTCTTAAGCACTCCCATGGCCACTGCTTTAAGACCTATATTGCCGAGATAAAAGTCTGAAACATGAGCAGTCTTCAGTCAAGGAAAACTAACCCTCCCTCAAACAAACACAGGAGACAGATCACACAATCAGAGCACTCAGACAACAGAGAAAGGCTTCTCCAACCCAACCCAACAAACCAACCCCATTCAGTTTCCACAGACCTTGTGTGACTGGGTCGGCGAGAACCCTCCCCGGGTGGCAGCACAAGGGAAGGGCGAGGGGAGGGGTTACGGCTGGGGGAATGGTTTAGCCCTGACCTGTCCCCAGCAGCCAGGTGGTTACATGATGCTGCTCCACCGATTGTGCCGTTCACTGTCTGGGTCTGCAGCAGTTTAGCTGTGGCAGCGCTAATGGAGGTCACAGGGTCATAGTGGGACTTGTCGCCTGTGGAGTTGCCGTGCAGGGACTGGGTGCGGTTGAGGAAGGGCAGGATGGGGCGTACCCCCGTCAGTGTGCTGACCACACTGCCAAACAAGGTGTGGTTTCTCTGCACATTCCCAGTATCAAACAGCATCATGACACTGTCAGAGAGTAAGCACTGTTCACTCAATCTGAACACATTCTCACTGGATTTATCTTATAACACACACATTTCGATAACAATCACATATTATGACCATAAAAAAAAAAAAAAAGCTGAAAGCTCACCTGCTGCAACAGCGTAATACCAACACACAACTTTCATCATTTGTAAAGCTGACACCAAGGAAAATGTCCCTAATCTTATCAAATCTAACTGGATTCAGAAATGGATCTCAACCAGAAAATCCAGTTGCCAAAGAGAAAGGCAGCAGTATGCCATATCTCCTCTCATTTCTTAAGGGGAAAGGTGGCACGAAAATTTTGCCTTTTTTCTTTCAAAAATCATGTTTTGTGTTTTATGTGTTTTCGTGCTCAAGGAAGTCTGTTGAAACCATCTGTGGTGTTCATTTTGTCTATTTTCACATTTTTCTTAGTAAAAAATGACTTTATTTAAAGGAGATGTGTATGAAAATTGCTCAACTTCTTTATTTTCGAACGCCATTTTCTCAAAATAACTTTTTTTGACAACGGTTGATGTGCAAGGAACACAATATCTCTGGATAACTTGATATATTTTTTTCCTTTTGATGAGAAATGATTTCTGAATGCAATTACATTTTATTTATCAGTCAAAACAGCACTAATCATTTGCTATTTCTATTTGAAAAATTCAAAAGCAATGAAACGCGAAGCCTGATGGCCACCATATCGGAAAAAAAAAGCAGTTTAGATATATAAAAATCCTTTTGTAATTTTGCATTACTATAGCTCAGCAAAACAAGAAAAGTCATGTTTCAAGTGCCTAACATGTCTGCTATGATAGAAATACAGTTCTTGTTACGAACCGGTTTTTCTTTTTTCATTTTTCATCATTTTGCTCCCATTTGTGGTCCCCAAATCACACAAGAGCTTTGAAATTACCCAAATATGTTTTTTCCATGTTTTTTTTTAAACATAAACAATACAACAAAAATGATGTTTTAAAGGAACAATAGTTTAATTTTCATGCCACCTCTCACCTTAAAATTCCACATATTTACTTATCATAATTTACTAACTGCAGGCCCAAAATCAGCCTTACTGTATATCAATTCTGACCAAATCATTTGCTTTTACACTCAATTCAATCTGACAAACTCAGAGATAATTGTTCACTGTGACACCTTTCAATACAAAACATACCCACACAAATATTCCTGAATTTGTTTGTTTGTTCAACCTTCAAATGCAGACTTTACTGAGGTTTCTTAAAATCCTTGCACGTAAACAAAAGGCACATGTCTCTCCCCTCTCCTCCTTTCTACACACACACCAACACACAGAAACAATAACAAAAGACAGTATGTTTGCAACTAAAAGAACAAGCATATGTAAGACGCAAATTCATATCAAGAAGCACACAAAAGTTTTGAGTTTAAGACAGGAGGCCATACTCTGTGCATTGGTTCTTCAATTTCCTTGTCGATGAAGTCCTCCTCATCCAGGTTGCCAGAAATAGCACGCCGAATCTCTGGGCCCAGGTCATGCACCGCTCGCAGCCCTGCCTGTAATGCCACACAACACCCTTTTTTTTTCTTTCTTTTTTTTTAATCATCAATGTCAAAGATGGCAAGCTGTGCTCAATGTGTCAAGAAAGCTTCACACTGGAAACATTAAAAATCTGTACTGTTCTTTGTCATTTCAATGTCCAGTCTGCTTAAGACTATGCTAACTGCAAAAATGTTACCCACCAATCTGTAACTTATCTCAGAAACATCCTTCAGCTGTTCATAGAGCCTTTGACAAACCATCTCTCAACAACCTGCATGTATGATATACCATCCTTCAACAATTCATGGAGCCTTTGACAAACCATCTCTCAACAACCTGTATGTATGATATACCATCCTTCAACAATTCATGGAGCCTTTGACAAACCATTTCTCAACAACAATCCTTCAACAATTCATGGAGCCTTTGACAAACCATCTCTCAACAATCTGTATGTATGACAAACCATCTCCTAACAATGTATCTACAACCTGTAAAGATTTCACCTGCACCTTGCAGATTTTAAGATGTCTTTTCTCAGCCATCTCTCCACAACCTGCATGTATTTAACCTGCAACTTTAAGCTGTCTAGGGTGTCTTTGCCTCATCAACTCCCCATAATCTGTGTCTCAATTGCAATTTTCAGATGTTTAAGGTGCCTTTGCCTCACAATCTCTCCACAAACTGTGTGCATTTCACCTGCAACTTGCAGTTTTGTAAAGTGTTTTTGCTGAGCCCTCTCCTAACAACCTAAGTGCATATCATCCGCAACTTCCAATTTTGCAGGGCGTTTCTGTCATTGCTATTTCCCACAACCTGCATGCACTTCACCTGCAATTTTCACTTTTCAACGGTGACTTTGCTAAGCCATCTCTCCACAAGCTATCTCACCTGCAAGGCATTGGTGTGCTCCTGTCCCTTCTGAATCTTCTGGATCTGTTCCTTGCGTTTCTTGAAGCGGCGGAAGTAATCCTGGATCAAGAAGGTGGCGTAGAACTTGCCCACAGTCACATCATCATCTCCTGCAAAATCGCCCCCATCCCCCAATGCACACCATCATTAAGCAAGTCCGGAAATGAACCAGAACTAGAACTAGAGAAAAAGACTGCCACAAACTCAAAGCAATAGAATCAAAGCCAGTGATTGTCATAAGAGTCATGGAATCAATAGAAAAAAGAATTTTAATCCTGACCCCATATTCACCCCACCCCACCCCATCCGCCCATTTTCCTTGCCCCAAACCTAAAAACAACAGGCTAATATGTTACAGAATGTAGATTTCATGACAGATCTTATGAATGATTAATTTTACTGAACACAGAAATGGGAAAGCCAATTCCACACTGGTCAACATAAAACTGGGCAGAGTGGTAAAAATAACAAGGAAACCACAACCACACCAAGACAAAAGGAACCACACAGTATTCCTTCATTCACACGGAATGAACAGTAATTCACAGCACTGAAGTCCAGCCTACACCAGAACTGAACAATCCTTGACCAAGATCTCTTCACTATCCACCAGGCCTCTTCTCAGTTAGAAAATGCTGAGCAAATGTCAATTTTTGTTTTAACAATGAGCACTCTATGTGTGCTTATCTTTAAAATAGAATAAAAGAAATATGCTGAAAGGTACTCTGAAACAGATCAAAGAGAAAAGATTCCTATAAGCTCCAATCTGATTACAGTCGAACTTCAATACACCGTCAGTCAAACAGTAATATTGATTAAGCAGTAATCTAAAGAAAATGTTTTAACGCTT
Source organism: Conus ventricosus (assembly GCA_018398815.1). Lineage (NCBI taxonomy): Eukaryota > Metazoa > Mollusca > Gastropoda > Neogastropoda > Conidae > Conus > Conus ventricosus. Next base: position 67,752,337 of record CM031604.1, read on the forward strand.
TGACTCCTTTGATTTATTGGTAATTTTTGAAAATTTCTGACTGACACGCTGTATGTCTTATCTGTCATGCTTTAAAAGTTTAATTTGAATTCATTATACTCCTTTCTATTGTTTCAAAAGTCCTACATCTTCCAAGTTTGCCTTCTTTTCCCATGATCCCAGAACAGCAGCTATATACCAGCTGGGAGTGGAAGTCTTAATTAAAAAAACTACTAACCCTCCTCCGTCATCATATTATCTGAGCAGACTACACAGTATTAAGTTTGGGCCAAAGTTTAGAAAAACTGGGGCAAGGGAGGTTCAGACCGGGTTAATGGATCAGCTTAAGTCTTGATAATCATTAACTTAAGTCATGCAGTCAATATTAACACTACCACTTGGATGTTTCAACAAATTAAAAAAAACTGTATAAAAATGGAAGCACATTTCTAATACTAAGCAGAACCAATAAAAAAGAAAAAAACGCGTAAAAACAGAACAAAAATAGAGAAAACATTTTGGAAAGGAAGACAGGTCACATAACGAAAATTTGTTGGAAAATAATCATCATCTGCAAAAAAAGAAAAACTGTAGAATTACTGTTGAATTTCAACTGAAAATGGCATCTTATCATTGAGAAGCTTTACCTATAACAGCAAAGATCTAATACATTAAAAAAAACAAAACAACAAAAAACCCAACAACAACCAAACCATCCCCCTTTCACCACAAAGGCAATAAATATATCCACATGACTTACATATTGCAGCTGCCTTCATGAGAACAAACTATTGTCTAAAGACAAAATTATGTCTGTTTCTCTGTGCTCCAATCTTTTCAGAGCACTTTCAAAATACACCAGTGATCTCAGCAGAGTGCCTAAGACAGTGAGACTATTCACTCCTTTGAAAGCAAAAGATTGTTTCCTCCACAGGAGTGAGTGAGTGAGTGAGTGAGTGAGTGAGTGAGTGAGTGAGTGTGAGTGTGTGTGTGTGTGTGTGTGTGTGTGTGCGTGTGCGCATGCGCACGTACGCATGTGTATACGAGTGTGTGTGCGTGTGTGTGTGTGTGTTTTGCATTCTCATCTTCCAGATCCTCAATGCCTTATTCCCATACTGTTCATTCTGGCTCTCCTGAACACAGTTAAACCCAGTATAATCCTGTGGCAGTCCCAGCACTGTAAAAAAGGAAGCATTCAATACCAAGTCATCATGTGCCAAGTCACTTAGGCGGAATTCAAGGATGACCGGTTTAAGGTACATGCAGGACAAAAACTACTAAACCCCCTACTGGTCATTGTCTAGCCAATTAACCCAGATGTGTTAGCGTCTCCCCCTGGAGGGCACCACCACATCCAGCAGATGTCCCCATGAATGTGCTACTACCAATAACTGACACAAACTGACAACAGGCATGGACACAGAACGAAAACTGAAAGTGATGTCTCTACCAGCTGCTGTTGTACATCTCATCAGCTATCAACTCCATCCTACAGTCTGCTGCCATAATTCTTACCAACTGTCCACTCCATTTCACAGTCTGTTGTCATATCAACCTTCTGTCGATTCCAACTGTTGTCAAAATTCTCACCAGTTATCAACTCCATCTCACATGTCTGTTGTAACAATTCTCACCACTTATCAATGTCATCTGTCTTTAGTAATAATTCTCCCCAGCTTACAATCAGTCTCACAATCTGTTATCATAATTCTCACCAGCTTTCAACTCCATCTTACAGGTCTTTTCACTCAGCATAATTCAAGAAAGGAATGTGCATCCCAGCTTTTCTTTTTTTTTTGTTTTAAAAATAAAAGTCTGATATACCAAAGTGACATACAACCAAAGTAAATCCAAAGGATGCTCAGCTTGTTCATCTTTGATCATGCACAAAGGAAATGCAGAATCTGATAGTATTTAAGTTACTGATGACAATTTGGTCCCAGGACTCCTCAAGTTAGCTGCCCCTGGTTACGAAACTACAGACTGACGTTTGAACACAGAGAAACAGCAGGGCGTTGTGAATGCAGAGCATCATCAGGGAAATGACTCATCATTTCCACTGGTAAAGAGGTTTGATGGAAAAGACCTCAGACCAGATCACTTCTAGTTCAGAAGTGGAGAGATCTATGCAGACTTACTGTCCTGCACTGGTCCAGAGTGAGTTCGTCTCAGACAAACAGATCGCATCACAGCACTGGAACATCCTACAACTATCTTGTGCCATAGATAGCTTGCTTTCTTTACAAAAATATACCATGGTATCCAATCAAACTGTAACAATTCAGAATCGTCTTTTATCTCCACATCCCACTCCCCCCAACCCCAACCCCCCCCCAAAAGTCGTCTCATCTACTAAAAGCGATCAAAGAAAAAAAACAACTTTAACGACGTCTAAACAACACGTGACTGTAAACACAAAGGACTGAAAGAAACAAGTTGGGAGAATCAAAGGGGAGGGCTAGCGAGGAAGAAATGGAGGTGCAGTCAGGTCAGCTACTGGTCTCCGACAGTGACGTGGTGCCGGTGAAGTGCAGAGGAGAGCTGTGGGATGGATGGAGGAAGTCTGGACGCTAAATCATCACGCCACTCATACAACGGGTGGAAGCAGCCAATGGCTGACGTGCTGGGGGTAAAACGAGGGTGGCGTGGTCCAGGTGAACAAGGCGGTACGGATGGACGGAAGGATGGAAGGAAGGATGGAAGGAAGGCAAACCATGCGGAGAGCACTACTTACTACCTGCAGGGGGGACCACTTGGTCAAGAAGTTTGGGACTGGTGCGTTTCCAGATCTTTTTGATGACAGCACGCAGCTCCTCGTTGGCTTGGTCAATGTTGCCCTCGGTCTTGATCTTGAGGGAGGTACGCACCAGTGCGAAGAGAGTGGCATTGAACATCACTGTGCCGTCACTGTTCAGAGGCATGTTCATGCCCACCAGCCGCTGACAACAGAAAAAGCATACAGTTTTCTTTTTCCCACAATGATTTAACAGATGGTTGCCCAATCTTATGTTCTGCTAAAAGGATATTCAAAACAGACGAACTCATACAATGCATAATTAGGTTAAAGCTCTACCACACTGTGAACATCTCAAACATTAAGCTGATTACAAAATGTGCATGACTAGCTGACAGATTACAACTACAAAAAATTAATACTTTACTGCATTCAAGTATGGAAAATGTACTCAAAACGTGAACATGAGCATTCTTTTTACACTGTAGGTTTTTTTTTTTAATCACTTTTTGTCAGTCACCAATTAATTGCCATCTATACAATGCATGAATGAGCAAATCAATCAGCACATTAAATGACATGTTCTCAAACAGCTTGCTCCACTTCTCAAACCTAATTGTTTGCACTATTACTGTTCCCCGACCTTTTTTCAACACACCGACAGACGCAGTCTGATCTCTCACCTTACAGGCCACTCTGCAAGACTCACTGTCACTGTCCACCACTGCCACCGTTCACTCTTCAACACACACACTGATGCAGTCACAGCCTTCATCTTGCAGGTCACTCTAAAGGACTCAGTGTCACTTTTCAAGTCACTCTGTAGGACAGAGTCAACCACAGTCTTCAACAGACACACTGACGCTGTCTGACCCCTCACCTTACAGGCCACTCTGTAGGACACAGTGTCAACCACTGTCACTGCTCATTCAACACACACACTGACGCTGTCTGACCCCTCACCTTACAGGTCACTCTGTAGGACACAGTGTCAACCACTGTCACTGCTCATTCAACACACACACTGACGCTGTCTGACCCCTCACCTTACAGGTCACTCTGTAGGACACAGTGTCAACCACTGTCACTGCTCATTCAACACACACACTGACGCTGTCTGACCCCTCACCTTACAGGTCACTCTGTAGGACACAGTGTCAACCACTGTCACTGCTCATTCAACACGCACACTGACGCTGTCTGACCCCTCACCTTACAGGTCACTCTGTAGGACACAGTGTCAACCACTGTCACTGCTCATTCAACACGCACACTGACGCTGTCTGACCCCTCACCTTACAGGTCAATCTGTAGGACACAGTGTCAACCACTGTCACTGCTCATTCAACACACACACTGACGCGGTCCGACCCCTCACCTTACAGGCCACTCTGTAGGACACAGTGTCAACCACCGTCACTGCTCATTCAACACACACACTGACGCTGTCCGACCCCTCACCTTACAGGTCACTCTGTAGGACACAGTGTCAACCACTGTCACTGCTCCTTCAACACACACACTGACGCTGTCTGACCCCTCACCTTACAGGCCACTCTGTGAGGACACAGTGTCAACCACTGTCACTGCTCATTCAACACACACACTGACGCTGTCTGACCCCTCACCTTACAGGCCACTCTGTAGGACACAGTGTCAACCACTGTCACTGCTCATTCAACACACACACTGACGCTGTCTGACCTCTCACCTTACAGGCCACTCTGTAGGACACAGTGTCAACCACTGTCACTGCTCATTCAACACGCACACTGATGCTGTCTGACCCCTCACCTTACAGGTCACTCTGTAGGACACAGTGTCAACCACTGTCACTGCTCATTCAACACGCACACTGACGCTGTCCGACCCCTCACCTTACAGGTCACTCTGTAGGACACAGTGTCAACCACTGTCACTGCTCATTCAACAGACACACTGACGCTGTCTGACCCCTCACCTTACAGGCCACTCTGTGAGGACAGAGTTTACCAAAGCCAAGCGGAGGTGAGATCTTCCGCAGCAATGTCACCACATCCAGATGTTTGATCCGACCCCTGACACCACACACAGAGTTAAAAAAAATAATGACACAGAACAACTGTTGATAAAACTAGCAGGTACCAGTCTTCAAATGTAAAGGTTACATCTTTATTCAACATAAAAAAAACCCTGAGTGATAAAGACAAGATAAGACACACAATTAAGTTACACAGAAGATATGCATATATTTTTTTATATACTTTGCACACAAGATTCTACAGAAGCAAATACCCAAAAGTATAATGACATCATGTAGTACTGACACACCTTTCCAAAGTAAAGAAAATAATTGAATTAAAAACAAAAAAAGCTAAATTTTATCATACACATGAACAGAATATAAAACATAACGATAATTCTTGTTCACAATTCTGTCATCACTATGAAGAACTTGCCAGCTCTATCATATTACAAACAATACAAACATTTCATTATTTACTATAGTCCTTTTGTTTTAAATCCTAGAATAAACTATTTGGTTGGTTGGTTTTTTTGCTTTCGTCCTCTGTGTCGTCCATGTGGTATTAATTTTACTCTAAAACTGCTACAGGAGTACTTTTCAATTAAAATCAGTATATTTTCCACAGAAATTCTACAGCCTATGTACAAAATTCCAAATTTGGTGCAATCATTTCATTTTCACCTGCTATCACACTACTCAGGCTTCTTCCAGGTAGTAGCCACCTAATTTTGCATTAAAAAATATAAGTTCTTCCTATACAAATTACTTTCAAACTTGATTCATCAACATACTTTGACATAAATTCATGCTCTCTGGCTGGTTTTTGTTATGTTTAAGGGCACTTTGTCAAAGAAACAGACACATCCTGACATGGTTTTACGTGCAGAATTAGCAACAAAGTCTCCCATGGGTCAAAGCCTCTGCCACGGTTACACTCTGCAAGCGCAATTACCACTCAAGAATTTTGTCTCTTGATATTTTTGGGGGGTTCCAATGTTTTCTTTTTTTTGATTCACTGTATTTTCACTAGACATGTATACAAAGTAGAGGGAAATCTTACAGGTAAACAGGCTTGCTTTAATGCCATACTGCTCTTTCTGACTCTCCACACACAGCCACAACCAGCTTTGTTGATGAAACAAATCTGTCAGTAACTTTCACTTTGAAATTTGTTGCCCAATTAACAAAAAAAAAAAATTACCTTTGATTCTTTAAAGCCTCATGCACTCTTTTGCTGCGAGCTTTACTGTTTTCTTTCTGTACAAATGTGCATGCGTATGAATGGATGCATGTGTCTGCTACTGAATGTGGTAGCTTGATCCATATATATGGTGGTCTGCTCGAGTAAATTCACATTTTATTACAACTGTATTCTTTTGTTGTTCATTATGACACCATACAACTTAATTTAGGATGAGAGTTCAGTAAAAATTTCATTATTGCTATTATTCAGGTATCAAATTCTGATGATGAAAGACGGCTTACTTTGCTTCTGGATCGTATTCTGACCACAGACGTACAAACTCATCCAGGTGATGCGGGCCCAGGATGGACCAATCACGGGTCAGATAGTCAAAGTTGTCCATGATGACCGCCACAAACAAGTTGATGATCTGACAACACACAGGCATCAATCTGAAAATGACCAAGTCTGAGAGAACATCAATAAAGTCAGCAGTCAAAGACATTAAAGCCCAGTCCAAGAGAGAGTAAATCAAACACAGATAAGCAATAACAACTGAGTAAGTACAAACTCCAGTAATATTAAGAGAGTATGCAAGTGTGCAAGCATGCCTGCATGTGTGTTAAAAATCACAACAGAAACACACACAACCTCCCCCCCCCCCCCCCCCCCCCTCCCAATGCTTCCCTCCCCAGCCCAAAAAGCAATACAGAACACATTTTCTTAATGACTGTGTGTGTGTGTGTGTGTGTGTGTGTGTGTGTGTGTGTGTGTGTGTGAGCATGTGTGCATGTGTGTGTGCGAGTGTATGGATATGTATGTAAGATATAGAAAAACAGAGGCAGAACATGCATTGATGCTCACTAGGCAGAAAGGGGAGGGAAAGAAGACATTATAACACAGACAGTGAGACACTCAAACAACTGAAACACAACAAAGACAATGAGCATCCTCCTAAACAGACCAGGAAAGAGCACAGGATGTAGAAGAAGATGAAGTAAATGACTGCAAACTGTGTGCCGCAACTTTCGCCATCTGGATTGGAGCTGTTGTAGCTGTCAGACTGCATGTCGCATTTGACGTCTGGGGAGTCTCCGCATGACAACATGATCTCCTGCCACGCTTCTCCTGTCGCTGACCTGGGTCACAAACAAGCCTTCCACTTGTCTTACACAAGTCTAACAATGTGCTCACCTATATTCACTAACATGCACTGTCCTGTTTCTGGTAAATGACTCATACAAGTCACAGATGGGTAAATTCGATTTTCCATGCATTTTATCACTAAATTCAGTAAATCACTAAATTCAATAATAATAAAGAGCAAACAAATAATACTTCAGACTGGTGAATTACTTAATCATACAAAAATATTAACAATTAACAAATAAAAGGTGGTCAACAAAACCACCAGCAAAACAAGTAACAATTCTCTAATATCCAGAGTCAAACTGTGCACAGACCTGTCTACTTCAAAACTGAACCATTAGTATTCCATGGAATAAATTTTAGTATTCCATGACTAAAAAGAGTACTTTTCTTACATCGAACTTTGATGTGGATCGTATATTGTGCAATTCTTGCTACCAGCTCACTGCGCTGTACTCACACTCAAACCAACTAGAGCAAGTGTACTACACACACACACACACACACACACACACACTGTACGTATCTCGCTAACAATATCTGTCTTCTCCCCCCCTTTAGGTTTTTAACTTATGTCTTCTTTCTCTCTTCTTCAACACCGCCTTCTACATGTAGAGATTTGTCCCCCCCCCCCCCCCCCCCCTCCCCCCACACATACACACAGAGTGATAGTCAGTCACATACATGTATACCCTTCATGCAGTTTTCATTTTCTATCTTTTTCTTGTCTTTGTACTGCCACTCCATCCTCCCCCCCCCCCCCCCCCCCCCCCTCCCTGTTTTTGGGGTGTCCGGGTGTGGGCGGGTGGAGTGGAACTAATTAACAGTAGAAGTTAAAGTGACAGACACACCTTAAGCAATTCTGCTGTCACTAGTATCAGGAAACATCTTCTTGAATAGGGAACAAGACAATCGGTCGTTGACAGGGACAGATTCGCGTCAGCCACCAGCCTACGCATCATGATCATCATCTTGGTGTTTGTCACTTGCTGCTCCAGCCTACACATCATGATAATCATCTTGGTGTTTGTCACTTGCTGCTCCAGATCCCCCACTAGACTTTTCTCTCAGCCTTTTTCAATGCTTGTACAATTGAAGGTGTTCCTTTCATCACTTCTGATAGTTTTTTAAAGCGATTCTGACAAAACATGCTTTATGCAGCTGTTGCGCCCTCCATGAGCACAACTAGAATCCGCTTTGCACAAAGTGCACCACACAAAAGTTGGACCTTGTTTGAGCCTGGGACTAAGCACTTCCAAGTTTGTGTGGAATGCATTCAAGTTTGCACCCTCGTTTTGGCAACCTTCTTTTCAACATCTAGCTCTTCATCACTCTCATGAATGCATAATTTCGCTGGTGGCGGCATTCTCTTTGTGAATATCTGTGTCAGTCACTTACTATAAAAGATGGCCGACCATGGTGTAAGCAAGTACGCGCCAACTGGAAGTAGGGACAATAACTCGTATCTTCAAACAGGAAAATAGTACTTTTTTTTGTTTCGTAGCCAATGTTGCTGGTTTTCAATTTTTGTCATACTCGGCATATTATCATATTCTCCAGTCAAATTTTGTAAAATACGCTAAAAAATCGTAGGGTAGTCAGGTCTGTGTGCACCATGAACAAATCTAACAGGTTTCTTTTTCACTGTTTGTCATGAACAGTCTAAAGGTTTCTTTTTCACTGTTTGTCATGAACAATCTAAAGGTTTCTTTTTCACTGTTTGTCATGAACAGTCTAAAGATTTCTTTTTCACTGTTTGTCATGAACAATCTAAAGGTTTCTTTTTCACTGTTTGTCATGAACAGTCTAAAGGTTTCTTTTTCACTGTTTGTCATGAGCAATCTAACAGGTTTCTTTTTCACTGTTTGTCATGAACAGTCTAAAGGTTTCTTTTTCACTGTTTGTCATGAACAGTCTAAAGGTTTCTTTTTCACTGTTTGTCATGAACAATCTAACAGGTTTCTTTTTCACTGTTTGTCATGAACAGTCTAAAGGTTTCTTTTTCACTGTTTGTCATGAACAGTCTAAAGGTTTCTTTTTCACTGTTTGTCATGAACAATCTAAAGGTTTCTTTTTCACCGTTTGTCATGAACAATCTAACAGGTTTCTTTTTCACTGTTTGTCATGAACAGTCTAAAGGTTTCTTTTTCATTGTTTGTCATGAACAGTCTAAAGGTTTCTTTTTCACTGTTTGTCATGAACAATCTAAAGGGTTTCTTATTCACCGTTTGTCATGAACAGTCTAAAGGTGTTTTTTTCACTGTTTGTCATGAACAATCTAACAGGTTTCTTTTTCACTGTTTGTCATGAACAGTCTAAAGGTGTTTTTTTCACTGTTTGTCATGAACAATCTAACAGGTTTCTTTTTCACTGTTTGTCATGAACAGTCTAAAGGTTTCTTTTTCATTGGATGTCATGAATAATGTGAAGGATTTCTTTTTCATTGGATGTCATGAACAATGTAAAGGATTTTTTTTTCACTGGATGTCATGAACAATGTAAAGGATTTCTTTTTCACTGGATGTCATGAACAATGTAAAGGATTCTTTTTCACTGGATGTCATGAACAACCTAAAGAGTTTCTTTTTCACTGGGTGTGATGAACAATGAAAAAAATTGTTCTATTTCATGAGGTTTCATGAACAACATAAAATTGCTGTATTTCAGTTGGTGTCACAAGTATAAAATAGGTTATAATATACTGCAAGTCATGAACAACATAAAATATATCTCACCGAGTGCCATGAACAACAAAACGTGGTTACATGTCCATAAAGAAATATTCAACAAGAAGAAACATTTTGTAGATAGAATTGTGTTTAATGCTCAGTCTTCCTTCTTTTCAATGAAAATATTAGATTGTAAGACATCTGCTCAGCTGTATCAGCTCACAAACAGTTTGCTTGGCAGGAAAAGTAATGCTGTGCTCCCCACTGTTTTCGCTCCTTCCGAACTCCCCATCCTTTTCTCTGACTTTTTCAATACCAAAATCAAAACAGAGACAATCTGAACAGTTCAAATTTCACTGGATCCGCTCTAGATAGTGATCGTTCTTTTTCAGGCCAACCTTTGACTGTTTCCAGTTGTGTGACTGAGGATGAGGTAAGAAAAGTGATAGTTAGTTCACCCAGAAAATCATGTGACCTTGACCCATTGCCTGCACCCATCCTGTTCCGCTGTATTGATGTTTTGCTACCCTTCATAACCCATGTCATAAATGCTTCCCTCTCGTCTGCTGTTTTTCCCCAAGAATACAAATCTGCTGTTGTTCGTCCCCTTCTCAAAAAGCCTTCCCTGGATCCAAATTCACTCAAAAATTACAGACCTGTCTCGAATCTCCCCTTCCTTGCAAAGGTCCTCGAGAAAATCGTGCTTGCTCAGCTCTCGGTTCATCTTACTCGAAATGAGTTGAATGACCCTCACCAGTCTGCTTACAGGGCTGGCCATAGCACAGAGACCGCTCTCCTGAAAGTTGTAAACGATCTTTCCTTGCCCTTGATGATGACAAAGTCTCCCTTCTCTCTCTTTTAGATCTTTCCGCGGCATTTGACACCATTGATCATGACATTCTCCTTTCCAGACTCCAAACTTCTTTTGGCATTCACGGCACTGTTCTTGCGTGGGTTAGGTCCTATCTCAGTGATCGTTCCTAGAGAATTGTTGTCAATGGTCTTTCTTCATATCCTACACCTTTAACCTATGGGGTACCGCAAGGTTCCGTCCTGGGGCCAGTTCTGTTTGCTCTGTATATCAGACCTGTGTCAGACATTATCGATCAACACTCATTGCTGCATGAGAGTTTTGCTGATGACACTCAGATGTACAAGTCGAGCACTGTATCTCAACTCAAGAATGTTGTCAGTGATGTTAAAAGCTGTTCACAGGATTTAAAGAATTGGATGACTTTGAGTAAGTTGCAGCTGAATGACGACAAAACTGAAGTTCTTCTCCTTGCTCCTCCCAAACTCCAAGGTCATCCCTCCCTTCCTTCTTCCATCAGTATCGGAAGTTCTGATATTCAACTCTCATCCCAGGCTCGTAACCTCGGTGTGACTTTTGATTCCACCCTCTCTTTCAAGCACCACGTGTCTAATGTTGTAAGGCAGCATATCTGGAAATACGTAAAATCAGTTCAATCAGACACTTCCTTTCCACTGAAGCCACAAAAACTCTGGTTTGTTCCCAAGTTCTCTCAAGGCTGGACTACTGCAACAGTCTCTTGGCTGGCTCACCAAAGTACCTACTCAATAAACTGCAGAAGGTTCAGAATAGCGCTGCCAGGCTTGTTTGCAAAGCGTCTAAACGTAAACATGTCACTCCTCTGTTGCAGTCCCTCCACTGGCTTCCAATCCAGAGGCAAATTGACTACAAGCTGGGTTCTATCTGTTTCTCTTCTGTTTCTGGTACTGGACCAAAATATCTTTCCGACATCCTCCACATCTACACCCCATCCCGCCAACTTCGTTCCTCTGCCGACAGTCGCCTCTTGCGCATTCCTTCTGTCAGAACAAAATCTTTTGGTCAACGTTCTCTCTCCTTCCAAGGACCAACTGTCTGGAATACACTTCCCATCAGTGTCAGACACCTACCTTCACCCTCTTCTTTCAAATCTGCTGTCAAAACTAACTTCTTTCATCAGTCGTAACTCCCCCCCCCCCCCCCCCCCCCCCCCCCCCCCCCCCCCCCCCCACCCCTTCCCAATCCACATTGAGTGGGTTTTTGCGTGCACGCGTGAGTGCCTGGTGGTTGTGTTGCTTGTACGTGCAGGCAGTGTTGATGTGAGAGCTTGCGTGTGTGCGTGCAGGTGTCTGAGGGCGTGGGTGTGTGGTCATGCGTGAGCACGTGTACACGCGCGGGTCCTGCGCGGGTGCGCGTGCGTGTGTGTGTGTTGTTGGTAATGTAAAGCGCTTAGAGCCCTAAATTATAGAGAATAGGCGCTATATAAATTAACATTATTATTATTATTATTTCACAGGGTATCATGAACAACAAAATGGGGTTGTATTTCACTGGGTATCATGAACCTATAATTGTTATATTTCACTGGGTGTTGTTACAAACAACCTAAAGTGGTTATATTTCACTGGGTATCATGAACAACCTATAATTGTTACATTTCACTGGGTGTCACGAACAACCTAAAGTGGTTATATTTCACTGGGTGTCATGAACAACCTATAACTGTTATATTTCACTGGGTGTCATGAACAGCCTATAATTGTTATATTCCACTGGGTGTCATGAATAACCTATAACTGTTATATTTCACTGGGTGTCATGAACAGCCTATAATTGTTATATTTCACTGGGTGTCATGAATAACCTATAATTGTTATATTTCACTGGGTGTCATGAACAGCCTATAATTGTTATATTTCACTGGGTGTCATGAACAACCTATAATTGTTATATTTCACTGGGTGTCATGAACAACCTATAATTGTTATATTTCACTGGGTGTCATGAATAACCTATAATTGTTATATTTCACTGGATGTCATGAACAGCCTATAATTGTTATATTTCACTGGGTGTCATGAACAACCTATAATTGTTATATTTCAAGAAACTGCATGAAAAGTAGCAGCAGGGAATGAACCTGCATGAAAAGTAGCAGCAGGGAATGAACCTGCATGAAAAGTAGCAGCAGGGAATGAACCTGCATGAAAAGTAGCAGCAGGGAATGAACCTGCATGAAAAGTAGCATCACTGAGCAGGAATGAACCTGCATGAAAAGTAGCAGCAGGGAATGAACCTGCATGAAAAGTAGCAGCAGGGAATGAACCTGCATGAAAGTAGCAGCAGGGAATGAAACTGCATGAAAAGTAGCAGCAGGGAATGAACCTGCATGAAAAGTAGCAGCAGGGAATGAACCTGCATGAAAAGTAGCAGCAGGGAATGAACCTGCATGAAAAGTAGCAGCAAGGAATGAACCTGCATGAAAAGTAGCAGCAGGGAATGAACCTGCATGAAAAGTAGCAGCAGGGAATGAACCTGCATGAAAAGTAGCAAGTGAAAAGTAGCAGCAGGGAATGAACCTGCATGAAAAGTAGCAGCAAGGAATGAACCTGCATGAAAAGTAGCAGCAGGGAATGAACCTGCATGAAAAGTAGCAAGTGAAAAGTAGCAGCAGGGAATGAACCTGCATGAAAAGTAGCAAGTGAAAAGTAGCAGCAAGGAAGCCCCAAAAGTTGAACGAAACCGACAGGATAAAGGCTGGCCCAAAGGTATGCCTCTGATGTAGAGTACTGTATCAGGACATCACAGGGAGTTGACTGAGAGAAGAAGACAGATCGTTTTAAGTGACTTGGACATGCTGGGCCGGGAGAAAAGAAACTGAAAAAAAATGAATCCACCACTGACCAAAGCACAGAAACTTTGGTGATCAGAACGTTACTTGCTCTACAGAATTTTCAAATCTGTTGTTTTCCATCAATGAAAATTATGTTTGGTTGCAACCCACTTCAAGCAGAACTGGTTACAGAATGAATAGCCAACTTTCAAGCAGCCTCAACACTGTCTAAAATTCTGCATGTCAGAGAGGGTTCCATAAGACAGGTAACGGTGCTCTACGTATTTCAGGACAATTTTACCAGAGTTGTTTGTACATATTTCAGAAATTAATCTACTCCCAACTGCACAAGTTATTTAAGTAAGATCAAGTGGTTGCAGTGGATGACCTTGAGCATACTACACAGTCTAGACCACAGACTGGCTCCCAAATAATGATGTGCAGTGGTCAAGTGGCATGATCTAAACCTAAGAACATTTGCGAATACAAAAAGCACAGGTTGGGGGTAAAATTTTTAAAAAAAATTCAAAGAAACAAAGTGCAAGGCATGGGACAGTATAACACATCTTTCATGTACTGTTTCATCATATGCATGTTGCAGAGAATCAATGCCCGCATTCAGCAATCACGGAGGAAAGAGTCTGTACTGACTCACAGGATGTACCTCAAGTACTCTTCTTGAATCATACAACAGTTTCCCCTCTCTCTTGCAATGTATTTAGCAAGATCACTTAAAACAGTCTCATTAATTTCTGGAAAAACAATTATGAAAAAGTAAGTACTGCCACAAGATTGTCACAGATACAACACAACACAAAACGAATGACTGATCAAGTAAACACACTCACCGGAACAGAACCAATACAGCATGGGGAAAATCCTGGAAGTTGTTGTTCCGGTGGATCTCTGTATCATCATCCAGTCTGATCTTTCCAAACACCTGTACAGAAATAAAGGCTTGATTTACGGCTGTTGTATGTCTTGGTCTGTGCAATGAACCTTCGAAAACAAACTGATTTTGTACTTTAAAAAAAAAGAAGAATAGAATAGAAAAGAGGAAACTCACATTTGCACTTTTTCATTTTTCAAACATGGTATAAAAAGATATTTTCTCATCTGAGCTTTGAAGTATCGCACGATTTTCCTTTCATATAATCTCTTACCTGCATTCCAATGACAGCAAAGATGAAGAACAGCATGACGATCAGCAATGCGACATATGGGAGGGCCTGCACAAAGACACAGGTTATGTTCTTTCACTGATACTTCAATTCCCTTACATTTATACAATATGGCTTATACTATCACCAAAATAAATGCATATATGTATTCTTTTTCAGGACTGATAGCACACACATACATGCTACCCAAACACGCACTGACCAAATGACACTAGTCATTGCTGGATTAACATCAAGTTGTCAGGACTTCTGACAATATGAAGAAAACTAGGAATTAATTTTCAGTTACTGAAGCCAAATCCCTGCTAAATGTATTTAAACTGAATAGAGCATTTTAAATTCAAATTAAAAGAAATAATTGTCTGGAAATCAATTTCTCTTTCCCTCTTCCTCCCTCTGCCCCTTACCACTTTTACCTGCTTGCTGCTCCCCTATTCACACACACACACACCTTCCTCCCTCTGCCCCTTACCACTTTTACCTGCTTGCTGCTCCCCTATTCACACACACACACCTTCCTCCCTCTGCCCCTTACCACTTTTACCTGCTTGCTGCTCCCCTATTCACACACACACACACCTTCCTCCCTCTGCCCCTTACCACTTTTACCTGCTTGCTGCTCCCCTATTCACACACACACACCTTCCTCCCTCTGCCCCTTACCACTTTTACCTGCTTGCTGCTCCCCTATTCACACACACACACACCTTCCTCCCTCTGCCCCTTACCACTTTTACCTGCTTGCTGCTCCCCTATTCACACACACACACACCTTCCTCCCTCTGCCCCTTACCACTTTTACCTGCTTGCTGCTCCCCTATTCACACACACACACCTTCCTCCCTCTGCCCCTTACCACTTTTACCTGCTTGCTGCTCCCCTATTCACACACACACACACCTTTCACACTCCTCAAACTCAATTCTTTTCCAGTCCCAGTACCCATTTTTAAATTTTTAATCAAAATCATAAAACAATATTAACTAACTAAAAACAAAAGAACTATACTTCAAAATTCTTATCAGTCGCCAAAGACCCGCTACCATCCACAATATGCTCAAATACATCTGCGTAGTGATTTACACAAGTGCAAGTGCACACAAGCACATAATTATAGTGATATACAGACAAAAGGATTTATTAACTAATCACAGCTCTGGCCTTGATGTATCCTCAAAATGAATGTCATTGTTTTAATTCATTTACAGCTGTTAGGTGGCCTTTGTGGTTCCCAGGACAGCGTGTGTGTGAGTGTGTGTGTGTGTGTGTATGTGTGTTCATGTGCACACCTCACCTGTATGCTCACTGACACATCTATACTGGAAATTGCAAATAAGCAGTTAACTAAATTCAACTATATGCTAACTAAATGCATCTATGAATCTAATCTATAACCAGTATGCTCCAACAGAATATTTGGATAATTTTAAGGGAAAACACACAGAACAAAAGGACAAATGTGTTATCATCACTAATGAATAAATGAAGCTTCAAAACCATAGCACCCTTGCCATTATGAACTTGTCAGGAAGATTACAGTCCCAACAGAAGGAGAAAAAAAAAAAAACACCCGACTACAAGATGCACGTCATACCTGGAATGACTTGATGAAGGTCCACAGCAAGGTCCGGATGCCCTCTCCTCGACTCAGCAGTTTGATGAGTCGCATCACACGGAACAGGCGGAAGAAATTGATGCTGATGATAGACTTCCCTGGCTAGAAAACAACATGCATGAAGGTAACTGCGTCTGTCACATACTGTGATCCCATCTTTCACTGAGCTTTTGATCCTATCACCATGGTCACACCTGGGCACTAAAGGTCAGCGAACTATGACTGTTTCAACTGCAGATGACAATGATGGTATAGAATTTCCCTACTAGTTCAAATCCATTTCAAAATCTGGCTGTCATCTGTCATTCCCCTAAATGTATTTACTTGACTACAAGTCTGAATTCTGCTATTTTTCTCCCTTCTGTCCTTCCCACAAACACTTTTCTTTTTCTCTGTTGAAACACACTGCACTTTCCCATTAGATCTTGGTTCAGGTTTCCTCTGGATTTATTGTATCCAGCACCAATTCTTCCAATTTCGCTGCCTTGCAAATGCATTACAATGGTTCATCCACCCTTGTTACCAGATTCTCTTTACCGACAAATTTATTTTACCCAAGGATGATCTGAAAATGCGCAGACAAATCATGAAAAGTGTCTCATTTTTCTCATTATTCCTACACTTCTCCAGCTGAGTATATTTTTCTATGCAATATTAGTCTAGGTAAGGTTTTTTATTTCTTGATAGTTGTTCCTTAATTATGGATTTTGGGAAATGTGTCATTCTTGTACTATTTTCATGTTGTCGTTGTATGCATTTTCGTATAAGGCCCAGCAGATAACTGACTTAACTATCACCATCTAAGCTCATACCAGCCATATAAATGGTAGAATCATACTGCAATTAGTGTTGGGGTAGACATTTCACAAGCACTCCGATAATGGATGTGATCTCTATTGTAACCATGAGAGAAGCGGTAACATGACTCTCTTTGACTATTGGCATGGTACTGTAACCTACACAAGGTTCAGTCGGTCTATCACAGAGATATATGCAAATGAACACTCGGATCTGGCGCACTGGTTCCTTGCCAAGTCTAACTGGTTAGTGTCAAACTCATAATGGATACCTTTCATGTTTTAAGTGTTACAGCCATCTCAGATCAGAAAGCTGTGACCATGACAGACAAGAGAAAGCATGTTTGAAACCTTCAAAAGTTTAGGCAAATTCTACCCTAAAAACGTCTTTTACTTTCTTGTCAGGTTAGCTTTGTTGTTAAGGGTTCATGCATGTATGGGAAAAGGTGAGGGTGCGGGTAAGGAATGTACAAGGCTGTGAAGGGGAGGGGGGGGGGGGGAGTGAGAGTGCCATCATCCGTTCAGAGAGAAAGACTAGTGATAAGAGACACTCTTTCCAAGGTATGTCCCTGTTAAAAGTTAGCTTTCCATTGAGGCAACCACGGTTGAGAACTTTATCCTTTAAGGCCTGGCACAAGCTTCACAAGCTACAGAATAGCTGCATTCCTGGTGTTCTTTCAACAGAGGTACTTTGTGGTCTGCCCATGCTTTAAGTATGTTGATAACGACTTTATTCCAAGTGCTATGATGAAGAGAACTTCTATACCGCTATACACTTTTCAACACAGTGCCTTGGATTAGCTTTGCGCTGTATATATCCAACTTCCAAGACTCACACTCTGGTCATTTTAATACTTCCAGATAATGGTAAAGATGTCTGAGGTGTCAGATTGCTGTCTTCTTCACTCTGATATCCTTTTTCAAGGACAAGTCCTACTAGCATTCAGTGACCAAAAACCTTAGAGAAGTTCTGTATAGCTGGTTTCAGGTTCTGTATAGATGGCCAAGTCTTCTTTCCTGTAGCTTAATTCCAGAATATGTTTGGGAAGTCTGCTGTCCACTGGTGTAACATCAGTGATCCCAACAGTTTCTCCTCGGGGTCCCAGCCCTGATGTGGCCCTTTGCGGTCGGCTGGGCTATAAGCAACATTATCTTATCTTATCCTCGGGGTCCATGCAACAGGACCAAGCACTACTCCTACTGATATTTTGAAGTGAACATGTAACTGATGTATGTAACTGATGTGTATGACATTTGGCGCAGTCACTTTGTCACCAAGAATGGTTGTTCTGATGCTTTCTTTGACCTGCACAGGCAGGATGGTTGGTAATATCGAGGCTGAACTCTGAACAGCAGTCACTGGGAGAAAGGTTTTTCCAACCCATATGCAACGATTATGGTGTGTTCTTGTTTCCTGTGCTGTTGTTAGGTGGGCTTTTTTTTTTTTTCATGAAACGAATTTCTTTTTGCTATCAATACTGATAGACTTTCTTTTTGGATTATTCTTAACAAAACTAAAACAGCTTTACAATTTCTGCTGATACTTTGACTGAAAAGAATTCTTCATACATCCATTATGGACTCATTGGTCCGCCAACCCCATCCCATCCCCAGAAAAAGGGGGAAAAAAGAAGGGAAAGGAAAAATATTAGCATTATCCTGCTTAAATCTTAGCAATAGATAAAAAAACAAAAATTAAAACAATCCAAATAAAGAAATACAGACACCAAATCAAAGCCATATACATATTCAACACACATCAAACATAAATTCCATAAACAAAAATAATCATGCCATTATAACACATTTGTAAGTTACAATGCAGCATTCAGTTGATAACAGTTCCAATGTTAGTTTTTACTCTTTATAGTCTTATTAGTACATAAAACCTAACATCACAGAATACAACAAAATACATCTGAAAGCAAAAAGTTATTAACATATAACAATATTAAAACCACACATAACAACAGATCAACATTTTGACTGATCAAATTACTGTCACTTTCATGTATGCTTGAGCCGTTTGTATATAACTATGAGCTAATAAACACAACAATGTGTATCTGCATTAATTCCATGCATCCTTTATATCTCATTCCAACAAAGTAACCCAATATTGAACATCAAATGTAGTAACCAGTCAACACAGTAGGTTCCAAAGACCTGACTTTATCGTTCAAGTTCTCCATTTCTCGCATTAACAAATGTTTTAATTCCTTAGATTTCTATCATTCAGTAATGCCTTTTATAATCTAGTTTAGCTCAGCGTGTCCTTATTTTATCTGCTCCAGTTTTCATGCTACAAAACGTAATGTATGGTCTGTCATGACAATCTGTTTAACATTAATCACAAGATTAACAGCCCTTCAAAATGAAAAGCCATATCAATTGTTTCCCTGAATCAATAGCTGAGGTTTTCCACACTCCTGTGCCTGTTGCAGCATCTTCTCTTCTACAAGCTAGAAAGAAGCAGTCTGGGGTACAACCAGAAGTTATAGTGCTTGAGGCTGCAATGCCTCATCCAGAATCAGTAAATCTTTGCTCTTTATGTACAAACATATCTGTGTTTACAGAATGCCTCTATTATCTGGTTAAAAGGAAACAGCCATGTATAAAAAAAAAACCCTCTGTATTATCCATGGACCACAAACAGTAACACCACAAACTTCAGCTATGCTACAATTGATGCTAAATCCGCTGATGGATTGCTTCTTCAAAAAATTGAAAGATTCTACCACTACAAAACGGACAATATCATGATTCAGTTGGCCCAAAGACCCAGAAAAGAGGACAGCTGTTCTGAGCCTCTGCAATGCATGCTGTACACTTTGAACAGTAACAGTTTCTGCGGGAGGACTGGTACGGCCACAAGAGAGGGGGGTACAGCTATCACAGTCACAGACAGTGGGGAACACAATGGACACTAGTCAACATGGCAGAGGACAGCATCAAGTCCACTATCACTTCAGGACAGAAAGATGAACTGGGGACAGCAGACCGACCCAAAACAGCACAGAGAGATCTAACCGTTGACATTGGTTGTAAACAGAGTTCCTGTAGTATTACATGCACATGGGACTGCTGACCTCTTAACCATCTGATTTATACTGACACAAAATACAGCTCCACAGGCTCGTTAATGTCTGTAGTGCATGCACTAGAGGCAGATAGACTGCTCTGGGCATGAGAGATGGCAGAGGAAGGAGCCAGGCAACTCGGAATTGGAAATATGATCACTTATCAAAAGCTGATTTCATGGTTTCCATTGAAAACTGAATGTGTCTTGAGAATGCAGTTTCTTTGTCTCATGAACGATTGATTATTGCCTCAGTTCAACCATTTTCTCCCCATAAAAATTACAACAAAAAGAACAACAAAAAGTCCAGACATTCCACTATTTCTCTGATGGGACAGTCCAGGCATTACAGTATTGCTCTGATGGGATAGTCAGACATTACACAATTGCTCCGAGACAGTACAATACTGCTCTGAGACAGTACAGTATTGCTCTGATAGGATAGTCCAGAGATTTCACTATTGCTCTGATATGGTAGTCCAGAAATTACATTATTGCTCTAATGGAATAGTCCAAAGATTACACTAGTGCTCTGATATGGTAGTCCAGAGATTACACTATTGCTCTAATAGAATAGTCCAGAGATTACACTATTGCTCTGATATGGTAGTCCAGAGATTACACTATTGCTCTAATAGAATAGTCCAGAGATTACACTATTGCTCTGATATGGTAGTCCAGAGATTACACTATTGCTCTGATATGGTAGTCCAGAGATTACACCACTGCTCTGTAATGACAGTCCAAACATCAACCTCTTGCTATGTTATGACAGTCCAGACATTACAATATTGCTCTGTTATGACAGTCCAGACATTACAAGATTGCTGTGATAGCACAGTCCAGACATTATCCTATTGCTGTTATGACAGTCCAGACATTACAATACTGCTCTGTTACGACAGTCCAGACATTACAAGATTGCTGTGATAGCACAGTCCAGACATTACACTATTGCTGTTATGACAGTCCAGACATTACAATACTGCTCTGTTATGATAGTCCAGACATTACAATATTGCTCTGATGGCATAGTCTAGACATAACTTAGTTGTTCTGATGAGACAGTCCAGGCATTGCATTTTGTTCTGATGAGAAGAGTCCATGCATTACACTATTGTTCTGATGTGACAGTCGAGATCATACACTATTGTTCTGATGATACAGTCTAGGCATTGCATTTTGTTCTGATGAGAAGAGTCCATGCATTACACTATTGTTCTGATGTGACAGTCGAGATCATACACTATTGTTCTGATGATACAGTCTAGGCATTGCATTTTGTTCTGATGAGCGAGTCCATGCATTACACTACTGTTCTGATGCAACAGTCGAGATCATACACTATTGTTCTGATGATACAGTCCAGGCATTTCACTATCATTTTGATGAGACAGTCCATGCATTACACTATTTTTCTGATGGGAAAGTCCAGGCACTGCACTATTGTTGTGATGAGACAATCTAGGCATTACACTATTGTTCCAATCATAATCCAGACATTACTGTTACGAGACAGTCCAGGCATTAATGTATTGTTCTGAGACAGTCCATGCATCACACTGTTAGTCTGATGAGACAATCCAAGCATTACAGTATTGTTTCTATGAGACAATCCAGGTATTACAGTATTGTTCTTGTGAGACAATCCAGGCATTACAATCTTGTTCTGATGAGACAGTCCAGGCATTACACTATTGTTCTCATGAGACAGTCCATGCATTACAGAACTGTTTTAACGAGACAGTCCAGATCATACACTATTGTTTTGATGAAGACAGTCCATGCATTACATCACTGTTCTAACAAGACAGTCCAGGCATTATTCTATTGTTCTAAAGAGACAGTCCAGGCATTACACTATTGTTCTGATGTGACAGTCCTGATTAGACATTGTTGCTCTAATGAGACAGTCCAGACAGCGCAGTATTTCTTCGACGGGAGTGTCACTCTTTAGTTCTTGTTCACATCTAGTTGTCCCTGGGCACAGAATTAATCAAAATGTGTGTAACTCTGAAAGCCTAGCATTTGTTGGATCTTCTCCAACTTTGCATTCATAATACAACTTTCCATCGCTTCAAAAGAAGCATAAATGTTGGCATTAACATGATCACATTTTACCGTTAATTACCAAAGTTTCCCTGGTTCAGATGATTAAACACACACAAAAATATCAGCCAGCCGTACTGCGTGCAGATTTAATTTGTATTTGACCAGATATCGGTGGTGGGAAAACATATTTCTGTGTTTGTAGCACCTGACCTTTACTGGCTGCTATGACCATGCTACCCATTTTGTTTGACCCATTTTGTCTCTGTTGACTTTGAAATACCAGTTTCAAAAATTACCATGACGACTCATTAAGAACACGGAACTTCCTAAACGTCAACGATTCAGACACACACTAAATATCCCACCAATTTAAAAGAGAAATGGCTCTGTTTATATAAGATAGCAGTGGTGCAGGCACCAGAGGAGGGGGGAGAAAATGACAAGGGGATGGAAGAGATAGAGACAAGACACCAAGACGAAACAGCAGCGCTAAGAAAGAAGACTACAGGAGCAGACATAGGCAACAGGAAAAGAGCGGTCTGGGCAGCACCAACCTCTCGGGGCACCATGGTGTAATCCAAGCCTTGCTTTAGAAGTCAACAAGGACACACACACACGCACACTCAAGTGTTAGAGAGAAAAGAGGCACTGGCTCTATTGGCGGCCTCTGACCAGCTCCTGGGGGTGTTGTTCACAGCCAGGGCTTAGGTTAGGCACACACACGTACACACTTCTGCACTACTGTGTAGCTAGGACTTGTTACTGTTTACATTTTGTAAGCAGTGAAGGACTCGCTTTTTAAGTGAGTGAAACAAACAAATAACTTTGTGTCTTTTTTACTGGAGTACATGGCATATCTCAACATTCACTACGTGTTCTAAATACTTCAAATCCATCACAGAAACATTCCACATCCAATAATTCCATGTGCATATTTTGCAAACCAAGGAAAAGGGTATTATGATTAGATAGTCTTACTTCAGAATGTCACCGACACTATCTTTATAAACTCTCTTGCTATCTTTTTGTTGCAAAAAAATAAGCAAAAAACTGCATAAGCACAGAAATACATGTTAAAGTCTGAATATATTAACATTCCCAAAATGAGCAGACACACAAGGAACCACTGCACCAAGAATGCTTCAGTCTGAACGCTGACTCTGCTTTTCACTTAAAAAAGAAAACTTATATAAGAAGTCATGTGAAATTTAAAAAAGTCACTTTTTTCCTTCACTTTCAAATCATGTTTGTTCTACAGTGATACTTCCAAAGCATGTGTGTGTGTGTGTGTGTGTGTGTGTGTGTGTGTGTGTGTGTGTGTGTGTGTGTGTGTGTGTGAGCGCATGTGCTTGTGTGTGTGTGTGTTGTATATAAGTCTGCATTTCAGTTGTTTATACAATCAAGTGTATGTGATTTCCTAAAAGCTTGTGTTCTGAATACAATCTTATCTATTCACACATTTCTTCCACACAGACACTCTCTCCACCTCCTCCCCCACACTCTCTCTCTTCCCTGGGTCACAATTGTTTTTTTTTTTCCCTCTAAGTTGTTTTCCCTTTCCTTCTCAACTCGTTACAAGTTCCTTTGATCAATATGTTTTTATAAAGTAAAACATGGAACAGATTCTTTTGCACAGAGTTTGAGTACAGTGCATAAACTTAAATGTCACTTCCAACAGCAACTGCTTGCTATGTCTTTTTTTTCAGCACACAGACAAGTTCATTCCAAAATATTGGACAGATTAGCCTCTTGATTGCTGAAACTTCACACTGAATTTCAGAGTGTGCCCATTTCTTGGAGACACTCAGCTGCCTTCTGTGTACACTTTAAAGATGTCACTGGATCACCTGAATACACCGGTAGTTGGCCACCTGATCTGTCTGCCCTGTCCTTCCACAAAAATCTTTCAGTCTCTCACTGATGAGAATACTGGTCAGCAACAATCCTGAGAATACTGGTCAGCAGCAATCCTGAGAATACTGGTCAGCAGCAATCCAGGTGTTACTGCATAGTGACCCTTTCACCTGACAGGTTAATAACCAGCTAACTCCATTAATCTTCAGTGACCCTTTCACCGACTATTACTTTCAAAACCACCTTTGACCCTGGTTTCAAGCATAGCTAAGAAATAACTGTCTGACCAAAATATTCTTTCCACAGTTTCACACCAACATGATAACAACGCATGTCAGAGTATACGCACATTTGAGATTATCAATAGTTTATATAAAACCCATAATTTACACACACACACACACACCTTTACAGCAGATAATCAGTTCATGTTAAACCCAGTCCACAAAACAATACCCCCACACACAGTAACTTAACATGCAATGACTACATTACAAGATGGTTACATGAAGATACAGGTGCTACCATCTAACATCAAGACAAGCCCAAAACACTGATACACACTGGTCAGCAACAGCCACTGTACAGCTTCGCTGCCTACAGTTAGACCTCCATTCAAAGTAAGTGTACCAATACACAGTCAAGCTCAAACAGCCAACCACAGCCTGTCCCCATTCATCCCTCTTCACACCCCTCTCCCACTAACCTCCCTACCCCTTCTAACACAGAAAGCAGCTGAAGCGGAGGAATATCAAAATGTATCAATATGGTCCCTGTCACTGTTGGACTGTTGAATCCCAAACCACTTTACAGACCCTGTGTTACACACACACCCTCAGCTTATTCTGACCTCAGCTGACTGGGCACCAGTCAGATGGTACAACATGCAACACTGGGGAGATACTGGTGGACACAGAGCTCAGGAGGAAACAAGAAGCCCAAGAAAAGACAAACAACATTTCCCAGGAGTCTCCACAAGGCTGACAACAGGAAGGCCTGCATGAAGTTGAAGCAAAGGCCAGCAGACGGATCTGAAGGGCACAGAACAGGAGCAACACAAAGGATGCGACAATTCAACACCGTTAGGAAGACTCCCACTGGAAGGTGGACATTGCTGTTTTCAGGAGAGAGACAGAGAGACTGAACTCAAAGAGAGAGGAGCAGAACAAAAGTGCCACTTAAATGTGAATTGCAATCCACACAGAGCTGCAGCACTGATGCACATTCATGCACAACATGCAAGGGGGGAAATAAGGAGTGCTAATATCTTATCAGAAGTAACACAAACTCTTGTGAATCTTTGATCAAGCGAAGGTATAAATGAAGCAGTTATTAAACTCTGGGCAAGTGGTCAACACTAAAAATGTAAGTGTTATGAATATTCTGTAACAACTGTTTAATGTCTGCCAAGAATGAAATTAAAATAAGACAGCTGTACAATTCCGTAGAATATCAGATGCCACATTTGGAAGACTTCGATTGATATCACTCCACTTAGAACGTGCTCTACACAAAGTCATATGTGTTTTTTACAATTAACTTTGAATTTACTTGATGTAAGGATCATAAATCATAACTGAAAAAAAAAAAAAGTATTATAGCATTTTTTCACCGTTATTAACAAATTAACAGGTAATTCTCACAGTTGGTCCCTACCTTCCCTGCAAACACATTTTCCTAACATAAGGTTCTCTTCTTTTTTGTTTTACTTGCTGCAAGAGCATGAGAAAATCAAACTCAGTAGACATCTCAACAGAACTCAAGTCATCTTTCTACTTTTGCCTTGTAGAAAGAACATCAGAAGCAGATGCCAACACAAAAGACAGCTCAAAGCAATATGTTTTCAACCCTTTCCCTTGATTCATCTTTTCCTGGTTTCTTTCTCTGCTTGTTTTGAATATACAACAAAACCAATATGAAACGCTTTGCATTTATATAAACTTTCACTGCCATTTCACTGTACCATTTGATCTGTTAAAATTAGATTTGAAACTGGATCAGAAGATGGATGGGGTGGGTTATGGGGCAAAATAAAATTATCCATGTTGAAGTGGGTAAATTATCCTTTTAGATTTTAAACTGACTGCTGTTTATCTCTGTGCACTTTCAAAGTTAAAGCATTTTTACTGATGGAAGAAAAACAAGCCTCTCTTTTGCATTCTATTTTTCAAGAACACAGAAAAAGAGGAAAGAAAACGTTATTTCTACCATTCAGATGTTTATTCTCCTACGCAATAACTGACTAGTGAAAATAATCTCAACTTCTTGAATAGTGTAATCCACAGGGATGTTAGATTTTGAATGAGGAAGGGGTGGGAGGGGAGGCGGTGGAGAGAAGTATTATATAGATCTATTGGATATGGATACATAACCAACATAACATAACCAAAATGCTACAGCAAGGCCATCTACAACATATGACTGTCTAAAGCAGACAACAGACATTGTATAACTGATTGAAGCAGACATCCTACACTACAAGGCTGGATGAAGCAGGCAATCTACAGTGTACAGGTGGTTGAAGCAAGAGGGAGAGAGGGACAGACGTTGCACAAGTACACCACACAAAACAAGAGGAACACACAGCTGATCAAAAGCTAAGACAACCAGGGCCTGAAATTGATCTGTATCACTATCCCATCTGCATTAGTTCACATGTTCTCTGTATCTGTTCTAGCCTTCCCATTTCAGCTTCATTTTTCAAGTTGCCATCTTTCTCTTGTGCTTGTTGTAGGCCAGCAGAGGAACCTCCCAATAAAAAAAGACTCCCAAAAAAGACATTCTCCTCTGACTTCATGGCAGTGTGGCTTGCAGACACACTGTGACATGTCAAAGTTATAACTTTTCACTTTTTTTTTCCTTAAAAGCACATCTGAGTTTTAACCCAATGGAAACTATCATGTCATTTGCTCAACCACTTAACTTACCAGTATGGAGTTCTTTCCCAAATGCCAAAAGTGTAGTAGCTTACTCTCTGATAGAGCTGTTTTGAGACAGATTAGAGGTCAGTCTTTCCCAAACAAGATGGTGGAATAAAGGCCATTCTCATTCGGGAGATGGATGAACTTAGAAAAAATAAGGGATGGAGACCATACTGAAGTATTTATATGATTGAGAGAGCAATAGTATGAAAATCATATCATTCTTTTCAGTGCATTTGCTGACAGCAAATATTTACAAGCTGTGCTCATGAAAAAGTTGTTAAAACATTTCAAAAGTAAACATTTTAAACTTTGAAATTGTGTACAGGTTGTATGAATATGATTCAGTCATCTTCTGTAAGGTCTGTTGAATTTGTAAAATATGACCAACATATTAAGGCATGAGATTAAGACAAGTCTAATTTTAGTATGTCGCCTCTGAGATGCCTCCGAGATAAAGATTTGTTTTCAGGAACACATTTCTCTGTCTATGATTTGTCTCCTTCATACGATTCCATCCCTTTGAAGATTTTTATGCCTGGAACTCTTTCCCTCTGAAGACACAATCCTTATGTCATTTCAGGTCTGTGTGGAAAGGTTCTACTGTCTTTGTTACCCCAGTTCTTTCAGCACCAGTACCTAATTCCCCTCTTTCAGTGAAATGACTCTTCCTTCTACACTACCATTCTCTTTCAAGTACTTGAGACCCGCTGTCTTTCTCTTTCCTCCTGTTTCAATGACATGACATCTCTTCTACACCATCCTTCTCATTCCATTTTTTGCATACTGTATCTTTCTCTTTACTACTATTTCAGTGATATGACTCACTCCCTTCAACTCAGTTCTCTATTTTGAGGATCACTTTCCCTTACCTCTTATTCCAGCAATATGATTCTTTCCCTTGTACACTATCATTCTCATTCAATTATGTGAGAATTGCCAACTTTCTCTTTGCTATTTCAGTGATTTGACTCTCTCTTTTCTACATCATCGGTCTCACTCAATTACATGGGAATTGCCATCTGTTTCCTCCCATTTCAGTGATATGACTCTTTCCCTTATACACCATCATCCTCATTCAATGACATGAGAATTGCTATCTTTCTCTTTGCTCCCGTTTCAGTGATACGACTCTTTCACTTCCACATCATTATTCTCTTTCAATTATCTGAGAATCGCATGATTCTTTCCCTCCTACACCAACATTCTCTTTCAATCATTTGAGAATCATAGTCTTTCTCTTTTCTCCCATTTCAATAATATGACCTTTTTCACTTCTACAACATTGTTCTTAATCAAATGTGAATTGCAATCCTTCTTTATTTCTCCTATTTTACTGATATGCCTCTTTCTTTTCTACACCATCATTTTCTTTCAATTATTTGAGAATCTCTGTCTTTCCCTTTGCTCTCATTTCAGTGACATTACTCTTTCCCTTCTCCTCCATCGTTTTCCTTTCATTATTTGTATGTCAGTCTTTTTCTCTTTCCTCCTCTTTCAGTGATTTGACTCTTTCCTTACTGCATCATCATTATATTTCAGCTATTTGAGTGTTCTCTGTTTTTCAACGCAAGCATCACTCTGTTGTTTTGATGTCATCATTCTTCTCTTTCATTTATTTTTGCTTTTGCTACAACTATATTCTGATCAATAAAAGGAGTTCTGTTCATGGTGTAATAAAAGTAATCTTGATCCTTATCTTTCAAAACAAAAAGTCGATTTCCGTACCGTAAATATCCAACTACCATACCAAATGTCATTACTAATGGTCAAGCTGTTGTGATGATGGACTAACATAAATATCTAGGGACCGTTTTAGGCAAGAAATAGGTTTCTGAGAGGAATATTGCAATCATACATAATAAATAATTTGTCAACCAAGAACATCTTATCCGCAGAAACCAAGAAATACTGCAGTCAATTCAAGATTTTTTCAAAGTTATTACTGCTGTTGCATTGAATCCTTGCTCACAGTAAAACACTGGTATGAAAGTGAGTGAAGCAAGCCAGTTTTAAATGATGTGGTGAATGCATGCAGTAAAGATGTGGGTGCAAGGCAAGCTGGTTTTCAAGAGCTGTATGAGAAACAAGTTGTGCGAAAGGCAAGACAAACTGCAAGTGATGATATCAATCTGTTACCGAAGTACAATGAACTCCTACCATCAGAACGCAGTTTTTGGACAATAAGGATCAACAAATCAAGGGCACCAAAAAGTTTCATGCCAGGGAAAGTCATGATCAAATCAAGAGCAGCAAAAAAATGTTATCCTAAGGTCAATTCACTTCTTAAATTCTGACACTTGTTTATGCCACTTTCCCCTTGAAACACAACGTGTGTGGATGAGTCAGTGACAGTAAGTCAGTGAGTGTGTGAGTGTGTGTGTGTGTGTGTGTGTGTGTGTGGTGTGCGTGTGTGCATGCGTGCATATAGAAGTGCATGCATGTTTGTGAGTAAATGTGTGTGTGTGTGTGTGTGTGTGTGTGTGTGTGTGTGTGTGTGTGTGTGTGTGTGTTGTGCGTGCGTGTGTGTGTGGAGGGGGGAAGGAGGGAGAGGGGGAGAATATATAAGTGTAACTGAGGTGGGGTGGGTGAAGGATGTAGACGTGTTTGGGCGTGTGCATGTGGAAAAAGAAAGTGGGGAACAGGATGGTATTACTGCATGCATGCCATTATCTTATTTGATATTCTTTTCTTAGATTTTGTAGTCTTATAGTTAATAATTTTAGAGCTGTATATTTTAGTCGTACTGTGATAATATCGAGTGTTTAAATGTTAAAACTTTACAGTGTTTTATTATCTATATCTTATAAACATGTTTCTAACTTATATTCATGTTTGATGTTCTGTCCAATTCGTCTTTTAACAGTAATAGATGCAACCATAATGCAATTTCTCTTCAAAATGCTAATTTTTTTTTAATCTTATCTTAACACTGTCCATCATTTTATGTTTGCATTCCTGCCTTTTTTTTTTATGGATATCAATCTTTCTCATTTCCTCCCTTCAGAAATGACAGGGTTTTTTTGTTTGTTTGTTTTTTGGTTAGTAGGTTTGTTGGGTTTTTTTCCTTCATTTTCTTCATTCAATTATGTTTTTCTCTATTACCTAAAGGTTACTACAGTTCCTTCTCTTCTTTCCCAGTTATTTTGGAATCAGATTCCTTCTGTCTCTATTACTTCTATACTTATTTTCCCAAGGACTTTCTCTCTCTTTTTCTCTTCTTTGCTTCAGTATCAAAAATTTTTCTCTGACCTATTTTCTCCACTTATACTGGAATCTTTGAAACCCCCATCCACCGGCTAAGACCCCTCAATATCCTGCATCTTCATACTTTCATTTTCCAAGACACATTCTTCCCAATTAAGATCCTACAACAAATTTGTGTGGAACCAACTGACATTACAATTGTTAATGGCAGATGTTTGGTAGGAGAGTGGAGAAAAGCCAAGAGACAAAGACCAGAAGGGATTAAGAGAGACAGGAGTTGGGGAAACACAAAGATGGGAGATATGAGCAGGAGAAAGACAGTGAGTCACTAATCTTGTCTCCCATCCAACCTTCCCCCTCATGTAAATGCCTCACTCTCTTTAGTTTACAGCAATTCTTTTTTCTTTTTTTTTCCCCTTTGTTTTTTGTTTTGTTTTTTTTCAGAATGCATAAATCACAGGGAACTTTTAAATCAATCAGTACTATATTTGATCACACAACGCAGATTATATTCATGACTGAAGATTTGCTGTTGTTTTAAATGTCATTATGTGACTGCTCCTTCTGATGCTGTTCTTGATGTCATTCCTGTAATCTCATGGAGTGACACAAGCAACAACACAACAAGTAACTGCAATCCCACTCCCACCCTCCTTGCCACCTGTCTCATCTACTTCCCTGGTTGCCATGTAGTTCTACTCTATCAGACAGATGGAAAGGTTAGTGGGGAACAGGGGATTTATGAACACTGGGAGTGGTCCAGACTAAACAGACACCAGGGAACAGGGAACAATTGGAAACAAGACACAAATGAAGACGGCCGAGGAGAGGGGGTAGAAAGGGAAGACGAAGAGAGATAGGCGGGAGAGAGAGTAGGGGGGGGGGAGGGGTGAAACACGGAGTGAGGGGGGTAGAGAAATAAGTGGAAGGAGTAAAAAGTGAAGACAGAAAGAGTGGGAGAGACAGGGGCTGCATGCATGGCTTATAACATCGCTGCAGGTGATAGGGAAAAATTAAACTAACCTCAGTTCTCTGTAATGCGCAGAGAAGCAAGATTAGAAAACAGAAAACAGTCCAAATCAAACAAACAAACCAACAAACTGTAAAAAAAAAATTTGATTCTTGTTAACAAGCATGATAACGATATCTGGTCTAGATGGTTGTTAGAAACAACCTCTGAAAACTTAACATGACAGCGACCAAAATATGAGAACCCAAATCTTGTGTGAACAATGAAAACAGAATCAGACAATGTAATACATAATACATGCTTAATCATTCAACAGTGCAATAAAAAATGTCAGATACATTTGTGTTAATACTTCCATGAGAAACCGCTTGGCACTTAAAAAACACACACACCAAAATAAGACATAGTACTGTATGTGGAAGTGAAGAGATGGCATATGCTTGCTCCATCAACTTGCAGGCTAGATCACATGCAGTATGGTATACTTAACTTGAATTAATTTTTAAAAACTTCTTGAAGGTCATATCCACTGAAGAAAAAGCAATCATAATCTGGCTTCTTTTTTTCAGAATTTTTTTCCCCATGGCACGCACCCATGCTACTTACTCCGGCTCCCACAGCCACACCCCTGGCACTGACAATCCACAGAGAGCCAACAATGTCAAGTCATCATGAGGCAACCTGTTCTAACATGCACAGGATACCACCTACTGACCTATTACTGACGACAATAGCTGCTTAGTTTGCAGAGCTAGCATGAGTGAGCACTCCCTCCGAAGGGTGCCACCACATCCGTCCAATAAAAGTCCCCTAAATTTGCCCATACCAGTGACCCAGATAGAACCTCATCAAGGATCTCAACAGTGGAGGGGAAATCACAACTGATGTCACCATGAAAGAATGGCATGGAACACCACAGAATATTTTCTATACTGATCAATGCGGATTATGAAGACGCCAGAGATTTTTATTCTGGTCTGAGACTACATGACAGGGCTGGCCTGGAGTATAACGATTATTTTTATAATACATCAACAACATCAACCAGGCCTGACAGATACAGACAACTGCAGTGTTGGTCAACAATTTGAGCAGCGCTCTCAAAGATACATCCATTCATAGGATGAAACTCGACCATGTGGTCCCAGTCTTTCCAATTGAACCCATAGCACATTCAGCTCTGGATAGGAGCTAGTTTGGGTTGAAATCGAACTCATGACCTCGCTGTCGGGAACTTGTAAAGCTAGCCAATTTGCCACGGCAGCTGGTTAAAAAATAATCTATATCTCAAAACACATATTAACTGTTCCAGAAAGGACTATCATATAACCAATGGACTTTTGCTGCCATTACAACACAATGGAGGGGGAAAAATTTCAACTTTTAAAAAATTAACCTACAATTTCTTTCTCCGTTTTGTTGCTGCAGATAATGCAAATCAAATACTGTTATGACCTATTTAATATATCACTCCTTAGGCACTGTTACCAGAAGCCAAATACAAATCAAAAAATTAAGGTAAAGTGCACTGGCACTTAATTAAATATGTACATTTATTTCTGCAGTATTTTATTGTCAGGTGTTGATTTTCTATTCTATATTAAATGTGTTAGCCCTTTGAAAGAAAATCTGCAAAATAAAAAGGGCTGTGAAAGTTGGCAAAGAAATGAAGAGTGCAAGTCCCAGCAAAACTTTAGCTGTTATGACTGATGGGAATCAAAGAAACATGGGCACTTTGGTAGGGAATATCAGTTCCGACCATTCAGACATCAGGGCATGTAGCACAGAGATCATTACATGCATTGTTACGTATTTCAAGTTGGAAATAAGGCAGCCATCATCATGAAACACACATACAGTCCCATGCATGCTAAATGAAAGAGAGAGCTGGTCAGATTACATTAGGTGCTCAACAAGATCTGAGTAATTATATCAGTGTCACACAAAACAAACTGGCTGCAGCTCAGTCTGGTGCCCTGCACATGCACAGCAGTTCAGTATCATTTCCTCATAACAACAATGATAAGAAAAATTATATCAGAAAGGGAAGAAAGAAAACATATAGGATCAAAGAATGAGAGTGGAAACAACGACTCTCCTCCACACAGAATCCAACGAATCCCTGAAAAAATGTGCCATAGGACTTGATGCAGACACACTGCATTCCATGAAACGAAGACACACTGCACAGAAATCAGCAGACAGCAGGCAACATGGAAGTGGAACACCATCACTTCATATCAAGAGGTATTTTCAGCCAAACATTATCCACATAGATGCACACCCATTTAGCCACTACAGGAAACAAACATATCAAAATCCCCCAACTCTCCCCCCACCCCCACAAGTTGCTGCTACACATCGGGACCTTACATGAGCCTGAACAACTGGGCTAGATGAACAGGGCAGGACTGGGGGGATCATTTATCAGCCATGGCATTAGCAGTGCTGTGAAAAGCAGCCATGAGCCAAGCACACAAGCTGCCAGCATCTGCTTTTGGCACTTCAAAACAGCATAACTGTAGATATAAACTTACTGAACAAAGCAGGTCTGGTGAATAGGGAAAAGCTTATGAAATACAACCCAGATTATAAGCCTCAACGAATTAAGTCCTCATGACAATCAAGTGATCACCAACAAGATGGCATCTATCTGTCTTGATCAAACTCTGATGGGTAAATGTGCATACTGCTCCACGGTCAGCATCCTTTTGACAGGGAAATGTCACAAGGAGCAAAGTGAAAGCAGAAAACTACAGTGGAAAAGTGTCTGTTTATCATGAGGGTGAAACATGCTATATATAAGATGCCAGTCCCAAATCACGAACTCCTGAGAGTATTACATCTGAATATATCCACTGCACTCAGCATAATGTGCTAAGTAAGCGAATCAAACCAACACACAAACAAGATGGGTGTACCAGCCCACAACGTTGTTTTCTCTTTCAACACACCAACAAGATGGGTTTACCAGCCCATAAAGTTGTTTCTATTTCTACGTCTCAAGAAGGCAAGGTTAACAAACACACTGTCATGGTCATATAACAATCAAAACAGATAGACCAACAGAGACGGACAAGAGAGTGAGAAAGAAAGCAGGAGAGAAAGAGAGACAGACAGACACAAAGAGAGATAAGCAGAGAGAGAGACAGACAGACAGAGAGAGAGAGAAAGAGAAAGGCAGACAATGATTCACATTCATTACACCATCATTTTGACTATCTGTCCCCATGGATGTACACCTGTGTGCCCTGCTATGAGACTGAGCGAACAAATTAACTTTAGTATTGATCTTTTTGAAAGCACGCTACCTACTATTTTTGCATGCCTAACATTCAATATGGCTTCATTTGCCATACACAGTTTTGCCTTCAGGTTCTTAATGTCGTATTTTGATAATATAAAAAGAAAAAATTGATTTTGTTGCTTTGAATTTCATGAAACAAGCTATGAGAGCCATTCTTGTTTTGAAACGCATAGTGTCTGCAGATGTACAGTACATCTCTGTCACAATGTATTTCCATGGGTGCAAATATAAATGAAAGTGTATGGGGAGGTGGGAGAAGAAAAGTTAGAGTTCGTCTCACATTTACTTCCGCATAGATTATATCGATGAAACTGCCCAGGACAATGATGAAGTCAAAGACGTTCCATGCATCCCCAAAGTAATTCTGAAAAAAAACACATGCCTTGTTACCCCTATATGATACCTTCATATCACTGAAATTTGAATGGCTTTGTTATCATTTTCTTTTACTCCATCACAGATCAAAACATAAATTAAATGTTTCATATGGCTATGCAATACACAATAAAGCATACACACTATTTCCTGATCCTATTATCTTTACATACGAGAAATTTGCCTAAATCTGAAAATTTTGCAGTTTCTGGTTCTACTGTAAAAATGTCTGTACAAGTTTATGTCATGGTATTTATAGTCCAGCCAAACACAAAGGCCATACAAGACTGTTACAGGCTGATCAAAATTCTTCCCATAACAGGCTTTAGAAAAGTTTTTAACAGCACAGTAATGTGGGTCTATGGATGGTGAGTAGGGTTCCAGGACAAACAGAAAAGAAGTGTACAACTAGACAGACAAACCAAAAGCCAGTACACACAGACACACATACTAATACAGTTCTTAATCCCAATATGACCCATTCCTGTATCAAGCTTAGTGAAAAATGGATACAATAAGCTCATTTACTTCTGTTAGCTTTTTCTTTCTTCTTTTTTTTCTGCTTTAAACCAAGCTTTTATTTCCACTTTCAGTTACTATACAATCACTACTGAAAACTGGATACAAGACACAAGGCTCATGTCTTCTTTGTGATTTGTGACTGTGCATCACTGGTAATAGTTGGATACAAGACAAGTTCTTGCCTTCATGATGACCGGTTTTCAAATTCTATTAGCGACAGCCCGTTTTAAAAGACGATGGTGCAAAGGTCTAATCAACCTTTACTCTTGGTCAGTTTTGAGTTCAAATACTATTCGCACTTTCAAAAAATGCCAAATAATTCACATCCACAGTCACATACTTGCGGTAAGAAAGAAAAATAGCTATAAAAGTCCCTTGCCTGTTAAAAAAAAAATCTGCCTGTCCAATGCTCAGAAAACAAAGAAAAGAAATGCACCATTTTACAGAGTGGAGTAATGCTCTGTAATAGTAAGGACAGCACTTTCCTCTGGCAAAGATAAAAATAAAAATCATGATAAAACAAAATCAGTGGTTCAAGAAGTTACCTTGAATCTGAAGGCAGTTAACTTAAGTAGGAACTCAGCTGTGAAGACACCAGTGAAGATCATGTTGAGGTAGTCTAAAGCTTTCGAGTACTCATTACTCTGCCCATGATACTGGAACACATCGTCACAACTATCATCAATATCACATCATTACATTTCTACTCCCATCATTATCAAAACAGCACATCACTGTGTTTTTGTAATGATTTAAATGACCATGAGAATCACTGATCAGTGTTCTACCAACACAAAGGTCATGCACTTCTGCTGCTCTTCACACCTAGATCCACTCCTATCATTGCAAGGTCTTTGACGATGTACACGACCTGTTTTGTTTGTTCTGCTCTGTTTTTAACAAAAGGTAGAGAAGAACACCACCCAAATCAGGAAATCAACGTGAAAAGGGAAATGTAAATAGTAAAGTAAGGTACCTTTAGCTGTCATGTTGAAATAATATGCATGCATATCCATACCCATGCTGTTTGCAGTACCCATTCATGAAGCACACATGCAGATCAGAGACACAAAAAACAAACAACAAAACTTCCCTAGAAAGGGAACCTTCAAGCTTGACCATCTAAATTCTACTTGTGTTTGTTGTCTATCTCTGTGCTTGGTGAATGGGTACCACATGCTTGTGCATGTGTCCTCAAAGATCAAAAGCGACCTTTCTTGTTTAGTATTTACTCAAACGAAATCAACAGAGCAAAAGCGACCTTTCTTGTTTAGTATTTACTCAAACAAAACAAACAAAATCAAAGTAAAAAAAAAAAACCCAATGAAAAAGACATTCAAGCTGGTAAAGGCCATCATGTATGCCAAGAACATTACCATCACATTTCTAACATATAAATGCCTCTAAATACATCATCATCATAACAATAACACACTATACCAATAGATGTAATAATGTATCAATATTACACACATATATATGCAGAACAACAGAGACGGAAAATCCCCAAATATGAAAACTTCAGGTACAGAACAGACTTCCTGTTACAACTTTGCAAAATCAGCAAAAATCAGGTCTCATTAATATAGAGGGGACTATAACACTTCAGCGCAGATATTCATAACCAAACCATCCATCCTTTTGCAAAAGCATCCACACCATACATCAAACTTTTAACTTTATAATGATAGGTTGTGTGTAGGTACAAGCCATGCAGTTGTGCCTGTTTCCTTTTCTTTTAAGCTTTCTTTTTTTTAAAAGTATTTCATTTACATTCAGTGTATTTCACAAATCATGAATACAGAACAAGCAGAAATGGTGATGTTACAGGTCTGCCTTCATGGTAAAAGTGATACAGATGGAGCTGATGACCACGATAACAACAATGACAATGTTCAGCCTTATCACTATACCAACAGTGACAATTGATGACAATAGAAAACAATACTGATATTGATGATAATGACTGAATATGACAGTCATGGTGATAATGATGCAACGCCTTTCTGGCCTGGTCAGTGATGGTGTAGATGACGATATTGATAAATGGCATTTACCTTCATGGTGTCAAGTAAAATGACTGATCATGCTGATGACAGTGACAATCCTTACCTTCATGGCAAGGGTGATGGTGTTGATGATGATGAGCACAAAGATGCTGTACTCAAAGGCCTGGGATGTGACAAACCACCAGATCTTGTACTGCCACCTGGCCTTGGGGATGTAACGCCGCACTGGCTTCACTTTCAACGCAAATTCTATACACTTCCTCTGTGAACGCAACAAACACATTTTCAGTTATTTGCGAAAACACTTCAAACAATTTTACAATCATTCTTCAGTCCCCAACTGCCACTTCACGCAATTCTACAATCAGTTTATAGTCCCAATCTTTAAAAGTCAAAATATAAAACCCTAGGAACGAAGAAGACAGTTTGGTTTTTTTCATGGAACCATTTCTAATTAGTTCTGCTGCAGGTGAAGAAGGTAGAGGTTTAGCACAAACAAGTATTTTCCTCTGCTTGTAGTTGCAGACGCTCACCAAACATAATTTTGCCTACACTCTACAATAAGCTCTTCAAAATGGAATTCCCTTACCCAAACCCAAAATTTTCAAAACAAAATTAAGAAATTCTTAATTTCACCACCGACTCAATAGAAATTTTGTGACTGAAACAGTGAAATTCATATAAAATTCAGGTTGGTAGCTTTGGCACTTACAGTCCCATACCTGATTTTTGTCCAGCTCACAGTTCTTGTACTCCTGCTCTCCCTCATTCTGGAAGGTGACGATGACAAAACCCACGAAGATGTTGACCATGAAGAAAGCAATGACAATGATGAAGATGAAGTAGAAGATTGCAACTGCTGGGCGGTTGTTCATGATGGGTCCTTTCCCTTCTTCGTGGGAGTCGATGGAGTGGTAAAGAAGTCTGTTCACACAAACACAAATCTTACGTATTTACTGTCCTTATCATCCTGCCAGGTAGTACGTAATGCCTTGTCATCGTCACCATCATCACAATGGATATTTCTAAAGCACTTACAGACAACTCAAAATACACTCCAGCATCCGAACCTAGTGAGAAAAGATAATGTGGTTAATGAAATAATGAGAACTCATATCAAGTTTTACCATCCAAACCGACATTCTGACACTGTGCCTCTCCTACTCTCTTTAAGTCTGCAGTTCTGGAGTAGGGTGAATGTTACCTCAATTAACACTAAAATACAATGACTACAAACTATATAGATCACTATCTTCTTTATTAACAATTTTAAGCTATATTTCCAAGGCCATGGTGTACCACTTTTTTCATGAAGGGATCTAATAGCAAATAATTCATAGCTTGAAAACAATGAGACAGAAACATCTTTTGCAACTGTAAATCGCACCCTGCAAAGTTTACATCAGCATAATACCAAGACCTTAAAACGGAAACATCCAATCTGAACAATACTGAGTTCAATTATGCTAGTTTTGGGACTCAAATGACATGTTTTTATACCATCATCTAGCAAATGCTTTGTGTGTAATTCCCATACTCAGGAAAGCTCTAAAGAGATCTCCCTTCCATCACAGACATGTAGGTAAATAACTATTAAATAAATAAATCAATCATATGTTTGACACCAAGAAGCCAAAGGTCATTTACTTCATGCCAGCAATACAGTTCATTCAAAACCACATCCATTCTCAGAATTTACATAAGAGAAAGGGCATCTGAGCCAAAGTGACACAACACAAGGGGAAAAGCCTTACGTAGGCCATCCTTCAAATGTGGCTACAGTGAAGAGTGTCAGCATGGCTTTGCCCACGTCGTCAAAGTTGAACTGGTTCTGCTCCCACACCCTCTCTCTGACCTCTGGGTTGTCAAAGTTCCCATCTCTGTAGTCAATGTAAAACCCTCTGCAACACAAATCAATCACACTCATAAAGATGGGTTGTCAACCTACATCGGTATTTTATCATAGATGTATTAACCTTACAACTTCCCATCTGCCTATATGCCATTACAAGTTAACTGCCGATTTATCTATTATGGGTGACTTTCATCTTGTTCCCATATGGGTATTTGGGAAGGTTCGAGTATTTTAACATCATATTTAGCAGCATCTGCTAAAATAAAAGTGGTCACCATCTGCAAAATGTTTCAAATCAAGAAAAACAAAAAAAAGTTCAAAATATTCATCATTAGTGTAATTCAATTGCGACAGGAATGAACAGGAAAGAGGACTGTTCATTTAACATGACTGCTGACAATCTAGCGGCTCAAGAACCTCTGAATTCAAAACACCAGCTCAGAAAGCAGTATGGTTGTGTTTGCTACTGTTTCAAACATCACAGGCGGTCTGAGATAATGAAAGTTTGTGTAACACCCAATGAAATTGATATAGAAATCAAATTACTTACATGTTAGGTGAAAAAGATGCACAAAAACAGGGCAATTAAAAGGAAGTAAATTCACTTCATTCTCAATTCTTGCTATAATAACAACTTTATATGAAGAGAGGGAAAGCATTAATAATAGCAAAATCTTCAGGAATAGGAAAGTTGAGAACAGAATCTTGTGACATCGACTGAACTAAAATGTTTCAGTGGTGTTGTACTGGTCACTGGTGATAAATAAGGCAAAGGTCTAAGCATTATTTTCTTTTTACAGTGGCGAAAGTTTTGAGAGATTTGTACATTTGGTAAGCAAGCACACACAGAATTCATGAACATTTTTTTCCGATCAAAATCATCAAATACATTAGCAGACATCTCTTTACATTCAGTTCACACTTGATGGCTGACATATCAACCGATTTATCATCATTATGCTCACTGATTAACAGGATAATTTTTATTTGTCCAAAAGATGGAAAATTCATTTTCGACAGCACAGCAACCATATACCAGGACAACACACACACACACACACACACACAAAAGGCGTAAACTACCTGTGTAAGAATCCATAGTAAATCAATCCCATCAGTAAAATATCTTCATGCAAGCACACTGTTCCCCCCCCCCCCCCCCCCCATCACGCATGCACACACACACACACACACACTCGCACGCACGCACGCACCCGCACACACACAATTGTTTTAAGACTGTCAGTATGTGTATGTCAAAAGTGGTTTGTTGTGTCAAATCCATGCTGTAACAGACTTCATCAGACAAGTCAGGACAAAAGAATTTAGATCTATTGAACATATTTCTCTCTTGTCTGTAAATGGTAACACTACAAACAATGATCATTACTGAATGTTAACAATAAAAGACAAAATGATCTTACTGGCATTCTTCCTCCGTTAACTTGGACTTGTCCGTGCAGCTGGCGAACTTGCCCTGTAACATAAAAAGCAACTTTTCCATTCTCTTCTGATGGGTTTGTTTTTTTGGTGAGGGAGTAGGGGATGGTGGGGGTGGGTTTACTTTTTATTTCCCCCTTCTTTCGTGAGAGAAAAAGATTTATTCACCTATGACCCTTGTCTGCAACTTGGGAAAAAAACTGTGATAATTATATACGTGTCTTCAGTCTACTCATGTAAAATTCAGTGTACATACACACTCATCAGAAAAAACACTCAAGGTATTGTCTTGGGTACCTTACAAATACTTCATACACAAACAAAATAGCGTGCTAACATAACTAAGTGCTGTGAAATATGTACATAAATATATCATGATACTGAAAGCTATATCTGCTCATTACCAAATGACCCTCAGTGAGAAGCAAATCTCGTAAGTAGCTGGACTAGGGATATACAAAAGTATACGTGGGATATGTGTTTTGCAGCCAGTGTCAGTTGTGTCTAATAATTTAGCAAGTATTCTCTAGATTCCATAGAAATCTTAACCAAAAAAACAAACAAACAAAAACCAAACCACACATGCAGCATAAAAAGCATAAACAAGAACCAGATGCTACTCCTTAGATGATTTTAACTTCAATCAACAAGTAATGCAAATGCATACCTGCAATTCTTTCCCCTTTACCTTACTCTGAAAACTGAATATAAGTGGAGGACAATACCAAATGAACGCAATGAGTAATGATGCAGAATCCTTTCACTTTTGTTTTAACATATTTTTATCTGTTGTTCATTTCAGTATCAAAAAAATCTATTCATTAGTCTGTAGAACTTTTATACTTAATAACACTCTGGGAAAAGTAAACCTGGAGGAAATCACTGAAACACAAAAGCAGTCAAAAACATTTAAATACGAAAGCAGTCAGTCTCCCTTTCGCTTCTCTCTCACAGACAGAAGGGACTGACCTTGAACAGTTGCACCCCAATGACAGCAAACATGAACTGCAGCAGGAACATGACAAGCATGATGTTGTAGATGGTGCGCACCGCCACAATCACACACTGAACCACATGCTGCACACACACATAACATCTGAATGTCAAGTCTCACAAAGCCAGCTTGAGTTATGAATTGAGTGGACTCTGGCGGTAATAAAAGCAATTACACATGCCTACCTGTAAGTCCACAATACCAAGGCAAATTTTTTTCCTGGTTGAAGTTAAAGTACATATGAACTCACAAAACAAGGTGGAAAATAACATAGATTTCATATGCAAAACAAAATAGACAAGCAAATTTTCGATAAATACCACTTTTTCAGACATCATAAACAACAAACAAAAATATATAAAACAATACTCCCCTGACAGCAATCAACATAAGATGCTGAGAGCTATCAGGAGTACTGCTTTGTGCTTTTTCCTGCTTAAAATTTGCCTTGTTTTCATCACATCTGCAGTCTGTTTCATTTTCCTTTGAGTCAACCGTTCTGGCATCAATAAAAGCTGTTTATAGCTACACAACATCCTCATTCCCTTCCACTTCCATAAAACTGGACTGGATTTATGTGCAATATCTGTAGTGCAAATACATTGTAGCAAGACTTTAAAAAACAATCAGTACAAAAGTGAAAACAAAGGAATGATGCGGAGATGTGGCAGGGAAGAGTGGGGAGTTTATTTGAAGCTGTCTGGAGAACTTCTAACCGTTCAAGAGAAATAGTCCTGAACTCTTGCTTCTTAACGGTGAAAACGTATCATTTTCCAACCCCCCTCCAAATTCTGAATACAGTTTTGACCTCCTGACATGATATCATTGGATACTGAAACTACCTTTCATCATGACCATGACCTGCTCTGCAGGATGGAAGGTGCAAACTTATGTTTCAGTAACAATGGTGGAAGATTACAGAGTGAACAGTTCATCTGCTCTCTTTCTGTCATACAGTGGAATCTCCACAATTATCTTGAAAATGTTACGAAAAACAGTCTGGAAGAGTGGGGTCATAACAGAAAGACAGACCAATTGGCATAAATACAAGCCTGAAAACAAGTCTGAGCTCTTCCACGCACATATATTTGCATATACAATGAGAGAAAATACAACAAATCCTTATTTGGCGTCATATACTTTACCATGTCAGACCATAGCATTCCACGGCAGTTAGTTAGCTCTGCAGGCCGAGATTTTTTGTGGCTAATGCAGTAATAAGACCATCACGTGACGTCCACACTACTTCCGCAGACTCCTGAGACATCAACCGCAATTTTCATTCAAAGCCTAAATGCACTTATGTGCGATGATTCTAAATGTCACCCTTGCACATGATCAAAAACATGCTGTGACAATTATAAACTGATTTTACATTACAAAATGTGAAATGCTCAGTGCAAATAATGTTAAAGTGTTGTCAATGCATGGAAGAACAGTCATATTCCTATTCAGACCACTCCTTACAAAGGTCAAATGACCAGTTGTGTACAAGAATTCAGTTCTTATGCAGCAGAAAAATTCAAATGGAGGAAGTGACTGTTTGTTCAAAGCCAAGAGGTTTTACAGTAACTAACAGAGACAAGTGCTGTCAATTTTTCCTCAACAATTTAACACATCATTATTGACAATGGGTGGGTCAGATGTCATCCACAATAGGAAGGAGTGGTCCTACTGTGGTTGAAAATAGTATAAAAATGTGACAAAAACTTTCTGTCACAGAAGATAGTCACACAATATCTGGTTGTTGTAGGAATGGA
Organism: Conus ventricosus; assembly: GCA_018398815.1. Classification (NCBI taxonomy): domain Eukaryota; kingdom Metazoa; phylum Mollusca; class Gastropoda; order Neogastropoda; family Conidae; genus Conus; species Conus ventricosus. The sequence continues at coordinate 67,795,617 of CM031604.1, forward strand.
GTTGCTGTACAAAAAGTTATCATGTGATCATTGTACAGGAGATTGCAAAATGAAGTCCATTTGTTTGATGCGATTTAAAGCCGATTCCCACAGTGCAGCGACACACTCACTTTGAGGCCTTTGGCTCTGTTGATGGCTCTGAGAGGACGCAACACTCGGAGCACACGGAGAATCTTCACGACGGAAATGGCTTCATTACTGCAAGGAACCATAGGTCAACCATTACCATTCATACCATACTGAACGCTCACTGGCACTTAAATGTGCATGAGTATAGACAGTATGAATACATGAGTGTGTGAATGTGTGTGCATGTAATATGCCTGTGCATTGTAATCTCAAAGGGTGCAAGGATCAGCATCTCGGGTTAATGAGTACGTCAGGTGTACAAGACTTGTCCAAGCACTCACAACCTAGTGTTTTTTCCCTTTATTCATTGATCTGTCAGTAATAATTTGTTGCAAAGTGGCCTAGCAATTGTGTGGCACACATGGATGTGTCATATGCAACGCCACTCCATTGATTGAAATTGAAACAGCAGGTGTGTGCATGCTAGAAAATACATGAACGGAAATGATTAAAAAAGAAAAGTGTGAAAAAAAGAAAAAAGAAGAAACAGCGAGCATAGCAGGAGAAAAATCAGAGAACTTACTCCAGAGGGAAAGAAATCAATGACACTGCCACAACCAGGAGATCCAGGATGTTGAACAGGCTCCGGCAAAATGATCCTTTGTGCAAAATCAACCCATATGTGATGATCTGCAATACACAGTAAACACACTGCTGTGACGTCTGTGAAACAAGCAAGCCAATGTAATAAGGAAGGAAAAAAAAAAAACAGGGAACTTGATGCCATGAGAAAAAAAAGTGAAAATGTAATGCATGTACAGTCATGCCACAGTTTCTTACAACTGTTGCAAGCAGTGAGACAATAATGCTCATCCAAACCATCAAACTACAATATATTTGTAAGATCAAAAAAGGCATGATATTCTGTGCTGCCTGCTTGTCACACCAGAACATGACAGACAGAGACCAAGGCAACTAAATACAATAAATAGCAGAGGGAGGGGGAATAGCAGCAAATAATTAGGCACTTACTTTGATGATGATTTCCACCGTGAAAACACTTGTGAAAAAATAGTCAAACTTGTTCAAAATCTGAAATCAGAATGAAAACACAGAATTATTTACACAGACAAACATCACAGATAAAAATAATGGAACCAGCAATATCTTTGGAAATCTCAGGCATGGGAGAATCAAGAACTTAAAAAGAAAATCTTTGATCACTTTGAAAAACAACAAAGCAAACCATTTGAAGACAGGCAATATGGACACCTTGAAATCCAGTGATCAAAGCAAGCAAACAAACAAAACAAGATATGGGACAAACTGGAAAGAAAGGGGATGGGTATATGCTCCATTAGCCTGGTGCAATGTTCATCAGTGCCCCTGATGAACTCGGGGCCGAAAGTCAGCACACAGTGAGTCGAAAGAATAGGAAAATTGGTCAGATTAGCTCAGATTAGCTCTTCAGTTGTTGCTTCTTTTTTTTTATTTAAAAACATCCTATCCTATCAATGTTTGCAGGTATTTCTTTTTCTTGCTTTTCCGATTTCACCATCCAAGTTCCCTTTGTGTCATTCTTCCCAACTCGCTGATTTCAACCACCCATACACAGCCACACCACAAGCTGTCCTGTCATAGCCCCAGACACACAGGGTAAATGACTGTCGCATCATCATGCAGAAACTTATCAATGGAGACACTGTATTGCTGCTCAGTCACTTTGGTGGTGTCCGTGCAATGGTATCTATTCACAGGGCACCTTGTACTAAGTCCCTTACTGAAAAAAACTGCTTAGTCATGGATCCATAGTGAGTGAATGTCCCTCTATGGAGGTCACACCATATCCACCTAATGATATCTGCAGATGATCTAATCATGGCATGCGTAAAAGTTTGTGGAACTGCAACTGGCATGTTTAGAAACAACAATTTTCTGTCAAAATGAACTCACAAAGGTAACAATAAATATCTAACTTCAGGCTACAAAGCTTCAAAGACTGAAATCACTTTTGCTATCTGTGTAATTTCTGGTCAAGATGCAATGGATTTAGCTAACCTGCCTCCAGTACTGACCAGTAAGCTGAAACAGAGAAGGGAGGGAACCCACCAGATTTCTGCGAGAGTTGCTGTTCAGGGGATCTTCAGCGGCCAACATGGCAGAGGAGATGAGGATGCAGGCCAACACAATGTTGCCAAAGTAGCTGTGATTGCACACTCTGTGGCAGATCATGCGGAACCTGCAACAACTTCCACTTTTTACTATCTGTACACCTGTGACTGACAAACATTTTATACAGTATAAGAAAATCTTCACAATAATGAGACTTTCACAAATTATAAATATGCTTATAATAGTCACTGTATGAGGTACAATAAACACTGTCGAACCAGTCTCATTCAAAATGTTTTAGTTTCGTCATCATGCATTACTCAGTGAGAAGAAAGAAGAGTGTTTTTGTCCTTTTCTTTCACCAGTATACTAGACACAAACAAAATGCTGAACAGTTTAGGATTCAAATCATATCCTTAACTGTCATCCTTCCACTTAATGTGCAAGCACAACCACACCCACGCCCATGCCCACTCACTCACTCTGTACTTTAGATATGTTATTTTGCTGAAATTCTGAAATCAATCAAGCTGATCTCCCTTATGAAAAAAGCTGAAAAGAGCTAAAACAAAAAAAGATACATTAAGTCCAAGAAAGCCCAAATTCCCTTGCAGACAATCATTCTATGTGTACTCTGAATCCCTGTACTTAATCAGTCCACATACCCAGATCCCCTGCTGACAAAAAATCTTTTCATAAACAACCGAAATCCCTAGATGTCACCAATTCCTCCATAAACAGCCCAAATCCCCTATAGACAGTAATCAGTCAATCAAAATCCCCAAATCTCTTTGACAACAAGTCCATAAACAATATAAATCCCCATAAGTCAACAATCATTCCATAACCAACATGTACCCTATCCAATACTGGTTAACACCTAATCCAATGCTGATAACAATCAGTCCATAAACCCAAATCCTCCAACTGAAAACAACCCAAATCCTCTGATGAGAACAGTTAACCTACCACCCAAATCCCATGATGGCAACGATCGATCCCAAATTTCCTAATTGAAAACTCCAAACCCAAAAACCCTCTTGACAATCAGTCCATCAACATTTTAAATATCCTGCTAACAAAATCAGTCCATAAACTAAATTTTCCTCAGTGTTGTGTATTTTGCCTGAAGAAGGCCCAAGAGGTCGAAATGCATGGTGTTTTGTCTTGTGATTCGTTTGATCACGTTTCACAGGTTTATCACATAAATTTTTTAAGATAACATTTCCCTGTTGAAAACAACCCAAACTCCCTAATGACAACTATCAGTCCATGAACAACTTTAATATAAACAACAATGTGTCCATACACAATCCAAATCTCCTACTGACAATTCATACACAACCCAAATCCGCTGCTAACAACAGCCAGTGCATGAACAGCCTAAATCCCTCCTGAACTTAATCAGTCCATAAACAGCTCAAAACCCCTGTCAAACATTACCAGTCAAAATACAACTCAAATCTCCCATTGACAACAAACAGTACATAACCATCCAAACCCCTTGCCAACAACAATCATTCCATAAACAAACCAGATCCCCTGCTGGCAACAATTTGTGTCTTAACAATCCAAATCCTCTCTTGACAACAATAAGTCCAATAACAACGCAAATCCTCACCTGAAAACAAGTTTTGTGAATGAAACATGCTTGACTCACACCCATACTCTTCCTCCTTGCAATATGCTTTACCAACAAGAGTCACCTAAAATCTACACATGCCAACCAGAAAACCAACTCACTTGTTGTCAGGTGCAAACAAGAAGAGTGAGCTGGCCGGTGGTATGGGTTTCACCTTGGACGAGATGTGCACCTCAGACATTCTGCGAGGTCGGGCTGTGAAGTGAGTCTCATCTTCATCCTCTTCTTCACCTTCCTCCTCTTCATCTTCATCCTCCTCATCCTCATCTTCATCTTCCTCGCCGCTCTCCTCATCTTCATCCATTTCCTCATGGTGGTCTTCGTCATCTGTCAACATCAAATGCCCTCTGATTCTTGAGGTGTGTCTTAAAGGCATTTTTCTAGTCAACTTCACAAAAGTTACCATCATATGCTGGAGATAGTAAAACAGCATTCAGCATCTCTACCCTTACACTCTCATGGATAAATTCAATCTGATTCAGGTCAGCAGCTGTGGCAAAGTGGTCAGCACTGACAACTCCCTACTGGGAGAGCATGGTATGATTCCCATTATAATTATTTGTGAGATTTTTGTCCTGACTGGCTCCAACTAGTGTTGAGTTTCATCCTCTGGATGAGTCTCTGAGAGTGTTGACCAAATTTCCTGACCAACACTGCAGGTGTCTGCATCTCTTGGGCCTGGTTGACATCAGGATATATCATCACAGTAAGCACAGAGTGTGGTCCTTCCCATGAATGTAAATCCATAGCATCATCTTAATCATCCTCATCTATCAGCATTAAACAAAAAGATTAAAATCCTGTGGCCCTTCATGCCCTGCTCTCATGGTGACCTCAGTTTTGATTACCTCTCTATGTCTATACCCTCAGTTTGGTTCTGTCAGGGTCATCAGTATCGGCTAATTCATAGGACTATTGTTGGACTACATGGCGGCACCCTCCAGAGGGAAAACTCACTCATGCTGGCTCCCTGACTAAACAATTATTGTCGTCAGTAGGTAGCTTAGTGGGAAGTGTGCTAAACACCACCACCAGCAGTGCAGTGTCTTCTCTGGTGGCACGCCTCATGACCACTGAACATGGACTGCTCTCTGTGGACTGCTGTTGGCAGCACTCTGGCATTATGGGCCAGGTTATGGCTGTGGACGAGGACCTGAAGTGGCATGGAAGATAAGACAAGCACAAAAAGAAAAAAAAAAATCAATGTGATGCGACTATAATTGCTCTATGCAATCTAGAGAACAAGTCTCTCTCTCTCTCTCACACACACACACACACACACACACACACACACACACACACACACACACACACACACACACATGCATGCACACACACAAAAATATCAAAATCACTTATGCACCAGAGACAGAGGTTCAAAGACCGCCGTATAATCTACAAATCCCATCATTACCAAAAAAAAAAAAAGTCCTGCAGACATTATCTTGAAACGAAGCCTCAACTTTTCCCCTAGCTTTTACCCCTCCATAAAAATCAACAAAAGTTCCTGCTTACCTATCTCGAAATGGAGCCTCTTCTTTTTCCTAGCTTTCACCCCTCCATAATCAATCATAATCTTATAAACCATTCAAAATCATTTCCAAAATCTACAGGACATTTGCAGAAAAAAGATCAAGGCGACCTAGCTTGCCCTTGCCTCAAATACAAATTAAGTTCTCTTTAAAAAAAACAAAAGAACAAAAGAAAAGATACTGTTGAATCAATTTACCACAATGATATCTAAGAAACTCCAAAGACATGATGGTAAAGGTGATAACCAAATCGTTATAATGACTGAAACCCCTCACAGGATTCCATTGTAATGAATGTTACCAAGCACACCTATACAACTCTCTTACCTCTTATGGGCACCCGATGGCTGTTACGATACTGTCCCGAAAGATCTCCGTCAGGACTCAGGTCAATACGCACATGGTGGTCACTGGGGCTGCTTTCTTTTCTGCACCAACCATAAATCCCACACAACATGAATACTTTCTATCTCTCACACACACACACACACAACAGATAGAGCAATAAAAAAAAATTCACACACTTATTAACATGACAAATAATAAAAGCAAAGTCACTAAAGGTAAAAAAAAAAAAAAAACATAGATTAATTTGTTCAGTGTATCTCTAGGCCCAACACAGGCTTCAGTCCAGGAACAGACTGTCCTTAAGGGCCTCAGGTTTTCATCACTCACATCTACAACTGCCATGCACAACTGAAGACAGAAAAAAAAAAATTAGAAAAAAAAAAAAAAGTATGTGTGTGGGGGTGTGGGCGAGGGTGGAGGGGGAATGGGGAGTAGGGGGTGGGCTGTGGGATGGTGAGGGTAGGAAGGAGGGAAGACTGCTATGAAACGACACAAGTGATTTGGCCAATGAGAAAGAAATGTGATGTACCAAGAGAAAATAATGGAAAAAAAAAAACCCACCCACCCACACCGAAACAAAAAAGGTGGTCTACAAACTGCATGCCACAAAGGTCCACATCTACCCCCCCCCCCCCCCCCCCCAACACACACACCCAGGAAAAAGCAAATACTTCTTTCTCCCACACTCATTCATCTACAGTACCTTCACTTCTGACTGCAAAGACTACAACACATCCGTGTAAATCTACCCTCAACATAGGGGCGAGAGTATTCACCACCTTAACAGTGAATGATAATTATTCATTGATAAACAAGTTGACTGGTTACCTTCTGCTACGCTGACTTCTGTCACTGGGCTGGCGGCTGAGGTGTTCTTTTGTCTCACTGTCTTCATTGTTGTCATTGCCATTCACATCAACCCCTTCATCTTCCTCATTGTTCTATAGTGAAAAAGAAACATGACAATGATGTTATGTACTGAACATGACCTAAGATAAGTGAAAAAGAAGCATACTGACAACAATGCCATACACTAAACATGAAGTGGAATAACAGTCACTGACTATGACATGTGTTTCTGAACATTTCTAACGTCTTTTCAGGTTGCACAAGTTCCAAGGCTGCACTGGATAGCATACACCAATACAGACAGTTCTAAAATGTGACATCGTTTTTTCTTTCTAATCTGTATTACTAGTTCACTTTGATGTCAAATATGGGGAGGGTTTTTCTATTTTTGTGATCACCGTTTGGTTTAATATACTTAGCATGTCAAAATCTTTTAAAACAATGACCGTTTGCTAGCCCCATTTGGCTAACATAGTATTAGGATGCCTGAAGACCATTTAACACTTCTATGTGTGCATCCGCCTCCCTTTCCCTTCATTCAATGGCATGAAATCATTCATCTCAAACTAATATTATTTGTGTTTTAAGAGACAAGAATGACCTACCTATATCATAATATTCAAATCTAATCCATAATAAATGTATCTGCTTTTCATTTCAATTCCCAGTCATAAAATCTTTCAAGTATTATTATTATCATTATTATAATGAATACTTATATAGTACCTATTCTCGGCTAGAGACCAAGCTCTAAGCGCTTTACAATCCACACTCGTTTACACAACGGGCTGCCTACCTGGGTAGTGCCGACTGAAGAGCTGCCAGCTGGTGCTTCATTCAGTCGATTCCCGTGTCATCCAGTCCATGTCATTCACTCTATTTCCTTACTTCATTCTTTCCATTTCTTACGCAGGGTGCATGTTATGTGTAACGTGTCATCCACACCAACGGCCAAACTGGCCTTCTCTTTCAAAAGTTGGTGATGGGATTTTACGTGTGTGCAAGATGTTATGCGTGCGTTCACACATGGAACCTCGGTTTATAGTCTCATTCGAAGGACTATTAAGTATTAAAGCTGCAACACTCCTATAGCTCAAACTGATGCTCCACAATTCAAGTCTCCAGGTTGACTGACTGCAGATCTGCATACCCCACCCCCCACCCTTTATCTTCCCCCTCTGGAGTGGCACCTGGTGCACCTAGCACCAACCTGGCCATCTTTTTCTGGTGACTTGCTCTTGGACCGACGTATAGATCGTGTGCGTTCCTTCTCCTCCTCTTTCTCCTGTTCAATCTCTGTCAAGCTCTGGGCATCAGCCAAGTTGTCCACAGCGATGGCCAAGAAGACGTTCAACAGGATGTCTTACTGAAGTCAAGGGCTATTTACAATTTGGGAAAAGTTTTCAACCTTTTTTTCTTTTTCGTTTTTTGTACTCAAAGAGCAGCATCTGCTTTAAGGTCACTTCTGTAAGATTTTGTGAATTACACCAAGATTTTGTTAGTCACTAGTTCATGGTGCATTCAACAAAACAATTCACAGAAGAAATTACGCTCATCCATATCTTGCACATTTATGCACACCCATTATTTCATGGTCACTATACACTTTCTACTCTCACACACTCATGAGCACTCTTGTTGAATATAACACCGCTCACACAACCTGTCCATCTCATAAACCCTTGGAAAGGATACAATTACCACAGATGAAGAGGACAACAAAGTAGAGACACACAATGGCATTAATGCTGCTGACACCGTCATAGGCTCTGATGCCGTCATACATCACCACGTTCCAGTCCTCACCGGTCAGGATCTGTTCCACAAATGATCATCAAAAGTATTGTCAACTGCAGTTGTAGCAAAATTATTGTAGCAAAATTATCTCGCATCTGCAAGTTGAAAGATGACAAAAAACGGGCATGGTGCAAAGCAAAGAAGAGGAGAAAGAAGGAAAGAGGACAGAAGTATGAGTGGGAAAGCGAGGTGGGGGGGGGAACACCTCAAAATCTGACAAGAAACATGATTTCTTAGCATTCTCTGCCTGCTGAGAATGACAACAGGGACTGTACCTGAAACACTGTGAGCAGTGACTTCCAGAAGGTGTCGAAGTTGCTGCGAGGCGTGGCACCGTCCTCAAAGTTGAACCTGCCCCCAAAGAGCTGCATGCCCAGCAAGGCAAAGATGACAATGAACAGGAACAGAAGCAGCAGCAGACTGGCAATGGAGCGCATACTGTTGAGGAGGGAGGCCACAAGATTCCTCAGTGACGACCAGTATCTGTGGGACATAGCACAGCCAGATTTTCATTCATTCTCTCATCCTGTCATCTGCTAACTTCAGTCACCTGACTCATTCCCATTTAGCTGAAGGAGGGACAAACTGTGGTGGCTTTCCTATGACTTGTTAAGACTAAAAAAATGTATGAAATAACTTTGGTAACAATGATAAACAGAACCTTTGTTACTGATAGTTAGCTGAACCTCTCGACAATCCATCTGCAAAACAGTTCTCTCCTCCCAATTCTGAATCTAGTCTAAGAAAGTGCAACGCAATTCTGACGCTGTAGCACAATATCCCCTCCCTACAAGCATGCTAACTCCTATCACTGAAGTATCGTTTGTGCACTTTTTGTCTGTTGTGTACTGTAAGTACAAGACACATTTGTTGAACATTCACTTGTTAATTTTTTAAGGTAAATAACATCTTCATTACTCTAAACCTTGTATTTTGCCCTGTTTTTTGGTAATGCTGCAGTCTGTTTCATCTTCCTTTCATGAAACCTGACTTTAACTTAATCCAAATTTGCATTCAAAATAGCAAGTTTTCAATTGATGACCAACACACTAACCTGCAGAAAATCCAGAAATAAACGGTATCATCCACACACATCTAATGTGCCTTGTAGTTGATACTTTTCTTAAAATGAGCGAAAGCCAAATACTTGTGACAGTAAAAGCAATGATTCAGTGACTTTTTCTTTTTTACAGAACAGAACACAGCACAGTGCAAGTGAAGGTAACAACACAACACACTCACCAAGTGACTGAAACAAATTCACTGTCAGATTAGGGTGTACCTCAAGTATACTGACGAAGCACCTATTAAACCATGAAAGAGCATTTGCGATTTTTCAGCATTTCAATGTTGTAATCCGTTTGCTAAAATGGATTTCTGTTTCAGCAGATTTATCGGATTTTAAGTATCCCTGCACTGTCTTCTCTGGTTCTGCTTGTCTTCTCTGGTTCTGCTTGTCCTACCTGGTGGCCTTGAACACTCGGAGCAGTCGGGCACAGCGCAGCACGGACACACCCAGCGGGGGCATGACATTGGCGTAGAGAAAAATGACCTCCAGGATGCTGCAGATGACCACAAAGCTGTCAAAGCGGTTGAAGAGGGAGACAAAGTAGCCCTGGAAGCCCAAGCTGTACATCTTCAGCAGCATCTCCATCGTGAACAGCACCACAAAGAACAGGTTGGCAATCCCTGCAAACCCACACTTTTACTGATCAAATATTACCATCTTCTTGCCATTTGCTGCCCAGATTGAGATAACAATGGCAGCAAGGACATAACAGGGCAGAAACCACTCAAAAATATCTACAAACATTGCTTAACTTTAACTAACTGAACAATGCTCTAGGTGCGGCCATTTTGCTTTGTTTCCGAGAGGAAAAAATCCAAGTACATTTTGAAAAAAACAAATTTTGAATGCCTTACCAGTTAATACTGTACAGTGGGCAGCTACAGAACCCAACACAGTGCTTAAATCTCGCTGTCTAGTTGTCAGACAGCAGTCTAGAAAGGATATCAAATACTTATTGTTGAGACTTTAAGGAGATAAAAATATGGAAGAATGGAAAAGAAAGGTAAAAACAAAAAACATGTTCTCACTAATCAAAAACATTCTGAAAGTGAATAAAAATTGTTTCAAACTACAAATATACATAAATATGAGCTACCATTTTCTCACATACATTAACCCACACATGCTCTCTGCACCTTTGCTTTCTATCCAAATTCACCAATTTGTCGAACAAATATCCTCTTAACACTGTTACAATCTTTTAGGCAACCAATCCTGTAGAGCACCTCTAGCAACCAACCACATGAACAGAATGACAGAACCCCCGAAATTTCTAATGAAAAATTCTTTTAAAAAAAAGGAGACACTATTTCAACTGACAGATTCACCTGTCATAACACACAGGGGATTTATCATACAAATTCTGGCTCTTTCTTTAGACAGCCAATTTGCAAGATCCATGCCATCTCTTCCAGCAAGAGAGGCAGAAAAGAAACATTAGTAGGAAAAAAAAATTCATAACCACTCTATTCTAGGCAGCTTAACTAGACACACACACATACAGGTTCTAGTTCTGTCTCCATCTATCCTCTGTTTGAAGATTTCAACACTCTATAGCTACTAAACTTTCTGGCAATATTGCAAGCACATTTGTGTAGTGTATCATTGCAGGCAATGTTTTGTCCACAGGTGTGTAAAGGTTTAGCCTTCCCTTCAACACCTTGCACATACATCTGGCAATCTTTAACTGGTGTAACCAAGCTGCCACAAACAGGCTAAGAAAAGCAATTCTTGCAGCCGACTTCAATATTCACTTGCCCTTCTTTTGGTATATCTTCATGCCTTAGAAGAACTAGAGGGACTGCTTCCTTGTACACAACCATTCAGTTCAGGTATGCTGTGAAAGGGTTAACTACTTACACTGTGGCTTACTTTACTCATGATACAAGTCTTTGTTTAAAGTAAAAAATTTCACTAGACATTTTGCCTCAGAGAACCAAAAGTTAGGGACCAGAAAATTGTCCACTGATTTTGCACTGTGGCATTTTCTTTTCAGACTCATGTTACAGCAGTCATATATGAAGTCTTTATCTTCACATGGACTCTACATACAGCTGTTTGGGTATTCACATCACTTGGTATATCTAATATACCCTGAATACTACTCTTTAAAAAAAAAAAATCACAAAAATCCAACACTTTAATTTAGTGAATGACCACATTAACCAATAAACCTAGAGCACTGACCCTGGAATTGATCCAGCCATTCTGGTTGTCCGTAGTGTTCTGATGTCAGGACAACAGTATTTAGGAACACCAACACGATCACAATCCAGTAAAAGGCTTGAGATTTAACTATCTTCCTGGAAAATCGTCGACACCGCCTGTTCAACTTCTGCAGCCGTAACCTGCAATGAACAGAACCAAACATGTGGAATTCTATGTCTGAAAAATGGTGTGTTCTTATCCTACTCCCCATTTGGCAGACTATGCTTGCCATGTCAAAATCATGTAACCTATGGCCAGTTTGCTTGCTCTGGATGGCCAAAGTTCATTGTTAAAACAGTACTAAGCCAAAATAAAATTAAAAAAAAATACACAAAACAGAGTGCAAAGTAATGCTTATCTGATACACAGTATAAATACAAACAAATAAATTCCTAACAAATATGCTTTCTTCAGACATCACAAATTACAGATGTAAAAATGCACAGATCAACAATCTCCAATGGCTGTCAGCAGGATGTCTGGAATGTATTGTGCTGTGTTGCTTTTCAAACATTATTTATGATGACATGAATCCTCAGCAAATCTGGTCCGACAAGAAACCTTTGTCTAACAAATATGTTTACGTAAATGCCATAAAAAAAATATTTAAAAATTTGACTAGTGTAACCAGACTAGATTAACAGTGAAACCCGCACGTCCGAAAGGTAACTCTTGAAATTTTGTTTATTGTTGAAAGTATTGAACTCTACTTTGCTTTTAAAAAAAAAAAGGACACTTAAAACCCAGCAGTGAAAGGATCAACTACAACAAATAAATATAAAAATCTGAGGCACGTCAATGTCAATGCCCATTCGTCTGTAACACCCCCCCCCCCCCCCCCCCCCACACCTTCTTCCCGTCCCACCCCCCTTTTCCAGCCTGTCCCTGCTTCCCACATCTCCAATCCTCTTTTACTAAGTCAGTACAAGCCATTGCAGAAGTTTTTGTTTCCTTCTCTTACCTCTTTTGATGAAACCACGTCAGCTGTATTTCTTCTTCGCCCTCCTCTCCATCTTCTTTTTCTTCATCTATGTCATTCAAGGCTTTGGCTGTTATAGAAAACAAATAAATAGTGAAAATGGAAGCATGTCTTTCACACTGTTTCTGTTTATTTGGGTTCTTACCTTTGCTTTCTTTCTTTACTTTCTTTCTCTCTCTCTTTTTCTTTTTTCAAATATAGAATAGGGACTGAATTGGTTCATGTCCATATTTTATCTTGACTGATGTTTCACTTTCTGTCCAATTGCTAAAACATGCTCTGATAATGCATGAAGACATATTTAAAGGTTAGAGTCCCTACAGTTTCTAGGTCTGATCATAACTCCAGTTTTAACAAAATGTTGTAACAGTTGTCACTGTGTTTAAAACTTTGATCTTTTGACAAACAGAAATGACCTAAAAAAAAATGCTATCATGCAGCTCCTAAAGAAGGTGTCTGCACAACAAAAGAATAATAGTACAAGACAGTGCTTCCAAACAAATGGACCAGATCACAAAACATCACATAAACTGACCCTGATCATGGTTCACACAAGTTCATTTCTCAAGTCAACTGTTACTTAGATTCTTAAACCAACCTGAACCACACCAGCACTTACAGGCAGAAAGTAGACCAAAAAAACGAACAAAACAAGCTAGAGCATGAAACTCACATCTAGCGTATGCACATGCACACACACACACATGCGTGCGCACGCATGCATGCACACACGCACACCCAAGTCCTGATTGTGCAACCTCATATTCATAACTCCATCAGGAGTATGGGCACTGTATCTGTAACAGGACAAGCCTGGGTGGTGGCTAAGGACAGAGTCAGAACATATGATGTGGGTGTCATACTACAAAGATGACACAACCCAAAACAAAAATTATGTGTTAGTGTTCATTATCACTAACAGTGTCTTGGAGTGGCGCCCTCTTCCCCCTCCTCCTCATTCTCAGGGTCAATGTCCTCAGCCTGCGTGATCCAGTCCAGATAACCCCGCAGATCTTCCTCTAGCTGCTGCTTCTCCCTCAGCTTCTGGAAGTCACCCCTCGCTTTGGCCTTCTCTCTCTCCTTGGAAAACTCTCTGAAATACATACACATAATGTGTCAGGCTGACAGGAAAATTATACTGTGTCCCCTTGATAATTAAATATCGCCCTTTTACAGACAGCATGGTTGCTAATAAAGGCCAAAACATAAATAAACGCACAAAACTCGGAGCAAAGCAACGTTTATATAATACAAAATACAAAACAGATAATGCTGACAGAACCTTCTACAGACGTAGGAAATGCTTTAATAGTCATCCCAGAAGCCTTCTCTTTTTTGTTGCTTCACTCTGTCACACTTCTACTCTCTAAGTGACAGCATTCTAGGAAATATTGCGTCTTTTAATTGTGAAACTGGAAATGAAATGAGGCAGGGAACAGTAAACAATAAACAGTGAACAACTGGGTAACTTTTGCTCCCATAAGAAAACCTAACACAGAATAACTTTTATTCAAGACTGGCACCGCCTTTTAAACTTGAATAAAGTCAGACAAATACAAAGACGAACAATCTAATAGTGGGGGAAAAACAAGCGCAGGCCAACAACTCGACTGTCTTCATAGTAGACTTAGCAAAATTTAGACTTAAGGAGGGGGGGGAGGGGGGGGGGGGGGTTAAAGATGGAGAAACTGGGAACATGAAATTAAGAAATTATATTACAGATATGAAAACTCTTCACTAGCTGCTTTGGGGTGCTATTGGATTCTTTTTTGCACCCTTGGTGGTGAGAACACCACGGTATTATGGACTGTGGTGTGTCTCTATTTGACGTCACGAGCGCACACACAATCAGCCGTGTCTCCCTGATGAGTCCCGACCCAGCGGGCGAAAGGCCTCGGAGCAGGCAATACAATTATATCTGCCTTCAAAAGGGATTGCCATGGTTCCCTTATGCAGCTAGTGAAGAGTTTTCATATCTGTAATATAATTTCTCAATTTCATGCTCCCAGTTTCTCCATCTTCAACCCCCTCCCCCCTCCTTAAGTCTAAATTTTGCTAAGTCTACTATGAAGACAGTCGAGTTGTTGGCCGACGCTTGTTTTTCCCCCACTATTAGATTGTTCGTCTTTGTATTTGTCTGACTTTATTCAAGTTTAAAAGGCGGTGCCAGTCTTGAATAAAAGTTATTCTGTGTTAGGTTTTCTTATGGGAGCAACAGTTACCCCAGTTGTTTACTGTTTGTTTTTTATTTGTGAGTCTAAAAAAACATATTTGTGAAAAATTAACTGTTCAGCTTTGAACTGTACATCAAATAAGCAATGCTTTGTAATCTTGAGTGTTTACTCTGGTTTTCCACTTTAGTAATAAAATATCAAAATCTTTACGCCTCCTAACAGAAAAAAATACTTAGGAAGTCTTCATACACAATGCCTCAAATACTTTACTGCTCAAGCCTTCAAGTGAGCGAGGTAGTGTGTTTATTGTAAAGCGCTTAGAGCTTGGTCTGTGACCGAGGATAGGCGCTATATAAATACCCAATATAATAATTTACTCTGAATTTTTTTTCAATGAAATTATTTGAGATTCCCACTTAACTGAACACACACACACACAATTCTGGATTCACTATAAAACAGTCACCATCAATCCTAGCGCATGGTCTTTCTCATTCCCTTTCAAGCCTCTTTTCAGGCAATATAGTAATGCCCTAAATGACTGTTCAAACTTTTCTTTCCATCCATTATATTGATTTGTACACGTATATCTCTCTTCATGTTCCCTTCACAACACAGAGATGAAACAAGCTAAAACTGTCTTTCCTTTTTTCCTTTTTATTCAATAATCGCACACCTAAATGCCATCCTTTTTACGAAGTGTTTATACATGGAAATTTTTGTGAAAGTATGACATCAAAATGGTAGCAATTGTCAGGTGACTTTTATTTCAACCCTACCTGTTACTCCACCACCTATGCCTCCCTTTCCTTTACCTTCCCTCCCCAGTACTCCTCCAGCTCCCTCTCTCCTGAGGCCAGTTTCTTTATAACAGCTGAATGTTTTGGCACAGCCACATCCCTCACACCCTCGTCCCCAACTCCACCCACCCTTCCAATGGTCTTGCTGCCAATCCCCTTATGCCCCCGCCTCCCCTCCGTCAACCCCTAACCTCCCATTTCTCTCTCTCTCTCTGTCATGTTATTCTGTCACTGATAAGGATTACCCTCACTTTCACTCCAACCCTCCCATTCCATTCCTTTCCCTCTCTCCAATAATTATCATAGTGTTTAGCAGCGCTGTGGATGGAGAGTTAGAGACAGACTAAGAGTTGGAGGAGAGAGGGATACAATGACAGGATTTACAGATTGGATGAAGCATGGTTTAAGGGCAAGTGATAAAGATATCAATATAGCCCATTACTAGAAAATCTTTTCTCATCCCTTAAAAAGGGGGGGGGGGGGGGGGAACTCTTTGAACAGCTTCATCTCCCTTTCACCTCCGAACCCTGACATGCCCCCCACACACACACCATCCCAACTCCACCCCAATCCCCACACACACCATCCATATACTGAATAGAAATCCGCTGTCATTATAGACCATTAGGAAAATTGCTGGAATAATTACAAGCACTTTGTGTTACTCTGAGGAAGCTTAACAAGAAAAGGATCTGATCTTGTGCTGTTGTCTTTGCCACCAGATTGTGAGTGTCAGTTGGCACTGAAGCCAAGGGTATGTATATTTTCTCTGTTCATTAACACCCATTAAAAGCAAACATTTCTGTGCAGAACTGATTCAAGAGAAACAGGCCTGCAAGTAATGCATGAAAAGTAGTGGCATGGAAGAAAGGGAAAAGATAAAGAACAAACAAAACAAAAAAAACAACAGAAAATTTCTAAGCAGGCCTGATATATCTAATCTTAACCAGAGTCAAGATACCCACCCGCTGAGGACACCAAGAACCAGGTTGAGAACAAAGAAAGAGCCCAGGATGATGAGGCTTATGAAGTAGAGCCATGGCCACTCTGTGCCCACCGCATCATTCACCTGCACATGAATATACAGGGTCACCTTAGTTCAGGACTCCTTACTGCATGCAAATGCACATCACTATATCAACCAAACCAAAGGCGAAAATACACACAGAAGACAAATACAGTAATTTTTTTCTTTTGTACTGCAACTTTGGTCTGAGAACAACGTATCCTTGAAAATCTTCGTCTATTTATTTAATCAAGAGTACTTGCATAGCACCAATTTTTGGTCAAAACTCAGGCTTGATGAGCCCTGAAATCCACATTGTCATTTACACAATGGGCTGCAAACCTGGGTAGTGCCATCTGAAGTGCTGCTTGCTGGTGCCACATTCAGTCATTTTCTATGTCATTCAGCTGGCTATTATTAGTCACTCAGTTTCTTACTCATTCTTTCAATCTTTTAAGAGCAATAAATAGGCCAACTGCCAAACTGTCCTTTTTTCCTGAAAGTTGGTGATGACATCTCACGAGTATGTGCAAGATGTTAAGCGTACATTCACAGATGGACCATCATTTTAGTCTCTTTCAAAGGACTATTCAGGAAATGCAGCAAGAACCCACATTAAGTCCGAGGGAAAAAAAAAATAAAATAAAAAACAGTACAAAAATGGCCTATCCAAGATTCAAACCCACACTTGCAGAATCGCCAGGGATCACAAGTCTACAGCTTTACCACTAATCTATTCCTGCCCCTAAGACTAGCTCATATATGATGTTAATCCCAACTTCTACTTCTTTTACTTTTTGTCCCCTTTGTTGCCCCTAAAGCTATCTAATATATGACGTTAATCTCAACTTCTACTTCATTTACCCTTTTCCCCCTTTTGTTTGGTTTTAAAGAAGAAGAAAAAAGAAAACATGATAGATTGCTTTGGGGCTTCAATGGACAGACTTGACAATTCTTTGTCTTGACATAAACACAATTTCAGGCATTAACTGCAAGATTCAAGGAATCATTCTGTATTCCCAATTTCCCCTTTTAATGCTTGAGTTCCGTGTACAAAATGCTCTATAAAAGTGAATAACTGAACATTCCTATGGTCATGTATGATCCTGCTTTTTTGTTGTTGACTGACACTGTTTACTGAACCATTCTATTAACATTCAATACACATAATCCCCCCCCCCCCTCCTAAAAAAAATTTTTTTAAACCCCAAAACATTTTGAACACATGAAGTGTTTTGATAATTAAAAGGAAGAATAAAGTATATTTAACCATTCAATAAAAAAAAATCTACATAATCTACACCTAAGACAGATGAAGCACTAAATCTACCAACCATTTCCCAGGACACAAACACAGCAAGCATCGAAGTCCCTGGGACATCAGCTAAAGCATCAAACAGTCAAACACCAGCCACTGTTCCACCCAGAGGGCACCACAGGCAACATGTGAACACCACTCACATCATACATGACATCAGTCCAGCCCTCCATGGTGATGCATTGGAAGACTGTCAGCATGGCCAGGCCAAAGTTGTCAAAGTTGGTGATGCCATAGTTGGGCCCTTCCCAGTTGTCTGCACAGTACGTGCCGTTGGGACAGGTGTAGCCTTGACCGCATGGTGTGGGTTCTTCCACAAACTCTCCTGTATGGGAAATATCCCCACATTTATCATTAATACTTCTAAATTTATGAGAGAGACTGGGAAATACTTAGCATACAATTTCTAACATACAAAACACAAGGATATTAAATGACAGAAAAAGAGTGCTTGAGTGAAATGTTAAATGCAAAATGTGAGTTTAAAGTGTTGATTATCAAACAGAACAAAAGACAGTATTTAAGTGCAACAGTGTGCCAGCACCTCTTGAAAGCATAAAAGCATGCATGTACATATAGTTCGGCTAAAACTGTAACGGTATACATGTGCGTGTGCATGCATATCTCTGTGTGTGCACGCATGCATCCATGCATGCACCCTGTATATGCACATACAATTACCACATTCTATTCCCCAACCCTCCTTTTTTGTTCTCTTTAGGCTGTGTACAAATCTTTATTCCGATTCATCATCTATCTTCTCGATGGCATTATTTCCACTCTGTCAAGTGCAGATTCTCTCTACAAAGTCACTTCAACAGTCATTCTGTCGAGTCCTAGCATCAGCAGTCCACAGTAAGCTTATCAGTATCAGGTCTTTTCAGGCAACCAACCAGAAGAGACACTGCTCTGCTGCCGACTCGCTCCAAGATATTCAGCAAGATTCTAGAGACATAACACACAGAGGACACCACCTATTGAACCTCCAACTTGTTTCAATAATTCATCACTCCTGGAGCCTGCATCATTGTATGAGCGAGCATTCCTGCCCTGCTCATTCCCTATAACAATGTTCAATGTACTTGCCGACACTGAAGACTGACACAGACCGCATGCAGAGATGTGGACAGGAAACCTATACCATGGTCACAAGAGCAGCACATAAAGGACCAGAGAGTTTGAGACTTTTTTCAAAGAATATCAAAGAGGGTGATGAAAATGGCTCTGTCACTTTCACTCTGAATTGAGACTACATGACAGAAGGCTGCACTCTCTGCCTCTTTTCAGCAAACATCATGGTTTCAACTAAGCCCTCAAGATTCAGGCAAGCATAGTGGATTAAACACAAGCATATGGTTTCATGCTTCTCATCAGTGGCCTATCACACACTCGTACTCAACGATCTCAGGCCCAGGCAAAAAACATTTCATAAGTGTATGACCCTGACAGGGTTTAAGCTTGCAAATTCTGGGGCAAAAGTGTTCCTAAAATATTTGACCCTGATAGGGTTTAAGACTGCAAATTCTGGTGTAAAAGCAATCCACAAATATATAAAGCTGATATGATTCAAGCTAGGAACTTCAGCAATAAAAACTTTTTGAACAAATATGTAACACTGACTGGGGTTAAGCCTGCAAGTAGGGATGAAAAAATTCCACTTCCAGTCAATTCTGGCATAAAAACATTCCACAAACATATGACCTTGATAGAGTTTACAAATTTAGGGGCAAAAACAACCCATCAATATATGCCCCTTACAAGGTTTGAGCCATCCAATTCAGGGACAAAAACCTCCCTCAAATGTATGACCTGAATAGAGTTTAAACTTGAAAATCTTGGGGTAAAAATAATCCATCAATATATGCTCCTTATAAGGTTTGAGTCTGCCTATTCAGGACAAAAACATCCCACAAATATATGACCTGGACAGAGTTTAACCTTGCAAATTTGGGGGCAAAAATAACACATAATAAATACCCCTTACAAAGTTTGTGCTTGCCAATTCAGGGACAATAACATCCCTCAAGTATATGACCTGAATAGAGTTTAAACTTGCAAATCTAGGGGCAAAAACAATACATAGTAAATGCCCTTTACAGGGTATAAGCCTGCCAATTCAGGGACAAAAACACCTCACAAATACATGACCACCGAGAGGATTTGACCCTTTAACCTCCCAGCTCCAGCCCAGGCAGTATCCCTGCATCAAGGTGGCTGGCTGGTTATGGTGTACAATCCTGACAGCTGGAGTACAGTAAACATTTTATAGGCATAGATGCACTTGGTCTGATGTTTTCTCCCCCTACCCACATGTCAATATTTTTCTGCTTCCCCACCCCTCTCGTGATTCTCCAGGCATGCTACATATGGCTGCTATCTGTCTGCAGGTGCTGAACAGGTTAAATACAACAACCACTTCAACTGTTTGTGTTTCAGAGAGAGAGAGAGAGAGAGAGAGAGAGAGAGAGAGAGAGAGAGAGAGAGAGAGAGAGAATGTGTTAGTGTGTGTATGTGAGCGAGATACAGATACAGAACGACAGACAGACAGACAGGGAGGGAGGGAGAGAGAAGGGAATGTGAGTGTGATGTGACAAAGTACAAAAAGGGGCAGATGCAAGTATACATGTGCGCTCTGTGTGTTCATGCCCATGTTGTGAGAGAGAGAGAGCAAGAGAAAGGCAGAGAAACAGAGTTGTGAACTAAGCCGTCAAGATGACACATAAATATAAGCGATTATTCTACAAGCATACATGTCAATAAAATCATCAGACACATCTTAAGAGATGACCTTGTGCAATACAACGTATCAACATTATGTGAAGAGCCATGTTTAAGTGCTAGATTGGGGCATTACCACTAGATGTCAGAGTTCAGTCCCCTCCTCCTTCACCTCTCCCCCACCCCCAGGGATTGCCAGGATAACAGGATTAGCCTGGCCTTGATACCCTGAAAACTAGCTGCAGGGAGCCCCCCCAAGCCTCTCTCTTGTTTAGCTGCTCATGCTGTGAACATCGCTTTTACAGAATAATCATGGCAGGAATAGCAGGAAAGAAGCTGAGGAGATAACAGTGTGTATGTGTGTGTGTTGTGTGGTGTATTGTGGTGTGTGTGTGTGTGTGTGTGTGTGTGTGTGTGTGTGGTGTGTGTGTGTGTGTGTGTGTGTTGTGTGTGAGTGTGAGTGTATGTGCGTGTGTGTTTGTGCATGCACGTCACCTGTTTTGTTCTCCTTGCATGCTGAATGAAGTTTGCCGTAGAAGAGCTCCAAGCCGATGATGGCGTAGATGAAGACAACAAAGATGACAAGCAGTGCTATATGTAACAAAGGCACCATTGCACGCACAATGGAGTTTAAAACTACTTGCAGACCTGAAACAGACCAAAATCAAACACTTAATACAATGTTCATGAAACTGTGTACTTCTTCTACCGAGGTAAACAACAAAAGAATACTATTGTTCTTCCAAAACACCAACATCATTTTTTTCACAGTGTAAAGAGTAACCTGGCTTTGTGTGAAATCCTGAGAAAGATTGTGAGAGAGTGAATGCAGCTCTGCAAGTCCAGATCCATGGATCTATGTGTCTACAGGATGGATCTGTGTTTGAATGAAACGGATCTGTGTGTTTACATGCACAGATCTTATGTCTACATGCAAAGATCTGTACATCTACATGCATACACAACTGTCTCTTCATCTCAGGACTGTGTTTCCCCATGCACAAATCTTTGTCTGCAAGCATGGATCTACTTACATCATAAATCTATTTCTACATTCATAGATCTGTGCGTCAACATGTATGGATTTGTGCGTCTACACATACAAATTTGTCAGTGAAGATGGATGAAATCTGTGTACAATCAAGGCTGAGGAAAGGGATGGCAGAATTTCAGCCCGCAGCCCGCAAGCTAAGCCTTTGTGTCCAGTAACATCCTGTCATGCTGTGTCTGCCCAGCAGACACCAGAGGCTGTGTTAGAGCCGACAGCACACTCACATCTAAAACTCAACATAAACTCAGCTTAATTTCTGATTCTAAACAGTCGCATCTCAAATCATTTATCTAAGTGTTCATCAGAATAAATGAGAAATACACATTTCCGCCAAAAACTATCATTATCAGACAGAAGACCAGGGAACTTCGTCTTCAATCAGCCTGCAGTCAACACACTTAGTCCTGATTATCCAGCTGATGTCTAATGAATTTCAAATACTCATTACGATGCTTTTATAGTGTGCCGAGTGGTTCAACAGATGAGACACATCATCAAGTTTCTTCACCCTTTTGATAGCATTTGATTGCGTTATAAAGTATTCACACTAAACACAATTTCTGTAGGATCTTTACCTATGTTCTATTCACAACTAGAGGCCTGTTTAACTCTTTCTGTATTTATTCTTATCGAAATGCTCACTTTCTGCGAACAGGAAACTTGCACCTTTTGCAAAATCATTCCCCAAGATAATCCTAATAAGTAGACATGTTTAATCATTAAAGATTAGAATATGAAGTTAATTTTCACTTATAGCCCAGGAGACCACAAGATAAGATAATGTTGCTTATAGCCCAGCCGACCGCAGAGGGCCACATCAGGGCTGTCACCACGTTAAAATCAACTCACCAGTCAGGAGACCACAAAGGTGAAGTCAGGGCTCAATTCACAAAGAAACAAAACTGTTCAGAATGTGAAGTTTTGAAGATGCTTTAGATTTTTAAAAGTTATTGCACGTACACACACACACACACATACACACACACGCATGCATGCTTGCATGCATGCACGCCTGCACACACACACACACACACACACACACACACACACACACACGCACGCACACACACACATACATACACACACACGCACAACACACACCACATTCAATACCCGCACCTAATCATTATGTGTGGCGGTTTGTTTTCTTTTTGTGCAGCTGTCCCTATATTTCCTACCTGTTTACTGGGCACGATCTAGTGATGACCCTTTTTATCTTCCCCCCATGTCCCTGATAAATGACCTGCCATCATGCCAGGGCTATTGACAAAGCCTTGGTCAACACATCTGTTTCCTGAATATTCTGCGTGTACTGCCCTGCTGATGTATATACAGCCATAAATAATGAAGATGATAAAGGATAATGAACATCTATTAATAGTGCATTTCCCCACAGGTCCTGCTCCGAGCTGCTTTACGAAACAGAAAACCCTGATGACTATCACTACCTTCCTTTGACACTATCCTCTAAATAAATTTTCTCCAATTTTCTTTATGAAGAAGATTTGTTTGAAGATCATGATGGGCAATAACACGTAAAATAAACTTATTCTAGCCAATGTGCTTTGCTGTTGTGCTTCCCTTATCTGTGCTCATTGTATCATTTATGATCACACATCTGCTTCGCTTTGCACTATTATTTGTGATCACACGTATGTGGGTAGGTATGGTGTACTGACTGAAGTGTGTGTGTGTGTGTGTGTGTGTGTGTGTGTGTGTGTGTGTGTGTGTGTGTGTGTGTGTGTGGTAAGTTCAGCAAGTTGAAGCATGGAAGGGAAGACCAAGACATAATTTATAGGCTTTACTATCTATGCTTTGCAGCTTTTGTAACAAGTGTTTAGGGGCACTGAAGAAAGCCTCTTGTGCATAGTATAATCTTGATTGGATCAGTGATGTGGCTAAATGTTTAAAAGTATTTATATCCTGACACCAGCATACAGACACACATACATGCACACGCATGCACAGTGTGTGTGTGTGTGTGTGTGTGTGTGTGTGTGT
>CM031604.1:67824289-67839289 GCA_018398815.1 Conus ventricosus
CCTTCTACCATCTCCTTCAACATCCAATTTGTTCCAATTAAAACTAGCATCCCCCCCCCCCCAACCACCACCACCACACCCCTGCTCCCTCTTTCTTTCTTTTTTTTCCCTTTGTGTTTCAAATGCTCTTCACCCCAGCTCTTCCAGTGTTCACCCACTTGGAAGAGTTCACTGACTTTAAGGAGCACAGCCAACTGTTGGCCCCACATGAGGGGAGCCAGAGGGAAGGGGAAATCAGCCCCTAGGATAGCAGTCACAACAAAGCAACAGGCCAAGAAGCAGAGTCGGCCAACCAGCCAGGTAACATTTCTTATAACCTGAAACTGCAAGGCTGTTGTGTTTGTATGTACAGGGAGTAACACAGACCAGTGTGATGGTAGGCAGCAGCATTCCCCTGTCAGATCATTGCCATGGCGGCAACAGGCCTCACCTGTCTGTCTCCATCTACATGGTGGGTCTCAGGAAGAACTGGCCTGCTACAGCATAAGCCAGCCCCCCCCCCCCCCCCCCCCCCCCCCACCTCCCTGTGTCTGTCTAGCTGGCAATAAGGGAATGATGTCAGAAACAATCTGGGTGCACAGCCATTGCAGCTACTGTTGCAGCAGTATACATAATAAGAGCAACAGCAGCAGCAACAATTGTAACAGGAGTATGGGTAGAAAAGTGTGAGTGCGCATGCGTGCGTGTGTGTGTGAGCACAAGTGTATGTGTATGCTGGTAAATGCATGTGCAGTGGTTTCTGTACTGGCAACACACACACACCGGATAGACAGTACATCTGTGCCCGAACTGAAATGGCCAATTATACTGCTCGCACGCTCTCTCTCTCACACACCCATACACAGACTCACTACACACACACACACACACACACACACACACACACACACACACACACACACACACACACACCACATCACCTCACATCATATCACATGAAAGAACCCCCCACTTTGAAGCAGGAGTCAATGCACTAGGTTGTGTAATACTCACTGGGTGCCCGTGACACCAGTCGTAAAGGCCGCAGTACCCTGAATGCTCGCAGGGCTTTGACATCAAAACCCTTGTGTTGAATAATGGACATGATCTGACTAACGATACTGAAACACACAAACACAAAAGTTTTATCATTACAGAGAAGTCATAATACTGTGTGTTACATGAGCTACAAGGGCACTCTGGTAAGCGTTGACCTTCACAAAACCAAATGAATCCAGAATCTACCCTCTGAGATCCCGATCCACAACACAGATCCACACCAACGTCTGGTGGTTTGTCATAAGCCACAATCCATCTATTCACTCAGTTTCGTTATGACTGGTTCCATGGAGTTTTAGCCAGGGTACGACAACAACAACAACAACAACTGGTTCCATGCTTTTTGGGTGATGATTTGGCTGAACAAGTCCTGGATCTGCCTTCAGATCCAGATCCACACCACTGACCCCATCCGAATACAATGGCTTCATCCTTGGGTTTCCTGCCATCTTTCCACCAAGTTTCAATAAAAGTGGTTCAGTAGTTTTAGGGTAATCTCCGTGAATGAACCATGAATCCTCCCATGGATCCAGATCAGCACCATCGATCCACTCTCAAATTTAATGGGTTCACCCTGGGGCACGTTCCATCTTTTCACACCATTTGGTTAGAAACAGTTCATTGTTTTTTGTTTCATCTGACTGAGCAGACACTGGATCCCCACCAAAACTGAATGGGTTCATCCCTGTTTTCCATCTCATGCAGAAGCATGGCTTTCATAGTTGCAGTAATTTCTGTATAATCCAACGTGTGTGTGTGTGTGTGTGTGTGTGTGTGTGTGTGTGTGTGTGTGTGTGTGTGTGTGTGTGTGTGTGGTGTGTGTGTGTGTGTGTGTACATGTAATCCTGCCATCAATCAAATATGCAAAAAAATCAACCAATGCAATGAAAACATAACCACAGAGGCAAAGAAAATTACATATATGCATACACATACACACTGACATCACACACACACACACACACACACACACACACACACACACACACACACACACACACACACACACACACACACGCACATGACTGCTAAGAGCATGAAGCAAAACTGGCAACTTTAATAATCATGTCCATACAAACATTGGAAAATAAATATGATAGGAGAGAGAAACACTTAAAATGTTTACTGATGTGCATCTGAGGAAATCTGAATGTATACTTTTGCATGGACATTTTAATTTTAACTTCATGAAACATTAGATGAATTGCAATTGCAAATGAACACAATTCATCACTAACTGTTCACAAGTCATCAAACTCTTTACATCTTCAATACTAGATCAACTAAAATACAAACATGACAGACTTGAGAGATAAACATCACTATGACATTACTCACAAATCACATACACAAAACCAACATGCATACACAAGAATGTGCAAATATGTATGTACACACTTACGCACATGCACCCGTTTGCAGGCAGGAGTGCATGTGCATGCTCTTTAGATCTGGCCTCTATGCACATATTTCAAAACCAGGAAAGTCAAACTCCAAACTGCAAGACACAATGAATTCCTTCTAATAAAAAGCTTAACAATGCATTTTGCTTTACCATCAACATACTACAAAAACTGAGCAAGATTATCTATACAAATTGTTTCTGTTCATTGCAATATTTCATCACTAACAATCACTTATCTGGTTTGCGCCAATATGTTAATATTGTATCACTTCCTTACCGTATACAGCCCTGATGTGGCCCTTTGCAGTCGGCTGGGCTATAAGCAACATTATCTTATCTTATCCTTACCGTATAAATACCAAACTGTGCACTCTGCATCCTAGAACGACACCTCCCACCATCTAAGCTTATTATACACACATCTCAAATACACATCTTTATATAACTGGAGGACTAATGGTTTGTCATTTGATGCAAATGATTTGTGTGAGCTTCCCATTTTTTGCTGTTGCCTTCGGCTCCAGGATCTATGCAGGAAGTAAATGTGTAACAAATCATCATTGTGTACACTGCATTTTTCTATCTATGCAGGATAAGATAAGATAATGTTGCTTATAGCCATCTATGCAGGACATAAATGTGTAACAAATCATCATTGTGTACACTGAATTTTTCTATCAATTTGATTTTGTCTTTAAATGTTCAAACTTACATTTCACATTCAAAAGGAGAAGAAGATTCATTCTCAAAACACCCTGAATTTTTTGTTGTTGTTGTTGTCTATAAAGCCTGGATGCCCCAAACAGTGTTCTGTTTATCATCAAAGTTTGGAAGCCTGAACAATACTTCCACACTGGCTTCCAATTTGCTAATACACAATGTACTTGTATTCAAGGGCGTCTGGCCTGTTCTAATGAATGACTTTAAACTTAAACATTGATTTGGAGTTGTTGGAGAGCCACTTTGAAAATTATTTACATATCTGATTATGCACTTCTGTGACTTTAATGGTCATAGACCAACTTATGCACTTCTGTAACTGAAATGGCTGTCGATCCAATGACGCGCATGAGTGACTGAAATGGTTAAAGACCTACTTGTGCACTTCTGTGACTGAAATGGTTAAAGACCAAGTCACCCATTCCTCTCCCTCATGGAAAAGTGAGAAAAGTCAGGAGACAGACAGACATGGAAAGAGACTGTGATGGTGTCTCTGGTATGTCATTTCAGATAAGAGACTTTCTGTTCATGTCTCAAGTGTGAAACATGCAAATGAACACATATTCTGACTATGGTATTGTTCATTTCTAACAAAGCATTGATACCAGTAACATTAACAAATAAAAGAACAACTGAAATTAAATAACAAAAAAACAACAACAACAACAAAACAAAAAGGAAACAGACAGGCATACAATGCAGAAAGAACTTAGCTTGTCAGATTCACCAGCAACCAGAATCCTCTTTAAACCCCAGCCCTCCTCCTGTGGATCTGTTTTTCCTGAGAAATAGGATCAAGTACTGTGCATGGGGTAGAAATGGAAAAAAAAAAACAACTGATAGCACACACACACACACACACACACACACACACACACACACACACACACACACAGAGGAAGAGCCAGAAATGGACCAATGATAAAAATAGGGGGAAAAAAAGAAACTGAAAACATGGGAAGAATCATCGCACATACAGACACTGAGACAGACAATGACAGACATACTGATTCAACACACAGACCATTAAATCCTCTGTGCAGTGCCCACGGGGACTGATAAAGCCATGCATTAATTCCAGACAGCTGAACCTCCCACCTCACCCCATCCATCCCTTCTCCCTCATGCATCCTGGTATTTACGTCTGTGTCCTCATGCCTTCTCCCCTCCCGACCCCTTCCTGCTGCCAATCGGTTTTAGTCAGTGATGCATGACCGCGTGCAGCTGAGTGAACATGCTGCCGACAGACTGGACAGACAGCTGGGGTCGTTCTCACCACTGCCTCCCCCTCACCTCATCTCACCCCGCCCAGTTACCACATGGTGCACACCAGAAAAACGTTCTCATATCAGTAACGTTCTCCTCTGTGTTACATGTCTGGTTGGATCAATCCTTTCCTTTGGTGTGAGCACCAATGAATGAGGGCCAGACAGCGAGCAGCCGAGAAGGGGTGGAGTGAGGAGGGATGCAGGGAAGAGACAGTAAATGAGACAGACAAACGGACAGAGACAGAGAGAGAAGGGGCGAGGAAAGGAGAGACAGAGCAGACAGATACACAGATGGACAGACAAACACAGACCACCAGAGAGAGAAAGAGACAGACAGACAGAAACAGAGAGAGAGAGAGACTGAGACAGATAGAGAGAGACAGACAGAAACAGAGACAGAGAGAGAGAGAGAGAGAGAGAGAGAGAGAGAGAGAGAGAGAGATTGAGACAGAGAGAGATTCTGGATAATTCTTAATATGCAGGCCTGAGCCCATCATGAAGGGTTAGACAAACATAACTGGACAAGATACTGATATAATCTAAATAAAATATTAAAATTACAGGAAATGTCATGAAGCCACTGCTCCTGTGTATGTAAGTAAAATAGTATGAATGTGTGTGTGTGTGGTGTGTGTGTGTGTGTGTGTGGTGGTGTGTGTGTGTGTGTGGTGTGTGTGTGTGTGTACGTGCATGGATGTGAATGTGTACATTTTTATAAGTCACAGTTTGCGCAAGCGCATGTGCATGTGTGTGCACATGCGTGCGTGCATGCATGCATGCATGTGTGTGTCTGTGTGTGTGGTGTGTGTGACAGACACTGTGTGAGACAGACAGACGGCAGACAAGAAACAGACAGAAGAATAAACAGATGAACTGAATGAATGAACCTCCCCTCACACAATATTGCACTAAAAGTACAGACAAACAGAAACAGATTGACATATGAGACAGAGCTAGGGGAATGGAGGGTGAAGAGGGAGGGGATTCATGTAACAGTACCACCCACGTGCACTGCTCTGTGAAATTCCTGTACAGCTGTCAAACCTACAGCTCTACTTGGGTTTTCTCTATTTCATGTTGTACAAATACTGGCATAGCTGGTACTGTGTGTGTACTGTTACTGACAGCCTGTAGCAATACTTGTCTGCTAACATGCCACTGACATTCGTTCAGTGGTTTGTTTAATTTTGTGTAATGAACTGGAGATGCAAATATGCAGGGAGGTTGGATGTACAGATAGGAAGCTGGGAAAAAGGGGAGAGAAGACTGAGGGGGAGTGGCTGGTGGGAGCAGGGAGAGACAATCTGAGAGAGGGGATGGAGAGTTAGAGAAAAAGCCAAAATGGAGAGAAAAAAAGAAACATCTTGAAGCAAAGATCATGTTACAGCATTACCTTGTCTTTCTGCTGAAAGTTTTCTCAACTAAATTCTAAAGCACACGCGCGGCGCGCGCACACGCACACACACACGCACACGCACACACACAGGGAGAGAGAGAGAGAGAGCGAGAGAGAGAGACAGAAAGAGAGAGAGAGAGAGAGAGGAAGGGAGAGGAAGACAGAGGCAGAGACCAAGCGAGAGAAAGACAGACTGACAATACACGAGAGTGTATCCTCATGTACAAGCTACATACTGGGGTGTTTTTTTTTCAGCAAGAAACAAGCAACAGAACAGGTGGAAAGAAAATTCCCATCAACCCTGACTACTTTGCGATGACCAGGACCCCCCCCCCCCCCCCCCCCCCCACACACACACACACACACACCGATCCCCACCCCTCTCGAAATATTCATAACCAGACACCACACAGTCATGGCCACAAAACCACCACAACAGACTGATACAAAGGAAACAAACCCAACATGAACACAAGGCCTGCCACTGCCCATATATACATAACCATGACAGGGATGGCAGACAGCACTGCAATCAATCTGTTGTTCACTTCCAAACACGGATGCAAGATAGCACGACAATCAATCGATTGTTCTGTTCCAGACATCTCTTTTTCCTTGTCAAAGCCTACAGGTCGTCCAAATGAAAAGAAAACATGTCACTCTGATGCTCTAGGGGTGACAGGGGAACAAAGATCAGATCCCTTACATGGAAAACAAAAAGATGGAGAAATAGCTTTCCTGTGCGTGCCAAACGCGAATTACTGACCAGAATGATGGAGCAAATATGGCCTACACAGTAGGAGAGTCAAAGCCGCCAATACATTGTGATTTATTTTCACTTAGCAGCATTTGGGCAGAGGCTGGGCAAGTCAAGAAAGTTTTTGATGTTATGAGACATTCAATATCAGGCTTAAAATGCAAAATGAAGCACTGTGGTTGCCTTGAAAGTTGAGTGACTGCAAACTGGGGATGAAACAAGAGAATACATTTCAGTTACTGAATTGATGAACTATCTGAATCAACAAATGACAATACAGCAAACAATGTGGCCTCCATGGTCAGCTGGGCAACAGACAGCATGACTTCCCTTGACTCCAGGCTTGCCACCATCACCATCCCCCCTCTCCCCTACTCCCCTTATTCCCCTACTGCAGCCCCTCTTCTCCCCCCTCCCCCCCCCCCCCCCCCCCCCCCCTTTCCACATACCCTCTTTTACACTGTGTATTTGTTTCATTCATTTGGCGAACAGCAATCCAATTTTAGCCTTGAACAGTGTTGGAAACACCACTTTCATTAAGCTCAGTTAATCACAGTGCAGTAGATGCTGAAGCAGTTGACATTATGAACATTGTACACTGATCTAGGCCAAACACAAGAAAGCACATAAATTGAGAAGTGAGCTCCACCTTTACAAATCACTTTCACAATAAATTTTCTTATACTTGCATAATGTGAAGGAAATCATGTATAGCTTTAATGAATACATATACTGATGCAGAAACCAAAACAACCAGACAGCTTCTGTGCGCCAATTTTCTTTATACTCTCCTCCCATCTGCATCACCACTTATCGTTCTACACTCTCCTTTTCTAGTTTCAGTTTCATCAAGGTGTTACTCACTTACTGCCAGCAGACTAGTCCTTTGAAATGAGGAGTAACAGTTCTTAGTTCTGTTCGATTTTTTGTTCCTCTGTCATCAATCCTACCACTATGTAACCACCACTCTTCTGTAAAGGGTGGAATGGATTTAATGAGCATTTCACTCCTTAATTTCAATGCATGCCTTCACACAATGGGCTTTAGTTCAAAGTGTCACCCAAAGGGTTGGAAGCTGCACAGTGATGTTGACTCTGAACAGATGATCTCCCTTAGACCTCTCTCTAGCAGAAATTCAACCAAGGACCTTTGGATCAATACAATGGTCCATCTGCTATGCCAACCAGGCCTGTAATTCTACTTAACGAAAAATACACAATCCTGTAAAACCCGCTGTGCTACGCCTGCCGGTAGGGGCAAACAGGCGCTTCAAACATTCAGTTCATGTTGTTTTTATTCCAAATAGCCCTTACAACCAGATGAGTGCTGAATGACTCAAAATAAAAACCATTTAAACAGTAAATATTCAAGATTCCAAAACATTAGCACCTGTCAGGGGATGTTCTAACTAAACACATGATTGATCTAGACCCAGGACACGTTCAGTCGATCTTACAGACTGATGCCACAGATGAGTATGCTTGCAAGTTTTAGAGACTGCAGCATGTAGTATTTTTCACTGATTAAATTCCATTGTGGCTGCCATGAAATATAGTTTGAGCTTCCTTACTGAGGATATGATAGTGACAATCATATTTGTAAGGAATGTAATATAAGAAACACTAGAAATGAATTTAATTTTATTCAATGATATCCAAAGATATGTAGTTTAAAAGACGCTCATACACGGTTGTGCATCATCACATTTATTTCAGACAGGAAAATTAGTGCAAACAGAAATTTACAATGGAAACAAGCGTTTCACTTTTTTTTTTATCTGAGTGTATAAATAAATGTTTATTTAACCCGTTCAGTGCCTCACAATAGTACAAACAAAGGTGTTCCCAGGTGCCGGGGAAATCTCATGATTTGGGGGTCATAATTAACAAAAAATTCTAGCTCAGAAACTACAAAAGATAGAAAAATGAAATCTATATCATTTTTGAAGGAAATTGAATGAAGATTTTGAATCTGGGCTTCGTTTGTTTTAATTTTGATAATACAAAAGTATTTAGGCTTGTAGATTTGGATAGATTTTTTTGCACGATCAAAAACATATGTATTTACCACATCCAAACAAGAACACGCAGCAAAAAAGTTGAAAATAAAGTTTGTATTGTCACACTACACCTGTAAATGAAAGTAAAACAGTTTGGAAGTCTATCAAGACGCTCACACTCGATGCAGACTGACCAGTCCACGACCACGCCCCCCCCCTCCCCACCACACCCCCTTGCTCAACTTCAACCCTCTCTTTCACTCCTCATCTTCCCCTACCTTTTCGTCTGCACCGTGTCACGCCGCGAGCAGGCCACGATCCCCTCTCGCACTGATTTCACATCACTGGACACCAGCACGCAGTGCAGAGTACACACTTGGCTGGCTCGTTCGACTGACGCTGTCAGCTGAACACACACTGAGAGGTCACAGAGCCCTACTCAATAACTGACGAATATGGTCGGCAATTCCACCACTATCATCATCTCACCTTCATGCTCGAGTTAGTCGTTGAATAAAAGATTATTGTGTTTGTCAAAAATCATCAGTAGAGCCTGCAGCCTGCTCAGCTGTGTAAATACGTTGACTTGGTCGCTGGGCTTGTCAGGTTGCGCCGCCATGTTTGCAAGCGAGACACGAAGTGCTGGCTGGTCACCCAGTCAGTGATAAGAATAAATGGGCTTTCCCCTCACGTGTGGTCATTTACATATTATTTTAAGACTACAGACATATAAGGCTTTCTACGCAAACTCTATTTGAGTCCGTTGATAGAAATAGTAACGAATGAAAACTCAAGAAAAATGCATGACGTCAGGGGACTGCCCATAGGCACATGGAAAGCACTTTTATTTCCGCGTCAGCTGACTGACTAAAGGCGCTCAACGGTTTTAAAAGAACTTGCAGCATTTTGTCTATTTATTTTCTGTCTTTTCTTATCTTTCAATTTGTTATGTGTAAATTTTATTACAATGCAAATGTTCTGTTGTTGTTTGGGGGAGGAGGGTTTCTTCATTTGGTTTAAGAATATTTCATTTTAAACAGATTAGACTTTCTAATTCTTGAATCTTGACACAGACTGGCTTTTGTTACCACTGTCAGGAACCAAGTGGTCAGTCCCATTTTATATGGGCCAACATCATAACCTTACTCTCCCCGATCTCAATGAAACCTTTAAACCAACACAAAATATGTACAGTATCCTCCTTCAAATCTGTACATACTAATCTGCTTTCAGTAAAGTTCAGCAGCCAAGAAGTTTGGTGAAAATGTTTGCTTGTAATGTTTGAAAACTTATTTCAATAAGGCTAGAAAATAGAGTTCACTGGAGCTCACTGTAGCACAGTTATGCTAAAATGGGAAAAAAAAGGGAGGGGGGGGGGGGTTGAGGTGGGGCAAATATGTCTTGCATTTACCCTGCTACAATAAGCTCCCAGGTGTTGTACAGGTGCTGTGATCATGCTTCTCTCTTGCTCGCTCACTCTCTTCCTCCCCCCCCCCCCCCCCCCCCCACACACACCAAACACTGCTCTCTCTCATGTGCTCACTCCTCTCTCCCTCTCTCTCTCCTGTTCTCTCTCTTTAAGCTCTAACTAGCTCCAGATCTGGAGCCCCCATTGCACAATGTTTACAAATGCCACAGCATGCTCCATACAGGCTGAGGCAGGGATACAGGTACAGCAGATTAGATGTCTGTGGTACAGCCCTGGCCCTGTGCTGTGCTGCAGAAGAGCATTTTCAGCCCAGCGCAAGAAAGAGGGAGGGAGGAAGACTATCCCAGCAAACACCTTGCTTTATCATTTCTTCCCCCATGTTGCAGACTGGCTCTATCCACCTTGGGAGGACTGGCACCTTGCATCACTGTCAAGGCCTCCCACCATTAGTCTGATAACACTGCTCACTGTGTCAGCTTGAAACTAACCAGAGAGAGAGAGGTGGGAAACACCACTGTTCCTGGGACAGACAGACAGAGATAAAGAGATGGAAGCAGAGCCAAATAAATGAACGTCTGAATCTGCACAGACACTTGAATGAGCAAACTGGGCACACCATGGTCAGCTCAGTTTATTCTTTACTTGGCAAAGTCCAAAATTTTCCTCCTTCATTAGTTTAGTTTCAAAGTTGACAACCTTACACTAGTATCAATACTAGTTTTGTACTGGGCACTGAAAGTCAAATATGGCCACTGAAAGTTAATAAAATGGAAATGCTTTCTTCTTCAAGATGATTTATGAGGATATATTTGATGACAATGATGCTCTTAGTTCCATTTTTAAAAAAACTAGTATGAGATCACATTTGTCAAATTCAAAACAATTTTAAAGGAAATTAAATGTCTACTGCAAATATGTATTACAAATATATGTATAATGCACAACATGAACTGAAACGGTTAAGACAATTTTTATGCATTGCTCTGTGTCAACCTAAAATCCTCTACTGAATAATGTACATACAACCCTCCATTCCAACTCCACCTCCACACTCCACCCACACATACAGGTCTACGCAGACTCACACCACCAGTCTGCACACATCCAGTCATGTCTTCACATACATGTATAACAGCTGCTTTTCCTTGCTGCCTCACATCTGTTACAGATCAGGTAAATAAAAGTACAAGCTACAGCAAAACAAGCTAATGCTCACTCTCTCATGTCTAACAATGAAAAAAAGGCTATTTCACATATGGCATGGCACAGAAACATGGTTTTGTCATGTTACACATACTAACAAAAAGTTTCAAACACCATCAACTGGAATTCAAACCTCTTCAGGAAATATGGGGGATGGATGGAGGTAAAGTTTGGAAGCAGGCGGGGAAGAAGGGGGAGAATGTCTATTCACAAAATTACTTAATTCTGAGGGTACGACAGGACAGGAGTGGGATGGGTGAAAGAGAGATGACACTGACAGCCAATGCTGCAGCTCATTATCATCATACCTATTAATGTGTCAACCCTCTTCCTTACTTTCTCTTTCAAAAACACACATACACATACATTCTTTCTCTCTTTTTTTCTCTCTCTCTCTCTCCACATACACACACACACACATACACACACACACTCTCTCTCTCTCTCCACACACACACACTCTCTCTCTCTCCTCCACACACACACACTCTCTCTCTCTCTCCACACACACACACATACACACACTCTCTCTCTCTCTCTCTCTCTCCACACTGTCTCACCACACACACACACACACACACACACACACACACACACACACACACACACTCACTTTCTCTCTCTACTCTCTCTCTCTCTCTCTCTCTCTCTCTCTCTCTCTCCTCTCCACACCTCCCCCCCCCCCCCCCCCCCCCCCCCCCCCCCCCCCACACACACACCTCTCACTCTCTCCACTCTCTCTCTCCACACTCTCTCTCTCCACACACACACACACACACACACACACACACACACACACACATGCACACACACGCATACACGTACACACACGCATGCACATATGCACATACACACACATACACACTCATGCACACACGCCCATATCAAACACCCAAAACAAAACAACACAGGCAACAATATAAAGTCTGGCAGAACTTTACAAATTCCACATGAGGAAGCCAGAAAGGATGAAAAAAAAGAAAAAGAAAAGGGAAAAAAACTGACAGCAGGCTATGCTCATGACAAACCCTCTCTTTGCACAACTCCCTTCCACTTGTGAGGAAATACCAAGAATTTGTAACTCCCAACACACACACTGTCGCTCTCCCCCTCTCCTAATATCCCCCAATTCTTCATACCTCCTAGCAAAACTACTTGCAAATGAGCTTTTGTATGTCCCTCTTTGGTCTTCCCCCTTTCTCTCATACATCTGCACCACACACTCCTTTGTCCTCTCATCGAAGTTTATGGAACAGATTTTAAACTGGAAAGCGAATGCACACAAATTCACTGCCTGTTCTTTTAGACCCTTCCAATCTTGCTCTCTTTCATACTCTCACTCACTTACATGCATGCTGCACATGTGCATGTGCGCGCACACACACACACACACACACACACAAACATACAAAAACACACACACACACACACACACACACACACACACACACACACACCAGTCTTTCACTAGATCTCTTCTCTACTGATTTATTGTCTCCCAGAGAAAGCAAAGAGTAGGGAATATCCCCAATCCCACTCATCCATTCTTAGAAGTCATGATCTACAAATACCCCTGTATCCTTTCCAGCTCCTCTCATGGTCAAAACATCGATTTGCTGTCCCAGATACCCCGTTCCCCCATCTCCAGCCCTTCAAAAGCTAGTGTTTGCTTTCCCCACAAGACACACACATCAAGCAAGGGACCTTGGCAAACAGCAAGGAGCCTGAATCACAGCCAGCGACAAAATGAAAGTTGGTGAGACGCCTGGTGGAAACTATTGATCAGAAGAGCTGGGGAGACCAGCCTGGTGGTGTAAAGTGGGTAAAGGTGAGGGATTGTTAGATCATTCAGAACACTTAAAATCATTAGTTCATTCAACTATTTTTGTGTGACATGTACACATGGCTTAAAATCCTTAATATCAGAAACACTTCGGCTGAATGTTAACAACAATTACACCAGTATTTGATTATGATTCATGCCCTGCAGGTTCTGTGTCTGTATCTGGGCTAAAACAATGAGACTAAATGCAGTGAGAATCACAATCAATCATACCCCATACCATACATAAAACAAATGGAACAACTTAAGAAAAGGCACAAGTAAACAATTCTCCCTTCACTGACTTCGTGAAGATCTGAGAGGGTGGTGGGATAAAGGTGGGAGTGGGATGGGGCAGGTAGGACAGGATGGAAAAGGGGGCAATTAGATGTTAACCTCTTCACTGTCAGCATAAGAGAATCATTACGATCAGTCATAAGAACAGAACTGTTTGTTGTGACTGGCTTGTGTCAACTTTCATCTCCGGCAAAAGACTCATCAAAAATCATACCTTAGCGCTGATGGTTTACCAATGCAACTGACACAACACAGAATTCAGCAATATTCTCACTGTTATGGTGAGAATGACAGTCCCATAGCTTCCAAAGGCATTCAGCCCAAGGGAACAAAGGAAAATAGAAAGAAAATGCAAAGAAATATGTGGCGATTACAAAACAATCAAGACAAAAAGACCAGATGTTTCAGCATCCAAAGGGATGCAAGGAAGGTTTTAAGATATATTGCCAGCAAAAGTGGTCAGATAAATCAGCACCGATAGCCACATATAATCATGTTTAATAACCATCTGTCTTATATTGATAGCCACATATAATCATGTTTAATAACCATGTCTTATTTGATGAGCAAAAAGAAACAACGATGAGATCAGCAGAATGAGAATGAAACAAATCAAAACAACTGCAGCTGCAACAGTGGGATGGGATAGCAGGCGGGATCTCATTTTGCTGCTTGCTCTCCCCAAACTACAGCATCTCCTAGAGCAAAGGATAGTCATTGTACTATCACCATTCTAAAGGCACACTCCTCATCCACATCCCTCCCAAAGTCAACAGTCTTCAAGGAGGCAAAGGCAAGGCAGCCACTGCCTACTCCGTGTCCACCAGCCCAGAATTTCACCCAAAGGAGAGAGAAGCTCCTAGCTAACTGCCAGCACCAATGAATGGTACTGTCTACACAGCAGGGAAAGCAGACCTTAACTTTGTTAGTTCAGTCAACCCTGCCAGCTGCCGCCACTGACCATCTAATTAAGGAGGAGCATTCCATGCTTGTTAGTAGCTGGTGTGAGGCCCACCTAGTACATGCCTTGGGCTGTGCTGCACCAGGAAGCATCTGGTTGGGGTCACTCTAACAGGCCTCCTTTTTCTACCCTAATCCCCATCTTTTCTCTCTCTGGTCCCCATCCCACCTACTTACCAAATCCCGTGCCTCCCTGTCTGTCTGTCTGTCCGTCTCTCTCTGTCGCCTGGCACTAATAATCTAACCTGATCATAATCATTCCTACAAAGTTATCACCTTGCTTCTAGTATCAAAACAGGCTTTAAGTTTATTATATTACAATGCAGCAAACCTATGGTTCCAGACCTCACAAAAAGATCAAGATTTCCCAAATATTACATACAATGTAGAAATTATTACCCAGGATTAAAGATTTACATTGTAGCACTTTTGTATCTTAAACAGGGGGAGGGGCAGCTGGGAAATGAAAATCTATTACTTTGTCAAAATGTGTTTTCTCTGTTCCTTTTAACTGCTGAAAGAATGCCTTGTTAAAAGTTAATTGTTGAGACACACACGCACACACACACGCATGCATGCATGCACATACGCACGCACCCACGCGCACCCACGCACACACACACAACCGAAAAAGACAGACTACAGTTGAGTGATGAATTTCATTGTGTTCACACAAAAACCTTTGTCATTTTTTCTCCGAGCTCCC
>CM031604.1:67846789-67904289 GCA_018398815.1 Conus ventricosus
GGAAAACAGATCTTTGATTGTGGGAGACTGGCCAGTGATTCCAGCCGGGGTGGCTGAACCAGGGCTGCAGTCTGAATCAGATCACAGCTACCAGGCCTGATATATGCTACAGTCGACTAAATTTACAACACTATGATCATATTTCAGCCTGATCAGATAATATGTTTAATATGGAGAACTAACTGTAGTTCATGTAAAACCTTTGTTCTTAAAACCAGTTTCAAATCGTTTTCAAAACTATTGTGCAACGTAACAGGTATACCTGAAGCTAATCAAAGTTATCTTGGGCTTTATGAAAGGAGACAGATTAGCATGTTACAATTGTTATAGATTTTATGTCAACTGATGTTTCTCAGGTTCCAAAATCTGAAAGTATATAAATGAAAACATGTAAAAATTGTAATAATTTGAAAAAAACATTCAAGGGATTTACAGCCTAGGCCTTGCTACATCCCTTTTGTTTTGCTAGTCTATCTTTCATGCTCTCTCAGTGGCATTTAACTCCCAAGCTACTCAAATACCTAGCCACATCCAAGTTCATCCAGTCACAGTCTAAGCCCCACTAGTCCACAGAGAATCTACCAATACTAGAT
This sequence comes from Conus ventricosus, assembly GCA_018398815.1. Lineage (NCBI taxonomy): Eukaryota > Metazoa > Mollusca > Gastropoda > Neogastropoda > Conidae > Conus > Conus ventricosus. The sequence goes on from CM031604.1 coordinate 67,847,383, forward strand.
CACCACGAAACAACCCACATGACAAGACAATAGATGGCTGCTAAACAGTGCCTATTTCCAGCCAACATATACAGGATACCACCTACCACATCCTAACTGTGTGGAAGAAAGTGAAGTTGAAGTCACTCACGATAAAACCCGAGCATGATTGGCCTCAACAATTTTAGACTCTACTCTCTTTTAACAACGATCAATGAATATGAAGATGACGCTACCCAGGAGTTCCTTTCTGGTCAACAGCTCCTTTCAACCAACACTATGAGCAACAAGTCAGACACAGGGCCATTATAAATGAGTAAAACTCAACTGTCAGGTCCTAGTGTTCCAATCTGAACCATCAAACGCACTCAATGACAGTTACTCTGCTTAGGACTAGGTCAGCCAGCAGGGGCTAAAACCCATGCCTCCTCTCTTTGCTCACTGTGCCTCAAATGGGATGCAACCTTCCAAACTGCAGTGTTCACTGTTAACCATTGATGAACCACTGATACTAGTCTCTCAACACAAAAAAGTTTCAATGATATGAAGGCCCCACTGATGTCACAAAAGAATCTTAATGACTGATGTTTTGCCCGATACCTTAGCTATAGCAGTACAAGTAAATTGTCCTTCATTTCTTTAAATTTCCATCCTGGTGAAATCTAAATGAAGCTTGTGCTTGCCTAGACACACAGTAGTCTAGTGTCAAAAAAAAAAAAAAAACCCAAACAAACTGTTCATTTGGATGAAATATGAACTCCCACACCCCTTCTTCCAAGTTTCAGTCACTTCCAAGTTCCAAGTTTCAGTCAAGGTGTATGAAAACTGTATACGTTATTTGATAGGAAACCACTGTCCTAAATGACAAGGGGAGTGAAGACTCTAAACAATAAGATCACAAGATTCTTCAAAAACTAAAGGGCACTCAGAAGTGCACATCACTCCACTAAGATCAAACAGTCCTCTCACTCAAATCAAAACTACACTCAGATTCCATCCCTTTGCCTCCGAGTCTCACAATGCAAAAACCATCCTTAACCCTCCAAATCCATTCGGCTGACATATCAACACAGTTATAAACCAACACAGAAACTTGCAGCCTGCAGAAGAACAAACAAATCCAAGGTCAAGGTGAAATTAAGCTGATGTAATATTTGAATGAACAATAATAAATATCCCCCCCAACCCCCTCCATATCCTTCCCTTTGGTAAAGACCCCAACCAAATATTTCAAGTTCTTTCAATAGATCTAACCCTGATGGGGTTTTCTTTTCCTTTTTCACAGAGACCCATACTTTATTTAGATGGGATAATTAATATAAAACAGAAAAAAGCCCTATATTGCAATGTAAACTTACATACAGTGACATCCCTACCCCCCCCCCCCCCCCCCCCCCCCCCATCTCCATGCACCTTCCCCCCATCGTGGATATGCCCCAAAAGTTAATGGGTTTGTTCTTGAGCCACCTTCCAAGTTTTCACAAAGTTCCATTAAAAATAGGTTCAGAATTTGTTGTACTAACAACTTGCAGCCAACTCTGACAAGACATTTCAATCCAAGAACCAACCAACTAATGTGAAATCATTTATAACCCTCCTTTGTGGAACAGATTATGATACTGACCAAGTTACCGTACACACACACACACACACACACACAAACACACATGTTCGCACTGACTCACTGACTGAAACTAGAAAACTCAATATTTACCTTTGGTTGTACTGACATTTAAGAAAACATTAAAACACAATATAATTTTTTTTTTAAAGAAACAGAAAAATAACGCGCGCGCACACACACACACGCACACACACACAGATCGATAGACAGACAGACAGACAGACAAACAGGCAAACAGAGAGAGAGAAATGGGGGAAAAATAAACATACAGCAAACAAAAAAGAAGGAAGAGATACTCTTCCCCATCTGTTATTGTACTCCAATATTTTAGCAACTTCCCTCTTCACTCAGACCTCAACTCTCTCTCTCTCTCTCTCTCTCTCTCTCTCTCTCTCTCTCTCTCTCTCTACCCCCTCGTCCCTCCTATCACCAGAGAGAAATGGGGGGAAAAAAATTAACATATAGGCCTAACAACAACAACAAAAACTCTCCCCCATCTTTCCCATCCCTTATTGCACTCAAACATCTTAGTATCTTCCCTCCCCCTCATACAAGCCCCAACTACTTCTCTCTGTGTCCTGTCTGTCTGTCTGTCTCTTTCTCTGGCTTGCTCCTTTTCTTCTCCCTCTCACCGAGCCTTGTCCTCCCCTAGGTGCTGTATCCCGTCCATCCTCCAATTTCAAGGAAAATACTTCCATTTATCAAAGAATTAATTTACCATACATGAAAAAACATACATACATGGAAAATTCACACAGACACACACACACACAAAGTGTACCCATGCGCATTTATGTCTATGTACCTGGGAACGCAGCTGTGCTGCGCACACTCACACACAGAGAGAGAGAGAGAGAGAGAGAGAGAGAGAGAGAGAGAGAGAGAGAGAGAGATAGAGAGAGAGAGAGAGAGAGAGAGAGAGAGAGATAAGATAAGATAATGTTGCTTATAGCCCAGCCGACGAGAGAGAGAGAGAGAGAGAGAGAGAGAGAGAGAGAGAGAGAGAGAGAGAGAGAGAGGTACAAAGAAACCAAAGGTCAACTAACCCCTTTATTCAGATTTGAACAGACCACTTCCCAGCTCTTGTTTGAACAAAAACAGTGATGGATTTCAGAACAAGCCAAGAAAACAAGACAATGGTTCACTGCATGCACGCCCAATAATCCCTCCTCCCACCACCACTTCTATGCGTGCATGCATGCATGCGTGCGTGCATGAGCGCACCCACAGGTGCGCACGCACAAGTAAGAGAGAGAGAGTGTATGTGCGTCTGTGGGTATTGCTCTGAATTCGCATACATGTGTGTGTGCATGGAAATATCCATGTGCTAAATGTGTATGTGACACTACCCATGCTTCTTTGTTCAACATTTTTTGCAAGGACAGATAATGAGAGAAACAGGAGGTGAAAGGGGGAGGAGGGGGGGAGTGTGTCTGAGGAGGCAGTATTCATGTTTTCCTTTAGTATTTTTCTGAGAAGGAGAAAGACAGAAACTAAATCAGTAAATGAAACAGTGACAGAGAAAGGAAGAGATGGAGAGTCAGACTAACAGAGTGACAGATAGACAAACAGATAAGACAGAGACAGACAGACAGAGGACAGAGAGAGAGGAGACAGAGACAGACAGACGGACAAAGAGAAAGAAAGTGAGAGAGGGACAGACAGAGAGTCTCACAGAGAGACTAACAGCAGACTGACAGAGAAACAGAATGATAAGATAAGATAATGTTGCTTATAGCCCAGCCGACCCGCAAAGGGCCATATCAGGGCTGTCACCACGTTAAAATCAACTCACCAGTCAAAAAAAAAAAAAAAACCACTTTCATACATCTCATTAAATGCTCGTCTAAAACGCCCCAAAAACTTTGTTAAAAATTCTTTTTCCGAAAAATTTTAAAATGTGAAAAATGTTATCTCTCTCAAAAAATTTAAGGTACACGGGGATCCTGAAGGATCTCTGGACTCGTGTAAAATGTTTGTGTCTCACTGTGAAGCCCCAACATCTAAAAAAAACATGTTTTCATTGGGTGGCGAGAAGGGAATGCAAGGGGGTTCCACCCCTTTAAAAGGAAGCTGGGAAAAATCAAATCCGGTGTGCACCCGGCACAAAAAAACCTTTTCCCTTTTTACGACTGCCGCGTGGGGGGAGGAAGTCCTTAAGGTTTGGCGGATCTGAAAGGGGGTTTGTTATCGTCTGTGTGTTCCAATCCTCCTCCCGGGCTCTCCATAATCGTTATTTTGGTTTCACATTGAACGGGGGATAAAAATTTTTGGAAGTTTCTTTTGTGGGTTCTTGGCTAAACGTAAACCCCATTTGTTCGTCCCAGCCAACTGCCAGGATGAGTCCTGGACCAAGCAAGAGTAATGTTGTAACACCCGCTTTCAACTTGCAAAAAAAGTTAAAAGAAATGCAAAGTTCTGGTGCTGAAGGTTGGGGCCCCGCTATGGTTTCCCAAAGCGACAGCGATCCGACAGAACCAGAAAGCCCCTCTTTGAAAAATGTGGATTTCTTAAAAGCCAGTACCAGAGCAGTAAGTTCAGCAAAATGCAAAAGCATCGGAAGGGATATTTTCCCAAACAGTATTGGAGGAGCCCGGGGCAGTAGGCTGCCCCAGGCCATCCATCCTCAGATTTGGGAAACCCGTCATGAAAACTTTTTGATAGGTGGGAATTTCGAACGAGGTCAGCATACTCCTTGTACGCCAGAGGTGGTAGACTTTTTGCGAAAAGGCCTGAAAAGATCAAAAACGATCTCGGTGTGAAAAGGCCCACGGGGTTGACCCGGAAAATTGGAAAAATCGGAAAACTCCCAGGTTTAGCCTGCTTTCCGCACTGGGCGCATACGAAGACCAAAGGCGGAATACATTTAGGGTTTTTTTTTTAAACCCCCCCCCCCCCTACTTTTGGATTTGGGGGGGCAAAGCCCAAAGTCTAGGCGGGATTCTCCCGGTTCTGGAACGTGGATATAAAAATTTAAAGCGTTTCAGCCTGCGGTTGGAAAAATAAAGGTTGCCCCCCTCTGCTTTGGTGTACACGGGGGTGGTGCGGAACGCCCCAAAGAAGAGACAAAGCCCTTGTGGGGAATGGGTCCAAGATTTTTGGGTTGAGGGTTTTGGGGACCCGTAGACAGCACAACCGTAGCCCGTTTGGAAGGACCAAGGCTCTGTAGAGGTGCGCAAAGTTTTCTTATCAGCCCCCCAGTCAGTGTGCGCTACGCCGCGAATATTCAGAGCTTTCTGGAAGAAGTTTTGAGGTTTTTGAGGGGTGAAAAATTTGAGTTTCTGGTCAAAAAATGACTCCCAGAAAATTGGCCTCTTTTTAAAAACAGTGGAATGAAGATTTTTTTGAGTTGGGGTGGGAAAAAATGACGGTTATGGAAAGGAAAATACACTGGCTTTTTTGGGAAAAAGGGTGAAACCGTTTTAAAATGGGGATTTTATCTAGCAAAGCTGGGCCCCCTCGTTTGGGACATCGGGGGTCAGGCTTATTTTTGCAAAAAATATAAAAAGGAGTTGCCCCCTGAAACCAATGTGTTGTTTTTAAATTTAAAGGGGAGGAGCGTTGTTGGGGAAACCCCCCCCAAGGGGGTAGAGGGGGGTCCCCCGGGGCCCGAAATGTGTTTGAAAAAATTTTGAAAAAAAAAAGGGGGAAAAGTATGAAAAAGGTTGGGTAGGTTTCCCCGACCCGGGGTGGTTTATGGGCCTTCCCCAAAATCAAAGAAAATTCCCACTGCTGCGTTTGTCAGAAAGGCTTTCCCAAAGTTTTGTTTCCCAGAGAATCAATAGGGTCAATGTACTCGATGTTTGCGGAAACCACCTGTTCTTTGCCAAAAGGCCATCGGTTTTGGTTTCACATGACCTGATGACATTTTTCCATAAAATTTACAGACACAGTGGTCAAAGCTATGGGGGGTTTAATAGATGGTTGAAAGTTTTTTCCCGGTTTGGGGGATGGGAATATGGGGTTTTCCCCAAAGGGGTGGAAAGAAACCTGTAGTCCACATGGTTGAATACCTGTAAAGGATGTTCAGCCCTTCTTGGAAGATGTATCAATAGTTGATAATAAATGTCTCATACCTGGAGAGGGAAACGCTGCAAGAAAATAGGCAGATTTAGCCGTTAAAAGTGAGGGAGATTGTAGTCTTCCCTGTTGCGGATGAAAAATTGCGGGTGATTTTTCTTTAAGGGTTTGTTTTTGCAAAAGTGGTGATTTGTTGAAGGGGGAATTTTTTTCAATGGTTGAAAACAAGAGATTGCAATGCTTTTTTGTTTGTTATTAAAAAGTCCCCAAAAAATTGAGATGGTTTACGTGGGACAGGTGTTTTCCCCTTTTATTTTTTTAATGTGTTCCCCACTTTTTTTTGGAAGTTTTGATGTCAGCCCGGAGCGAAAACTTCTCCAGGGGCCCACGTTTTTTGATTTTAAAAGTGTGTCTCGATTTGGACGGGTTTTTTATGGGCTCGAGCGTTGGGCCCCAAAGGGCGATGGTATACCCCGACGCTGAGCCGTTTTCGGACTTTTTGGAAAATTTGTTTGGGAATCGAATCAAACCCCGGGTGTTTTTGGGATTTGAAGTTTGTGGAAGACACTGGAAAACAGGTTTGCAATTTAATCTTTTGTAGCAAGATTCTGCTGGGGCCGGACTTGAAGAAAATCAGTGTCTGGAAAAATCCTTAGAACAGTGGCTGCAAATAATCCCAGTTTTCTTTCTTATAATTTTTGATTTGGGAAAAAGACGTGTTCAGTTTTAAAACAGGTTGTTAAAAGGGAAAGGGGAAAAGGTCACTTCCGTGAGATCGTCATGGAAGACACTTAAGTCCAGGACCAGGAGGGGCACGACCCACAAATCTAAACACGAAGTGAACTGTGGAAGAGTGGGGAAAAATTTCAGATCCCTCGTTCAGCCAACACAAATCCAAAGTTGAAAGGATCCTCAATCGCAGACCCCTGGGTGACGTACCCGGACTACCCAAAGGGATGTGACCGTTAAAGTCACCCCAAAAGAAAAGGCGGGAAGTTCTCCAAACAGATGACAAGGTCCTGACGACAAACCCCGGGGGAAGGTGGGAGTAAAGAGAACAGATTGTCACGTCTTGTGGGGGTGCTTCGCAGCTACAGCTGAAGGGAGGTTTAGACAGAGGACGGATATACAGCGAGTTTTGTGTATGAGAAGGGCAACACCCCCCCCCCCCCCTAACGTTAGATTTGGTTTTGAGGTTTTGAAAGAAAATTAAAGCCGAAAAAGTAAAGGTCTTCTGGGTTTGAATTTTAGTTTCCTGAAGAGCCCGACGGGGGTTTTTGAGATTGACACAGAAGCTGCAGCCCCCCTAAAAATTTGAATTTTTGACCCCGTTTTCCAATGGATATTGTACTTCCATGGTGGGGCGAAAAGGGAGAAAAAGGTCATCTCTCTTTAAACGTCCGCTTCGGGGGTGAATTTTTTTGCAATTTTTATGGACTATGTTGGTCTTCAGACCTGCTGGCAGACTTGCCAACGGTGAAAAGGGGGTCTGGATTTGGGAGACGGTGGGGCTTCTTTTCATCTCCCCATTTTTCCCCATGGGTTGAAATCCTTGCCCCACGGGCACTGGGCAGAGGGTTCGGGGTCGGGGTTGGGGCTGGTTTTTTTTTAAATTTCCAGCAGCAGTTGTAGACTGGGGTGGGCAGTCTGGGGGTGGCGGATTTTTTTTCCCCCACCGGGGCTTCAAATTTGGGTTGGAAGGTGGTGGACTTGTACCACCGAACTGACAGTCTTACTTGCAATGTCTTCGAAAACTTTATTCATCGTTGGCGCGACTGACCCCGGGAGGAAAATATGGGAGCCCTTTTGACACCGAAGCTGGAAGAAGCTTGGGTCCCCGACTGCCCCCAAACCCGTTTCCGGGTTCAAAAAAAGAGATCTTTTCCCCTTTTGATGCGTTGATGGCAGATTCTTGAAACCAAAAAGGACGTTTCGTGAAAAAAAGGGGGGGATGGTCGCCACCACAGTTGCACTATGGGCCCCGGGTCTTTGCCCGGCCCATATGGGTTCCTTGCGAAATACCACCACTCCTTCCCCGACAGCGATCCCGCATGGCCAAAACTTGGCACCTGAAGACCCCAAAAGGGGACGGCACGTACAGCTGAAAATGACTTAAGGTAGCCCACTTTGTGCCGGAGGCGCACAGGGGGTTTGGGAAGGTCAAAAAAAAGGGGTGTGGTGGCCACCCTCTGAACCTTTCTTTATCGTACCTGCGATCCGTCACACCCCGGGACGCCCGTCCCTCTTAATTCTGCCTCTGAAAACCAGATTAAAAACCCCGGGAACGAAACAGCCTTTTGATGAATTTAATTGTTTGTGGGGAGTTACCTGATCTCCCTGTCCACAAGTTTTGTTGCTTTCTGCAGCTGTTCAGATTGTTTTTGTGATTTGCTTTGAATGAGAAATGAGCCATTCCTCAACCTCTTGATGGACCGAGGGTCACCTGCTATACCTTGAAAACCCTTTTGAATGGCAAACGGGCTCAGAGCTGAAAGGGTCTTTCCTGCTCCGTCCCCTCCATCACGAGCCAGGAAGCCCAAAAACCTGTCTTCTGTCGAACTTCGGTATCGGAGTCACTATCTGTTTGACAACCCCCTGAAATAGGGGATGCTACCTTCCTCTTCCTTTTGGGGGGAATGTTTTTTAAAGAAGTCATATTTAGTTTATTGTGATTCATCTCTCCCTTACCCACCCACCTTGGAGTCCAACTAAGGGGCCAGGGCCAAGAAACCAATGTCTTGACCCCTTCCAGGCTTCGGGAGAGACATACGACACACAGACACCACCAACCCTATCCCCCTGATCATGCTCAACTCCCGGGAACAGAGAGCTGAGCACTGCAGGGGTTTACTTGGCCAGCAAGGGGACTGTCTGTCTTGACCCAGCCCCAAGAAGGGGAGCCGATTAGTACACCCGGGCCAAAGTGTACTCCCTGTCTAGGAGAGGTCCGAGCCAAAGTGATGTGTTGAGAGCGCTGGCCCTCTCAATCACCAGGATCTCATTCCCCTCCGACACAGGTCGCACCGCACGGCAAACGCGGCGGATCTTAAGGAGACCACAGAGAGAAAAGGAGTGTGGAAAAGAAGACTTGAAGGGAGACGAAGATAGAAAAGGGCCAAATAAGGAAGGCAGAAAACAAGAAAAGGAGAAAGGCGGGTTACTCTTAGTCAGGATCCTCACCCTTAGCCTATCTGACATGGGAAGCCCTACCAGGGGCATCAACTTCTTACCACGTTTCGCTTAGGCCATACAGCATCTTCACCTCTCAGGCCTACAAGCAGTGTGAAAAAACCCAGCCTATCTCCCAAGTATTGATGCCCCCGCCAGCAAAGCCTAAGGGATCACTGGACCGCGCAAGCCCTCCGACCACGACAAGGTCGCAACCCCCCCGGAGGGGAAACAGAATGAATGAATGACAGGGGAGACACAGACTGACAGACAAACAGATATACATAGACACAGAGAAAGAGACGGAGAGACAGAAACAGAGACCGAGATAGACTGACTGACAGAAACACAGACAAGTGACATGAGACAAACAGGAATGGAGCAAGAATGGAGAGACTCCCCACCCTCACCCCGTATTTGTTTTTGAAAAATACCATTAAACCGGACAGTAGCAGCAAACTGAAAGATACTCATACCTCATCTGCCTGTGAACGTATTTGTCCAGTTGCTGCTCATAGAAATACTGTACTTTCCTCATATCAGCTGTTCATTATCTGAATTCATGTGTTCCCTTATTTTCACTGGGGCCGGAATAGCTCAGTTGGTAGAGCATCGGACTCGTAATCTTGGGGTTGCGGGTTCGCATCTCCACCGGACCGTTTTGGTACAGGGGGATTTTTCCCTCGGAGTTAACACTGGTTCTGACTCCATTCCCCATACAGTCCGAATGAGACTATAATTATAAACCGAGTTCTGTGTGTGAACGCACGCACAATATCTTGCATACACGTAAAATCCCATCACCAACTTTTGGAAGAGAAAGCCAGTTTGGCCGTTGGTATGGATGACATGTTACACATAGCATGCACCTTCCCGGCAGTTGGAGTATGGCTGTCTTAATGGCGGGATAAAATACAGTCATACACACAAAAGTGTCAGAATGATCAACTTGATGATTGTGGACACTCTACAGAAAGAAAGAAAAGATCTACATAACATTTTGAAACTTCACAACATAGACAGACAGACAAACAGATTCAAAGAGATTTTGGAACAAGAAGACAAACAAAAATCAACAATAGTATCTCCATGTCTACAAATGGTGCTTAAAACAGACAATGAGACATCAAGCATGCTAATAGCATGTCAGTGCCAAGCATTTCTACTGCAACTAAAGACAAATGATTAAACTCAGACTTTTGCTTTTGATAGATGATTGAGAGAGAGAGAGAGAGAGAGAGAGAGAGAGAGAGAGAGAGAGAGAGAGAGAGAGAGATAGAGAGAGAGACACTCAGAGAGAGAGAGAGAGAGAGAGAAAGGGAGAGAGTGCACTGACAACAGGAAAAGTCTGTACAGCATGATTCCTCTTATAAGTTTATTATGATTATGGCTATGGATACGGTATCCATTAAACTTTACAGTATGGCATCAATCGCGACATCTCAACTGGGGTATCTGTTGTCGTGCTTGTATCCGGACACATGAAATCATGCCCCAGCTCTTCATCTCTACTTCCACAATTTTTGTCATATATCTGTAAACAGACAAATTGGATACTGAGCTTTAAGTCTGTCACGGACAAAAATAAAACAACCAAAGTCGTGGTCCGTCGCCAGCCAGGTTGTTTGGACATAAGCTCCAACTCAAATATTCTGGGCGCCAGGTAGACGGCCTCATGTGTCGGGTCCAGCCAATTAAGCATAGCGGAGAGGCTCCACGGAGACGGTCTGTCCAGCCAGACAGACTAAGTAGCTGACCGACGCCTCGATGTCTGGTCAGACGAGTCTCGACGCCTGGATCAGACTCATCCGGCCAATTTGTAGGACCAGTGCCCACAATTAAGTCGACGTCGCCGGAAAGGGAGAGGGAGAAGGTAGTGTGTGGTGGGGGTGAAATCTAGCTAATTAACTAAATGACCATTGACCACCACAGAGAGCAAGGCAGGTAGATGTGACTGTCATGATTTACACATCCAATGAAATGAGAGGGGAGGCAACCTTTTACGAGGCGGGAAAAATTCTGACCAATGGTACTCGCCCTTTTGACAGATCGGAATGGCATAAGAAGATGTGAGAGTGAGAGAACGGGGGAGGAGCGGAGAGAACGAACAGACAGACAGAGAGGGAGAGGTTCGGAGAGTAGGCTCTGCTCGAGAGAAAGGCAGAGAGATGAGGGGAGTGGAGAGAACCGAGTTGTAGCATTTAGCACCATAGAGAGTCTGCAGAGGAAGGACTAAAGAGAGATGTGGAGAGAGAGAGTTGCTAACTGATGAAGAGAAAAAAAAAAGAAAAAGAAAAAGAAAAGAAAAGCAACCATGTCCATTTGATAGAGCAGACTAGAAGAGAGAACGCTCCGCTCCTCCACCGACACCAGGACCTTCCGCTTTCCCAGTTACCGTCCCCATCGTAAACAGCATGGCGAACGAGCTTTCTCATACGCAGCTCCCAAACTCTGGAATAAACTCCCCTATGACTTAAGACATTCTCAAACCTTTTCTTCCTTCAAAACCTCCTGAAAACCCACCTTTTCAAACAATACTAAGAAGACAGTCATTACCAGATAGTTGATTGACTCTTGTTGCTTCTGAGGATCGCTTAGTAGTTTGTGCTTGTTGCGGCTGTTGTGTATTGTGTGTCTGTGCGTGAGAGTGTGTGTGCGCGTGGGAGATAATGGGAGAAAGCCTTTGTTTTTCATTTCTGAGCCGTTTTTTCAATGCATTTTCTTTACATTTAGCAATTGTATTTTTTCTGCCTTTGTAAAGCGCCTTGTGCCGTGGAAGGCGCTATATAAATCCCCATTATTATTATTATTATTAAGAGAGAGAGAGAGTGCAATGCGTTAATACAGGAAGAAGGAAAGGAGAACAGATCAATGTCTGATAGTCACTGTTCCATCTGAACCGGGGTTCGACCTCATACTTGGCCAGCGCCACTTTCATCGGCAGTCCAACCTGACCAACGCCAGCGGTCTAACCTGACCAGTGCCAGCAGTCCAACCTGACCAGTGCCAGCAGTCCAACCTGACCAGTGCCAGCAGTTGTGTCGTGCTTGTGAAAGTGACAGTGAAAAGAAAAAAAAGGAAAAGAAAAGACAGTGATTCGTGAATAGTCTAAGATCACCTGGCCAGGTAAAGTAGAAATCTATTTATACCCGGGTTAGTTAATGATGATTTAGACAAATGATTTTGTGAAGTTCAAGCCAAGAGAGAATGTTTTATTTTGTTTGACTCCATATGCATTGATGTTTCTTTCTATGATCATGTGTAGTAAAGTTATAGACTTTACTAGTGGTTTGATGTGACGAATGCACGATATATGAATGAGATTGTAAGCAAGCTGTGAGTGTGTTTGGGCTGTGCGCTAGTCCTTCTCCATGACATACCCGAGGTTGACAAAGTCTTAATATTAGGGTCTGTCTCTGAGTTTGGAATCCTGGCATTGCTTGGTGACAGAAAAATGGAGCATGGCTTTGGTACTTTCGTAGTTTCCTATGACAACCAATTACCACCTCTGAGGAATGTATATTTTTACCAACATCCGTTGAACAGCTTGTTTCCTTGTTTGTAGTATAGCAGGATTGTGCAAAAACAAACGAACAAACAAACAAAAAAAAGTACACACACACACACACACACACCAAACCTCACCTATTTCAGCCAAACTTTATCAAAGATGAAATGGGCCAAAGGACAACCTATACATTCTGGGGCCTATCCACAGTGTGGATTCAGGTCAAGTGTCAAATCCTGGAGCATTCTTTATCACATCATACATGATAATGTTAATATGCACCTTTTTTCCTCCAGATCTCTGAAGAACTTTGGTGGAGGTCTGTGCTCTCCAAGTGCCTTCTATTTATGCGGTGACCTAATACTTAGAGTTTAACTGCTAAACACTGTCAACAGTTCAAGTTATAAACATAACTACAAAGAAGACTCCCTCAGAGACCCTGAATACAGACTGTTTCCCTGTTAAGATTCCCCGCCCCTCCCCCCAACCAAGTTTTTAGAGAAGAAAGTGAAAACTGAGCTATTCTAAATCCTGCCTAGATTACATGTAGTAATATGCTGCCAATTTGTGTACCCAGCTCAAGACCATTTCAAGGATTTCTGGACGGTGTCATCAAGAAGTTTCAATGCGCAGTGACAGTACGAGTTCTGAAAGATTACCCTGCAACCAATGAGTATATATATCAGTACTCTACTGGTAGCAGCAATACATATATCAGTTTCATATGATTAAGATCATGGCTCAGGGACTGTAACTTGATGGGACAAACAAGATCATGTATCATGTTGCCACAGGCAGACATGATATTCATTGCAGACAGACAAAACGGAAAGGTGACAAAGGGAAGCCTATGAAAGGTGTCCGCAGCAAGGAATAAAGAATGAAACAGAAACCACCCACGTTAATTCTTTTTCAATGGACACTGCTTAACAAATGCCCTTGCTGACACATAATTTTCACGTTTCATTTATTTCCTTTAAATACAAAAGTAAAAGCCTTTTTATTTTGTATATCAAATAAAAGGGTAAAACATGAGCTTTGCACTCAGATTGCTATTGAATACCATTCAGCTCAAATAGAAATGATGTTGTGGCATTCAAAAACAATTCTGACATGAAAATTCTGACAATCATTTTTCTTAAAAGCTTTTTATTATAATATAAGCTTGTGGGCTCTGTGTTTAAAAAAAATCCTCTATCCAATTAGCAAGGACCTAAAACTGTCTGCAGAATGTGATAACATCCTTAAAATTGTAGAACGAAAAGCCTGAGAACATGTTCATACTGCCGGCTTAAACACCTGTGCAGCCAAACGGAACACCCATCATGCTGGATATATGTATGGCTGCTAGTTTTCCATTCCATTATTACTCTTCAGACTGAAATACACATGTGCTTTTAAATGACTAATCATAATAATGAAAATTATGATGATGCACATTGCATCATGTGTAATAGCAATTGTTATCAAGTGTTAGCATACCACTTTCATTATTACTGTTGCTAACAATGCTACATATGCATTATGGCATGCATATCTAATGAGGAAAAATCTTCAAAATGGTATCTGCTGTCACATCTCAATACTGATAATACATTTCAACATAACAAAGATAAGATAAGATAATGTTGCTTATAGCCCAGCTGACCGCAAAGGGCAACATAACAAAGAGTAATGTAATGTCTCCTCTATGATTTATAAATAGAGATGAATGTATTTTCTTTTCAAATACAGATTTTTGTATAGCTGTATCAAACAAGTCAATGAGCAAACAATACAGTAAGGTGATTTAGCTTTACAAAGCCCGCAAGTATGGAGGATGAATATTAATAAGTAAATACAGTTATGAAACTTTTTCTGGGGGAAAAAAAAAACCATCTTGCAAAACAAATGAAAAGAGGCAATAACCATGATATACTGCATTCAGCACCCTTGAGTTCACAGATCATAGCAACCTAAGAGGACTAAATCTCTGTTTTTTATCAAGGGCTAGTCCTGAGGGAGATAGGGGCACAAATTGGGCCCAGGTGTGGAGGGAGCTCTATGTCTGTAAAGGATAACCCCCTCTGGATACCACTGGCTCCCAGAGTAAGAAAGAGACAGAGAGAGAGAAGCAAAGGGGAGGTGCAGAGGATGGGCCAACAGCCTGGGGCAGAGTGCCAAAACACGCCAGGCAGTCATCCACTTCCTGCCACAGACCCTCCACTTCTCCTCCCCTATTCCCTCCCTCCTTTGCAATGTTTTATGCCTTATGCTTTGAAGGAAAGAGGCCAAGCACAGGCAGGTAAAAAAAAAACCACACACACCAACAAACCAACAGGTGTAGGCTAACAGGAGCCCATCCCCTCTTTCAGAAGTTTTGTAACTGAGCAACACAGGTAAATGGAAGACTTCAGTGGGGTAACAAAGGACGTATACATTCAGAAGCCTGCACCTAGAAAGCGTGGGAGTACCAGCCAAGAAATGCGGATGAGAGACGGGCAATGAGTCACTAACAGCAATCGCCTTGAATGAATGAGAACAGAACTGTCCATGGAGGAAGAAGTCAGAGATGTGGGATGAGCAGAATGCTGGAAGAAAGATGAAAAAGATAATGCAACTCACCCATAAAATGAAATAAACAGATTGCCAGTACATATCTCTGAATAGTTCTCGTAAGTCAAATAACAGTACTGTGACCACTACATACTTTTTTCCCCGAAGATGGAGTATGGCTGCCTTAATGGCGGGATAAAAAAGGGTCATACACACAAAACTCCACTGCCTGGCTGGCTATACAGGGAGTGTCTGCAGGAGTATCAGCCTGCATACACAGAAAGAAAGAAAGAAAGACTACATACTTTTCTTTTCTTTTTTTTTTTTTTTTTTTTCTGTCCCAACTTCTGCGCCACCTCAGAGGCAGTGCACACACGCCGCTAATTCCGACACCCCGTCCACAGCCACAGCCTGGTCGGCCCCGCCGCAGCCCCGGCACCGACAATCCACAGGGGGCAGTCAATATCAAGTCGTCAAGAGGCAACCCACCGGAGAAGACACTGCACTGCTGCCGAGTCTCTTCGGCGGTGTTCAGTGGCGCCTGTTCTGATCTAACATACGCAGGACACCACCTACTAAGCTCCCTACTGACGACAATAATTGCTTAGTCGCGGAGCCGGCGTGAGTGAGCTCTCCCTCCAGAGGGCGCCACCACGTCCGTCCAACGACAGCCCCCATGGACTCGCCGATACCGTTGACCCCGACGGAACCAATCCAAGACCACAGACGTGGAGAGGACATCGAAACTGAGGTCACCATGAGAGCAGGGCGTGAAGGGCCACAGAATTTGACTTTTTTTTTAATGCTGATCGATGAGAATGAGGATGATTAAGATGATGCTACGGATTTCCATTTCGGTCTGAGACTACTGACAGGGCTGTACTCTACGCTTCCTTTCATAATATATCCCGGCGTCAACCAGGCCCGAGAGATACAGGCACCTGCAGTGTTGGTCAGGGAATTTGAGCAACACTCTCAGAAACGCATCCATTAAGTGGATGAAACTCGACTGTGTGGTCCCAGTCTTCCCAACTGAGTCCGCAGCAAACTCAACTCTGGGTTGGAGCCGGTCGGGGCAGAAAAACCCACACGACTCTGATGGGATTCGAACCCACGACCTCCCAGCCAGGAGTCCGCGACGCTAACCACTTCGCCACGGCGGCTGGTCTACATACTTTTCTTATTAACTAAAATGCTTACAGCTTTTACCCATCAAAATCTACAACTCCCCCATCCAAACATATTTTAAGTTATTCAGTTCAAACCGTTTGGCTCTTTACAAGAGAACAGATTTGATTAAAAAATGAAAATGTGCACTACAGCTCAACAATAGGAAAGCTGCTAGTACTATGCCTACCATCTTATTCATGTTATGATCAGTACATGAACCTCTTATTGCCAAAGACAACATAAATCACAAACTTTAGGCTTAATTCAGCACAATATAAAGAATAAGCTCACTGCAGCATTACTGGGAAACTGACCAAATACAAATTAAACACACAAAACAAAGTGTAAAGTGACACAGATTTTGTTTACAATACAAAACAATTACATTTTCGACAACTAGGTCTTTTTTTAGACATTACAAACAGTTAACAAAAATGCACAAAACTGAATTCCCTGATAGCAATCAACATAAGAATGACAATGTTTGAAAAGTAGAAGATAGGAGAGCACAATTTAAGAGAACAGGAAGGGGAAGGGGGAGAGAGACAGACAGACAGAATGAGAGGAAAATGGGTGAAAGGGACTACAATAAGAACTGAGCTGGATGTGTGTGTGTGTGTGTGTGTGTGTGTGTGTGTGTGTGTGTGTGTGGTGTGAAAGGGGAAGAAGAGTATGGAAGGGCAAAGGGAGGGTTTTGATAGGAAGGTTTGATGAGGAAGAGAGGAGAGGAGAGGGTTTGCATGGAATGATATGGCAAAAAGGTCAATATTCACACATAATGTAATAAGCAACAAGCAATGTATGATACTCTTCAACTTCACATATCGCAAAGTAAACTAGTTGATACTGACAAGTAATATAATGAACGACCAGCAATGTGCAATACTTTTCAACCACAAATATGGCACAGTAAACTGCTGGGATGTGGCATCACAGGGAAGGTAGAGGGAATCAGTCACCTACAGCAGCCAACCAAGGGAAAGTTGCCTTAACTAGCACCGAGTGTTAAGGAGGAAAACAAGAAAAGGGAATATGTATACAGCACAATGCGCGTACAAGTTAAGTCTAAAATTAATTCTAATATCCAAAATTCACCAGTTTCATGTGCATCTGCATGCATGTGCATGTGAGTGAACATGCATAGAAGCATGTGTCTGTGTTTCTGGACATACTGAGGGAGAGACAGAAAGAAATTGAGAGAGAGAATAACAGCCTGAAAAGTCAAGGGGGTCAAATATATTCACCCACACCCTCACATAGGCACAAGCGTGTGTGAATGTCAACCTCGGTGATATCAGTGGAGGAAGGACTAGCGCACAGCCCAAACACACTCACAGCTTGCTTACAATCTCATTCATATATCATGCATTCGTCACATCAAACCACTAGTAAAGTCTATAACTTTACTACACATGTTCATAGAACGAAACATCAATGCATATGGAATCAAACAAAATAAAACATTCTCTCTTTCCCGAACTTCACGAAATCATTTATCTAAAACATCATTAACTAACCCGGGTATAAATAGATTTCTACTTTACCTGCCAGGTGATCTTAACTATTCACGAATCACTGTCTCTTTTTCTTTTCCCTTTTTTTTCTTTCACTGTCACTTTCACAACGCGTCACAACTGCTGGCGCTGGTGTTGGTCTGCTTGCACCGGTCAAGCCGGACTGCTGGCGTTGGTCAGGCTGGACTGCTGATGAAAGTGGCGCTGGCCAAGTACGAGGTCGAACCCCAGTGAGGATAGAACAGTGACTATCAACATCGATCTGTTCTCCTTTCTTTCTTCCTGCATTAACGCATTGCACTCTCTCTCTCTCTCTTCTAGTCTGCTCTTATCAAATGGACATGGTTGCTTTTCTTTTCTTTTTTCTTTTCTTCTTCGTTAATTAGCAACTCTCTCTCTCTCCACATCTCTCCTCAGTCCTTCCTCTGCAGACTATCTCATGCTAATCTCTCAACTTGGTTCTCTTCTCTCCTCCCCTCATCTCTCTGCTTTTCTCTCAAGCAGACCTAGAACCTCTCCCTCTCTCTGTCTCTCTGTTCGTTCTCCCCCTCGTTCTGCCGTTCTCTCACTCTCACATCCTCTTTATTCGTTCCGATCTGTCCAAAAAGGGCGAGTACCATTGGTCAGTATTTTTACCGCCCTGACACCCGAAGTTATCTCCCTCTAATTCCATTGGATATTCAAATCATGACAGTCACGCCGACACGCCTTACTCTCTGTGGTGGTCAACTGGTCATTTAATTGATTAGCTAGATTTCACCCCCACCACACACTACCTTCCCCCCTTTCCTACTTAACTGGTGCCGTGTGGCTTAAGTCGTGGACACTGGTCAACCTAAAGTGGCTAGCTGAGTCAAGGTGGGCGCCACGACGTCTGACTAACAATGACGCTGGTTCCACAAAGTGGCTAGATGAGTCTGAGCCAGCGCTGCGACTCGTCTCGCTAGACATCGAGGCGTCGGTCAAAACGGCTTAGTCAGTCTGGGTGGATCGTACCGTCTCTGTGAGGCCTCTCCACTAAGCTTAATTGGCCGGATCCGAACCATGGGCCCGGTCTACGTGGCGCCAAGATGTCTGCGTTTGGACTTATGTCCAGTCGAAGTGGCCGGCGACTCCCCAAGTTGGGTTGTTTCATTTTTTTGTCCGTGACAATTTCCCCCTTGCAAAAGACCATGCTCCGCATTGTCTCAAAACAACGTACAAAAAAAACAACAACCGAATTTGCTGACACACAGCTACATGCGCAAAGTTTGGAAAATACTTTACAACCAACGGTTTATAAATTATAAACTATACCATTAGTGAATACCACTCCAAATGAGTTATCATTGACGTGCGCTCTTGCGTTATATTCAACTGATTTTATAACGACCTCTGTGCGCACTTATGCCGTTCCCCTACCTGCGGATTTGCCACATCTTCTCTTCACAATTCTTATGAAAAGCACAATATAATATGATCACGATCCATGACACTTCACTGAGGAATCTCCATCCTCACTCATTGCAATTAATGCATTACTACACAAGCGGCTGTATGCTCCAAGCATAACTACATTTACATGAACAAATCTCACAAAGAAAATATAAACAGTCTCACACAGAAAATATGGACCATAGCCAACTGGGAATGAACCCATACCCAATCAACATAACTGTCATCAACACATATTATCAACAAAGCACCCCGGATATGACTGACTTCCTCTGAGTTGCAGCTTGCTAGACTACACGGCTTAAATAGTCAGCTCCGACATTCTGTCGACCGGGAATGTACTGCACTCGGTACCTGTAGGCTGCAGTGCCATTGCCCAACGCAGAACCCTGCTGTTTTTCAGCTGTGCCTCCTGCAGGAATTTGAGTGGTTGGTGATCTGTCTCTATCACGAACTCTTTCCCATACAAGTAATTTGTGGAACTTCTGCACGGCCCACACGACAGCTAAACACTCCTTCTCCACCGTTGCGTACCCTTCTTCACACTTTGTCAACTTCCTGCTAGCATATCTCACAGGAAACTCGACCCCTTCATGCTCCTGTAACAATACTGCACCTATCCCACCACCTGATGCATCTGTCCGCAACAAAAATGGTTTGGACATATCTGTAGCTTCAAGATGGGACGGGAACCTAGTCTTTCCAACACCGTCTGCAGTGCTTGCTCTGCAGCGTCTGACCACTCGACCACTGCCGGTTTCCCTGCCTTGACCAAATCACTGAGAGGACTCGTGATTGCAGCAAAATTTGGGACAAACTCCCTATAGAACCCAATAAAACCTAGCAGACTCCTGACTTCTGTTTTGGTCTTTGGTCTCTCTGAATTCATCATCTTCTCCACCTTTCCTCTTTCCGGCTGCTTTGTGTCGCCTCCGACAACAAAACCTAGGAACTCCAGGCTTGGAAAACCAACCTGGCACTTTGTTGGTCTGGCTGTGAGATTGGCTTGTCTCAACCTCTCCAAAACTGCTCCTAGCTGCCTCATATGCTCCTCCCATGTCTCGGATGCTATCAGAATGTCATCCATGAAATTCACAACACCTTCCAATCCCGTCAATAGCTTCCTCATCATTCGAGAGAAGACTGCAGGTGCGTTGACCATCCCAAAAGGGAGTACTCGCCACTGGTATAGCCCCATAGGAGTGGAGACTGCTGTGACTTCCTTTGAGTCCTCACTCAAGGCTATTTGCCAGTAACCCTTACTCAGATCGATCCTGGTGAAATACTGGCTCTTGCTTGTGGCGATCTGAGCGAACAGGTCTTCCATGTTGGGTATGACCTCTGCATCGACCTTGGTGACACTGTTCAGACGTCTATAGTCGACACAGAATCGATGCTCACCTGACTTTTTCCTCACTAAGACGACGGGTGCACTATATGATGATTTGGACGGTTCAATCACCCCAAGGTCCAACATCTTTTCTACCTCCTCCTCGATCACTTGCTTGGTGGCATATGGGATCGGGTAGGCTTTCACATGTACGGGTTTCTGTGATGTCAACTCCACCGTACATGTCTCTAGAGTTGTCCTGCCTGGTTTATCAGTCAGGAACGCCCTATACTGTTCTAGGAGCCCCCTAACTTCCCCCTGTCTCCTACTGCCTAGCCCTTCATACAGTGACACATCCCTGTATGACTCTTCTCCTGGAAACTCAGGCAACAAAATCTCCCCTTCTTCTGCTGGGTCTCCTTCACCTCCACAATGATTGCTGCTGCCCTATGTGCTGAGTCTCCCGCTGAATATATTTGCGGAGTAGATTTGCATGGAAAAGTTTTGGTTTCCCATTCACATCGATTCGGTAGTCCTGATCTACCTTTTCAATGATGGTGAATGGTCCCTTCCAATGCATCAGCAGCTTGTTGTGATCCGTGGGAAGCAGTAACAGGACTTGATCTCCCACCTTGAGGAATTGCTTCCTCACCTTCCTGTCATACTGCTTCTTCTGGACGACCCTAGCCTCCTGCAAACTCTCCCTTGCGACCTTACATGTCTCCTCGAGCCTATTGCGTAGGTCCACCACATACTGATGGGTGGTTTTGACCTCTTCTGACTCCTGTTCTCCGACCACAGCTCTTTGAGAATGCACACCGGTCCCCGAACTGTCCGCCCATACAGCAGCTCAAATGGCGAAAAGCCTGTGCTTTCCTGAGGGGCTTCCCTGTAGGCAAACAGTGCCGCTGGAATGTAGCGGTCCCAATCTGCTGGCCTTTCCTCACAGAGCTTCTTTAAGATGCCCTTCAGCACACCGTTGAATCTTCCACCAAGCCATTGCATTGTGGATGGTATGGGGTAGTGAGCAGCTGTGTGATCCCTAGCAGCCTGTTGACCTCCCTCATCACGCCTGAGGTGAACTGTGACCCCCTGTCACTGAGAATTTGTGCTGGCGCACCCACGCGAGAAAAGATGTCTACCAGCCCTTCAGCGACCTGTTGCGTATCTACGCCTTTCAATGCAACCGCTTCTGGGTATCTGGTCGCGTAGTCCACCAGTGTCAACACATACCTGTGCCCACCTTTGGAACAGGGCGCGATTGGGCCAATCAGATCAACAGCCACTCTCCTGAACGGTGTGTCAATTTAAAAGGGGGGATGTTTAAGAGGTGCCTTCCTCTTCACCCCTCTTGTGGCTGACCTTTGACACACATCACATCACATGCAGAACCGCTTTATTCTGCCATTGCTCCTGGCCAATGAAAATCATCAAAGATTCGGTCAGCTGTTTTGCTGGTGCCGAGATGACCCGCCATGAGCGACTCGTGACCCACTGACATGACAGTGTCACGATAACCTGCTGGTACCTCTAACTGAGTGGTCACCTTACCTGTCTTCCCCTTGGTGAACACTCGGTACAACAGCCCGCCTTTCACAAGAAATTCTGTCTCACCTCCTCTAACCTCCTGTTTCTCTCCACCTCTTGCCAACTCCCAAGACTTCACGAGCGAAGGGGCTTGTTCCTGCGCTGCCCTAAACTCATCAGGCGACACATCTATGCCTGACTTCCTTGCCGGAACGACTAACGGTTATCAACCTTTCCCTCCTTCTTGCTCCGTGTTTGAACTGCTGCCCCTGTAGCAGTCAACAACTCAGGATCCCCTGGATCCCTTGCACCTGGAATATTTCCAATGATCAAATCGTGAAGGGTTTCTCCATCACCAACGCAGACAACTCGCCTGAGAAGTAAGGGGTACGTACTTCTATCTTAGCAACTGGAAACTCCCTCACAGTGCCATCGATTAGAGTACAGGTCTGGATTTGCCCTGTCAAATCCCCTTTATCGACCAGCGTTGTTCGTACTACCCCGCATGAACAACCAGTGTCTCGTAACACTTTCACCCTCTGCTGGCCAATCCACCCTTCTTCCACTGGTAACGAACCACTCAGCCTAGTGCCCTCCATCCCTGACACTGACTGCTGTCCAGTGCTAGCCATAGGCCGCACTCCACCCTCTTCAGACTGAATCCCTTTTGGTTCCACTGCAGGTCGTTTCCCTTGACGACCCTTATCCACCTCTTGCAAGGCTGCTGCCTTCTGGAACCTCATGCGACAATCCCTCGCCACATGTCCCTTCTGTGACAAATGAAACACCTAATGTCCCTTTGCCCTTCCTTCTGCCCCACCACTGGGTTTGCAGACTTTGCAGGAAACTCTCCTAGTCTCCTTGCACTCTTCTCACCTGTGCCTAGCACCTGTTTCTCCTGCACCTTAGTGCCCAAACGTGCCTCTCTATACACCTCTGCGAACTTCAACAACTCCCCTGCTGTCTCTGGCTGTCTCTCTTTCAAATGTATGGTTAGCTCAGGGCCGCAACCTGACAAAATCTGTTCTTTCATAACTAGCTCTTTCAATTCAGCGAACTCCTTCTTTGTACCACTCAACTCTAACCATTTCTCAAAATAGTGATCTAGACGTGCACCAAACTGAGTGTACATTTCCCCTGCTTGCAATTTTGCTGAACGAAATTTCTTTCTGAATCCTTCCTCTGTGAGGTCAAATCCCTTCATTTAAAGACTCCTTCACAGCACCAAAATCAGACTGTTGTTCTGCTGGTAACGCAGTGAAAATCTGTAATGCCTTACCCGTCAGTAACGCTGACAAATGACTGCCCACTCTTCTGAAGGCCAACCCTGACTGGTCGCAAACGTTTCGAAACGACTGATGTATGCATCAATCGAATCGGTTCCTTCAGAGAATTTTGGCAACTTGGGTCGGGGAGCATAGCTGCGCACAGAGTCACTGGAAAGTGAGCTACCATCCTCGGTGGTCTCCCTTTGTATTCTCACTTTCCTCCAACTCTAATTGAACCTTTAGTCTTTCTGTTTCCTGCGTTTCCCTAGCTTTAATCCTTTCTGTTTCCTGCTTCATTCTTTCTGTTTCCTGCGTTTCCCTAGCCTGATTATCATTAGCCTGAATCCTTAATCTTTCTGTTTCCTGCGCCTCTACTGCGATACGGCGTCTTTCCGCACGTTCATCTCTTTCCATCTTTTGCTGGTTTTCAACGAATGCTCGCAACTCATCTCCTGAGTAACCCAGATCACGAGCGACGCTCACAAGTTGTTCAATAGGGGTGTTCTTTTCTTCCGCCATTGTATCTCTTTCTTTTTTTTTTTTTTGAACAAGATTTTTATAACTACGACAGCCAAACTGGTGGTTACCGACACGCGTGACGTAATAGCACAATCCTATGAATGATAATATAGCTTGGACAAACGTAGTTAGTTTTTATAAGACGCCCAGCGCCTGACCCAACTATGAGAGCGAATATAGGCAATCTGTGCGAAATAAGTACTCTGGGCTGAAATGCCAAGCCTAGTATTACTATCTTGGAAGCAATGCCAAGCCTAGTATTTAACTATCTTGGAACATACAGTAAGACAACCCCTTGTCTTAGGATTACAATACTTGAATCCCACCCAGCTTCCTCTCTGAGAAGTTGAACAATTATAATAAATGGGCCAGAATATCCTGGCAGGCTCGCCAATAAATTGTCAACCTCGGGTGATATCAGTGGAGGAAGGACTAGCGCACAGCCCAAACACACTCACAGCTTGCTTACAATCTCATTCATATATCATGCATTCGTCACATCAAACCACTAGTAAAGTCTATAACTTTACTACACATGTTCATAGAACGAAACATCAATGCATATGGAATCAAACAAAATAAAACATTCTCTCTTTCCCGAACTTCACGAAATCATTTATCTAAAACATCATTAACTAACCCGGGTATAAATAGATATTCTACTTTACCTGGCCAGGTGATCTTAACTATTCACGAATCACTGTCTCTTTTTCTTTCCCTTTTTTTTTCTTTCACTGTCACTTTCACAACGCGTCACAACTGCTGGCGCTGGTGTTGGTCTGCTTGCACCGGTCAAGCCGGACTGCTGGCGTTGGTCAGGCTGGACTGCTGATGAAAGTGGCGCTGGCCAAGTACGAGGTCGAACCCCAGTGAGGATAGAACAGTGACTATCAACATCGATCTGTTCTCCTTTCTTTCTTCCTGCATTAACGCATTGCACTCTCTCTCTCTCTCTTCTAGTCTGCTCTTATCAAATGGACATGGTTGCTTTTCTTTTCTTTTTTCTTTTCTTTCTTTTCCTTCTTCGTTAATTAGCAACTCTCTCTCTCTCCACATCTCTCCTCAGTCCTTCCTCTGCAGACTATCTCATGCTAATCTCTCAACTTGGTTCTCTTCTCTCCTCCCCCTCATCTCTCTGCTTTTTCTCTCAAGCAGACCTAGAAACCTCTCCCTCTCTCTGTCTCTCTGTTCGTTCTCCCCCTCGTTTTCTGCCGTTCTCTTCACTCTCACATCCTCTTTTATTCGTTCCGATCTGTCCAAAAAGGGCGAGTACCATTGTCAGTATTTTTACCGCCCTGACACCCGAAGTTATCTCCCTCTAATTCCATTTGGATATCAAATCATGACAGTCACGCCGACACGCCTTACTCTCTGTGGTGGTCAACTGTCATTTAATTGATTAGCTAGATTTCACCCCCACCACACACTACCTTCCCCCCTTTCCTACTTAACTGGTGCCGTGTGGCTTAAGTCGTGGACACTGGTCAACCTAAAGTGGCTTTGCTGAGTCAAGTGGGCGCCACGACGTCTGACTAACAATGACGCTGGTTCCACAAAGTGGCTAGATTTAGTCTGAGCCAGGCCTGCGACTCGTCCCCGCTAGACATCGAGGCGTCGGTCAAAACGGCTTAGTCAGTCTGGTGGATCGTACCGTCTCTGTGAGGCCTCTCCACTAAGCTTAATTTGGCCGGATCCGAACCATGGGCCCGGTCTAACGTGGCGCCAAGATGTCTGCGTTTGACTTATGTCCAGCAAGTGGCCGGCGACTCCCCAAGTTGGGTTGTTTCATTTTTTTGTCCGTGACAGTGAATGCCCATGTTGTGCACACACACACACGCACACACATACATCCACACACACACACACACACACAAACACATACATAAAAACACACATACACTCGTGTACACACGCACGCGCGCACACACACACACACACACACACAAACATACACACACACATGCATACAAATACTCATGCACTGTGTACAGGTGTTGTACATATGCTAAGCCTACAGCATCGTTCATCAGCTGAATGGTGCAAAACATCACACACACACACACAAACGCACACACACGCACACACATACACACACACACACACACACACACACACATACATATTCATGTACTGTGGACTGGATAGGTGTTGTACATGTGGTAAGACTCAGTATTATTCATCAGCTGAATAATGCAAAACATCCTCATTTAGATCAAATCTAAAAGACAATGAAGTGTGAAGCGGGTTCATATATTAACCGTCTATCAAGATCACAACTGTGTGTAACAGATGGCTTTACAGAGAGGGAGGGAAACAGATAGATACAAAGACACAGAGACTGACAGAACAAGAGAGACACAGAGAGAGGACAGATGGAGAGGGAGGGAAGGAGTGGGAGGAGGAGGAAGAGAGAGACGGAGAGACAGACAGACAGACTGACAAAAGAGCAAGAGGCCAGTGAGTGAGAGCAAGAGCAAGAGGAAATGAGCAAGAGAGTGCAAGAAAGCAAAAGAGACCGATTGATTGATATGCCAGATGATGCTTTTTTTTCCGTCTGGTCTGAGAACAAGAGAGACAGAAAGGGAGACAGACAGACAGAGAGAGACTGAGAGAATGGCTCTCTTGCCAGCAACCATCTAGGAATATCATTTCATGCATATTTTACATGTATAATTTGTTACAGCTGAGGTGGGTATATTTGTTGAAAATTAAGTACTGCTTCTTCCTTAAAAAGTGTTACTTTACACCTTGTTTTAAGTCTTTATTTCTATTTTCGAGTACTGATTTGAAACACAGAGTGAGATATAAAACAAACAGATGTCTGCATGGATGAACAAAGATATATTGGAGGACATTACAATGACAAAAATGATGAACAAAAATTAAAAAGGAAACATCTGTGTATTTTTTCCCCTAGCATTATACAAATATATATATAACCATGAAATAAAGTAAAGCACAAAGATGGATGTGTAGAGCAATGGTACCATCATATGCTTTACACACACCTGAAAGCACTCGCAAACAATCCATACCTCAACTTTATCACAAAAAAGGCAAATTTTTGTAAAATGGAAGTTCATGATTTCCAAAATCAGTAATCTGTCCATGCACACATTTTCGCACTCACATTAAAACCCATGGATACACACAACACAACGCTAGCAATCACAGCTTATCAATTCAACACAATGTATGCACAAGGACGCACACTCGCTCAGAGGCGCACACAAAATACTGACGAGAGAGACATACATCAAAGACAGAGAATAAATACACTGACACAAGTAGACATCATACTTACCCAATAACAACAATGAGAAAATCTAAAGCATTCCATCCATTTCGTAGATAAGCACCAGAATGCAGAACAAAGCCATAGGCAATAATCTTGAGAATTGCCTCCAGTGTGAATATCACAACAAACACATACTCTATCCTTTCCTGAAACAGATAAACAAGTACAATACTTTAACGCACTGTCAACAGATAAACAAGTACAACATTTTAATGCAATGTCCTTTTCTCCCCCAAACACCTGATCTGATATTTCATTAATACAAATAAACCAAATGATGGGTGGAATATGAATCTTAAATTTTCATGCACCCTAACAAAGGAAATATTTTTCTTAAAAAAGATTTATAACAAGCAACCTGAGTACTGACTGCTAAAGGTCATACTAAGCCAATTACTGGCAACAAGGCATTTTTTTTTTTATTATTAATTTATAGCTCACTTTCCCTAAACTCATTTTCTAATTCCAATCCTTGTACTGAAAACAAAATCATTAAAAACTTTTCTACTCCTATTATGTCAAGAAGTAACCAAGACCTTTACTAACATCAGGCTCTCACCAAGACTAGAATTCTAAGTACATACGTTTTCATTGAAGACTGGTTGTAATACCCAATATCTTGATTACAAACAATAAAAACTTTTAAGTATGCCATCTTTTCATGTGGATTTTGGACCTCAAATTGCTAAATGGTCCCTGCTGGCACAATGGCCAATCATGGTATCAAGTATAATTACAAAAGCATAATAAAATAAACAAACAAAAAAAAACAGATGCAAGACGTGTGCTCCATTCCTACAATATGTCGCCAGTGAACCAAATGAGAACCCGACTTTCACTAAATGTCATGAAAGCTATGACCGAAAAGATTGAAGCCATAAATCAATAAAGATCCATCATCCAACAAAGCTTGTTTTTTCTGCTAACCACAGCTATCTTGCATACACAGAGACAGACACTCACCCCCCAGAACTCTCTCTCTCTCTCTCTGAGTCTCTCTCTCACACACACACACACACACACACACACACACACACACACACACACACACACACACACACACAGTGTGGCGTGCGCGCGCGCGCTCATGCACACATTCTTCTGCCTTCATACATAAACAGCATACCAATTTGGTAAAATGCACATGTTCATACACATTATGCAGTAATGAACATAAATCACAAAGTACATGCACCCACAAAGCACCTCTCTCTCTCTCTCTCTCTCTCTCTCTCTCTCTCTCTCTCTCTCTCTCTTTCTCTCCTCAGATCCTCACAAAACGATTTAGATGTTCTGAATTTTTGTCAGTCCAAAAATTTCACATGATGTCTAGATATTCCGTTGTTATGTGTACACGAAGTATATAATGCTCTTATTCACTTAAAGCAAAGTAGTACTACTGGCCTTGATGGCACTGACAGAAAGATTCTCAAACTGTCAGCCCCTGTAATTGCTGAAACACTTACTTATATATACAATCTCAGCATTTCTAAAAATCAGTTCCCAAGGTTTTTAAAATTGCGAGAGTAACGCCGATCTACAAAACAGGTGATCACATGATCTGTCTAACTACAGAACCATTTCTATTCTATCTGTACTGTCTAAACCATTGGAAAACCATCTAAATAAACATATTCTCGATCACTTCAATTCTTTCAATTTATTTCATCAAGACCAATCCGGTTTCAGGGCTAATCACTCGTGCCAAACAGCACTGACAAACCTAGCTGATCAATGGCTTACTATATAAATAACAACAAAATTATATACAGGTGTTCTCATGGTAGATTTTATGAAAGCTTTTGATGTTATTGATCGCAATCTTCTTCTTAAAAAGCTGAAGGTATACAACTTATCAGAGAATTCATTAGAATTCCTATCTTCATTTCTTTCTGATAGAAAGCAAATGGTCTCAGTAAATGAATCTGTATCTCCTACATTATCCATTAGTCATGGTGTGCCTCAAGGGTCAGTACTCGGACCTATCTTATTTTCCACATAAAACGATTTACCTCTATTCATTGATAGTCTCTGTGAAATGTTCGCTGATGACACCACAATACACTGTATTCATAAAAAAATTGAAAACATATTTGCCAGTTTACAAGAAAGTATAAACAAATTAATCATATGGTCTGAACTCTCAATCACATGTGTCTCCATCCTCAGAAAACGAAGTACTTGATAATAACCACCAGACAAAAGCGTCAAAATATTTCTTTATGATTCCCTATCTCTTTGTATAAATAATGAAATAGTTGAAGAAGCTGATCATCATAAAGTCCTTGGTGTCATTGTAGACAATAATTTGTCATGGTCTTCTCATGTCACAATGCTTTGCAAACTTCTGTCTCAAAAGATTCACCAGCTTTCAAAACTAAAATATTTCTTAGACCAACATTGTCGTAAGCTGTTTTTTACTTCGTATATTGAATCTCATTTGAATTACTCTTCTACATTGTGGGATTCGGCCAATTATAACGTATTAAAACCACTCTTCAGTCTTCATAGACGGGCTGTGAAACTCATTCTTCTCAAATCTACAACTGTAACTCCCTCTGATTATAAACGTTTAGACATTTTGCCTCTAAAATGGAAACTCACTTACAACAAAGCAATTTTCATGTTTAAGATAATGTCCAATCATGCACCACTAATTTTGAAAAATAAATTTAAAACGAACCTGATTCGCAATGTCAGAAAGATTCAGATACCCCTACCGAGGATTGATCTTTTTAAATCTAGCCTCATTTACTCCGGTGGTTGTTTGTGGAATGACCTAGTGTCTTCATTTAATGTAATTTCTAGTCTGAATGTTTTCAAAAAAACAATACTTCTCATATCTGATGCTACGCTTCCTGCACAGTGTGACTAATAATAACATCATAAAACCTTCTTTATACGTTTTCAAAATTATTGAATGCATTCAAGTACAAATGATATTTAAATGTATTTGAATGTTCATTTGTGTTCCTTCTTTACCCCTTCTCTATATCTTCTCATGACATACTGTTCACCTGTCCACCTTTCATTGACGTCCTTCATTTCTCTCCTTCTATTTAAAAAAAAATGTATTTGTAAAGTTGTTTTCTGTGTATGTATGTGTGTGTGTGTGTGTGTGTGTGTGTGTGTGTGTGTGTGTGTGTGTGTGTGTGTGTGTGTGTGTGTGAAAGGTTGACTGTCATATTTTTGGATTGCCTTTGTATTTCAGGCTAATATTCTTTTCACTATTTAGATGGTTCGTTGATTTTGAAGTCACATATTGTCATTATTTTTTTCTGCTTCATCGAGGGCAAGATGTAAAAAAGCCTGTATTGTGCTTATTCTTTATCCCTCATTAAAAAAATTTTGTTTGTTCGTTCTCTCTCTCTCTCTCTCTCTCTCTCACACACACACACACACACACTCACAGAAACTTACCAAAGTGGCATTGACATCATTGGAGTCAGCATTTGGGTAGGGTGTGTAGACAGCCAATGCCACACAGTTGGCAAAGATAGTGATGAGAATCAAGAACTCGAATGCTGTACATATGGTCAAGGTTTCAACAAAAGCAGTGACTGGCAAAATGAAATCTAATCACAAGGATACAACTTGACATAAAATGGTTACACACACACACACACTGTCACGGACAAAAAAATGAAACAACCTAACTTGGGGGAAACAACCTAACTTGGGGGAAACAACCTAACTTGGGGAGTCGCCAGCCAATTTGTTCGGACCTAAGTCCAAACTCAAACATTCTAGGCGTCAGAAAGACGGGCCCATAGGTCGGGTCCGGCCAATTAAGCTTAGTGGAGAGGTTTCACCGAGACGGTCCGACCCGCCCAGACTGACTAAGCGGCTTTGACCGACGCCTCGATGCCCACCCAGACTCAGCTAGCCACTTTAGAGTGACCAGTGTCCACACGGCACCAGTTAAGTAGGAAAGGGGGGAAGGTAGTGTGTGGTGGGGGTGAAATCTAGCTAATCAATTAAATGACCAATTGACCACCACAGAGAGTAAGGCGTGTAGACGGGACTGTCATGATTTGAACGTCCAATGGAATTAGAGGGAGATAACTTCGGGGTATCAGGCGGTAAAAATACTGACCAATGGTACTGGGCCTGGGACACGGGGTTAGAGCATAAAGGAATATGTGTGAGTGAGAGAGGAGAAAAAGACGAACAGACAGAGAGAGAGAGAGGGAGGAGTTCGGGAGAGTAGGCTCTCGCCTACAGGAAGGCAGGGAGATGAGAACGAACAGAGACAGAGAGATGAGGAGGTTTTAGGTGTAGTCTCTGCACGAGGGAAAAGGCAGAGAGATGAAGAGAGGAGAACGAGGGGAGAACGAACAGAGAGAGAGAGAGAGAGAGGTTCGGAGTGGAGCTCTGCAGGAGAGAAGGGCAGAGAGAGAGAGAGATGAGGAGAGAAGAGGACCAAGTTGAGAGATTAGCATGAGATAGTCTGCAGAGGAAGGACTGAGGAGAGATGTGGAGAGAGAGAAAGAGTTGCTAATTTATGAAGAAGAAAAGAAAGAAAAGAAAAAGAAAAGAAAAGCAACCATGTCCATTTGATAAGAGCAGACTAGAAGAGAGAGAGAGAGAGAGAGTGCAATGCGTTAATGCAGGAAGAAAGAAAGGAGAACAGATCGATGTTGATAGTCACTGTTCTACCCTAACCGGGGGTTCGACTCATACCTGGCAGCGTCACTTCGCCAAGCAGAACCACAGACCAACGCCAACAGTCTCACCTGACCAGGCGCCATCAGACCAACACCAGTGCCGGCAGTTGTGTCGTGTTGTGAAAGTGACAGTGAAAAGAAAAAGAAAAGAAAAGAAAAGACAGTGATTCGTGAATAGTTAAGATCACCTGGCCAGGTAAAGTAGAAATCTGTTTATACCCGGGTTAGTTAATGATGTTTTAGATAAATGATTTTGTGAAGCTCAAGGAAAGAGAGAATGTTTTATTTTGTTTGATTCTATATGCATTGATGTTCTTTCTATGATCATGTATGGTAAAGTTATAGACTTTACTAGTGGTTTGATGTGACGAATGCATGATATATGAATGAGATTGTAAGCAAGCTGTGAGTGTGTTTGGGCTGTGCGCTAGTCCTTCCTCCACTGACATTACACCGAGGTTGACAATTTATTGGCGAGCCTGCCAGGATATTCTGGCCCATTTATTATAATTGTTCAACTTCTCAGAGAGGAAGCTGGGTGGGATTCAAGTATTGTAATCCTAAGACAAGGGGTTGTCTTACTGTATGTTCCCAAGATAGTTAAATACTAGGCTTGGCATTGCTTCCAAGATAGTTAATACTAGGCTTGGCATTTCAGCCCCAGAGTACTCATTTCGCACAGATTTCCTATAATTCGCTCTCATAGTTGGGTCAGGCGCTGGCGTCTTATAAAAACTAACTACGTTGTCCCAAGCTAATATTATCATTCATAGGATTGTGCTATTACGTCACGCGTGTCGGTAACCACCAGTTTTGGCTGTCGTTGTTATAAAATCTTGTTCAAAAAAAAAAAAAAAAAAAAGAGAAGATATAATGGCGGAAGAAAAGAACACCCCTATTGAACAACTTGTGAGTGTCGCTCGTGATCTAGGTTACTCAGGAGAAGAGTTGCGAGCATTCGTTGAAAACCAGCAAAAGATGGAAAGAGATGAACGCGCGGAAAGACGACGTGTCGCGGGAGAAATAGCAGCGCAGGAAACAGAAAAATTAAGGATTCAGCTAATGATAATCAGGCAGCGCAGGAAACAGAAAGGATTAAAGCTAGGGAAACGCAGGAAACAGAAAGATTAAAGGTTCAATTAGAGTTGGAGAAAGTGAGGATACAAAGGGAGACCACCGAGGATGGTAGCTCACTTTCCAGTGACTCTGTGCGCAGCTATGCCCCCCGACCCAAGTTGCCAAAATTCTCGGAAGGGACCGATTCGATTGATGCATACATCAGTCGTTTCGAAACGTTTGCGACCAGTCAGGGTTGGCCTCCAGAAGAGTGGGCAGTCATTTTGTCAGCGTTACTGACGGGTAAGGCGTTGCAGATTTTCACTGCGTTACCAGCAGAACAACAGTCCGATTTTGGTGCTGTGAAGGAGTCTTTAATGAAGGGATTTGACCTCACAGAAGAAGGATTCAGAAAGAAATTTCGTTCAGCTAGATTGCAAGCAGGTGAAACGTACACTCAGTTTGGTGCACGTTTAGATCACTATTTTGAAAAATGGTTAGAGTTGAGTGGTACGAAGAAGGAGTTCGCTGAATTGAAAGAGCTAGTTATGAAGGAACAGATTTTGTCAGGTTGCGGCCCTGAATTAACCATACATTTGAAAGAGAGACAGCCAGAGACAGCAGGAAGTTGTTGAAGTTCGCAGAGGTGTATAGAGAGGCACGTTTGGGCACGAAGGTGCAGGAGAAACAGGTGCTAGGCACAGGTGAGAAGAGTGCAAGGAGACTAGGAGAGTTTTCTGCAAAGTCTGCAAACCCAGTGGTGGGGCAGAAGGAAGGGCAAAGGGACATTAGGTGTTTCATTTGTCACAAGAAGGGACATGTGGCGAGGGATTGTCGCATGAGGTTCCAGAAGGCAGCAGCCTTGCAAGAGGTGGATAAGGTCGCCAGGGAGACGACCTGCAGTGGAACCAAAAGGGATTCAGTCTGAAGAGGGTGGAGTGCAGCCTATGGCTAGCACTGGACAGCAGTCAGTGTCAGGGATGGAGGGCACTAGGCTGAGTGGTTCGTTACCAGTGGAAGAAGGGTGGATTGGCCAGCAGAGGGTGAAAGTGTTACGAGACACTGGTTGTTCATGCGGTGTAGTACGAACAACGCTGGTCGATAAAGGGGATTTGACAGGGCAAATCCAGACCTGTACTCTAATCGATGGCACTGTGAGGGAGTTTCCAGTTGCTAAGATAGAAGTACGTACCCCATACTTCTCAGGCGAGTTGTCTGCGTTGGTGATGGAGAAACCCCTTCACGATTTGATCATTGGAAATATTCCAGTGCAAGGGATCCAGGGATCCTGAGTTGTTGACTGCTACAGGGGCAGCAGTTCAAACACGGAGCAAGAATGAGGAAAAGGTTGATAAACCGTTAGTCGTTCCAGCAAGGAAGTCAGGCATAGATGTGTCGCCTGATGAGTTTAGGGCAGCGCAGGAACAAGACCCTTCGCTCGTGAAGTCTTGGGAGTTGGCAAGAGGTGGAGAGAAACAGGAGGTTAGAGGAGGTGAGACAGAATTTCTTGTGAAAGGCGGGCTGTTGTACCGAGTGTTCACCAAGGGGAAGACAGGTAAGGTGACCACTCAGTTAGAGTACCAGCATGTTATCGTGACACTGTCATGTCAGTGGGTCACGAGTCGCTCATGGCGAGTCATCTCGGCACCGGTAAAACGGCTGACCGAGTCTTTGATGATTTTCATTGGCCAGGGGCAATGGCAGACATAAAGCGGTTCTGCATGTCATGTGATGTGTGTCAAGGGTCAGCCACAAGAGGGGTGAAGAGGAAGGCACCTCTTAAACATCCCCCTTTAATTGACACACCATTCAGGAGAGTGGCTGTTGATCTGATTGGCCCAATCTCGCCCTGTTCCAAAGGTGGGCACAGGTATGAGACATGTAAGGTTGCAAGGGAAGGTTTGCAGGAGGCTAGGGTCGGTCAGAAGAAGCAATATGACAGGAAGGTGAGGAAGCAATCCCTCAAGGCGGGAGATCAAGTCCTGGTACTGCTTCCCACGGGTCACAACAAGCTGCTGAGGCATTGGAAAGGACCATTCACTATCACTGAAAAGGCCGATCGGGATTACCGAATTGATGTGAATGGGAAACTAAAACTTTTCCATGCAAACTTTCTCCGCAAATAATATCAGCGTGAGACTCAGCACATAGGCGCAGCAGCAATCATGATGAGGTGAAGGAGACCCAGCAGAAGAAGTGGAGATTTTGTTGCCTGAGTTTCCAGGAGAAGAGTCATACACGGATGTGTCACTGTATGAAGGGCTAGGCAGTAGGAGACAGGGGGAAGTTAGTGGCTCCTAGAACAGTATAGGGCGTCCCTGACTGATAAACCAGGCAGGACAACTCTAGAGACATGTACGGTGGATTGACATCACAGAAACCCGTACATGTGAAAGCCTACCCGATCCCATATGCCACCAAGCAAGTGATCGAGGAGGAGGTAGAAAAGATGTTGGACCTTGGGGTGATTGAACCGTCCAAATCATCATAAGTGCACCCGTCGTCTTAGTGAGGAAAAAGTCAGGTGAGCATCGATTCTGTGTCGACTATAGACGTCTGAACAGTGTCACCAAGGTCGATGCAGAGGTCATACCCAACATGAAGACCTGTTCGCTCAGATCGCCACAAGCAAGAGCCAGTATTTCACCAGGATCGATCTGAGCAAGGGTTACTGGCAAATAGCCTTGAGTGAGGACTCAAAGGAAGTCACAGCATTTTCCACTCCTATGGGGCTATACCAGTGGCGAGTACTCCCTTTTGGGATGGTCAACGCACCTGCAGTCTTCTCTCGAATGATGAGGAAGCTATTGACGGGATTGGAAGGTGTTGTGAATTTCATGGATGACATTCTGATAGCATCCGAGACATGGGAGGAGCATATGAGGCAGCTAGGAGCAGTTTTGGAGAGGTTGAGACAAGCCAATCTCACAGCCAGACCAACAAAGTGCCAGGTTTGGTTTCCAAGCCTGAGTTCCTAGTTTTGTTGTCGGAGGCGACACAAAGCAGCGCGAAAGAGGAAAGGTGGAGAAGATGACGAATTCAGAGAGGCCAAAGACCAAAACAGAAGTCAGGAGTCTGCTAGGTTTTATTGGGTTCTATAGGGAGTTTGTCCCAAACTTTGCTGCAATCACGAGTCCTCTCAGTGATTTGGTCAAGGCAGGGAAACCGGCAGTGGTCGAGTGGTCAGAACGCTGCAGAGCAAGCACTGCAGACGGTGTTGGAAAGACTAGGTTCCCGTCCCATCTTGAAGCTACCAGATATGTCCAAACCATTTTTGTTTGCGGACAGATGCATCAGTGGTGGGATAGGTGCAGTATTGTTACAGGAGCATGAAGGGGTCGAGTTCCCTGTGAGATACCTAGCAGGAAGTTGACAAAGTGTGAAGAAGGGTACGCAACTGTAGAGAAGGAGTGTTTAGCTGTCGTGTGGGCCGTGCAGAAATTCCACAAATACTTGTATGGGAAAGAGTTCGTGATCGAGACGGATCACCAACCACTCAAATTCCTGCAGGAGGCACAGCTGAAAAACAGCAGGGTTCTGCGTTGGGCAATGGCACTGCAGCCCTACAGTATCGAGTGCAGTACATTCCCGGTCCGACAGAATGTCGGAGCTGACTATTTAAGTCGTGTAGTCTAGCAAGCTGCAACTCAGAGGAAGTCAGTCATATCCAGGGTGCTTTGTTGATAATATGTGTTGATTCCAGTTATGTTGATTGGATATGGGTTCATTCCCAGTTGGCTATGGTTCATATTTTTTTTTGTGTGAGACTGGTTCATATTTTCTTTGTGAGACTTGTTCATGTGGATGTAGTTATGCTTGGAGCATACAGTCGCTTGTGTAGTGATGCATTATTTGCAATAAGTGAGGATGGAGATTCCTCAGTGAAGTGTCATGGATCGTGATCATATTATATTGTGCTTTTCATAAGAATTGTGAGAGAAGATATGGCAAATCCGCAGGTAGGGGAATCGCATAAGTGCGCACAGAGGTCGTTATAAAATGAGTTGAAATAACGCAAGAGCGCACGTCAATGATAACTCATTGGAGTGGTATTCACTAATTGTATATTTTATAATTTATAAACCGTTGGTTGTAAAGTATTTTCCAAACTTTGCGCTGTAGCTGTGTGTCAGCAAATTCGGTTGTTGTCTTTTTTTGTACCGTTGTTTTTGAGACAATGCGGAGCATGGTCTTTTGCAAGGGGGAAATTGTCACGGACAAAAAAATGAAACAACCTAACTTGGGGGGAAAAAACCTAACTTGGGGAAACAACCTAACTTGGGGAGTCGCCAGCCAATTTGTTCGGACCTAAGTCCAAACTCAAACATTCTAGGCGTCAGAAAGACGGGCCCATAGGTCGGGTCCGGCCAATTAAGCTTAGTGAGAGGTTTCACCGAGACGGTCCGACCCGCCCAGACTGACTAAGCGGCTTTGACCGACGCCTCGATGCCCACCCAGACTCAGCTAGCCACTTTAGAGTGACCAGTGTCCACACGGCACCAGTTAAGTAGGAAAGGGGGGAAGGTAGTGTGTGGTGGGGTGAAATCTAGCTAATCAATTAAATGACCAATTGACCACCACAGAGAGTAAGGCGTGTAGACGGACTGTCATGATTTGAACGTCCAATGGAATTAGAGGGAGATAACTTCGGGTATCAGGCGGTAAAAATACTGACCAATGTACTGGGCCTGGACACGGGGTTAGAGCATAAAGGAATATGTGTGAGTGAGAGAGGAGAAAAAAGACGAACAGACAGAGAGAGAGAGAGGGAGGAGTTCGGGAGAGTAGGCTCTCGCCTACAGGAAGGCAGGAGATGAGAACGAACAGAGACAGAGAGATGAGGAGGTTTTAGGTGTAGTCTCTGCACGAGGGAAAAGGCAGAGAGATGAAGAGAGGAGAACGAGGGGAGAACGAACAGAGAGAGAGAGAGAGAGAGGTTCGGAGTGGAGCTCTGCAGGAGAGAAGGGCAGAGAGAGAGAGAGATGAGGAGAGAAGAGACCAAGTTGAAGATTAGCATGAGATAGTCTGCAGAGGAAGGACTGAGGAGAGATGTGGAGAGAGAGAAAGAGTTGCTAATTTATGAAGAAGAAAAGAAAGAAAAGAAAAAAGAAAAGAAAAGCAACCATGTCCATTTGATAAGAGCAGACTAGAAGAGAGAGAGAGAGAGAGAGTGCAATGCGTTAATGCAGGAAGAAAGAAAGGAGAACAGATCGATGTTGATAGTCACTGTTCTAACCCTAACCGGGGGTTCGACTCATACCTGGCAGCGTCACTTCGCCAAGCAGAACCACAGACCAACGCCAACAGTCTCACCTGACCAGGCGCCATCAGACCAACACCAGTGCCGGCAGTTGTGTCGTGTTGTGAAAGTGACAGTGAAAAGAAAAAGAAAAGAAAAGAAAAGACAGTGATTCGTGAATAGTTAAGATCACCTGGCCAGGTAAAGTAGAAATCTGTTTATACCCGGGTTAGTTAATGATGTTTTAGATAAATGATTTTGTGAAGCTCAAGGAAAGAGAGAATGTTTTATTATTGTTTGATTCTATATGCATTGATGTTCTTTCTATGATCATGTATGGTAAAGTTATAGACTTTACTAGTGGTTTGATGTGACGAATGCATGATATATGAATGAGATTGTAAGCAAGCTGTGAGTGTGTTTGGGCTGTGCGCTAGTCCTTCCTCCACTGACATTACACCGAGGTTGACACACACACATACACATGCACACACATACACGCATGCACACACGCAAGCATGTACACACACCCACACACCCACACCCACACACACACAATGTTCTTCTACCGCAAAAACAGCATGGGTAATCTGCATACATTTCCATGGAGTTAGTTCCTGGTCTTACAAATCAATTTCA
This sequence comes from Conus ventricosus, assembly GCA_018398815.1. Lineage (NCBI taxonomy): Eukaryota > Metazoa > Mollusca > Gastropoda > Neogastropoda > Conidae > Conus > Conus ventricosus. The sequence goes on from CM031604.1 coordinate 67,885,878, forward strand.
TTAGAATCTGAACACATCCAAAATCCATCCATACAAATTAATGCCTAACATGAACAATCAGCACGGTATAGAGACTATTACGGCCACATACTGTGTTTCTATCAGGTATTTTGTGTATCTCCCTCATTTTCCTGTTTTTATTTTAAGATGTGTCGGTCATATATTTTTTCTCTTTAAATAAATATACTGTCTGGTGATCCTGGCCAGAATCGCAAGATAATCCTGTGTAACATGCAATCTCCCTAGTGTCAAATAATAGGCTCATGTGTTCAGTCACCTGTCATTTCCAGATATTGTACTCATACATGTGGCGCTTTGGACACTCACTGCAGATCTCCATAAAATCTTAGCCCTGAAGACATGGACATCAGAATCTTGCACAACGATCACTCTACTGCAGACAAAATCCGTTCTGCTATACTAAGATAAGCTATATGACAGCCCGCTCACTTTTTTCCCCTCAAGGTGAATTTTTTTTTTTCTTTCTTTTTTTTCTTTTTTTTTTCTGTCCCATCTTCTGTATTTCAGTGGCATTGCACTCACGCCACTCATTCCGACCCCCCGTCCACAGCCACAGCCCAGTCAGTCCCACCGCAGCCCCGGCACCGGCAATCCACAGAAGCAGTCAATGTCAAGTTGACAAGAGGCAACCCACCGGAGGAGACACTGCACTGCCACCGAGTTACTTCGGTGGTGTTCATGGTGCCTGTTCTGATCCAACATACGCAGGACACCACCTACTAAGCCCCCTACTGACGACAATAATTACTTGGTCGCGGAGCTGGCGTGAGTGAGCTCTCCTCCGGAGGGCGCCACCACGTCTGTCGAACGACAGCCCCCATAGACTGCTGATACCGGTGACCCTGACGGAACTAAACCAAGGCCACGGACGTGGAGACGTCATCGAAACTGAGGTCACCATGAGAGCTGGGCATGAAGGACCACAGAATTTGAGACATTTTTTATGCTGATCGATAAGAATGAGGATGATTAAGATGATGCTACGGATTTCCATTCCGGTCTGAGACTGCATGACAGGGCTGTACTCTACGCTTCCTTTCATAATATATCCTGGCATCAACCAGGCCCGATAGATACAGATACCTGCAGTATTCGTCAGGAAATTTGAGCAACACTCTCAGAGACGCATGCATTAAGTGGATGAAACTCGACTGTGTGGTCCCAGTCTTCCCAACTGAGCCCGTAGCAAACTCAACTCTGGGTAGGAGCTGGTTGGAGCAGAAAAATTCCAAATGACTCTGATGGGAATCAAACCCACGACCTCCCAGCCGGGAGCCCGCAACGCTAACCACTTCGCCACGGCGGCTGGTCCTCAAGGTGAAATTATACTGGCCACACTAAAGATAACCATCCTGTCCAAAACCATCCTGCAGGCTACAGCTCACAGCAGAGCAAAGAACAAGCAAAAAAAAACTGGAGAGCAACATCAAGGATTGGAGAGGGCTGTCCATCATTTCTCCATTGAATTTCAAGAACCTGGACTGGTGGAAGGCAAACTGCCAGAAGTCTTCATGGTTATAGCATGAAAATTCAATGCTAGGCTATCCGACTTAAAAATCCTCACAGTTCTTTAGGCCATTCTCTGCAATTTTTTTGCCCTTAACTGGAGCATCTCTCCAAGTATTAGGCAGTCAATCAATATAATGGAATTCATTAAAAAAAAAAAAAGTTGATCAATTATCAAACACACTATTTCTAGTTCTACTCCTCACCAAATCACTCATCCACACCACATCAATTATTTGTATCTTCTTTGGATTCCAATCCTTCTTCCTCCCAACAGAGGGACAATATTGGCCAGATTAACACTGGGTTTCTTTCATTTGTCTAGAATTCTCTGACGCGTAAGTGAAATTGTGCTGCAAAGTTGTCAAAGCCAAGTGTCCCCAAAAAAATATTGCTGGGGATTTGCCAAGGGCCACTGCCAAAACCACAACTCTGAAACTTAAGTAGTGCTCTTAACATCCCCGATTCAAAATAAAAAATTAACTGAGGTCTGTGAAGATGAGATCAAAATAAGTTAGATTTTAACATAAATTAGACAAATCTATAACAGTAGGCCTTTGATGTACACTTTTTTTCACTTTTACTTTCCACTGTTCTATGCCCTCTTTGTGGAATTTACTTTCCACTGTTCTATGCCCTCTTTGTGGAATTTATGCTCATTTTGGTTCTCCCTCAGTTTCCCCTTACAACCTCACCCACATGTACACAAGCAGGACACCACCTACTATACCTCCTATTGACTACAGTAATCGTTAAGTTGCTGAAGGAGTAAGTTTTCTCCTATGAAGAGAGACTGCCATCATGTATCTCAAACAACAGTCCCCATAAATCTGCCAATGCCAAAACTATATATTTACAAACTCACCAGAGGCAGGAAAATCAACAATCTGCCAACACCAAACACTATGTAATTACAAACTCACCACAGGCAGGAAAATAACAATCTGCCAAAACCAAAGACTATGCAATTACAAACTCACCAGAGGCACGAAAATCAACAATCTGCCAACACCTGAAGTCTATTCAGTTACAAACTTGCCACTGGTAGGCAAATCAACAATCTGCTAACATCAAAGTCTATGTAGCTACAAACTCGCCACAGGCAGGAAATACAAAATCTGTTAACACCAAAGACTACGTAGTTACAAACTTGCCACTGGTAGGAAAATCAACAACCTGCCAACACCATAGACTATATAGTTACAAACTCGCCACTGGAAGGAAAATCAACAACCTGCCAACACCATAGACTATATAGTTACAAACTCGCCACTGGTAGGCAAATCAACAATCTGCTAACACCTGAAGTCTATTCAGTTACAAACTTGCCACTGGTAGGCAAATCAACAATCTGCTAACACCTGAAGTCTATTCAGTTACAAACTTGCCACTGGTAGGCAAATCAACAATCTGCTAACACCTGAAGTCTATTCAGTTACAAACTTGCCACTGGTAGGCAAATCAACAATCTGCTAACACCTGAAGTCTATTCAGTTACAAACTTGCCACTGGTAGGCAAATCAACAATCTGCTAACACCTGAAGTCTATTCAGTTACAAACTTGCCACTGGTAGGCAAATCAACAATCTGTTAACACCAAAGACTACGTAGTTACAAACTCGCCACAGGCAGGAAATACAAAATCTGTTAACACCAAAGACTGCGTAGTTACAAACTTGCCACAGGCAGGAAAATCAACAATCTGGCAACACCAAAGATTGTGTGGTTATAAACTCACCACAAGAAAAACAACACTGTGGTTACCATAAAACTCAAGCAGGAGATGAAGAACCAAAGAATTTAAGTCACTTTCCTGATTTATGACGATCACTTACAATGAAGAGGATGACAGTGATGCAAGGGAGTTCCAATTTTGTTTGCGACTACATGACAGGGCTCTTGGTGTTTCTTTATTTGTTTTTTTCTTTCTCTTGTCTTTTTCTTTTTTAAACAGTTACCATACCATCACCTGCAGCACTGGTCTGAATACTTAGTGTAATGCTTTCATTCTCAAGAGACCAAACTGTTGAGTGCACTGACTTGACTATATAGTCCTTATCTTCCCATTTGAACACACTCCTCGTACTACACAGAACTTGGGAGCAGTAGCTAAAAAGTCCCACAATAATCTAATTGTACTGTTAGAATCTGAACACGTGATCAGCCTTTGATTACTGATACTAACCGCTGTGGCTGATTCACTCTGTAAATCTGATATTAGGAATATGTACATCAATTATGTATAAAACCTAAAGAAACACACACATATTAAACAATGATAAAAAATATTGATCTTTGTATCCTTCGTCATCACTGATGGTTGTGAAAAAGGTTTCATCAGTTTCTGTGTTTCCGTTAGTTCTCAGTCTTCTTCTCTTACATAAATGCCACAATTTATGAACTGATGTGTCATTCTGCTCAAATGACAGATGACAGATGAAATCCTAAGCCGCTCTTTTGCGCCATCATATTGCTTATACTGTCAATAAGTTTGATGCCATCTTAAGATGTCTGACAAAGTGGAATCAACTCATCATAAATGAAATTCATCTATCTATATGTGACAATACAATAACAATTTTCATATTGATACTTAATGTACAGTACCTCTTTTTCTGTTCTTTTTCGAGTTTTAGTTGCATTGTATAAAATGCAAATAAACGAATCAATAAATGCCACATTTACACTCTCTCTCAAAGGTATCAGGAGGGAAGAGGTGCTGGACCGGAAGGGAATGAGTACGAGAGGAGATGGAAGAACTATATTAATTGTATTCATTTCATTTGAACAGGAAGAACTATATTAATTGTATTCATTTCATTTGAACAATCTCCTCTTTTTATAACGATGGACAGAGAGATGTGAATATCCTTTTATCTTCTGAGCATTTCTCAACTAATGTATCCTTACAACACACAGTCACAGAATAGTGATAATGACAACAGGCAGGTCATGCCTTCATCAATCTTCACATAGAAGTTTGCAACTGGTAACAATTTCATAACCAATCTTTAATCTTAACACTCAGGAAGCCACATCCCTTTTTCAAAAATGATTTTACAACACTTGTATGCACTTGTATGCACAGTCAGTGTGTGTGTGTGTGTGTGTGTGTGTGTGTGTGTGTGTGTGTGTGTGTGTGTGTGTGTGTGTGTGTGTGTGTGCGCGCGTGTGTGTGTGCGTGTGTGTGTGCGTGTGTGTGTGCGTGCGTGCGCACATGTGCATGTCGACCATCCATCCCACCAGCACACAGCAGCCTACTCTCCTGCAAAGGATGGAATGGGAATCACAGCTAGCATTTCTTTTTTAACACCTTCATCCACAGACACAAGCTTGTTTTATAGTCTCATCTGAAGGAAACGGAATGGGCTGAAGTTTGGATTCTGCACAGTGCAGGAGATCTAAGACCTGGCTGTTAAATTCAAGGACTGAAACCAGGACCTTTGTTATCCACAAGCTCACCTAAACTCAGCCATGCCAACTGCAGGATGAATGTTGGGTTTTCTCTGGGTTTTTTTTTTTTTTTTAAGAGAAAGTAAAGCGCACAGATAATCTAGTATGGTATGGAAGCATGCCTTGAAATCAATGCCATGGCTTGATTTTGGTTTGATGTGACCATATGTTTGCAAGCACACACACATTTTCTCTCCGCTCAGCAGAGAAAACATTCCCCATCATATTTTCATCCCCAACCCATATAATTGCAAGTACAACCCAACTGCTCTGGGCTGGTTAATTCTTAGGGCATTCAACAACTTCGCAAGATGCAGATGAGCAACAACAACTAAAAAAATAGACAAAACCCAAATCACTTTTCACAGAAAAGGATATTTCCATTCTGCCACCCTGATGCACAGTTTTCGGATGGGGTTCTTCAAGTCAAACAGAACAGTGCCCGCGCAGGGCGCACATTTTGATTTTGTTGCTTCCTCATGTTGGCTCTCTTCCTTTGCATAGCAGCCGCCCCTGCGGCTGCTGCTAAGGCTGTATTCCAACCAGTACTAAGAGCACGTCCAGATTCAGTTGTGGTTAGCGGGATCCCTGTGAGACCTTGAGTGGTTGTAAAAATCTTAGATGGGGACTGCTGGCTGTTGGATGGAGGGCCCCCGATGGCCTGGGGCCTGGGGTCTGCTCCCTGGGCAGTATTTGCAGAGTAACCTGGGCTTTCCTCACTGCCCCTGACGTCTGCTGGCCGGGGAGCTGGCCGCTCATTGTGACCCCCTGCAACCAACATGAATAAGACATGTGTAAAATTCAAGGTCATTTCTCCTCTTCTCAGTTCATCACATCTCTTTAAAATATGTGCGACGCCAATTGTGATATATACAAAATCAGAATCAGATGCATGTGCATGTCACTTGAGTAATGCCTGTGTGTGTGCATGCGTGCGTGGGTGCATGTGTGTGTGTACACGTGTGCATACACGTATGTATGTCTGCATGTATGTGAATGTGTGTACTTGTGCTTAAATTTCTGTGCTTGTGTGAATCTATGCGTCTTGGTGTGTGTATGCATGTGTGCATCATGTGTGTGTGTGTGTATGTGGTGTGTGTGAGAGAGAGAGAGTGTGTGTGTGTGTGTGTGTGTGTGTGTGGTGTGTGTGTGTGTGTGTGTGTGTGTGTGTGTGTGTGTGTGCATGCGTGAGTGTGTGCATGTGTGCGAGCGTGCATGAAGTTGGGTGTGTGTCTGCATGTGCATGAAAGGAAGCATGCATGCCTTTATGTGTGCATATGTTTATCTACGACCATATGCAAGCATATATATATAATATGCATTCAGAGAAATACTTAGATTTGGTTCAACTGACTATGTCTTTCAACCTGAATATCAGATTATCAATGGGTCATTTTCAAGGGCAACAGTTAATGTAAAGTATTAACAACTTTTATTGGTTTTAAGTCACTTTCATGAATACTTCAACAGATCCTTCATGTTGTTATATCATATACATAGTAACATACAGTGAGACAGATGTATCCACATCATATTTCGTCTGTAGCTATATGGATTCATGTCAGGGGTACAATCAAAGAGAGAGAGAGAGAGACAGACAGAGACAGAAATATAGACACACTCCGACAGACAGAGACAAAGAAAGACAGAGAAAGATAAAGACAGAGACAGAGATATGGACAAACAGAAAGAGACAGATACAGTTAGTCAAAAACAGACAAACAGGGCATGCAATGATAATGCTTATAATATAATGCACACCTATTGCAAAACTTCAAGGGCAGAAAAATTCACAGACATATACAGCAAATATCTCCCATGCCAGGCTAGTCTGAGAGAACATACTGGTGTTCTTTGTACTGCTCATCGATCAAGTCTTCACTTTTCCATACAAATACTTAGAACACAGTTATTGAAGGCAAGCATCTTTGGTCTCTTTGTTAGCAGTATATGACATGATCAGAAACGGGGAAGAAAAAAAAAGAGCAGGCTGAATTTGAAGAACACGACAAATACTGCTTCACTGTGTACAACTAGAAGACGAACTCTTGCACGTAGAGTAAAAAATTGAAGTTTAAGTCTCAAGTACGGGAGAAAAAAAAAAAGAGCAGGCTGAATTTGAAGAACATGACAAATACTGCTTCACTGTGTACAACTAGAAGACAAACTCTTGCAAGTAGAGTAAAAAAAAATTGAAGTTTAAGTCTCAAGTTCAGTATCGCCCAACGGACCACACAAGGCCCTTCAAGGTTTTTCACTCATGTGGAAAGAGGGAAAGATGCAGAAAAGGAGGAAGGGAAGGGTGTGGGGTGGGGGTGGAGAGAGACAGAGAGAGATACTGATAGGTTGACTGACAAATAATCTTTACTCCCAAGGGTAACAGATTTATAAGCAGATGCTGTTTCCCGTCTGGCCCTCGTCCCTTCATGAGCTAAGGATACTAACACAGAACACTATTTCACAATACAGAACTAAGTATTGAAGGATACTAACACAGAACACTATTTCACAATACAGAACTAAGTATAACAAGAACTGTGTTGATTCATATTAATAGCATTAAGAGAAACACAGGCACTAAAAGTGTCTGTCACACCAACACAGACACAGAAACACAGACAGACATATATATATAATATATATATATATATATATATATATATATATATATATATATATATATACACACACACACACACATACATGTATACATACATATATATATATATATATATATATATATATATATATATATATATATATATATAATATACATATATTCAACACTCTTGTTCATATAGCAAGACTGGTTTTTAAGACAGTGAGGAATAGGAGAAAATGTTAGTTAATGGTTAAGGGTGGAGCGAGAGAGAGACAGAGAGACAGAGGGAGAGAGAGAGGGAGAGAAAGAGAGATGGAGGGAGAGAGAGAGGGAGAGAGAGACGGAGGGAGAGATTCAAACATGCGTTGATATTGTGGAAATAAAAAGGAAAGAAACAAAAAGTAGAAAGCCAAAATAGAAAAAATCAGAAAGGAGAAAAAACAAAACATTGTCCATCCTCCCGCCTCCCACCCCCATCCTCTCCACACCCCAAAACGTACATACATATGATTACATGAGCAGCTACATAAGAATAGCAGTTGTGTCAGTCAAGTCATCAAGTATTCTATCAAGCACTCCAATATGAGTCATTGACCACTCTTTTTCATACACTATATCTTACAAACAGTGATGGTGTTAACTGGTAACTGCCCCGTAAAATACTACTTCCAAAGTAGAATGCCAAAATCCTTTTTAGCTACTAGTCCTACAGACCAATTCATTTTGCTAAAACCGGCAGCTAAGAACAGAGGTTTTGTCAGAATGAAATAAAACCTATCCATTAATTTTCAAGTAGTGTGTACTTCATGGTAAATGAACTCTTAAATCCATCACTTTGGGGATAGTTGCAGTTTGTAAATCTGAACATTAAATCACATTTATGCCCACATCAGACACTGCATGGTTCAAAGACATCTGCTCCTCATTCTCTGAAGAGAAAGCACTACAGTTAGCCAGCAGTGATTTTTGTTTTAATTCTAGATCTTATCCTGCTAAGAAAACCCAACAATCAATATTTTCCTTCTCAGCAAATGAGCAAAACCAAACTCTGTCAGCATGGAAAATATAATACAAGTCAAGATTGGAGTCTTCTGTCAACTTTAACAGATCTAGCAACGTTTTAGTCTTCTAACCAGTCTCCATGACCAGTACGTCAATCACCCTACCATCTAAGTGAAAAAGAACCTATATCATGATACTGTCACTGGTTTTTCTTTACCTGGGACTGGTTGTGACACTGGTTATTGAGTGACTGTGCAGTGTAGTCAGTGTTTGGACTGGTTTGCAAAATTCCCAGTGCAATTTCTGACAAATTTACACAAAGCTATACCATCCAGGTTCAGACACTATACTCTACACACTAATACAAAGCTCTATTCTTTAGTTTCTTTGACTCAGGTCTTATTCTTCTCTCTCTCTCTCTCTCTCTCTCTCTCTCCTCTCTCTCTCTCTCTCTCTCTCTCTTTCTCTCTCTCTGGGGTGGGGTGGAGGTGGAGTTAAGGGTTTCTTTTGTTTTAAGGATGGTAGTGAGAAAAAGGACAATTGTGTCGACAGGTACCAAAGAAGAATGGGGACAAAATTATTTACAAACAATTCAATATGTACATCATTACATGTCTTAAAAATCTAAAACACCACCATCACAAAGTACATCCAATTCCAGCTTACGTATTTGAAAAAAAAACACTGATAAAAAGAAGACAAAAAAAAAGAAGAAAAATAGAAAAAAAAAAAGAAATCTACTGTGATCCAGCCCCCCCCCCCCCCCCCCCCCCCCCCCCTTTCCCAATTCTATTTAAAGTGACAAAAGATTTGTTGGTTTATGACACATTTTACAGCATAAGTAAAGAATTTGGAAACTGCTGAAAGAAAAGATGTTTTTTTCCATCAAATATAATGATACCATGAATCATTCTCAATTAGCACTACATATGGTATCCCAAACACTGAGGACATGGTGCAAAAGAAACCGCATCAACATGATAAGAACTAATCTATCAAAACTTTTAACTTTTTTCTTTCTTCTTTTTGGCAGGACTCATCCCCACACCCCAATCACACAAAAAAAAGTTTTCCAGATAACAAAAAAAGGTGGGGTGTCAGCAAAAAAAAAAAAAAAATCCCATCCAATAATGGTGTGACTTGAATATGAAATCATTCTTTTAAATTCCAAAATAAAGATTTATACTGGTAATAATGAACATGAACTGAAACTTTACACCTAGAACAGAAACAAAATCATCGACTTAGTGAAACCATGACAAGAATACAAAAATTATAGTAAACGTTGGAAACATTCTTATGTTCCCAGAAAATGGTTATTTGATTCTTTTTTCTTTTTCTTTTTTACCATTTATTTGTATGTTTGAGACATGGTTGAGCAAGTACATCATGCTCTTTCATACACTTTGACCTCATGGCTACTACAGAACTAATCTGATTCATTTATGGTTTGAGCATGTAAACTGGGATTTAACATTCTATTCAAATGCTTTTGTTCTTGTGGAATTTCTGTTATAATAAACATTTAAGCATTAATATATGGAGTCAGTGAATTACAATTATTATATAAAAGCTCGGCTTGTACGTCCTGTGCACAGTCAATCTCAAGTTTCTTGTCAATCTACAGTCAATCTCAAGTTTATTGTCCATCTCAAGGTGGTTAGTGTCAATCTCAACTTGATTGCCTAGTATCTTATGAGTGCGAGTAGCCCAAACATATGCATTACTTTGCTACTTAAAACCAGAAACACGCTTCAAATAAATACATTACAAGATTAGTCTTGAAGATAGCAAACAGGTTACGATGGGTATTTTACATTATGCTTAGTTTTGGGAACGCTGACCGACTCTTACCACAGCGGATTGCCATACATGCACATTCACTGTCGTCTGCTACTGAAAGCGTTATCATACAGTTATCAAATGAACTCACTACATGCTGTGTGACAGCCTTTTAATGTTTATATCAATGTCATAAAATGAATACATGAACACGAACAAATTCATTCCACGGGCAGTGCTGCATTTGTACAATACTGCCATGTTCGTAAGCATGACAAGTCACAATCATGTCTGCGACTGCTGAGGCAGCCACCCAGAATCGTAGCAGACGGCATCTCAGTCTCTGGCCCGGCGCATTCATATTTGGTTGAAAAAAGAAACAATGAGGAAAACAATTTCACAAACCTGTTGGCGATGAGGCCATTTTTAGGAACACACAGATTAGGATGTTCCTGGGAAAAGCACTCCTCTTATCCCTCGTTTTCGTCCATTTTTCCAATAAACCCACAAAATTGATCATCCATCCGGGGACTTCGGTGCCGAACCATTCTACTGAGCTTACTGAACGAGCTCGATTCTGAGATTGGGTTCAGACGACGTTGCGCTTTTCCAATTTTTTTTTATGAAAAAGAAACAAATGGGCAATTTTGGTTGGGATAAACAGCTTTTTTTTCCACAATGTTATTTTTCTTTGAAAGAACAACACGTTTATTTTTGCCTTTTTTTTTTACCCGTCACATAAACCTCTTTTTTTTCAAAAATGCATTTTGCATTCAGGTAACTGCATTTGAAGTGTTTGAGCATCAATAATTATTATTCAATGGCGAAAGTTAAATATGCAGATAATTTCAATTATAATCTTAATAATAACCAATTGGTTATGAACAGCATGATAACTGCCATATTTAATTCTCTGCGAGCCTAAAATGGCGGCCAAGTTTATCGATCGACCTGTATTATTTCCAACAATAAAGTAGACAACCTGAACATCTGTACAGTGCATAACTTTTGTGGAACACAGCGAAGTATCTTGTGCTATGATTAGAGACGGATCAATGATATCGGCACATGCGCTTGAAATTTAACATGCGGGGCATTTGTAATGGGATGCTCGTGTTTTCGGTTTTACTAGTGTTGCGAAGGTAGGTATGCAGGTCAGTCCACAAAACGCCACATCTGTCATAGCTATGAAACGACAGTACAATGAGTGTTAAAGTAAAAAATAATGTAAGAAAAAAAGTTTTGGACAGGCGGCTAACAAGGTTATTGCTGGCTCAAAGCAGTGTTGTTTCAGGCTAAACTCTTTAAGATCACTGGCAGAACTGCTTCTCTTCAGGGAAGCCCATATCATGGAGACTGACACAAAATACGGGGGAGGGGTGGTTATAAACTGGGTCATGGCAGTTAATTGTCCCAAGAGATTTATTCTTGGCATTCCAAATTAAGGAAACGGTTGATAATAACGCCCAACAGCCAAAATAGATTAAAGTATCAACAGCCAAAATAGATTAAAGTATATATGCCAACAATGACAATTGACAAGATTTGCTCTGCACATGAAATGCTCACTGGAGAGTTAAAAAAAAAAAAGTAAGATTTTCCGTCATAGAGCCAAAATATATTAAAACATGCCAACAATGACAGTTGACATGCTCTACACATGAGATGCTCATCGGAGAGGGAAGAAAACGGCAGATTTTCCTTTAGTTTATAAATGGAGAACAGGAGAATGCGACTTCACTGCTGGACACTGGTACAATCTATCAACCATGATTTTTATTAGGTTTCACAAGATGAAGGTCAGGTTAGGATTAGGTCATGTAGTCCAGACTTGGGAGAGTCTTCTGTCGGCCCTGAATTACTGACATTTGCTGTCAGGTGGGTTATAAACAACATGAATTGAGAGTCTTCCTTTCTCTTACTGTTTCCCATTTGTAATGCATGAAGATGCTGCTGAGAGGAAAAGGGAGAGGCTCTATTGTTTCTGCGCTAACCTAGCACAATGCCTATATGCCCCTTTACACTTGTAGAACATGCCTTGTTATAGCAAGAGAACACTCTGGTGAGGTTCTGTTGTGGGAAAAACTGGGGAGGACAGAGGTGTGAGAGCGAAAAAGGGAAGAGGGAAGTGTAACAGATCCACTGCTGACACCTTTTTGTCGATAAGAGTTAAAAAAATCAGTTAATGGCGAAGTGAAGAGAGCATATCCATTTATCTGCCAGAAGGTACAGTTGTTCTGGCAATCAGATAGGTGGGTATTTCGAGCCCTGGTGCCTATCGTATGCCATGTCAAACTAAAGGTCTGTGTTTCTACGAGATTTATATATATATATATGTGTGTGTGAAAAAGAAAATGGAACAACATTTCATCCACAGAGTAGCATGATAATGTGAACTGAAGAAGAAGACACTTGGTATATGTTAGCCAGATAAGTTGACTCTTGTTTCATGTTATGTGCACCATTGTCCCAGTGATGGTTTTGACACAAGGTCTGTTCATCACTCTCTCCTCATTGATGCTAACACGATTCTGGTTTGTGCCGCCTTTCCTTCGAAAATGATTTATAAATTCTGTACATTAGTGTCACTCCATTCTTGCCTGCCTACCCATATACTCCTCAACACTCTGCACAGGCTCGAAAGTGCTAATGCTGGTTAGCTGCAAAGTGAGGTGACTGCAGGCGGAAATTGAAACAAATTTTAAAAGGAATTTGAAATAACTCCGCCAGTTAACACATGGACAAACAAATTACGAGACAGAACATGACACATTTCAACTTTTTAGATCTTCTTCAGGTAAGAAGATAGATAACACTCAGGATGACGAAAATGAAGAACAAGCAAAAAAAAACCCCACCAACAGTTGGGCCAATGAAAATGAAGAACGAACAATCACTTGTTCATTCTTCATTTTCGTTGTCCTGAATGTTGTTTAAATCTTTCCTAATGAGGACCCAAGAGGTCAAAACGCATTATGTCTTGTTTTGTCATTTGTTTGTCCATGTTAACTGGCAGAGTTATTTCAAATTCCTTTAAAATTTGCTATGCTGGTCATCCAAGCTCAATCAAGTTACACCTCTTCTGCAAAACAATCCCTCTTCTGCACCCACAGATTTGATTATAAACTTTCTATTCTCTTTGCTGTCATCTCTGGATTTGTTCCTGACTACCTGAGTGTAAGACAGGTTTTACAAATCTCTTCGATTAATTCTGTAGTAAATGACATGACATAATGTTTGCAGGATTGTGCATGGAGTGAATGAACATGGGAAAAGTTTGGACTGTTTGCATGCTATATTCTTCCAGTACACATAAGATAAAATCTGCATGATGATAAACTGAAAGAGTTGGTCGCAGCATCATTTTGTGAAGTGCAATGAGTAGGTCTCTTGGACGTGCGCTTAACAAATATAGCAGATTATAGGGTTTGATGGTGAGCAAGGTTGTTGGGAAGAGTGGCTGCCTTGATGATCAGCTGCATGAGGAAATATCAAATGGACTGATGGAAGAGAGGTGGTGGCAATGGGGAGCAAGGAATAGTGTCACAAATGTAAGATTTGAAGCTTTGATCAACTTCATTGTGACATGCTGATGATACTTCAATGGGGAGCAAGGAACGGTGTCACAAGTCAAAATTTGAAGCTTTGATCAACTTCTTTAAAACACTAATGATACTTCAACAAGCGTCTCAGTCCCAGAGGTATGAGCAACCACTGCCCTGTCTTAGATGTCTTTGCTTTAAGCATTTCCACCTTTCCGGATCCTCCACAGAAAGACTTGGCTGGGCAGACCCCGCCTCATTGCAAGAAGGTGGATGGCCCTCTCCTGGTTCCCTGACCTCACCTCTCTGACTCATTTTCCTCCCCTGCTATTAACACCTGCACAGACCTCTTATGACAGCCTCAGACTGGCATCCTTCTGTCAGCCCTTTCACCTGAACGCTTGTCTCCCTCGTGGGACCTGCTGCAACCATCCACATCCTGGTCCATGCCAACCCCACTGGGACACAGGCCCTTTGCAAGCTCCTTGGTGTCCTTGGCTTTGAGAGCGCCTCGCAGATCTGCAGTTCCTGGCAACTGCTTCACATTGGTCAAGAACAGAGTCGGATTAAGATTACCACTGGCACAAGTGGATAGCTTGTGTGCTAACAACTTCATTCAGCTGACCCAACAGTCTAACATCCAACTAGGGAACTTCCTTTGCCACTAAACACTGTTGCAGAAACAGCCAGCTCCATTAGTAGTTACCAATCAATGACCTGCATCACTCTGCCAGCAAGGTTCTTTTCGGGTTGCTTTCATTCTTCATGAAATCTCATGGAGGGCTGCGCACAGGAGGCCAGTATCCCATAGCCAGTTCCCTACATTAATTTTTTTTGTCCTTGATTTTCTTTGAAAACCTCCCTACCAGTCACTTTCCTCCACTTCTGTCAACTTTCTTCCTAAAGACGGCTTTTCTATTTACTTTTGCACCCACCTGGTGTTGCATTGAAATCCATGGTCTCAGCAGCCATTCATGGGAAATATTGCCTTCCACAGCAATAAATAGGTCACCCTATATTTTTTGCCACAGTTCTTTGCCAAAAATCAGGAGCCGGACACTCCCTCAGCTTCCCTTTGGATCAACGTTCTGGCTATACCATCCTTGGCTAGGAAGAAGGGAATAGGGCAAGGTGGTTGGATTTTGTTCTTCCAGGTACCTGTTCTGATACCAAGAGAGGTCCTGGCAGCAGCACTTTTCCCAGCATCACCTTCATATCTCAACAATCACAACAAGGAAATCTCTGTTGCACCATTCCAGAAAGCTCACCAGGACTATCCGAAGGGCAACATAATCACAGGCTCAGGCTGACATTAGCAGTCTAAGCCTGAGAGCCTAAAGATCCCTTCATCAACTTTTACTTAGTAAGGGATATCAATATGACCAAGACTGATGGCTGCAGGGGCATCTCTTTCAGTGATGCTAACTCATCCATATCCATCCTTACTCTTGCCCTGCAAACCATTTGGGCAATTCGCCCTCGTCCTATTTGAATTGTGCAAGGGATTTTTCCCCCTCTCATATTCCCTGTTACGGCTAAATTTACTCAACATGTCATACTCATAGTCTCTCCATCCTTCTCCTATAGTATTTGATTTTGCTACAGTCCACTGGTGTACTTTACTTTCACCACAGAAGGAGAAGGAAGCAGAAGAGACTCCACGCTTTTTGCTCAAGACAGAAAATGGTGAGAGGGTTGCCTGCACACTAAAATAGCCTCAACATTTGCCCAGCAAGTGCTGAACCTTGCAAGATATGATAAGCATATATAGAGCCAAATAGGGAGAATGAGGGAAAACTCCCCATATTTGAATCTTTGCACTTGGGTGACGGCACTGCCTCACATGGAAGACAATTGTCATGGGTGTACATGAAAAGTACTTGTTCCTGTGCCTGGTCTTACATCTCGGTAAACTGGTAGGATTGGTAGGGTGTTTTTGCAGGTGGGTTTGTGCTCAGCTCCAATGGAGTATTCTTCAATAGTTCTGGACCCCTAAACCGCTGCAGACATTACCAACGTTGAAAAAAATATATGGTACATGCTGCCCTCATGGTGGCAAGTGGCCTGCTCTGTATCCCACGAGAGACCAGAGCTGCTCTGCAAGCTTAATAGTGTTCAGATTCCATATCAGAGAAGTTCCCTTCAACACACTTCACTCAGCCCAATTACAAACTCATTTGCAAGAACAACCTGCCAGTCCTGCCAGCTGACCTTCCTCTTTCCTGCTGCTGCATGTGTGATCAACTACAGGAAGAACTCATTCATTCTGCATGAGTGAGTTGAAGGTTGTGTTATGGACTGCCCACACTGAAAAACTTTAAAACGTGGATTTGGAACATTTCCTCCAGAATGACACTTCCCTTCCCCATCCACCTTCCCTCTCTTCACCTTCTTCCATTCTCTTTCTCTCCTTATACATCCCCATTTACAAAATTATCATCTAGCCAGAATCTGGGACATTGCTTCAACGACATTGAAAGTGTGAGAGTCATACTAGCCAGGGCAGCTGTGAAGGACCTCAGAAAGTGTGTGGATGTGAACAACAGGGCCATCACACCCAAGGTACTAAAAGAACAATGGTCAATAAAATCAACAGCATGACTTCTGGTCACACTCACTCATGTTCTTCACCAGGCAATGTATCCATTTTGACAAGCGCACCAATGAAAGCGGCTTTTTGCCTTCAGTAATTCACATTTTGAAATACCAAGGAAAATGCTTAGTATCATTGCGTTGCATGCTTGAATCATGGTGCTTCCAAGTGGGTGTGGGACAACTCCACCATATCCCACAGAAACCCATGCAGCATAATTTACATCTGGGAAAAACGAACAGAAACAACCTGAACAGCATGTACCCACTGTACAAATGATGTTCTGCAACTTATCGTATTCTGCAACCTATCGAATTATCAAGATGTCAGGCAATGGTAGGACATGCGATTCTTGTGTCATCCATGGTTGGGTTGGTTTTGTTTGTTTGTTTTTATAGTAAATTCAAACTATTAAAACATTTTGATTGATTAAATAACCAAGGTTCATGCTTCTCACAAACTGGAACTGAAAGCTTCAGCGTTACTGTAATTTTCACACACACACACACACACACACACACACACACACTCCCTTGGACCTTTATTTTCTCCCTCATACGTGCACATTGGCAATAGGTTTTGTGTTTCGCTTTTTTAATAACAAAGAAGTGAATGACCTTCAGTAGATAGATTCATCTTGGTTACTTCCGACTGAAATTAAAATATCAAAGTTTTATGGGTGGGTACAACTGTCAACAGGATGGGTAGTATGCATGCAGCCTTGGTTGTCACCGTCAAGGGATGTGGGCGATTGCACGGATGTTAAAACAAATGTCTGTGGGGCGATTGCCCAAAGCGCTTGAACTAGGGGAGGTAATCTTTGGTAGTGGGGAAATGATTTGTGTTTCCAGAGTAATGTCCCTGGAGAGGGGCACCGGACCATGGAATAATTAAAAGCTCTGAAGAAAAGGAATGCGAAGTTGGTTCTGTCCTTTGGCAAGTAGCACTAAATATCTGCAGGCATACTCTGTCAGATAGCGTTCAATAAGCAAACATTTTGATTACCATCGAAACAAAAGGAACAGCTGTTAATGGGTAAAGAAAACGATGCGCGACACCAATCCGGCCATGACGACCACAGCCCAAATGTAAACAACGAAAACTAAGGAGAGAGACAGAAGAGAAAAAAGAAAAGAAAAGAATGAAAGAAAAAGAAAAACTGTATCCTTGTCGACAATACCATTAGCGCTGACCCTCGGCTATTTATAAACAGGAAAGAAAGGACAGAATAGATAATTTGGAAGAGTCCATCCGACCGTGTGCCCGAGTGGTCCTTAACTTAGATGCTCCCGCGTCTTGCGACGCATGAGGCAGCCAAAGCGCTCCACCTGATAGCGTTCAATCAATCAACCAAACAATCAATCTCTCTCTCTCTCTCTCTCTCTCTCTCTCTCTCACACACACACACACACACACACACACACACACACACACACACACACACACACACACACTATTAGGTTTGTGTAATACAGCTCAGTCCCTTCCACCCCCTTTCCCCCCTCTCTTTCATTCTCCCCTCTCCTGCTGTTAATCCTCTTTCACACAATGCCATTCTCATGCTGACTGCGGTCAACGAAGCATTGTTTTGTGCCTGTTTTATCTGTTGTTTGTCAAGTTACGTCTGAAGAAGACGTAACTGTCGAAAATTAACTTTTCTGTGGTGCAACGACATAAATGTGCCTTGATTTTACCGCCCCTTGTTTTGTGTCGGCGTTCATGTATTCGCTTTTTCTAGTCACGCTGCAGTCTGTTTCCCTTTCCTTACCACAACAGAGACGTGCAAGCCATGCGAGACATTTTGAAAAAGGAATAAAAGCAGAACAATGGTTAAGTGTTGCCAGCAGGAACAGATACGGCTCAAGCGGTTACTCAAACGGTGCTTTAAGGTGCTTTTCCTACCGGTCCGCC
>CM031604.1:67909289-67924289 GCA_018398815.1 Conus ventricosus
AAATGAACATTCTGACTTTCAAATGGAATGGGAAGTTTGAAAATAAAGATTAAAAACTTTTTCTATGAACTATAGTAAACACAAAAGTATGGTAAGAAAAAATACGTTGATAGATTTATATAATAAATTAAACGAGGTAGATGTTCAGCTTTCATCTGAGCCAGACTGTATTCTGGCGCAGAGTGAACGCACACATTTGGCACAGAAAATTGAAATACTGGAAAATTATAAGGCACGTGCTGCACAGGTCAGAGCAAGAGTAAAATGGGTAGAAGAAGGGGAGAAAAATACAAAATATTTTCTCAGTCTTGAAAATCAAGAGCTAATTCTAAAATAATGGAAGGTGTTTTAGATAAAAATAATGTATTAAGAACTAATCAGACCGAGATATTAAAAGTTCAAAAAGATTTCTTTGCTGGTTTGTACACAAAGAAACTGTCATATGCTAACATGTCTGAGCAAATAGATAACTTTTTGGCAGACGCAAGTGTTCCTCATATTTCTGAGATTCAGAAAATTAGTTGTGAAGGTACGGTGACAGAAGACGAACTCCTTGACGCACTAAAAAATTTAAATAATGGAACATCACCAGGTTGTGGACGGTATTACGGTCGAGTTTTTTAAAGTCTTCTGGCAACACATAAAACATTGCTCACTCTGACTTTTAACGCCGCTTTTGATAAAGGATCACTTTCACCTACACAAAGAAAAGCAGTTATTACTTTATTACATAAAGGTAAGGATCTACGAGGAATGAGTTAAAAAACTGGAGACCTATATCTCTGACAAATACTGATTATAAACTCTTGGCCAAATGCTTAGCTAACCGTTTGGGGCAGGTAATACAAGATGTTGTTGACGAAGATCAAGTGGGGTATATTAAAGGGCGGCACGTAGGGACATTAGTTAGGCAAATTGATGATGTAATTGAGCAACTGAATGCAAATAATAAACCTGGTGTGCTACTCAGTATTGACTACACTCAAGCATTTGATCGTATTTCAAAAGACTTCATGATAACCGCATTTAAAAAATTTGGTTTCGGGATGGATTTTATTAAATGGGTTGAAGTAATAATGAAAAATACTACGAGTTGTGTGAATTACTGTGGCTGGATATCGACTATTTTCCGGTAGAAACAGGAATTCGTCAAGGTTGTCCATTTTCCCCGTTGGCCTTTGTAACTGCTATAGAAATTTTTAGCAATAAAAATAAGAAACTGTCGTAATATTAAAGGGATTGATTTATGGAGATCTGGTAACAATGTTTTGGCTACTTTAATTAAACTTGCACTTTATGCGGATGATATAACTTTTTTTCTGAAGGATGAGCATGACATGCTGCATGCACTCAACATATTATTTGACTTTTCATTGTTTTCAGGATTGGAGATAAATCGTCACAAGACAGTGGCAATGTGGTTAGGAAGTAAAAAACATTGTGAAGATGCATGGTATGGAATTTCTTGGAAAAACAGATTAAAAATTCTTGGAGTTTATTTTGTCAGTGATAGATGTGCTTCTTTGGTAATGGAAAACTGGCTGCAAAGAATCGATAAATACATAAAAGAATTATTCATTCTTGGGAAAAAACGAAATTTAAGTGTAATGGGTAAAGTACATATTATTTAAAGACATTTTTGATATCTCAATTAGTCTACGTCATGCAGGCGTTAGTAATTCCAGACAATGTGCTTATAGAAATCAATAGAATACTTTTCAGGTTTCTATGGCGTAAGCAAAACTGTAATAAAAGAGCGTATGAAAAGTTAAGAGAAATATTATGTGTAAAGAATTTGAACAGGGAGGTTTGAAAATGATAGATGTCAGACAAATGCAGTCAGCGTTTCTTCTGCAATGGGTAATACGTTTGTGGAGAGCCGGAGAAAATGAGAGTGGTCCTTTATTCCGAAAAAGATTTTTGCTCCGTTTGGCAGTAATTACGTGTGCTTCTATGCAAATGTTAATAGTGCTGTGCTTAAAGGTTTACATTTAGTTAATTCTTTTTTCTGGAAAACAGTGTTAAAAACATGGTTAGATCTTAATAAGCATGATGGATCTTTAGCATGTTCTTCTCTTTTGTGGAACAACTGTGGCATTATATATCGGGGAAATGTTCTTTTCTTTCCGATTGGATTCGAGGTGGTATACTGATAGTTCAGGATATGTTTGGTGCCAATGGAATGTTATCTTTGCCTGAAATATGTAATAGGATTGGAGACTCACCCTCCAGAACACTCGAATATAATGTAGTAACCGCTGCTGTCCGACACTATGTTTCAAGTATAAGTGAAGAAGATCAGTATAACAGTGTTTTTTCAGATCCCCTCTCTTTTGTGGTAAGAAATTGATAACCTGTAAAGAATTTCGGAAAACAATAGGTATGTTGCAAAAATCGGAACCTGTGCCTTTAGCTTTTGGAAAAACAAATTTGGTATAGAATTAAACAAGAATATTTGGCAGATCCCTCGTTTGTGTACAAAAGAAACACGATTGAGAGTGCTGCAGTGGAAAATTTTGCATAACATTTATCCCACTAATATTATGTTATGCAAGATGAAATACGTGATGATAAAAAATGTTCTTATTGCACTGACGAAATCGATTTTATCGAGCATTTCTTCTATGAATGTCAACTGTTAGATTACTTCTGGAAATACATTTGTCAATTTATACTAGTACAGTGCGACATTAATGTATCCTTATCTCTGGTTGATGTTCTGTTTGGAAAGCAAAAGAGCATCGATATCGATGCAGTGAACCCAAAGAAATTAATTATATAATTTTGATAGCAAAAATGTGTGTAAGTATTGCTAAAAAGACTGAATCAAAATTACCAATGTCCATGATATTTGAAAATCAGTTAAGATATCGGAAAATTTAGCATAAAATCACATACAAAGGAAAAGAAAAACCTACTGCGAATGCCTTCTGGAACAGAAAGTTTGGTATTGACTTAGACAAATCCACATGGTGTCGAGTCACAGACGTTACAAAAGAGGTAAAACTTCGAGTTCTCCACTGGAAATACGACACAATATATATCCTATAATATCATGCTTAGTAAAATGAAATAAAAGAGTCAAACAAATGCTCGTACTGTCCTAACACAACTGATTTCATTGAACACTTTTCTGTGAGTGTCCAATCGTCAACAATTTTTGGAGATTTATTGAGCAAAAAATTTACTTAGAAACACATGCTCATATTAAATTATCAAACACAGATGTATTGTTTGGCATCAGTAAATCGATTGTTTCGAAGACAAATTATCAATGTATCAATTTTATCATATTATTGAGTAAAATGTGTATTAGTATTTTCAAAAAGAGGAAACGGGTATCCCTCTGCAATAATTTTTGAGAAAGTGTATAATGTCCGAAGGGGGGTGTAAAAGGAAAACTTCCCTGGGTGAGCGAGAGAGTGTGAGTCTCAATATGCTTGGTGGGAGGGGGGGGGGGGAGGGGGGAGGGAGGAGTGAAGGAAAAAAATACATTGTTCATGCGTTTAATATGAAAGAGGTGTGGGAGAGGGGGGGGAGAGGATCTCTGCGGGAGAGTTGCGGGGTAGGGGAGGGGGAGGGTCGGTTGTCTGGGGCGGGGGGACTGGAGGGGGGAGGGGGAGTGAGGGAATACAAATATGCTGTTGTCTCACTTCCTGGATTTCCTCGTGTCTTCCTTGCGGACCTTTCATTTCGCTGTAAGGTTGGCTTCATCGGGGAACATCCAATTGGTGAGACGACACATAACAGGCTTCTTAATTATCTTCTACGACTCGTTTCTTCCTACCTGTCTGTCTGCTCTTTGTCTGTCTGACGGTCTGTCTGTCTGTTGCTCACCACCGCCGCCGCCCCTCTCTTTTTTTTTTTTTTTCTTTTTCCGGGGGATGGTGGTGGTGGTGTGTGGTGTTGTGAGTATTGCTCACGCACTTCGGTGAGAGATTGAGGGGAAGGCCGGAAAATTTGGACCAAGATATCCTTTCAGGTGTGCACAAAAACGGGATGGGGGGGGGGGGGGGGTGATGGACGTTTTGGGAGGGGGGGGGGGGGGACGATAGGGAGAGGAAAGAAAAACTCCTAAGTCTTTTTCATGCGTATAGGCTTTCCTTGTCTTCCTTGTCTTTCTTTTCGCTATAAGGCTGGCTGTATCGCGGAATAGCCAATTGGTAAGACGATTTGGAACAATTTTACATTTATTGCTACGATGCCCTCTCTTTCTGTCCGCTTGTCTGCCCTCCTCTCTCTCTCTCTCTCTCTCTCTCTTGCTCTCTCTCTCTCCTCTCTCTCTCTCTCTCTCTCTCTCTCCTCTCTCTCTCTCTGTCTCTCCCCTGTCTCTCTCTCTCTCTCTCTCTCTCTCTCTCTCTCTCTCTTGGAAAAAATGAAAGAAAAAAAAAATAATTAGGTCTACTGTTTAACTCATGTTGTTTTCTTTGTATAAACAGCACAATATCAGCGTGAGAGTGCCAGTACACCACACATTAGAACATAAACAAACCAGACACTTTGTATCAAACGCAAAAAACATTAAAATCAGCAAAAAGATGTACATTTTTAAAGAACATACAGACGATGCATGGAGTGAAAGAGATGGTTGGAGGTAAAAAAAAAAAAAAAAAAAAAAAAAAAAAAAACTAGTAGTGGAAATTGTTTCTTTTTTTCGATTTTTGTTTTTTTGGCAGATGAAGAGGACAGTGTGAAGCACCAAAAAATGAAGAGGTGGATTTTGGCATTAGGGGGAAAAAAAGAAAAGAAAAAAAAAAAAGAACAAAAAAAAGAAAAAAAAAGAAAAAAAAGAAATCACCGCCTTAGGTGCTCCAGTGATCCGATAAACTGATGCCACAAAAAAAAAAAAAAAAAAAAAAAAAAAAAAGGAAAAAAAAAAAAAAAAAAGATGCTACAGTACAACGTACCCAGTAATGTAAGAACACTGATACCATATTAAAATACCGCCATTGTTGTAGTCCATGGCTGATTGAACATAATATTTCGAGTCTCACCGCGCGGCTTTTTTATGCAAAGCATGATCGAAGTCATCTTTGATCAGTCTTGAATTTATTTCTTACTTTTCTCCAACCGTTTTGGCTGGTTTGTCTATCTGTTATTAAGACTGCGCAACAAACACGGAGTCCGTTTGGGGAAAAATTGATAGTGAAATATGGATCGAGAAAGAACACATTCAATTTTTGGTGTGGATCCGTCATGTCGTTCGGGATCCAAGGGCGAACCCAAGGTCTTTTCCGCACCAATTCCGTGAAAACTGCTGGATCAAACATGGATCCTGTAGTCTGTTCACATCACTGATAACACTTCCCGTCACTGAAAACGAACACTGTCAATAGCGGATCCACAATCGCTTGTACCCTAACAAGGTATGTGCCCTCCTGAGTGCCCCAGAAGTCCCTATCTAATCATAACTGAGAGGTGATCATTTCTTGATTGTCTTGAACGTGATTAAGGCCTTGCAACAGGGTATCTAAATAAATACTGTGCACGGGTACACTGACGCTTGTAAGCATACATTAAACATCCATCTGTTGTAGGTAAGGAAGGTGCAATGAATAGTAAGTTGTTTAGAAGCAGTTAAAAGAGTAAAAGTTATTTAGAAGCATTTAAAAGTATGAACGTTCACAACCTATTGTCAACGACTGAGATACTTAATTTGCATTCACTAAAGGTTGAAAGGTATATGAAAAGCTTAAGGTGACATATTGATGGCTATGTTAATACCGGCTACTATATGATCAGGGATTCTTTCTCCTACGCCTATAGCCGGCGACTGGAAAATAATATTCTTGGGTTTATGGGGAAAAAAAGTAGAATGTTTTAATAGTGAAAGGAAGGCAATGTTCGATTCTTGCATTTGTAAGAGTAATAAGAGGTAGAAGATCGTCAGTTCTGAAACATGATCAACTGTCGCAGCATTAAAGCTTTAACCGAGCTTGACTCTGTGTGTCCACTATCAAAGCATTACAGCTTTAATCAAACTCCCAAGATACGTTAAACTTCTAAAGGTTTAGAAAGTAAAGATCAAAGAAATAACTTCTGCATTTGAAAACTTGATCATGGTATTTCGGTATGTGGCGTTTGGGGGAAAATCGGCAAGAACATTTTCTGGACAATTGAACGGAGTTTTTAAAACCACACAACAAAAACGCATGGGGGTGGGTGGGTGGTGGGACTTAATAAACCTTTACGGGTAAGACCTGAGTAACAGCATATCCATCAGAAAAATTGGCCGTATCGAACCATAGGTTGGATGATATGGAATCGCAAGTAGTCCAATATGGAAAAAAAGTTCTTTATTATTCATTAATGTGCAGTTTAACCATCGCTGATATCACAACATAGGCTACCTTCCAAAGCTGAATTTAATTCAAACATGCAGCAACATTATTGCACGAAATCAAAGGCAGGGGTTCTATTGAAAGAGAGGGTTGTGTGGGAGAGGCAGAGGGAGTTATTAACGATTACTGCTCGAAAAAGTCGTCTTTAGTCTTCGCAATGTTCATTCTTCCATAACATGGCGCTATGTCGACTCAAACTAAGTCGCCGACAGCCCCATCTCAAGGCCCTGTGCGATCATCTGGGCTAAAATGGCACTGACACAAACATTCCCACGTACCCGAACCGAGTAATTATTTAAGGCTTTGCTGCTGTATTGCTTCTCTCTGTAAAGCTTACTTCTGCCATTACCACCACTACCAATACTACCATGTTTGCTGGTGCTGCTGCGGCTACTCTTCAATATTGCTGCTATCTCTCCTGCGGATTTCCCCATTACCCCTGCCAGGAGGGGTATGTTTTCATCCGCGTCTGTCGGCTTGCTTGCCCGTCAGCAAGATCAGGCGAAAAGAACTGAGCCGATTTTGACGAATCTTGGTGGAAATATTGAAGGGGTTGTGGAAGGCTCTATAAACAATATATCTTTTACCTTCAATAGTGGAATCCAGCTTTACACCCTGCCCGAGTGTCGTTCTGCTCGTCACAAGTGTTGCCAAACCGCATACCTCAACAGACCAACTTAAATCTGAAATTCTGGCTATGCTTTAAATTTCAGCTGTATATTAACACAACAAATATCAGTGCAAGAGGGTGAAAAAGATAAAAAGAAAAGAAACGGGGGAGGAGGAGGGGAGGGCAGGGGCTGGTTATCAGCACGGCACAGCCTTGAAGTGTCCACTCCAGTTTGATCCACACAGTAAAGCAGACCGAGAACCTTATTCAAGTTGCTAGGTGACTATACTGTATTTCGCATGAAGAATCTTAATGGCTCCGGGTTCCATCCCAGACTGGTGAGTGAGGGTTGCGGTTGAGGGAGATACATTTTCCCCCTAAAGCTCATCAAGAAGTCGTATGATGGACAACAAGAGGGTCAGCCATGCTTATTGATTAAAGCCTGTGGCAGATAAGATAAGGCCAAAATGTGTGTTGAGAGCTGTGAAGAAATTCTTGAGTGGAGACACATCAAACTCTTGATCCACTGCCGGTATGTGCTATCAAGTTTGGTTCGTCTGGAACTGGGATATTCGACTATATTCGACCGTGATCAAAATCATTCCTTGATATACATCTCCACTCTTTCCCTCCCAGCAACTACAACAACTATTATAGCAGGAGCAGTAGTTGTTGTGATGGTGTTGGTGGTGGGAGTGACGGTGGCAGAGGAGGGACTGGCTTCTATAGCCACGGCTCAGCATACAAATAAACACACAAAACAAGATGTAAAGTAACGCAAATTTAACAGACTGTACAAAACAGAACTGTTTTGTACAGTCTATTAAATTTGCGTTACTTTACATCTTGTTTTGTTCTGTTTTGTACAGTCTGTTAAATTTGCGTTACTTTACATCTTGTTTTGTGTGTTTATTTGTATTTTGAGTCATTTTCAGTAACGCAGCAGTCTGTTTTCAGTGTTTACAGCCATGGTTCCATGGTCTATTCTTCTATTAATTATCGTGTGTAGGTTACGTGGCTTTATCAGTTGTGAGCACAAGATCATTGCCATCTTCCTCATCTAAATTGAAAAAAAAAAGAGTAGCTCATCTTACAAAGTTTTGTTAAAGACTTTCATGCACATTCATTCGTGTATGCACGTGCGAGGGCCGGTGCGTGTATGTGTACATCTTAGTTCCGTGTATGTCTTTTAAGATTCATGCTAAGTGGTTCTAAACAGACAAATCAAACTGAAAGTAGTGGTACTATTTTTGACCGCTACCAGCTGATAGGGTCACAGGTGACTTTAAAGACCTAATTGAGTGCTCGGCTATTTTTTGTTTGAGAAGTCTCTATGTTGTATAAAAAGCGCTCGCGGTGTTGTTTCGGACGAAAAATTACCGTTTGGATTTATTTTGCGTAAATTGTAGAAAGCACACCTGCGGAAGTTGCAAATCCGACACTCCAACCCTATGACGTCACCAATGTGTAATCGTCAGTGAAAATGGCAGCCGAATCAACTTCCGCGGATTGCATCGCTGCGAAGAAGAAGCGGGCGGGAAAATTTTGTGCGGTTGCTGAATACTGATGGTATAAGTCTGCATAAGTTTCCAACTGACGTGCAATTAAGAAAGAGATGGACTGATTTCGTCCCCACATGTCGAGAGAACTTCGGGCCACAGTACTCGACACCAAACAAAAACTCGTTCGTCTGCTCAAGGCACTTCACAGGTGACGATTATCCAATAACATACAGTCTGTGCAGCGAATTCAACATCCCGAGAAGAAATAAATATTTGAAGCCCGTCTCGATAGATCCCCATCTCGATGGATCCCTGTCTCGATTGATTCCTTTCTCGATGGATCCCCGTTACTGTTTTTGGATCTACCGAGACGGGGATCTACCGAGATGGGGATCTAACGAGACGGGGATCTATCGAGACGGAAATTCGTCCACATGTAGCGGGGGATTTATCGAGACTGGGATCTACCGAGATGGGGATCTACCGAGACGGGGATCTATCGAGATGTACCCAAACGTAAGCCAGTGATCCAGGGTTGTACCAAACTTTTAACAAGAAATTTCAACAAGGTTTCATATTTGCTGCTCGCTCATGACTACGCTATTCCACTTCCAGTGAGCGACACACACTGACACAGTCGCTGCGACAAGACGAAAAAACAACGATGCTCAAACAATCGACTCTGACGTGACTCACGCCTAGTCTGGAACTTACCATTCAGTCGAATCCAGTCTAGATCTATCGTGTTCAGGTTTCTGTGATGTGTCTTCTTCCTCATGGTCATCCACAGGTGCAAAGGGTTCGTATCTGTACGGCTGAATTCGGAATTCCGATTTATGAACCACTGGAAGTGGTAATTCGCCGTCTTTTTCATGGCAAAAGCAGCTCTCTCCCGTTCCGTCTGCCATGCTTGCTATACACCACCTACGTCACAAGGCGAGAGTAACTCCCCTTGAAATCTTGATTGCAGGTGCAAAAAATGTCTCGAAACCACTTTAATCCAGTTATTTCTAGCTTATTTGATTGAATTCAAACTCCGTATTCTGGATTTGTCAGTTTCTGATGTAGATAAATAATTACAGAAAAAACAGCCGAGCACTCAAGTAGGTCTTTAAAGGCGTGATCACAGGTGAGTTCTAAGGTCTGAAAAGTGACGTGAACACTTCAGGTCTGAGTCCACAGTTACAGATTAAGCTCAAAATGTTATACATTATCTACATCACCATTTTTTTAACTGAAGAGGGGAAGGGGGAGGCAGGGCCTGAGGGAGATATAGTTAAAAAAAATTTTTTTTTTTAAATTTAAAAAAAAAAGAAAAAAAAGGGTGACAAACTATGAATATTAAATCCTTCACTGATAGGTATGAAAACCATCTGAGTTCTGTATTTTGAACAGAACCATTCGTTAACGCCCATCCAGAGTCGACTTTCTTGTGTAAGAGTCACATATGGACTTGGGATTAATGGGAAGAGAAGGGGCTGGTGCAGTTAATTGCGAGGATTACTATCAAACTCGTCAAACAGCCTAGGTGAGCAGCCTTGGGGGAAGGTAATACTGAAGGAATTAAAGTCATATGGAAATCATTCCGGAACAGACACACACACACATACACGCACGCACGCACGCACACGCACACACACACACACACACACACACACACACAGAGGTTCCATTCTTTTCACTTGAAATGTGTTCTCTGGATTTGGGGTTTTGCTATCGCAAACAAAAGCATGGCCATGTGGCTTTTTGCGGACTTGATTTTATCTCGTTGTTTATACATTATTAACAACAGAACGCGGCTTTGTGCCATAACGAGTTATTACTAACTATAGACCTACTAAAGATCAAAAGAAAACTTGATGAAAAGAATTGTTTTAACCAAAAGCTAAAGAATCGCAATAAAGCAGCCAGCTGACAATAACAACTAAACAAATAAAGAACAACAAAACGTATCTTACAACAATCAAAGAATTTAATTTACTGGCTGCATGTTGTTCTTACCTGAAAATTATAATGCTGTCCGGCGTTGTATATGCTTGTATACTAACTGCATTTACGTTGCATCGTAGGCTACTCAATATATCATACCTTGGTGCCGCATCTCATCATAGTGTGTGTGTGTGTGTGTGTGTGTGTGTGTGTGTGTGTGTGTGTGTGTGTGTGTGTGTGTGTGTGTGTGTGTGTGTGCGCGCGCGTGTGTGTTTGTGTGTGTGTGTGTGTGTGTGTGTGTATGAGTGCACGCGCGCGTGCGTGCGTACTGTGTGTGTGCGTGCGTGCGTGTGCTTTCTGTCATATTTCGTTATAAAATTCGAGCTGCGCCCCCCTCCTCCACCCCAAAGCACCAATCCCTTCCTTATCCCCCAAGAGTTCAAGAGCCTGTTCCAAATTTATACATGATCAGGCCTGTTAAGAATGATTTTTTGCTCATCATCGATGATATTGCATCCCCCCATTAAAAACAAATGAAAGGGGGAAAAAGTCACATTTTTAACTTTTATGCACTTGAATGATGACACGAAACTGTAAGTTTATGGCATGTCATAAACACCCATATGAAGAAGAGCGAGTGTGAAAATCGATAAATTAATGTATTGATATTATTTGCATCAACCCTAGTGTTTGTTTCGTCTTGTCTTTCATGAAGGTTTTAACCTGAAACTTAGAAACTCCTGTTTTTAATTCTATAAGATGTAGGCTAAAATCATGCAATGACCTAAACCGGATTTGACCTGTTCCACCAGGAGGGTATCATAAGGTGCAAGTCTGTCCACGGAGAATATCCAGTCACTGAAGGTGTTGTCCACAGAGAATAGAAAATCATTTATAAGTGGTCTCCACTGAGAATGTACAGCCATTTACTAAAATTGAATGTCGACAAAGAACAGCATTTTGTAAAAAAGGTTGTGTTGTAAAACTGGCATCCACAGAATATAAAATTGTATGAATCAAATGCAAAAAAAGGGTCTTTTAGGTATCTTTGTTATCCTCAGAAAAGAGAACGCTTAGTGCAGATGACCGGGAGTCAAGCGTGTTTTAGGGTCGGTGGGCGCTTTCATGAAGGGGGAAGCTGGATTAAGCGAAATGAGGGGGAGGGGGTTGGTGGTGGGTGGGGGGGGGGGAGGGGGGGGCGGCGGGGGGGAGTTGGGGGGGTGGGCGGTTGGAGTGGGGGGGGGGGGGGGGGGGGGGGGGGGGGGGGGGGGGGGGGGGGGAGAGAGAGAGAGAGAGAGAGAGAGAGAGAGAGAG
Source organism: Conus ventricosus (assembly GCA_018398815.1). NCBI lineage: Eukaryota > Metazoa > Mollusca > Gastropoda > Neogastropoda > Conidae > Conus > Conus ventricosus. Next base: position 67,920,986 of record CM031604.1, read on the forward strand.
AGAGAGAGGGCAATGAACAGTAGAATATATGGAACTATGTGCAAGTATGCGTGTCAGAATTGTGTGTGTCTGTGTGTGTGGACAGGGGGTGGGGGGCAAGCGGGCGCGTGCGAGCGTGCGTGGGGAGAGAGAGAGAGAGAGAGAGAGAGAGAGAGAGAGAGAGAGCAACACTTAAAAGTTCCAAACTTCGGCTTTTTTAAGATTTTACATCTTAACAATTATAATGATAAGAACTTATATACAGCGATTTCGGATTTTTCAAAGCACTTTACGGCTCTCGGTCGAACACACTTCCACACATCTGCACTCAGCACTCACACTGGTTCGCGTCGCACAGCCTCCATTCGTCTCTCTCGATAGTCGCCTCCATATTCTCTGTGCCCTTCCCGACGTACGCACGCCTTTGCCTATAACTCCCTACTCCCCATCCCCACCCCCATTGCTCTCTCCCTTCTTAGTATACATGTACGTACGAGAGAAAACAAATTGGAAAAAAGATGGAACATAGAATGTGGTCCATTATGTAAAGAGGGCTTGAAAAGATATGTCTTCAGATTTATTTTGAAAGCGAAATGGATGACGACGAACTCAAGACAGGCAGGATATCATCGTTCTTACAGCAGCTCTTTCACTGCGTTTCTGTCTACTGAAGTTTGGGATGCCAAAAAGACCTGTCTTCTAACATCCCCATAATTATTTCAATCATCAGCAACCATGCGCAATGACAGATGCAGCGGCTTATATCGCAGCCATCTCTCGCCATCGGGTCGGTGAAACGCCGCTACAAGATTTGGCATCGACTTGCCTACGTTGAACAGACGATTCTCAACCGGGACAAAAATCTACTGCACATGTTAAGGTAAACACACACACACACACACACACACACACACACACACACACACACACACACACACACACAAGGAAAAGCGAATAAACAGTTAAGGTAAACAAAAACAAAAAAAGGAAAAGCAAGCAAACAAACGATTTTAACTACGAATGTGCAATGTCCTAGCGTTGACAGACTGGAAGATACTGAAGATCTATGGAATTCCAAGAAGCTCGATTCCAAATCCAGTGTAACTACCAAGACATGTTACTCGGCATTGCTGATACAGGCCAGCTACCCAAGACATGTTACTCGGCATTGCTGATACAGGCCAGCTACCCAAGACATGTTACTCGGCATTGCAGATACAGGCCAGCTACCCAAGACATGTTACTCGGCACTGCTGATACAGGCCAGCTACCCAAGACATGTTACTCGATCGGCATTGCTGACACAGGTCAGCTACCCAAGACATGTTACTCGGCACTGCTGATACAGGCCAGCTACCCAAGAATGTTACTCGGCATTGCTGATACAGGCCAGCTACCCAAGACATGTTACTCGGCATTGCTGATACAGGCCAGCTACCCAAGACATGTTACTCGGCATTGCTGATACAGGCCAGCTACCCAAGACATGTTACTCGGCACTGCTGATACAGGCCAGCTACCAAGACATGTTACTCGGCATTGCTGATACAGGCCAGCTACCAAGACATGTTACTCGGCATTGCTGATACAGGCCAGCTACCCAAGACATGTTACTCGGCATTGCTGATACAGGCCAGCTACCCAAGACATGTTACTCGGCATTGCTGATACAGGCCAGCTATCATCGGACAGTTTTAGGGTCAACACCGATGTTCCTCAGTGATGTTCACAATCGTCTTTTCTCTTCTTCCAGTCATGGTCATCGGCTTTATCACGGAGACCACCACGTCAGGCAGAAAGAACAGTCGACAATGTGCTGCAGCTGGAAGATCTCGATCTCGCTAACGACCAGGAAACTGCAACCAGGTGCAGGACAAGACCACCCGCCTGGATATTACATCAGCAGGACAGGACTCAGGGTCAACCGAGAAAAAAGCAAACAGAATTCAAGAAGACCAGAGATGATTTTTGACTGCCGATCTTCTCTCAACAATACAAACAATTTTTGAGGATGCTCAGAAGATTTGAAAATAGAAAGAAAAAAAGAAAAAACAGAACCCAAATCTTCAACATTTTGGTCAAGAAGACCAGCACATCTGTTGTAATTTGTGGACAGCCGATCAATGAGGTCAAGTCCTTTTTCAACAGGCGGTAGGGCTTTGACTAAGACGTCACTGTCAGACCAGGCATAACAGCCTTTGTCATGATGAAGTGCGCCTGGGTCTTTACAGAGAGACCACATAACTGGACATGTTTTATTCTGGTGTCAAATAAGTTTTGCTGACCGGCTCTGAGACTAATGTGGGGAAAGACAAAGCGGTGCAACAGAAGAAAAGACATTCATTAAAACCTGTCTGATGCGAATTTCTGGCATCCAGTAGCCTGTCAACGACCAGGAGCTGTTGCGTGGGGTGGGATAGGAGTCAGTTACCACAAAGATTTGAGGAAGAAGTGGTGCTGAATAGGGCACCCATGGATGCCTTGCATGCAGGATCATTCGTCAGGCACTGGCCTGGCACCCGCAGGTGACAAAAAAAAAGGGGTGATGCAGAAACGGATGGAGAAGAGACACTGAGGCGGAGCTGAGAAGGAAAAAAACCAACTGGACAGAGGCAGAGAGGACAGTTCACCCCTCTGAAGTTAAGTTGATTTATGAAAAGGTATATTTCAAAACCTTTATGTGGCGGCCATCTTGGATTTCTCCAAATTGATGGATTCCCCCCCAAAGTCACCGCACCGGCAAACAAGCAAAATTTTGTCTATGGGCCTATGTGAGTAAGAAACCCTCACACACACACACACACACCACACACACACACACACACACACACACACACACACACACACACGCACACACACACTCCTCACGGCAACAGGGTTGACCATAGGACATATCGGGATTGCAAATCAACTGTCTTCTTCCTTCTGGTATTATTCTGTTAGCATATGAGTGTTTCTGAGCGTGAATGGCCTCTCAACCTCATTCTTCTCTTACTCCAGCTCCTTATCGTAACATTGGAAGGACGTGATAACCATCCGTCTGGCACAGCTCCTCCACCACGTTCCTTCCAATACACACCCAGTTCTACGGCATGGCCAAGATGTCTGACGAAGCTTTCAGTGGGAGCCAAGTACTGACTGACAGCCCCGGACCTCACGGACCTTGGACATTCTGTTCCCGTTTAGAGAGCAGTGATCAGGGCGATGTGGTGTGGTCGCTTGTTGTGTGTGTATTCTTTCTCTATTTCTTCTTTTACGTCCTTCTGTCTGTCCCTTTGGTTCACTCTTTCCTTGTCGTTCTTCATTCACTTCCACGCTATTGTTT
>CM031604.1:67931789-67959289 GCA_018398815.1 Conus ventricosus
TTCCCCTCGCGCCGCGTCGCTCAAAAAGAACGCTTTCTTCAACCGGCAAAGAAAGGAGGCAGTAAAGGGAGGTTGGAGGGAGAGGGGGAGGGGGCGTGTTATAAGGCAGGGGAAAAAAATAAACTCAACTAAAATGTGGGGGCCATCAGGCCCGGTGCTGCCTCATTAAGCGATGATTTGCCGACGTCCACTCTTCTTTATGGCCGCTGCTCTCCCGGTCGATAGCAGATCCATTCCCCTGTCTCCGATTGTCGCCAAAGTAGGTTCATTTGGACGACGTCTGCATTTTTGTTCAGAGTTGTCGGACTTTATCTAATCATCCAAGAATCAGGGAGAGTTGGGGGATGGGGGGAGATGAATGGATGGATGTACGGACAGGAGTGTGTATGCGGGTGGGGGGGGGGAGGGGAAGGGAGTGGGGGGGGGGAGAGAGAGGAGACAGAGAGCGAGAGATAGGGAGGAAAGGAGGGAGGAAGGGAGAGGACGCGAGAAAAGGACAGGTGCGTGTGTGTGTGTGCGTGCGTGCGTGTGTGCGTGCGTGCGTGCGTGCGTGCGTGCGTGCGTGTGTGTAAGAGAGACAGAGAGATATAGAGATCGAGAGTCACAACAGCTTAACGTTCATAAGTCATTAGACCACTAACATTTCCAATTTTAACAAATATTGTCCAATCCTAATACAAATCTGCATAGGAAGAGAGAGAGAGAGAGAGAGAGAGAGAGAGAGAGAGAGAGAGAGAGAGAGAGAGAGAGAGAGGAGAGAGAGAGAGAGAGAGCGAGCGCATGCGCGCCTATGTGCAGGTTCAGGCAGGGCAATACCAGAAAATCCGTGGAAAACTTGCTGATTTATTAACAACAACAAACCTGCTGATTTATTAACAACAACAACAATAATATCCTTGTCTGAGTATCCAACTGTGCTTAACAAGTTTGTAAATAGTATCTGGGGAAATCTTTTGAATACACTGTTTACGACCGAAATTTGGATTTGTTAGCAATTCGTGTTTTTGATGGAAATGAACATCAAATACTCAAAACAGATATTAAAAAACCACACAAAAGACCAATTTTCCTTTCCTTTCTTTTTTTCCCCTGCATGAGGACAAAATTTCACAGAATCAGTGACGCCTCACAATAACATGTAACACAGGATGGACCACACTTTGTTCTCAATGAACAGTGAATGAGATACGTCCGCATTTCACTATGAATGTAACAAAAGAAAATCTCTTTTACACTGCATGTTCTTCTTCTACGAATTTTTTTAATTTTATTTTCTGGTTATGTATTTTTCTCTTTTTGCTATTGGTCTTTTTTAAAAAAAAAAAAACAAGGCTAGAGTAATTTGTTATCATTGAAAAAAGAAACAAAGGGACATGCTTGCATGAATTAGCACATAAACAATGGAATCTGTGTAAGAAAAGTTACTTCACGAGTAGGTAGTCTTATATTAGCTAACAACAGCATTAAAACACACGCAGTAATTAAGAACACTTTTCACAAGAAAATCGATGAGCTGAACTGTTACAGCAGAAAAGATTACACAATATGTATAATGCTACAGATGTAATCGTATTCCAATCCATTCCATTCTTCTGTCCCCCCCCCCCCTCCCCCCCCCCCTCCCCCCCAATCCTCCTTCCTGAACATTCCTTAGCACTAAACAGCATAATTACATTTGGGCACAGAGCGGTTTCAGTGGTAAATTTCGAAAGAAAAAGCGTTGACTTAAAGAAAGTAAACTGCAATATTTAGACAGAGTATGAACCAGGTCTCTTGTAATGAGAATATAGATCGATCTGTACCGCGATAAAACTGAACACGGGTGATTTTAGAATGGATACTACCTTACTGATAAGGAGGTGACAGTTGGAAAAGGAAAGACAGAAAGAAAGAAAGAAAACAGAGGGGAGTGGAAACATGTGGTAGAGGGAGTTACACTCGAAAAACCGAAACCTACGTGTTTGACAGCCTTAAGAAATCAGTGCACGTTCTGACGGAAACACGACAGCGCACAGTTCAAGCTCCAATAAACATAAAGTACAGACGATGCTGAATTGCTGAATTTGAAGTCAGACTTTTTTTTCCTTTTTACATTCCTCCCTTCGAGCGGCATCCCTTCCCTCCTCCCCCCGCTTTCTCGCTCCACCTTTGCTCTTTTGATCCCCTCGATCTTTTGTCTCAGTCGATTTTATGACCACCGATCCTCTGCCCATCACTCGATCCGTTTGTTGGCAATCGCTCCAATAAGCGTGCCGTCTTTTTGTCTGTGAAAGCCATCTCTCGAGTTTTGCTCTATCGTAGAACGAAGGGGAGAGAAGGCAAGGGGATGGGGACAAAGAAATAAGGGAAGGGGGAGGAGTGAGGAGAAGAAATGGGAAACATAGGAAGCGCGCACGCACGCACGCACGCACGCACACACACACACACACACACACACACACACACACACACACACACACACTAACAGAGAGAGAGAGAAAGAGAGGAGAGGGGGGAGATGGGGAGAGAGAGAGAGAGAGATGATAGTAATCGAAAAAATGGTCCACAATAAATGAAAGAGAAGAAAAAAGCAGAGGAACGCGAAAAGTACAAAGACAGATCCTTCAAAAGGCAATAAGGTGAGTGGACAAATTGGAGACAGAAAACCTTGTTGCAGGGGTACAAATGGACATGAAACCTGATGGTGCCTCATTATCCGATGATCTGCCCTCGTCCCTTCTTCATAAACTCTTCACTCTTGATCAACGTTGATGAGATGCACTTCTGCTGCCAATGTCGCCCAAAAAGCTTCATTTGGATGTTGTCTAGTTTGTTTGTTTGTTCTCCTTCCATCGTTGTAGGTACGAAAGTCAGTGCGCGAGGGCGCGAACGAGGAAAGGAAAAGGGGCATGGGGGTTTGGATCATCTGTTCGTGTAGTCTACGTGTTGCGACAGAGTCATACTCTACACATATATCGTAAACTTCAGTCGTTGTTGAGGACATTATCGCACTCAGCTTCAGCAAAAATCTTTCCGAGTGTCGAACAATACAAAACAAAAAGAACCTCCTTATTTCTTATCATTATATAGCAGGTTTGATACATGTAGTGATTTGCCACCAAAACTATAATTCCAAATCTAAATCTTAATATTATGCCTTTCAAACTTAGCTGGTCTGTATCTAATTATAAATGAAGTTTCAAACGTGACAAGGCACATTTCGCAAAAAGTTGTGTATATTTCAAGTGGGTTAAGTCTTCTCAATATCAGTCTTCTCAATATCACCGACCCCCTTTTGTGTGCTGTGTACGGGTCGTTAGCGAAAACATGAATGAACTGATTTCCAACAACAAAATATTGCAAGAAAACAACGTGTATGCAATGCAACTACTGAACACAATTTTACAAGACTTCGAACAAATAATACGCTTTCTTCCCGTAGAAGTCGTTAAAAATGTGTTGCCAGTTTCAGATATCAAGTCACTAGGAAAAATCTCTTCACTTCAAAATATTCCATTTTTACACTGGCCAGTCATCTTTCACATAGCCCAATCAGTCGTTCCCTCTAAATCCGTTCCGATTAACCACCTCCTCTTACCTATTCCTCACCCTACCCCATCCTATATTCCTACATCCCTTGCCTGCCCTTTCCTTGCTGTGTTGACCCGTTTTCTTTCTTTCTTCCTTTTTTTTTTTTTTTCTCTTTTTTTTTTCTGACTCTGGCTCATTCTACTGATCATCAATCACCTGCTGACGATGTTCATTTAGAATCTACAATTACCAACGTAGAGAAAACAGACCATAAACAGATGAGCCAACCCACCGTCATTTACACCCCAGACTGCTTGAATGCATCCGGAAGAAACCAAACCTGCATTCTAACAAACACCTTTGACACCAACTTTTCCCTCTCTAACTTCTGAATAATTAGAACACATCAGGTTCGTGAGGGGTACTGTAAGCTTCAATTTTCTGCCATGTACGTCAATGTTGAATAAGAAACACGACTAATAGTGGCATGTAATGTTTAGGATGAATGTTGGTTTCGCTGTGCACAATGTTACTTAGCGTTCTCACAAAACGGTCGAAAGTGATGGCGAGGTGAATGCAGAGAGCAGAGGACGGGGTGGGATCTGAGGAGTGTGTGTGTGTGTGTGTGTGTGTGTGTGTGTGTGTGTGTGTGTGTGTGTGTGTGTGTGTGTGTGTGTGTGTGAGAGAGAGAGAGAGAGAGAGAGATGAGAGAGGAGAGAGAGAGAGAGGAGAGAGAGAGAGAGAGAGAGGAGGGTGCGTGAGGGAGCTGAACAAGCCAAAAAAAAAATATATGGATGTAAAAAGCACTCTCGAAAGCAGCGTGAACGCTGACGTCAGAACTTAAAACCACGTCCTGCGAGGTGTCTGGTCTCTGTGTGGAATTTACAACAAAAAATCAATCAAAAATACTGGTAAGAAGATCAGGCCTCCGCCTTCCCCCCTCCCCTCCCCACTCTCTCTCTATCTCTCTCTCTCTCTCTCTCTCTCTCTCTCTCTCTCTCTCTCGCTTCTCTTCTCTCTCCTCTCTCGACATAAACGTGTTTGAGCGCGTACGAGCGCGCGAGCGCCCGCCCGCCCGTACACACACACACACACACACACACACACACACACACACAGAGAGAGAGAGAGAGAGAGAGAGAGAGGGAGAGAGAGAAAGAGAGAGAGGGGAGAGAGAGAGAGAGAGGAGAGAGAGAGAGAGAGAGAGAGGGGAGAGAGAGAGAGAGAGAGAAAGGGAAGGGAGTGGGGAAGCTGTTAGAGGTTGGGGACGGCGGTGGTGGAGGGGGCAGCACTGGAAGGATGGCTGTCGGTAGATGGCGTACAAGAATATACGTTTCAATTGATGGTGCATGGGAGACAATGATGGCGGCATCTGATAAGAAAACTTACCTTTCTGACCTAAAGCTCTTTGAAACTGAATGTATGTGGTTTGTATCGAAGACTATGTCGATCTGAAACGAACAGAAGCTGAATCCTGAATCAAAAAGAAAAAGACGGGGCTGTTTGAACACTGTCTCTGGTTTTCAGCTCTGTCTCTCTGTTTATTATATATACTGAATGTGTTGGACTGCGTGGTTCATCGAATTCTGTCAACATTCTTGTGAATGTACATGTGTAGGCAGTCTTTATCTTATGTTTAGTAAGTTGTTCATTTACGTTTTATTCTTCTGCTTGTTGGAAACTGTATGAAATAGTCTCGTACTGAAAATAATACACTGATATAACCTGCAATACTTGCATAAAAAATGAAATATACCTAATGTCGCCATTACACTAGGAAAATACTTAGAAGAAGAGACGTTTCAGTCATTTGAAGTTGCTTCAATTCCTAGCCGTCAGTGCGGTGCTGCTTTTAGCATAGTATGTCGTGTCTGAGGACTGAAATTCCTTTCATTTTTGTAAGGGGAGATGGTCTCATTTGTATTCCAGAACCTAGTCGTTCATAGAACAGAAATGACAGTAATTTTTTCTGAGTGATTTACATGGAGCAATATTCAACACAAGCATATAAACTTTATGCTTCTGTGTGCTGCTTTTGTCTCAGGCGGTTGTTGAAGCGATAGACACCTCACTGCTTTACTTCAAGCAAAGGGCACCTGACTGCTTCGTTACTCAGTTTATTTTACTTCATTGCTATCGATTTCATTTTTTTTAATTTGTGGTAAGGTGGTAAAATATCTGCTTCCAACGTTTTCTTAATCAATGTTGCATTGTATCAAGCAAATTCCCTTAAATCGTCTGAATGGTGGAGCGCGCTAACATGCGCATACGCAAAGGTGTGGACATCCCTACCGAGACATTCCATTTACTCCTCTTCCTATCCATTTATTCCCCCCTCCTCCCTCTACACACAAAAACGCATGCGCACGCACGCACGCACGCACGCACGCACGCACGCACGCACGCACGCACGCACGCACGCACGCACGCACGCACGCACGCACGCACGCACGCACGCACGCACGCACGCACGCACGCACGCACGCACGCACGCACGCACGCACGCACGCACGCACGCACGCACGCACGCACGCACGCAGCAGCACGCACGCACGCACGCACGCACGCACGCACGCACGCACCACGCACGCACGCACGCACGCACGCACGCACGCACGCACGCACGCACGCAGCACGCACGCACGCACGCACGCACGCTCGACGCACCACGCACGCACCACACACACACACACACCCACACACACACACCACACACACACACCACAACACACACACAGGGTTATTGTCTGATACGGAAAGTGGACGTTAACCTGAACGCAACAACCAGCCAACAAATCGCAGATCGCTTTTAACCTTGGATCTCAGCGTCCCAGGCAGTCAGCATGACAATTAACCAACGTATTTATGGGGATAGTTTGTCGCCAAAGTACGTCAAGTTCGTCTGAACAGTTGTGAGGTTCCATGGGACTGCCTCCATTCTGTTTGTCGAATCAGTCTCCCGCCTCACTCGGGTGTGTCCGTTTGGTTTGTGGGGACAGTTGGTGTGAAATCCCATCCCCAACACCCCACATACAACACTCACCTCTCTCCTCTCTCTCTCTCCTCTCTCTCTCTCTCTCTCTCTCTCTCTGTTAAATGAGTTGAACTGCGCGGTTTGATATGTATTAACCCTCTTCTATGGGGATATGGCCTTGATGAATATACCGTCTACATCTCCCCCCCCCCCCCCCCCCCCCCCCCCCCAGCAATTCTACCCGTCTAACGACCGTGGTCATCCGATAGATTATGGTGTCAATTTGATAAGGGATGGCTTTCTAACTTAGACCCGAGTTCTTCAGTACTAGCTCGGTGATAGCGCAATCCTCTGGCGGTCAGATGTGAACTGGAACCCCCTCAGCGTCCAACATACAAATGTTTACATTCACTGCCCATCTGCACGCATTGTCGTTCTGGTGGTATCAGGGTAATGTTAGATAGCCGTCAGCCCCACCTCTCTTCCAGCTGTCCTGGGATGCCTGGTCCTGTCTGTCACATCACGTGATGTGGGTACCAAGGCTTAATGTAACCCTAATTCTGCTATCACAACCATGTCAGTTTCATCGAGGGTGAATATGTGGCACGTTGATCCATATGCTACACCACATTAATCTAGCCACGAATCTAAAGTACAATGAGTCAGACTGAAACAGGCTAACAGCGGCAGCGAAAACAAGCCATAAATAAACAGTTCAAAGTGGCATGCGGTGCATCACATTAATCGAGTCACGAATCTGAAGTACAGGCAGACTGAAAGAGAATTTGACGAGAGGAGTGATTGCTCGTTCTTCATTTTTGTTGTCCTGAGTGTTGTTTATCTTCCCTGAAGAAGACCAATGAGGTCAAAACGCGTCATGTTTTGTCTTGTGATTCGTTTGCTCATGTTTGGCGGATAAAGTACTTAAACTTTTTAAGATTTGTCAAAATAAACCGTTCAAAGTGACGCTTACTTCATACACAATACCAAACAAAACGAAACAAGCAAGCGAGTTTTCTGTAACTTCAGACCTCACAGACAACATACACAAAACAATACTCCTCTAATGCTTGTCAGCTGACGGGCATAAGGGGAGAATTCTTTGTACAACAGAGCTAAAAATTAAAATTAAAAAAAAAAAGTAAATAAAAAACCCAGCCTGTCACAACAGCATTGATTACACACGGAGCTGTCTCATCTTTTTCCCTTTTCTAACATCTACATGCCTCCATGTTGACTCCAGACATAGAGATGCATGTTTATGTAGATCTCTACACCCGCTTAAAGGAAATCCCTCCTGTTCTATATCTATACAGCTAGAGCAGAAAAGACGACAGGCCGATGTGTGTTGTGTAAATAAATCGTTCCGAGAGCTTGTGGTTTCTTCTCCAAGTAAACAATCCCAGAGCTGTGACAGCTGAGGCAAGAAAGGGAGCAGACCACTACGTCTGGGAGAGGAATCTGTTGTGTTCTCTTCGGTGACGTTATTTCAGCTCCGTGTGATAGCGGACCTTCACAGACGAGATCCTCTAGAACGTTCTGTGTGAACATTCAAGTTCCCGTTAGGCCTGAGGCGAGGGAAAATAAAGTGTGTAACATATTGCATTTTAGTATTCCCGGCGAATATAATGCCTGGAGATCGGGGTCATGATTAAATATTAATACTGTAATTATGTTGAAGAGGGGAGGGGGGGGGGGGGAGTAGTTTGGTTTCGCTTTTTTTTCTCACGTGCCCCAATGTAGCCGACACTCTAACAGACGGATCCATTAAATGAATAAAATGCGATAGCCTGGTTCCAGTTTCCCACATGAGCTCACAGCAAACTCTGATCAGGAGTCGACCACAGCCAAAAATCTCTATAAAAAAAAAAAAAAAAAAAAAAAAATGATGCTTCTGGTGGAACTCGAACCTCCGATCTCCCTGTCCACAAGACCGTGGGCGCAACCACTACATCAGGAAAAGAAACGAAAATATAGTCTGACTTCACAGAACAGCACTTATGTTGGTTTTTACATTGTGATGCACTCTGATGCACACATGTAACACTCACTCACTCTCTCTCTCTCTCTCTCTCTCTCTCTCTCTCTCTCTCTCTCTCTCTCTCATCTCTCTCTCTCTCGCACGCACGCACGCACGCACACGCACACACACACACACACACACACACACACACACTCGTTTTCGCCGTCTCCATTGTCTTAAGTCTGTTTCAAATCCCCATGTTTAATTTACCTATTTTTCTTCTTTTCAACTTCGGTTTCGTTTTCGGATGCGTTATTTTTGAAAGGATTCCTTGATGCGGGCCAGACAGAACATGATCAATAGCTTGTGGTTATTTTAAGATCGGCATATACCGCACCGATTGGGGAACAGAAACGCAGATGGGTAAGGTTTGGGAGAAGACAAAGGAGGGTGCAGAGTGAGGATGTGTCCTTCGTATTTATGATACAGACGATGAATGCGACAGCTGCTGGCACTCTTTAAGAGCAATCAGAAAAGGGGGAAACGAGTTATCTTGCAGCGGTTTGTTTTTGTACATTTATCTGTGATTTACAAAGTAGGCACATTCAAAACGTTCAAACGTTTTCAAAAGTGCCAGCAGCAGTTTTCTTCTTTCTCCTTTTTAAACAGATGTGTTTTCTTTGTTTGCAACGAGGATCAATTAAAGCAAACAAAGCCAGAACTTAACTTGAAGACGAGTAACTGTGTCTCAATTCAGAGGAATACTGACGGAAAAATCTGACGGACCAGGTGTGTTTAACAAATCAGAAATCTTTTGGAGCCATCCAATGATTGACGATACATACAAAGAGTCTAACTGACTCATAAACAGAGAAACAACAAATATTCAAATGCACATATTCATCTACACAGGGACGGACAAGGGATGGAGGGGGGAGGGGGGTTCCAAGGTTTCTGACACCCCCTCCCTCGTTCCTTCCACACACATATTGACATCTGACTGGCAAAGATGTCATTTTTTATGTTACTCCCTCCCGGACCCCACTGGCCTCCTTTCCACCACCCCCCCCCCCCCCCCTTAACTAACCCGACCCCGCTACACATATATTCCATACAACCATTCTTCCATCTACAGATCTTTTATTCTGTGTGTGTGTGTGTGTGTGTGTGTGTGTGTGTGTGTGTGTGTGTGTGTGTGTGTGTGTGTGTGTGTGTGTGTGCGTGTGTGTGTGTGTGAGAGAGACAGACAGACAGCGCGTGCGCGCGCGCGTGTGTGTGTGTGTGTGCACGCCTTAGCGCATGTGCGTACTTAAACGTCAGGTTTCCATCCGCACGTGTAAAGAAAGATGGGGGTGAAATAGGAGACAGGTGGCTATGGCTGTGCCGAGCTGTCAGCCCTGGCCCAACATAGTGTGTGTGTGTTTATTGTTCAAATAGAACTGTCAGGGGGGAAAACAGATCCAGAATGGCGGCTCTCTGTGTGCGCGGGCTGAAGGCTCGTGAAGCCATCGCGTGTTGCCAAGAAAGGAGGCCGCAGTGTTGCCGACGTAAATGGCGAAGGATTGAGATTGGTGGTAGTGTTGGCCCTACGACTAACGAGGTTTCCGGAGGTTTGATGGGGTGGTTCGTGAGGTGAACCTACCGTTCAGCAGAAAGGCAAACATTAAAGTACGAACAAAAGCGCGTACCACCTCCCCACCCCCAACCGCCTCTTCTCTTCATCCTCTCAACACACACACGCGCGCGCGCACACACACACACACACACACACACACACACACACACACACACACCACACACACACACACACACAGAGGCAAGCAGTGAATAAATAGATAAATAAATATCTGTCACACCCCGCTTTCAGACTATTCGTCCTGTTCTTGAAGGAGATAGAAAAAGGTATGTTCATCATGGGTCACGGATGATGCCTGATGTTTTAGTTTGCCCGTTATAGCCGTTACTAACGGTTGTAACGGCCTGTAACGGTTCTTCTTCTTTATGGAATATCTCAGAAAGTACTAGGCCGATTTATAAGCGGTTTGGATGATCTTGCGACAAATCGGATCCTCTGTCCATATCTTAGTGGTGTAATGCTGAAAATGGATTAAACAACCGTTTAAAAACCGTTATTCTGCCGTTTATTTCTTATATATAAGTGGATTTTAATGAAATTTGGTATATAGAAAGGTTATCACACACAAATGGCACTTCTATATAGTGTTTCAAAATTTGACCGTTAAAAACCGTTATTCTTGACATATTGTCCAATTTGAAATTTGAGATGTACACAGGCTTTAGCCCAGTGAGGACTAAAATACCGGTTTCAAAAGTGTATATCGGTTAATAAACTGTTAAACCGTTGTTTTCCCGTTATTTTATATATATTGGTGGGTTTTAATGAAATTTGGTATATAGAAAGGTTATCACACACAAATGGCACTTCCATGTAGTGTTTCAAAATTTGACCGTTAAAAACCGTTATTCTTGACATATTGTCCGATTTGGATGAGATTTGGTATGTACACAGGCTTTAGCCCAATGAGGACTAAAATACCGGTTTCAAAAGTGTATATCGGTTATATAACCGTTAAACCGTTATTTTGCCGTTATTTTTTATATATTGGTGGGTTTTAATGAAATTTTGTATATAGAAAGGTTATCACACACAAATGGCACTTCCACGTAGTGTTTCAAAATCTGACCGTTAAAAACCGTTATTCTTGACATATTGTCCGATTTGGATGAAATTTGGTATGTACACAGGCTTTAGCCCAGTGAGGACTAAAATACCAGTTTCAAAAGTGTACATCGGTTAAATAACCATTAAAACCGTTATTTTGTCTTTATTTCTTATCTCACAAAGCACTTGGCCGATTTATAAGCGGTTTGGAAAACTGGGAGTACGTTTATTTGCTTCGCATCTTGTTCTTTTTTCTTTTCTACCCGAGTTTGAGAACCATGAAAGCATACAGCCAATTACAACGCATAGAAAATGTTGGGTACAATGTCTGGCAAAAGGCCGAGACTGAAATGACACATTTATGTCTTCACCCCTTAGTTCGGTGGGTCGATTTTGATTCTCAAGAAATGCAAACGTAAACTCTTTTTTCTTTTTAATCTACTCGTTTGCAAAACACACCAAACACGAAAAATGTGACGTAGCCTATTACAGCTCTACAAATTGAACACCAATCACGGAGAAGTTTTCAGAATTCGGCAAAGGTGTAATCCTACGATCTATGTGATGATATGTTATACATAGAACAAAACCGAGATGAAATTCAAACGAAATGTGTCATCAATGTAGCAAGTCTCTGATTCAGCTTTCTTCCGTTTATTTACAATCCACTCACTTTTCGCTCCAAGTAAGATAAATGCACTCTGTAATGACGACAGACAAGAAAGGACCCCCCCCCCCCCCCCCCCCGACTGTTTACTGCAGTTTTTCCATCCCGCATCGGCAATGTTGTTTTCCAGTATTCATTTTCTGCGCAGTTCGTACCAAAGATCACATTTAATTGAGACAAAATAGCCTTCAAGAGAGTGCGCCCACCAAAGCCTGCGTTCGACAAATCGTTGGCTTTACCGGATGTCGTTCGTTGAAATGTAGGTCATTGCTTGCCGACAATTATCACGCTAAACCCTAACCCTAACCCTTTAAGTCTATTCCAACCCTAACCCTAACCCTTGAAGTCTATTCCAACCCTAACCCTAACCCTAACCCTGTTCCTAGAAGGAATAGACTTAAAGGGAATAGACCTTGAAGAAATAGACCTAAAGGGAATAGACCTAAAGGGCCGCCCCCGACTGCTTCTGCCATTTTCATCAAACACATTTTAAATTATGCAGTGTATTGCGGAACGCCCATAATTAGCCAATGTGGAAGGTCTGAAATGAGCCAGTCAAAGCATGATTCAAATGACGTCTTTGCAAGATTTGTTCGTTTGCTGGGTGAGTTAGAGTTTGAGCGCAAATAAGCCAAATCAGTGACCAAGAAAAATCTAGTGCCTTCCGGAGAGAACAAGCGAAAGGACTGTAAAATTAACTGATAATTTTACGTCAGCTCATGCTGTTCATAGCCAGAGCAGGACCATGGAAAAACGGCTCAAGATTATGTTTAGGAAAAGAAATATCATTAAAAGAGAGACACTGAGAGAGAGAGAGAGAGAGAGAGAGAGAGAGAGAGAGAGAGAGAGAGAGAGAGAGAGAGACTGACAGACAGAGAGACAGACAGACAGACGGACAGAGAGAGAGAGAGAGAGAGAGAGAGAGAGAGAGAGGACAATAAAACAGATAAGCTTGGTTTCAGTCGCATGCAAGTTTTCTTGAAAGTGATGTGAACACTGCCAAATGAAAGGAAAACAAGAAACAAGAACACACGATCCTCTCTCTCTCTCTCTCTCTCTCTCTCTCTCTCTCTCTCTCTCTCTCTCTCTCGCACGCACGCACGCACGCACGCACGCACGCACGCACGCACGCACGCACGCACGCACGCACCACACACACACACACACACACCACACACACACACACACACACACACACACACACACACACACACACAGAGGGGACTGATGTTACCATTTTAAGACCACGACTGAAATTAGGCTGGCTGAGCGCAGGTCACTCCCATGTAGATTATCTTTCTACTGACGTCGACAAATGTCATGAAAGCCACTCTTCCAGATTCTTTTTTCTCGATAATTCATTTTTTAGTCAGCATTCAAAGTTTACAAATATTGAAGAAGACGAAAGAAAAAAAAATCCGGAAATAAAAAGGGTCCTATCAGTACGACTGAAAACGAGCATTGAGTTAGTACACTTCTTGATGCAGCAGAAACCGATTTAAAATGATGAATGCACACTCCAGTGCATCGAAACTTTGGCGACTTTTTTCAAGGTCAATCTCCTTTTGCTTCCTTCCCATCTCCACTCATCCCTCTCCAAATTTGATGTGACAGACACAAACTAAAGCAGCGCAACGACAATAATGCATATCATTGATTGTCCATGAATTTCTTTTCCATTTTAATTTCCATCGGACTCCACCCCCACCCTCCCTCCTGGCCTTTCAATTCCTGGTACTGTCTGTCTGTCTGTCTGTCTGTCGGCCTGTCTGCCGGCCTGTCTGCCGGCCTGTCTGCCTGCCTGTCTGCCTGCCTGTCTGCCTGCCTGCCTCTGTCTCTGTCTCTGTCTCTCTCTCTCTCTCTCTCTCTCTCTCTCTCTCTCTCTCTCTCTCTCTGTGTATTTGTGAAGATATGTGTTTGTTAACAGTTTTGTAAGTTTTAGTCGCTAGTCATGCGTAGTTACTCCCTTAGCGAGGCAAGGGCCGGATGGAAAAAAAAAAACCCATCTATTTGCTTATGTTACCCTTGGAAATAAAGATTATCATCATCATCACCCCCCCCCCCCCCCCACCCCTTCATATTCAAAATGAAGCCAAGCACTTCTGATCCCTCCCCTCTGTCAATAATAAAACAAAACAAATCTCGATTTTGACGGCAAAAATGATTCAGACGTTGGTAATGTTCGTTCAAACACTAAAATGTATTTATCTTTAATTTCCAACGTCCAAGTCAAGCCACATTGTTTATATCCTTCCCATCTCTCGTCCATCTCCTGTCCCTGAACACAGTGGAAAGGGAGGGACACACAGGGACCAACGGATACAGTTCTCAGCTAAGAAGCGACAGAGTTCCGAGTTCGTATTTTGGGGTCTTGCATGGAGCGGTTTTCTTTCTTTCTTTTCTTTCTTTGATTCCTTTTTCTTTCGTTACAAGAATTAAGCCCTGACAGGTGTTCTGCGGGTTAGTCCTTCAGATAAGACAATAATAAAACCGAGATCCCTTGTTCAGTTGGCTGGTAGTGCATGTAAAAGAATCTAAAGCAACAAGACAGTTTCCCCTGGCAACACTGTACAGAAAAAATCCACCATACCGTGGTACAACACTTTCCTCGGGGAACGCAGCTCGATATTTTCAAAGCGACATTGTTGTAACGATGAAGTAATACAATACAATACAATACAATGCAAATAATACACTATAATTAGGGTTGACACAACGTTGTCAACAACTTTACTAAAAAGACGTTCTAAACACAAAGCACAAGATGGTTTTTCTCAATTAGACAACAACAACAACAACAACAACAACAGCTGAACCCTCAATTATCAAAACACTGCAAGAACAATCATAGATGATTTTTTTTTCCAAGTGTCGCACAGCATCAGGTTTTGAACAATCCACTGAATAAGATCGAGGGCAAATATACTACTAAAACATCTTTAGAATCAGTTCAGAGAAACAAGATAAATAAAAACGGAATTTGAAGACTATTCACTTCTTTTAAGAGTATTGATTTCAAATTCTCTTCCTTCCTTTACGAGTTTTATTTCTGTTCTTGGGAGCATGTAGGCCTGTACTACATTAAACAGTCAGCTTCTCTCACGATCTCCGTGACACGTGTTGTTTCAATACGTAAGCACGGTGAATCTGTTGTCACGATCTCATAACTCGTGTTGTTGTTTAAGCATAAGTTTAAAGGAATGTGTTGATTCTACGTCTGCTCGTTGGCGATGATATACACAAAGAACACACCGCGCTGACTTATGTACGGTACGAATTTTCTCTAACTCAAAGACGCATGACCTTGACAATTTCTAAGGTGCCGTATCTTCTCCTCCTGCGTACGGTAAAAGTGCGTGCGTGCGTGCGTGCAAATGTGTGTGTGTGTGTGTGTGTGTGTGTGTGTGTGTGAGTGTGAGTGAGTGAGTGAGTGAGTGAGTGAGAGAGAGAGAGAGAGAGAGAGAGAGAGAGAAATGAAATAACATTATTCACACTTGCAGACTGAAATGCACAAATCACTTTAACAGCCTCACTTTCATTGTATGCATTCCCGAATTACACTCTACAGCTTTGGCCTTCAAGAATAGTGACTCCCCCTACATTTCAACTCCATGCAGGCATAAAACCAATGAAATAACTACGCATATCTAATTCAAATGTGCACGCGCGTTCTGATTTCCGTAGTACATGCTTCCTCACTCAGGACGCCCTGTGTTCGGACAGGGCATGCACCGCTTATTGACCTTCCACTAGTACTGCACGCGTTATGGTCATCAGGAAAACGCGCGCTAATCGTAGGCACCCCAAGGACATCTTCATCAGTCAGCTCACCTCCGGTATCTCCTTGATGAGCGCTACTTATGTGGAACGTTTGAGGAATCTCCCGTCGTTACTAGGTCTGGACTCTGGTTATTGATTGGGGGGGCAAACAGTGTGGGCGGGTAATGCATGTAATTTACCGCTATTTGGTACCCATGCTCACGGAGAATCGCACGTGCTGGACAGATTCCAGGTCTGTGTGATGTGGTGAGCCGCCCTACTCTCTCCCCTGAGCGCCGTGAATGGGCAATCTGGCCTTCGCCAACACGCGCAACTGTTTTTGTTTTCTTTTCTGTGTGTTCTGGTCCTTTTCTTATATGTAGTGTGCAGTATTCGAGAACTGTTTTTTTCAATGGTGGTGTACAACATTTCTTCATTACCTATAAAGTATAAACTATTCGTTTCTATATATAGCGAACGCTGTGTTCAATTTGATATGACGTGCGCAATGTTGGTTTATTTTGAGATGTACTGTACGATATCTGTTCGTTTCAATGTACACCGCGAAATGTTTCATTTCTATACGTACTGTGAAATGTTTGTTCGTATTCATATGCACTGTGCAATGTTCTTTTGTTGCTATATGCACTATACAATATATTTTTTATTTCTAGGCTGTATGCACTGTATGGATAATTTCTATTCGTTTCCGAATTCAGTTCAATTGAATCAAAGTTGTATGCAGCTCATCCGATCGACAGGCCGTACAAAGGCTGCAAATCCACTTTAATTAGAAAAACAGGACTGCATAAATCAAATGAAAATATTGCTTGAAAGATGAATATAAGTTTATTCATATACAAAAAAATCTTCAAAAATCGTTTTTAATCAGATGAAATGTATTGATCTCTTATATAAACTCAAAGACCATTTGGAAGAATATATCTGAAAAGTTTTTTCGGGAATCTACTGCGGAGTGCTTGTGTCTCACGTGCAAATCACAGCATTTATATATGAACTGTGCCATGTTTCTTCGTTTCCGATTCTGAGCAGTTTCAATTTTCTTTTTTATATACTGTGTGTCAGGACGGATGCTTCCCATGGATCTCGTTCCACGTTTGTTTTGTTGTTGTTGTTGTTGTTGTTGTTGTTGTTGCTGCTGCTGTTGCTGTTGTTGTTTCAGGAAGGAAGCGGGGTGGAGGAGGGGAATGTTTTGAGCAGCATTTAACAAAGACGAAAAAAAAAAGCTGAAGAATACATCTCCAAAAGCCTTAAAAACAAAGACGGTATCAGTCTGTACTTAAAATTAAAAAAAGAAGAAGAAAATGGTGGATGGCGACATTAATGTCCTGTTCGTTGAAAGCCCTCACGTGATATGATGTTCGCGCAATGATGTGATATGCATTTATTACTTCAACTCTAAACAATGTTCATGCTCACTTTCCTAAACTTTTGAAACAAACAGGGGCGTGTGTGTGTGTGTGTGGGGGGTGGGGGTGGGGGGTGGACGAAGAGATAAAGAGAAAAAGAGACAGGTACGATTAATGCCCATTATACACCTTTCCACAGTGTACAGCCCGAGCATATTCGAACCATCGTATTAAGTTATATGCATGTGTGCCACCGCGGTGCCGGTTTTGTTTTTTAACGGCACCATCATGCCGCAAACGAAAGAAAGAAGAAGAAAGAAAACGTTCAGCTAAACCAGTGGGTATGTAAAATCAATGGTGAAACTTTCTGCTCAATGCATTAAATGTTTGCCTGTTAGGACGACGGTGCGATTGTTTGCTGAAGTTGAACGTAAACCAAAATAGATGGAGAGAATCCGGGTGTTGGAGTGATGCCACTAATGTGGCAGCTGGAAAGAGATGGAAGTGAAGAAACTCCAGAGAGAAGAGAGAGAGAGAGAGAGAGAGAGAGAGAGAGAGAGAGAGAGAGAGAGAGAGAGAGAGACAGACAGACAGAGAGACAGAGAGAGACACAGAGAGAGAGAGAGAGAGAGAGAGAGAGAGAGAGAGAGAGAGAGAGACAGACAGACAGACAGAGAGACAGAGAGAGACAGACAGAGACACAGAGAAGAGAGAGAGAGAGAGAGAGAGAGAGAGAGAGAGAGAGGAGAGAGAGAGAGAGAGAGAGAGAGAGATCCTAAGGAACTGAGTGTGAAAAGAGTGTTAAACGTCAGGTTCTTGTCCTTTCTCCATCAGTCTACCCCCGCACATTACTGTTTTTCTTCCCCATACTCCGATCACGGCTTTACGGTTTGTCGCAACCAATTACGTCTCATTACATTAAGCTTTCAGCTCGTGCAAAGTCGTGGTATTCTGCACCTGTTACGTACTTCGTGACTAGTAAGCGTTCTTTACAGCAGACCCTCCTATTAACGGCATTCTTATTCATACAAATCCCTTTAAATCCCAACTGAAGCAATCAACTAAAAAAAAATTATCCTGCGATGGAAAGCAGTTTGTGCCTAGGTGACATTGGTTTACAATGTTCATACATAAGTAAACATTCTCTCGGAATGATGGTAACATTCAAAGTTCATATGACTTCGGATATCTGTCTATCCATCAATTTATCCATCCATCAATCAATCTAACCATCCAGCTATCAATCTGTGTATACAATCATGTATGAATACCAGAACGAAAGAAATGTGGAAGTCGATTTAATCATCTCCTCTAATTAGATCTAAGTTCAAAGGGGCTAACAATATATCAGGCAACCACCAGCGAGTAGTATGTTGTTAGGCACGAGGATGCGATCTCTCCCTTGAGAAATTATTGCTCAGTTAACACAGCGATGTGTCTATCGTGGCAATGATCAACGAGAACACGACTGGATAGTCGAATCCGATTATGAAACAAACTAGTGGTCGCATTAAGTCATCGATACAGTCACGCGAACTAACAGTTTGTTCAAGGAAAACAGCTTTTACTCTACCCCAACTCACTCTACAACTGTTGCCCCACGCCTAGCAACCAGGTGCAGCGTGTGTGTGTGTGTGTGTGTGTGTGTGTGTGTGTGTGTGTGTGTGTGTGCGTGCGTGCGTGCGTGCGTGCGTGCGTGCGTGCGTGCGTGCGTGCGTGCGTGTGTGTGTGTGCACTGGACCGCACGCAGTGATGTATCCTCAAAGAATCTGCAACTCTCATCACCACCCCAGTCTGGTATCAAAGGGAAGTCTCCCATACAGGAAACCTTAAGGGTAATCAGGAGGACGCAGACCACTGCCAAGATCGAGGGGATCGTGGATCCATCCTTTGATCATGATTCGCTCCATAGATTCACACATAAAAAAAGAGTTCGTTCTTCAGTCTTATTCCATCTTTTCACAGAGTTAAGTTGAAACTGTCCCATTGGTTTGGGGGTCGTCCGCCTGATGGCTAATGACTCAGTCTCTTGATCTGGGTCAGCACAGAAATGTTGTAAGTTTGTCCTTGCGACACATTTCCATCTTTCAGCGAACAGACAAATAAACAAACCTTGGTGACAAAATAATCTCCTTCTTCTTGAGGAAGGGGGGGGGGGGGGGATGAAAAGGGGTTTCAAAACTTCAACGGTTTCGATCGGGAAGAGTGATGATAATAGCACCCTTGCAGTAATTCTCAACAAGGAAAGGTTAATGATTATGGCACACTTGTAATTCTCAATCTGGGAACAGTAATGATGATAAAACACTTCCGGTAATTCTCAACCTGGGAAGAGTAATGATGACAGCACGCTTGTGCTAATTCTCTGTTCGAGAGGAGTAATATACAATCACGAAATAGTAATGATAACAGCACGCTTGTGACACTTCTCAATCAAGGAACAGTAATGATCATACCGCAGTCTTGGTCTCAATCAGGAGAGTGATGACAACAGCACACTAGTGTGGTTATTTTCCATCCGGGAAGAGCGATGATTATAGCCTACCTGTGGTAATTCTCAACGAGGAAAGGGTAAGTATGAAAGCACACCTATGGTAATTCTCAACCAGGGAAGAGTAACGATGTCAATACAGTTGTGGTAATCCTCAATCGGGGAAGAGTAATGATAACAGCACTCTTGTGGCAATTCTCAGTCAGGTAAGAGTAATGATAAAAGCACACTCTTGGTCTCAATCAGGAAAAAGTAATGATGACAGCACACTTGTAGTGATTCTCCATCACAGAAAGGTAAAAATGATGGCACATTCGTGATAATTTTCAACCACGTAAGACTATGGCATATTTGTGGTACTTGTCTGCATTATAATGATAATACTCCCAGTTGTGATAGTTCTTTATCATGAAAGAGTTACGACAACCGCCCACTTGTGGTAACTCTAGTCAGGGAAAAGTTATGACAATAACGCATTGTGGTAACTCTCAATCACAAAGAATTATGATTATAGCACATTTGTGGCTATTTTCAATTGGGGAAGAGTAATGATGACAACACATTTGTGGTAATTTTCAATCAGGAAGGAACAATGGTAATAGCACGCTGGTGGTGATTCTTAGGGAAGAATGATTATAACATTACACTTGTGATAATTTTCTTTCAGGGAACAGCAATGATAATAGCACCCGATTTTTGATCACCGAAAAGTAATGAGAATGACACACTTGCAGTAATTCTCGATTAGGGAAGTGTAATGATACAGACATATTCGTGGCAATTCTCAGTCTGGGAAGAGTAATGATAATAGCATACTTGCAGCATTTTCAGAGAAGAGTCATGATAATAGCACACATGTAACAATTCTCGATCAGGGAAGCGTAATGATAATAGCACATCTGTGGTAATTCTCCATCAGAGAAGAGTAATCGTAATAGCACACTTATAGTAATTCTCCATCAGCGAAGAGTAATGACAATACCACACTTATAGTAATTCTCAATCAAGGACAAGTAATGACAATAGCATACTACTTGTCAGTCAGGCTTGATACTTAACCGTTCGGGGATACACTTAAGAAAATACGCTGTAGATAACTTTAATGTTGTTTGAGCATTTCAGAAACAAGATAATGATAATTAAGGGATGGACAATAGTCATGTTCCATCAGTCGAAAAAAGTGGCGACTGCTGGTAATCTATCGGTCACAATGCCATCAAAATGCTGTGTAAAACTAGTCTTTGTTTCATTTTGCAAATCGAGCAATTAGAAAAAAATGGGTGGGTAGGTGGAGCGTGGGAGAGGACTGACGTTTTGAATGCGCAGTACAAGGAAACGAATGCAACACACCCTCTGTCCACTCCCACACCTGACTCTGGTCAAGTTATCTGAGGAATGGAATGAAGTCGGGAACGAGTGTGAGCGAGCGCGTGCGTGCGTGCGTGCGTGTGTGTGTGAAGGGGACCGATTGTAAGGGAGTCGTGGCAATAGACTCCCATCTGTAACTTCGCTGAGGCTTTATTAGATGACTCTGGACGGCGGCTTGTCAAAAAACGAAAATACAGTGTCATTCGCATGCAAAGACAAACACACGAACAAAAGCAAATCCTCCATTACAAGAATATCACTGTACTCTCCGTCTGCCTATACCATCCTCTCGAATACTTACACAATGCAGCTTTCTTTCACACTGACCTTTATTCACACCGCTCCGTCATGAAAGCCGTCTTCTGGTCGCTTTTCATGTGCTTCGTCGTTCTTTACAAATTCGCTGGTTGATGTGAGATGCGTATCATCTCGAAATGATTGAATTCGGTCAACAGTCTCGGTAGACAAGTCTTATCTAAGAAACAAACAGACGCCATCGTTGGATCGATTCTAGTTTAGGGCAACAAACAGAACAGAACAGACAGGAGAGTACATGCACTTACACATGCATACCTTCACGCACGCGCGCACACACACACACACACACACACACACACACACACACACACACACACACACACACACACACACACACAGGTGCACGCACATAGACGTAGGCGTTTATTCATAAAGGCCATTGCCCCATAGACAGCGTAAGTCATCTTATAAATCATACAGCCCATTGACATGAAATTAAGGAACGATGCTTAAAAATCGTTTTTTCGCTCTAAAAGTTTTATGTAAATACCCAGCAAAGCGTTTCGAAGCTTTTGGAGACATTCACAGAGCGTGCACGTGTACGGGAGAGAGATGGGGGAGGGAGGGGAAGAGAGAGGGGGGCCTCGGAGGGAGGAGGAGGAGGAACAGTGAGAGTGAGAGATTCGGATGTTTTCGGATTCGGATGTTTTATTCATATAGGCCTTGGCCCATTGCGAAGGGGTAGGTGAACATACTACGTCATGTGAAACAAATACACATGACTGTATAACAAATCAAACACAATTGATTTAGAACATCAAGAGGTAGGTATTTTTCTAAACAGAAACAAGGACAACTTTCGAACAACGTCTGTTGAAGTTTATGACATCAATACAGTCAATTTAAACAGGGAAGGATGGTTGTCTACAAAACTTTGGCTGATATTCCTTAAGGCTGAACAGCAAAGAACAAAATGGATTTCATTTTCGTCAGACTCTTTACAAAGTGGACACAGCAGATCATTGTCATCAACAGTGGCTTTGTGTCTAAACTTATGAGAGAGAGAGAGAGAGAGAGAGGAGAGAGAGAGAGAGAGAGAGAGAGAGAGAGAGAGAGAGAGAGAGAGAGAGAAAGCGAGAGAGAGAGAGAGGGAGACAGACACAGACAGGGAGAAAGAGACACAAAGAGAGAGAGGGGGGGGGGGGGGGGCAGGCAGACTGACAGAGAGAGAGAGAGAGAGAGAGAGAGAGAAGAGAGAGAGAGAGAGGAGAGAGAGAGAGAGAGAGAGAGTGAGTGAGTGAGTCAGGGACAGGGACAGGGACAGAGGGAGGGAATGGGGAGCAATTGGAGGAACGGCGAGTGACAGCTGTAGATAACGAACGCATGCTGGTGCAGGAAATACGGCGGAATTCAATATTTCAAGGGGTGTTTGTACACAAACATACGCGCAAGCGCGCACGCTCGTACACACACACACGCACGCACGCACGCAAGTACGCACGCACGCACGCGCGCGCGCGCGCGCACACACACACACACGCACACACACGCTCGCTCGCGCGAACACACACAAACAAACACACACACACACACACACACACACACACACACACACACACACACACACACACACACACACAGTGCGCGCGCTAGCGCACAGGGAGGGAGAGAGGGAGAGAGAGAAGAGGAGAGAGGAGAGAGAGAGAGAGAGAGAGAGAGAGAGAGAGAGAGAGAGAGAGAAACAGACAGAGAGACAGACAGAGAGACTGAAAGACAGAGAGAGACACAGGGAGAGGTAGACAGACAGACAGACAGACAGAGATACACAGAAAGAGACTTACACCATGTTAACTAATTCACTTCCAGACACAAACTCATTCACCTCCAGACACAAACATGGCGTACAGCAAACCACACACACACACACACACACCACACACACACACACACACCACACACACACACACACACAACGTGTGTGTGTGCGTGCGCGCGCGCGTACGCAAAGACGCGCGCACACGCACAGACAACAGCAGTGGTAACAGTGGTATTAGCAATGATGCCCGTCAATTACATGGTGGAGACAGCACAGGAAAAGGGCAGAAAAAGGGAGGGACGGGAAGGAAGAGAGAGACAGACGTAAAGAAGCATTCAGCTTTTCTTTGTACCTTCTCATTAAAAGATTCGTATTCGTCCTCTCTCTCTCTCTCTCTCTCTCTCTCCTCTCTCTCTCTCTCTCTCTCCTCTCTCTCTCTCTCTCTCTCTCTCTCTCTCTTTCTCTCTCTCTCCCGTCTTACGCCGATGTTAATGCTGCTGCTGCTGCTTTTCTTCTTCTTCTTCTTCTTCTTCTCCACTACTGCTCCTGCTTCTCTACCCCTCCACCCCCCCCCCATTCTCTCTCTCTCTCTCTCTCTCTCTCTCTCTCCTCTCTCTCTCTCTCTCTCTCTCTCTCTCTCTCCTCTCTCTCTGTGTGTCCGTATGTCCGTGTCCCTCTCATTGTTGTTGTTGTTGTTACTACTACTACTAGTACTACTGCTACTACTTTTTTCTCCACCCTTTGAAAATAGATACAACCACATTCTTTCTCGGATTTCCGGTCTCGGGAGAAACGCTAGTGGCTGTGAAGGCGCAAGAATAATAGCGACAGCTGAACACAACGACTGACTCAGGAAGCACGGGAAGGAATTCAATAGTTCGGTTTTTATCCCCCCCCCCCCCCCCCCCTTCCGACTTCCCTCCCTTTCGGTGCCATTCCGACCCTAACATCCCTTCCATTCCTACTCTCTCTACTTCGCGTACTGACGTTACTTGTTCCTCCTCTTCTGCGTTTTTTTGTTGTTTGTTGTTCGCGTGGTGCGTTTACAGTCCGTCTTTTTTATGTTTCAGTCCGTAGTACCAGAGAAAGTGAGTTCCACATATTCTGGTAGTACTCTCTCGTTGCCTTCCCTTCTTTGCCCGCGCTCCCCCCCTTCTATCTCTCTCTTATTCCCCCCCCCCCTTCCCTCCCCCCTCCCCCATTTAAATCGAACACACGACAGATCTCAGAAAGAGGAAAACGTTTTAAAAAAGAGACAGTTTTTACACATGAACAAAAAAAAATAATGGACTATGCAATATGGCTAAACATGGACTGTATTCATTCATGTTAATTTACGCCTTGGTTGAAATCAGAGTAACTATCGACAGGACCTGAAGCAAGAGGATAAGAGCTGTATTACCACACCACCAAACTAACAGAACGAACAAACGTCAACACTAAGCGTGGCATTTCGACCCTGAGGGATTCTACAGAAAAGACAGACAGAAGTGGCCTCATCCTTGAGGCAGAAAAGACAGACATGACAGATCGAAATAAAAGAGCAATCAGCGATCCAGTTGTCAAGATTGTCTTTTCTCAGTCTAACTCCAGTTCTGTGCGCGCACTCTAGCGAGCATTGTTTGCTTGAGGAAGCCGTGAGGTTTTTGTATTTTGCGCTAAGCTGGTCTGAAGAATAGGCAGTCTGCCCTAAGAATTACATCGTTTACTTTTGAGGTAAGATACCGAGAATCAGTTTTCTTTTTTCTCTCTCTTTTTTATCAGGTGGGGTGGGTGGAGGTGAAGAGGGTGCCGAGGGGGAGGGGGCTTCAGTTTGCTGTTGTATATCCTCATCCTACTGCTACTAATGATATCACTAATACTACTACTACTGCTGCTGCTGCTACTGCTGCTAATGATACGAATAATGGTTTCTTATATAGCGCTTAATCAAACGAATTTCTCTAAGCGCTTCACAAAATCATACTACATTCACCCTTCTCATATACAATAGTATACCTCACACCCAACTACAAATACTATTACTACAATAACTAACAAATCCTAATCCTACGAGTATGACATTCACTTATTTTTCAAGTATCACTACAAAAACTAAATCCTATAACGTTCAATCATACAACAAATACATGTAATAGAGAACATACACATACACTACATTTGAAAAGGCCCAGACGGCTATGAGTTAGGTTGTACACCCCCCCCCCCACACACACACACACACACACACCACACAGCATTGACTAATTATGAGAAAATAGATGGGTTTTAAGTTTAGACTTGAAAGAAGAAAATAGAATCTGAATGTCTGAGAGAGTCTGGTAGTCTGTTCCACGTCGTTGGAGCTTGAAAAGAGAAAGATCTTTCACCAGTAGTAGTCTTGAAGCGAGTCATTCGTAGAACTACTACAACTACTACACTACTACTACTACTACTACTACTGCTGCTGCTGCTGCTGCTGCTGTTTTTTTTCTGTTATTGTCTCCTTCGCCATACCTAAAGGGAAGAAAATACCGGCACTCTACCTCTCCAACTCTCCGCCCCCACCCCTTCCTCCCCCTTCTCTCTCTCTCTCTCTCTCTCTCTCTCTCTCTCTCTCTCTCTCTCTCTCTCTCTCACACACACACACACACACACACACACACACACACACACACACACACACACACACACACACACGCGCGCGCGCGCGCGTAAAACTCTTGAAAACTCATGAAAACTCTTCTGTAAAACAGAATCACTCAAACAAGTACAAATGTACATAGTTCTTTCTCATACTTTCATAACCGAAGCAATACAATAACACAAACAAGAAAACATTTGGTGGTAACCATTTAGCAATATTTTGTTTCACTATTTAAATACCGTCACCCCTCGCCCCCTCCCCGTTTTATCGCCAAGAGAACTCTCTCTCTCTCTCTCTCTCTCCCTCTCTCCTCTCTCTCTCTCTCTCTCTCCTCTCTCTCTCCTCGTCGTCCTCCTCCTCCTCCTCCTCCGCCCGCCCCCCCCCCCCCCTCCCTCCCTCCAGATCTCAGCTCACAGATATGTTCGACATTTCTCAGTTCTATACAAATTCGGTATGATGTGTGTATTGTTCTTATAAAAAAAAATATACTCCACCTATCTGCGTTTTGTACTCCCGGTTCTTATAGAACAGGGAGTACTTTACAATGGGAATGAAGAAATGCTGTCTGTGTATCTGTCTGTCTGTGTGTCTGTCCGTGGTCAAAATGTGTTCCACTCTCTCCATACAAAACGTCTGGACCGATCTTTCTGAAAATTTGTACGTATGTTCATTATGGGTCACAGATGATACCTGATATTTTATTTGACCAGAATAGCCGTTGCTAACGGCTATAACGGCCCCAAACGGTTTTTTTCTTCATGGAATATCTCAGAAAGTACTTGTATTCAAGATAAACTGGAAGTACGTTTATATGCTTTGCATCTTGTTCCTTGCTGTACTGAGGGGGCAGGGTAGGACTGAGCTGACAAGATGTTCCTTTTTTTTTTCTCTGCTTCTCTCCACTAGTTGTTGACCGGATCCCATTTTGTCATTAAAGTGACCTGAAAGAGACCAGTGACTTGTGAAAATGATGGACAATAGATGCTTCTTCACCGTATATATATATATATATATATATATATATATATATAATATATATATATATATATATATATATATATATATATGAGAGAAAGAGAGAGAGAGAAAGGGAGGGAGGGAGGGAGGGGAGAGAAGAGAGAGAGAGAGAAGAGAGGGAGGAGGAGAGGAGAGAGAGAGAGAGAGAGAGAGAGAGAGAGAGAGAGAGAGAGAGAGAGAGAGAGAGGAGAG
Source organism: Conus ventricosus (assembly GCA_018398815.1). Lineage (NCBI taxonomy): Eukaryota > Metazoa > Mollusca > Gastropoda > Neogastropoda > Conidae > Conus > Conus ventricosus. The sequence continues at coordinate 67,958,484 of CM031604.1, forward strand.
ACGGACAGACAGACAGACTGACAGACAGACGAATATAGACCGACGGACAGGTAGATAGATAAATAGATAGATAGACAGGCAGGCAGGAAGACAGACGGACAGACTGACAGACTGACAGACAGACAGATAGATATTCCGTTGTTCAAATTTTAAAAGTACACATACATATTACATCTTCCGAAAAATGCTTAGTAGTTCTCTTGCAGAACTTGTGAGACTTAAATTACGGCTTTGCTGTATTCGATTATTCTCCGCAGAATTTGCCGGACGTTTCCTTTTGTGTGGATTTACACCAAGTGAAATATGTTTCGCAATGTAAAGTACTTTTTAATAAAAGAATATAACTGTTTCTGAAATAAGGTATTTAATTCTGTTCAACTGACAAGAAATTACCATAGTTTTCTTTTCATGCTGTTGTCTCTTCTGCCATTGATCACCTCTGAAAATCGACAATATGATAGGAAAAGTATTTTGTACATCAAATATGAATTATTCATTTGAATGCACACGACCCCATGGAAGTCATCAAAAATTCAGCATTTAAATCATCATTAAACTCTCTGACAAGAAAATATTGTAAAAAGTCATATGTACTGTTCTGGAGAAAAATGCCAGTAGAGAAAATTTTTTATATCTTTTAAAATCGAGAATGTCTGCGACTTAGAATATTAACATATAATTGGAACGGTTACCTTTTATCAGAGCCCAGTTGGTCGCTTTCTTTGCACGCACGGAATCACGCGCGCGTATACACACAGACACACACACAGACACACACACAGACACACACACAGACACACGCACGC
>CM031604.1:67964289-67974289 GCA_018398815.1 Conus ventricosus
CATCGACTACACATGAACCCCGCCCTGGCTCTGAACGCCAAGAACCGTATTTAAGAATGATTTTTTTATATTTTTTTTTAAAGATGAACCAATGATGTTCGACATAAAATTATATCTTATGACTTTAGCCGAAGCCCATGCTGGCATTTGAAGGTGAAAACAAATCAAAAACGATTCTGGCATTATACCATACCGCGTTTTTCTTTTTCTCAGCAAGCGTCATCTGTGTTGTGATATCTTCGGAATCAAAGTTCCAACTCTCAAAAACGGACATGTTTATGACCGCTTGCGCTATCCCTACCTGGTTTTGATTGAACGCTTTAAATTAGAGCAGCAGATTTTCTTTGCATTTGGCAGCTGATTGAGAATCAGTACATAATAATTGCAATCTTTATAAAGAATATAATGCATTACATACGCCCATGGTCTTAATCGAAGAAAACAGACTGCTTTTTAATTTGGCACCTGGCTAACAAACACATATAAATGCAATAAACAGTACAATTCAGTACACGTGCCAACTCTTCATCTGATAAAACAACGACGAAAAACGTTAACTTAAAAGTCTTTCGTCACTCAACCGTTTTCACTCCCTGCCTTACGCAAAGAATTGACATGCAAAAAGATTCCGATATTTTAGATTTTTTTTTAACAGACAGCGTGCTGTGCCTATAGGCACCTAGTCTACAAAGATTCCAAACAACCCAGAGTTTAAACCAATCCCAAAAGGGGTTTCGGCGTACTGTGGAACTTTGCCCGTTCAACGCCTATACACACACACAACGTAAGAAGCTTGTGATTATCCTACAATCGTATCTCGTCAACTTCCGTGTTTTTGGTTTCAAAGAGCATGAAAATGGAAGGGGAAATAATCCACACAAGGTATATTTTCGAAGGTTTCTGTATAGTTTAATCCATTTTGCACGTGGTCGTTCTTCTTAGCTATGAACTAAGAATTAAGCAATTATTTTTCAATTACTGAAAAAAAGAAAACACGAAAACTTGATTCCATCATCAAAGCGTTTATTTTGTAATGCCAACATTTCTTCTAACTTTTGAACACGGGCATATTTAGAATCCAAATTGTCCCCGTGTGAGCGTGTATAAACCATCAGGTTTGGTACACAGTCTTGATTTTATCGGTCTGATGTGGTACATACTTCTGATCTTAATTCAGTCTCAGAGAGACAGACCGGATTCTCCAGGACACCAGAAGGGTCCTGCAATTGCTGGGCTCCAAAACAAACCTGGCGTTGCAGGGGATCCCCTCTTACCGTGGTGTTAAGGGAGTTGAAGAAGCTGACAAACTCTCCTAGCTAGGCAGCAAGCGGGAACAAACTGCCCACCAGGTATCATGTGGAGAAGTCAACAACTTCCTCAGCCACTTCAAACACGCATGGAGACAGCATCTGCAGAAAGGACGTGAGGACGGTGGTAATCTATCCGCTGGGAAGGGCGCGACAGGTCAGCATCTTCAGACTGACAACAAGACTCTGTCAAATCCTGTTGCATCTCAACAGGCTGAGGTGTCTCACATGGATGAGAGCCCATGTGGCACCGGTCTACGGACGCCAGCCCACATTCTCCAATCCCGTCCTACCTTTGACAACGTACGACTGGAAAACGTGGCCCAGGGCAGTGGACCTGACGGAGAAGCTGTGGGGACCTGACAACGTCACTGAGGCAGACAACGACCTTCGCCCATAACAACGAACTGGAAACCTGAAGAAGAACGGCTGGTTTTCAGTCCTGATAGCCCCCCCCCCCCCCTCCCCTGCCGTTTGCTGGTCTTCAAACAACATCTAGTTTCATGAACTGCTGTGTTTCAGAACAAAAAAATTTCTGTTTTTCTCATAAATCCCATTTTGGCCAACTGCCTGAAACTATAATTTTATTTTTGAAAATTTCGCGTTTTTGCGCTTTTTTTCCCAAACCCTTCATTTCTTTAAAACCTTGTACACTAAAAAAAAAAAAACCCCAAACCCAACAACACCACACACACCACACACACACACCACACAAAACCACAACACACACAACGCCCTTTTACTTTTAAAAAAAAAAAGGTTCATTTTTGCATAAAAAAAAAACTTTTTCTTACAGTCGGGCTTTCCCAAACTTGTTTCTCTGTTTTGTTTCAACCCCCAAATTTAACTGACGTTAAAAAGGGTTTTCCACAGTTCTTTTTTTTTTTTTTTTTTTTTTTTTTGGGGGGGGGGGGGGGGGGGGGGGGGGTAGCGCGGGCTACACCTGGAAGCACTTTTGCTTGTTCACAGTTTCCCCAAACAACCTAGATTTTAAAAAAAGGGAACCCCCCAAGAAAAACACGTCACTCTTTGGAAAACAAGCGTCCTTGTTTTTTCAAAAGTTTCTACGGGCCCAAAAAGGAAACAGATGGGCAATTATCCGAAAAAAACCTCAGGTGTCTTAAATTTCGAATGAGGTTAAAAAAGAAATGGTTGGAAAGTAATGAAAACAAGACGCAAATTTTTATTTTCTTTAATTAATTTTGACATTCCGTTTCCTTTTTACTTTCCCTCGAAACGCTTTCAATCATAGAAAAAGAGGGCCCCCAAAAAAACCCAAAAAAGCTTTCTTTCCAAAAATCCCCTGGTTTTTCTACCTTCATCTTTTAATTTTTGGACCCCCCCCCCCCCCCCCCCCCCCCCCCCAAAAAAAAAAAAAAAGTTTTTACTGAAAAAACGTCTTTTTTTTCCAAAACAATTCTAAATTTGTTCCAGCTTTCACCATGTGCGGCCCGCCGCGCGGGCGCACTCACTCAAGAACTTTGACGCAGGGATGCCCCGCACACATCTTTTCCCCCCCAAAAGAAAAAAAATGGAAAACTCTCTCTCTCCCCTCTCTCTCCCCTCTCTTCTCTCTCTCCTCTCTCAGGCTACTTTTAATGGAGAACAAATTTTCGATAGGGGGTTTGGGGGGAATGGGGAGAATCCCTTTAAATTTTTTCAAACAGGGATCACACCCATTTCCTGTATATCCTTTTCTTGACCCAAAATCGGGGGTTTTTCTTTTCCCCCCTCCGTCCCGCCCGCAGTCGGGGCCCCCCCCTTCCCTCTCTCTCCCCCTCTCTTTTCCCCCTCCCCCTCTCTCTCTCTCTCTCCCCTCTCCTCTCTCCCCTCTCCCCCTCTTCTCTCTCACACACACCAATCCTTAACTCTCGCTTTCCCCCCTCCCCCCTCTCCCCTTTTGCCTGTCCTCCATCCCCCCCCCCCCCCTTTCCCCCGGATTTCCCCTAAATTTTCTTTACCCTTTCTCTTTTCACAGGCCCTTTTCATTATATGTTGCGGGGCGTGCGGTGTTTGTGTGTTTTGTGTGTGGGTGAGTGAGAGAGAGAGGAGAGAGAGGGGAAAAGGAAAGAGAGAAGAGAGGGGAGGAGAGAGGAGAGGAGAGAGAGAGAGAGAGGGGAGAGATTTTTTCTTCATGGCAGATTTCGTTGGGCGTATGTGTTCATTTGGAGGTTTTTAAGCAATGTATGCGGCCCTTCGCATATCACCTGGAGTGAGGACGTAAAGGCCCCCCACATTGTTAAAACTGAGGGGAGCCCCGAAGCAAGCTCCCATGCAAGCGCTTTTGGTGCGCTTGTGCCCTGGTGCTGCCGGGGCGTGCGCGTGTGTGTGTGTGTGTGTGTGTGTGTTTCATATGTCTGTGTTAGTGTGCCGGGGCCGCTCAAAAGAAAAGGAGACAGAGGAAGAAGAGGGGGGGGGGGGCTTCAGACAGACAGGACTGAGCGCCCCAACCCTTTTCCCAGTAATGACTTGTCCTGTATATTGTTTTGCGCGGGGGCGTGTGTATCCATGTGTTGGTAAAATGCCATGCACCCGGCCCAAGAAAAGAGCCCCGGGGAAGAGGGGAGAGAGGGGGAAGAGGAGTGAGAGAGAGAGAGAAGGGGAAGGGGGGGGGGGAGAGGGAAAGGGGGGGAGAGGGAAAGGGGGTTGTGGGGTGTGTGTGTAAAGTAAATGTGAAATGTGAGGGTAAGTGTGTTTGTGTGTGGTGTGTGTGGGTGGTGTGTGGGGGTGTGTTTTAAGTGTTTTGAGTGGAAGTGTGTTGTGTGTGTGTGTGGGTGTGTGTTGTGTGTTTGTGTGTGGTTAACAGGGGGGGGGGGAGAGCGTGAGGGAAGACCTGGGGGCCCCAAATTGATTTGCTTGCAGGTGTTGGGGGTGTGTCCCGGGTTGGCGTTTCGTGCCCTGCAGTGCGTGCGTGGGTGCGTGTTGTGCGCCCCGCGGGGCGCCTGCCCCACCTGCCGCCGCCTGCCTACCTGCCCGCCCTCTGTGGGGTTTTTGCAAAAAAGGGGCGATTTGCGTCAGAAACGGGGGTATGCCCGCATCTGTGCGAATGGGAAAGGGGCTTTCGCGTTCACCGGTGTTGGGCCGTTTTGATGGGCGATCTCTCGCGAAGTAACCCTCTGTTGTCAGCGGCACTCGTGCGGCGTGCGTTTGGTTGTGTTGTTCACTTGGCGACAGATCGTAAACGGGAGGGAGAGGGTGGGAGAGAGGGAGGACGGAGCAGAAGGATGAGAGAGAGAGAAAGACAGAGACAGAGAGAGAGAGAGGGGGGGGAGGAGGGAGGGAGAGAGAGAGAGAGGGCAGACAGACAGACTGACAGAGACAGAGGCAGAAGGACAGAGACAGAGACAGAAGGACAGAGACAGAGACAGACAGACATATGGGACTGTCGGACGGACGGACAGACAGACAGACAAGAGACCAAAAGACACGAGACAAAAATAACAACAGGTTAGGGAAGAAGAGAGAAGGAAGGGGAGCGAAGAGGTGATAAAGAGAGAGAGAGAGAGAGAGAGAGAGAGAGAGAAGAGAGAGAGAGAGAGAGAGGAGGAGGGAGGGAGGGAGCGAGGGGAGAGGAGACAGAGAGACAGATATAAATAGATATATTGGGAGGGCGGGAGGGGCAAAGAGCGCGAGCATCAGTGGCAGGATGTGTGTGTTTTGCGAGTGAGCACGTGCAACGGGCGAGGGGTGATGATGATTCTGGGACAGTGCCAGCTACTGTCATATGAACTGTTGCTGCAGCTTTTTATTTTTCAGTTCATTTTTTTTTCAATATGCAGTTGAGGTGCTGGTTTTCATTAGAAGTCGTTATTCACTTCCGGTTACTCATGTTTAACATGTGTAGTTCCTGTTCCGAATCTTATAAACTTCCCCCGTATGCAGTTTGATGCGTTCTCTTTTTTTTTGTAGGGAAAGCTAGTCTCCCCTTGACTTTGCTTCTCTCTCTCTCTCTCTCTCTCTCTCTCTCTCGCTCTTCTCACTCACACGCACGCATGCACATGCGCGCGCACACACAGACCGTGCTTTCCTTTCCAATTTGCATCTTACTGAGGGGCAAATCGTAGCACACAATGACACTGAACTTCCTCCTTTACTATGGTGAAGAAGAAACAACAGTCTAATCCTTGTTCATGTGTCTCCCACCCGTCCCTATATCCGACCCACCACCCGTAACCCGTCTTTCCCCATCGCTGTCCTACTCTCTCATTGTTACATTCACGTCTACTCCAGAGAAATGGGAGTCTGGTCTCCTCTCAACACAGGTGATATAGTCGAGGGGCCATTACTACCCCAGGACAGTGAAACTAGGGAGGGATGTGAGACAACAGAGCTATCCAACACTACAAAGACACCAACAGAACGACAGCAGGTACAAATCGGTTGCTACAAAAAAAAAAAAAAAAAAAAAGGCTTCTTTTGCTGCTGTTGTTGCCGGGTGTGAGCGGTATTCGACCTCGCAACCTCTGACCGCACACATGGTGCTGAACCACTGGCCAAACGGGCATCCGGCAGACTCTCAAATCTGCAGAAACGGGGTATGATACCGGTTGAAGCTAAAAATCACGCAAAAAAAAATCATGAAAAATGCTGAGAATACGCCATATAACGTTATTTCTCAGTGGTCATGTCATGGGCTAATAATTGGGTCTGGAGGTATGCGGTTTGAACACAATTTCATCTGTTCCATCAGATCTAAAAAATGTGTACTATTCTTTGCCACAAGCCACAACACTGTCAGTCAGCGAGTCATTAAAGAACACGGACATTCGCTCGATGAAAACAGTTCGGTACTAACTCCTATACATCAGGTGGCTATGTCTAGTGTTAAAAGAGTAACTCCCTTTGAAAGGTTTCAACTAGTTGCGAACTCGCATTCGTCTGAGAAATCGTAAACAAAAAAAAAAAAAAAAAAAACAAAAAAAAAGGAATTTATAAGGAAACAATGATAACTGTTTTAAAACAAAAGAGTTAAGAGAATATTATTTTCCATTAACCCCCCCCCCCCCCCCCCCCAAAGATTTAACTTTTGGGACTGTTTTTTTCCTTTACTTTTTGTGGAACAACTTGCAAACAAAATCTTGGAAAATAGGTATAAAGCATTCGCAAAACCTATCAGATCGTCTATACAAGTGAGAAAATAAAACAAAAAGGTTAAAAAGGATGAACCTTTAAACAGAAAGAAAACAATATAAACGGTAAATGAAACATGTCTAGATTTAAACAATGTACTTAAGACGTGCAAATGTTCACTATAAAAAAGCGAAATCGTCTGACAGCTGATTATTCTGTTTACCGGAGAGAAACGGACATTACAAGACAAATGGGTATGCGAGCAAGAGGTGCAATTTTTGTTATTAAAAAAAAAAAAAAAAAAAAAAACGAAAGAAGACGTGTACGTTGTTGGCAATGTTTTTGGCGAATTCAGGTAGAAGATGATGAGGTCTCTCTTACGTTTCCCTTTTTGAGCAAACCATCGATTCAAAGGTCCCGGAGGTAAGTGTGAAGCAGCCTTGCTTCTAAACAAAATAGTTGTGTGTGTGTGTGGTGTGTGTGTGGGGTGTGTGTGGTGTGGTGTGTGTGTGTGTGTGTGTGCGCGCGCGCGCGCGCGTGTTTTCCACGCTATTCACTTTCCCACTTCTTTCTTCTTAGTTCTATAATGATTGTCAGAAAAAATTCATCTGCAATACCTGTGTGAGCTTAAGATCAATAAAAATCCCCCGAGGTGGCGAGGTGTGCTCGCCGAAAATTTGAGACAATGGCAGGGCAACTTGTTTTTTTTGCGCTTTGTTTTCTCTCTCTCTCTCTCTCTCTCTCTCTCTCTCTCCCCTCTCTCTCTCTGTATGTATGTATATATATTTTCAGACATGTTAACATCATGACACCTGTCAGAATGAGTCACTGGGTGTAGTCTCAGCCAAGAGACCTATCAGCAAATTGAATCGGATCTATCTCTGTGGACTGACACCTTGAGTTGCTTTTTTTTCTTTTCTTTTTGTTGTCGTTTGCTGTCTGCCTCAAAATTGAACCATTGTATTCCATGGAGCAAATTTTAGTATCCCTGACAAAAAAAGAGTATTTTTCTTACCTTGAACTTTTTAAAATGGATCTTACAAACGCGCAATTCTTGCAGCCCAACTCACTGCGCTGTACTCACACTCAAACACTCACACCAACTAAAACAAAACAGAAGAGTCCTGACAGCTGACGACGTTCACCCCACGACCAGAGGAGCGAGCACCATCGCGAGGACCCTGGGCAAACACCTGCATGGAATGTTTTGGGAAAAGCCACGGAGGAGACCCGCAGCCTTTCGTTACAGTTGCCAAGGTTTTCTTCTTCCGCCTTTTCCACGTCCTTGGTTCTACTAAAACTGGTCGTACTTTGACTCTCAGCTGTTTACAGTCGATCATCAAGATTTTCTGTTTTCATCTATAGTCATATCTAAGATGGTTAATGTCTAAATGATATAAATTATTGTGTATATAAATTTGAAAGCACATAAAAAGCCAAACATTACATTTCTACAATTGAATTGTCGTTCTATAACGAAAAATCTAGCGTACTTAAATCAATATCTAGTAACAAATAAGTTTCACGTTTTATTACTACAATCCTTAAATGTGAGCTGTGAAAAATTTTACCAAATCTACCTGGATTTTACCACCCTCCGGTTTACGAACAATGTGGAGACAGAGTGCAAACAGCCATTTATGTGCGTGAAGACCTGGACTTTTGTGAAAGAACTCCACCAGTGTATAACCATTTCCTCTGTGTCATGCTGTGCAGCTATGGTTAAGTTCACTTTATCCTTGATTCTTAATGTTGCTTCAATTTATCTTCCAAAAGGTCCTGATAATAAGAACATGAATGGTTGAAAGGGTTCCAAGATCAAACGGATAAGTGGGTTATTGGGGTGATTTTAATGCACATGCCCCTTTTGAGATAGAGTTGTTCCTATATTTCTAATAACCGTTTGTTAGATAACATAGCGGATTCTATTCTTTACATACTGAATAATGGAAATATAACTCGTATTCCAGATATATCTAACCATATTCCCTCAGCCTTTGATTTAACTTTTGTATCTCCATCATTGGTAGTCAACACAGTGTGGGAAACGGGAGATGACTCTTTAGGATCAGATCATATTCCAGTCATAATATCTTTAAATAACATAGCGAAGAAGAAGAAAACACAAGTAGATGTTATCCCAAAGTATAATTTACAAGTGTGCAGATTGGTCACTCTTCAAAGACATCCTTAAAAACATAAGGATTTAGATTATTCTACTGAAGAAAATATAGACGATCAGAAATGATAAATTCTGTAAATTTATCCTAACAGCAGCAGATAAATCGATCCCAAAAATAAAAAACACAAAATCTAAAAAACACATGGAAATGTGTGGTGGAACAAGGAATATGAACGCGCAAATAACAAGAAAAAAGAAAGATTTAAGATATATTGTAAAAAAAAAAGATCAGCAAGTAATCATGAAAAAATGAAAAAGACGGGTAAAGAAAGTGATGATGCTATAGAATATGCAAAATTGAAACATTGGAGTGATTTTTGTAACTCTGAAGTAAAACATTGTAAGGATATGGGAAAAGTATGGAAGAACTGAAAGCTATGAAAAATGGATTGACATCACCACAGTATCCCATACAAATAGATAACAATCTACCCACTGCTAAAGAGAAAGCAGAAGTTTTTGTAAAATTATTCGTGATGTCAGCCGTCCTGAGGGTCTAACAAACACTGACCGAACTTACAGAGAAAAAGAAGAAAGTAATATAACATATGATGATCCACCACCAGATATAGCATTAACATTAATGCTCCTATAACTGTACACGAAGTAAAAGAAGCCATTAGAGCCATTCCAATGAGGAAGTCATCGGTTGGTTTAGATGCAATATCTAATCAGATGCTAAAGAATTTACCTGAAAATCTTGTAGTTTTTTCTTCATGCTCTGCTAAGTACTTGCTGGAATAGTAGCGACTTGCCCAAAATATGGAAACAGACAATTGTTGTCCCAGTTCATAAACAAGGAAAGTCTTCTAGTGATCTAAAAATTACAGACCTATAGCATTAACATCACACGTCTGTAAACTATCAGAAAGAATTGTTTTGAATAGACTAGTACATTACTGTGAAAAAAATGACATCATTCCTATTAATCAAGCTGACTTTCGTAAAGGGAGATCTACTACAGAAATATTAGTGAAATTATCAACAAATATAAAGAAACAATTTGCAAGACGTAAATGTGTCCTGGCTACATTTTTTGACATAACCAAGGCTTACGATCAAGTGTGGCATTCACAGCTGTTAAACAAACTTAAAAATATTGGACTATCAGGAAATGTATACAATTATGTTACGTTGCCTTCTGAAAGATAGGGTATACAAACAAGAGTAGGAAAAACATTCCACCAGTAGAACTTTGTCAATGGGAATCCCCCAAGGGTCAGTGTTAGCCCGCTTCTTTTCTCATTGCTATTGTATGATTTGCCAAATAAGTTATCTAAAAGGTAGTTCTCGTTCAATATGCAGACGACATTTGCATGTGGATGGAAGTAACTCTTAAAAAGAAAACTCCACAGCGTGATATAAATTTCATCAGAAAGATCTATCAAAACGAACTAAATAGGATGGCGGAATACATGAAGTTAAATGGATTAAAATTATC
>CM031604.1:67984289-67999289 GCA_018398815.1 Conus ventricosus
CATACACAGCCTCGTGCATGTGTACGTGTACTTGAAAGAGTGATTTTCATTCTCCTTGTCATTTTTTTAAAAATTACATTTTGAATTTACCGGTTTGTATGTAACTCCTTATCCCCCTCCAAATCACCAAGAAAAATGAATGAGAAGCGTCATGCTGAAATCAAATCATAACTTTTTTTTAAAAATCAAAATGAACGGAATGAGCAGTGGGTGTTTTGAATGAGAAGGATCCCCCCCCCCCCCCCTTCATATTAAGAGGTCTAGCGACAGAGCAACGCAGCATCTTTTGTCCACAACATGGCTTCTATGCTGGTCGGCAGCTGGGATTCGTGGATAAAGTCTTTGAAGCCCTTATGGCGTGGACGCTAGGACTTGCCAATCTTGGGATTCTTCAGAACTTAATGTTATTGATGAAGCCATTCAAAGTCTCCTGCACCCCAAACTTTGTCAATATGGCATTAGCAGCAAGGCCAGTATATGTGCAGTGAACGTTCTTAGCAACAGGGATCAAGACTACCGCGAAAGAACAACCTGTCCTAAAAAGCTTTTGCTGTGAGGACGTAAAACTCAACTGTATTAGCAACAGGAAGCGCTCCATTGTTGTTAACGGCGCAAAATCAGAATTTGCTCCAGTATAATAACGTGTGTCCCTTGGGGTTTGTACTTGCACCTGCTCTGTTTCCGTTGACCTGTCAGCCGAACTGTTGTCCCTTGCCAGGCTTCGCTCGTGAAACAGCGCACCAGTAGGACATCACGGCTAGAAATGATCCAGACAACCTCCATGATAATCTGAGCGGACTTGTCACAGTGCTGAAAATGGAATTCAGCGCCCAGAAATGTTCAATCCACTTCACAAGACATACTGACGTTCTTCCGTTCAATACAGCTTATCCACGCCCACTAGCTTAAAAATGGAAAACTGAGTTGCTGTCTTTGTTTCAGTCCCAGTGGAGACATGAGGTGAAAACTGCACACTGCCATTATTATTTGCAGAGTGAAAAGAACACTGGTTTCATCTGATAGAACATCAATCCCAACACAGTCGTGGAGAAAGTTACCTTACAGTCCTCGTGTGCCTCATTCGTGAGCACAATACGCTGTCTGGTATCTCTAGAACAGGAGAGAGATTCAGGATAGCACGGACCTCTGCCAAGGTTTAACAAATCCACGATTCACTCTTTGATTTGGATCCGCACCACGGATCCGCCCAAAAACGTCTGTGAGTAATCTGCCTGAACGAATCCTGGACCCGCCTTTTGACCCACATCCGCACCAAAATTTCATGGGTTCGTCCTTGGGACGCATTCTTTCTTTTCACCAGGTCTTGTTGAAATCAATGCGGCAGTAATTGCATAGTCTTGTTGACAGACAGACAAATAAACGAACAAGCCAACAGACACTGTGAAGACATAACATCGGTGACGAAAGTAAACTGGTCCCTAGTTCGTGCTGAGGGTGCAGGCCATTCCCCTTCATATATCACCTTCTGATTTTTTTTCTGTCGAATTATTGCAAAATAAATAAACAGATAAATGCATAAATATATCAAAATAAATAAATAAGTAAATAGATAAATAAACAATGGTTCCACACACAAAAGGTACAAGGTCTTACGGGAAATATACACAGCAGAAGGAACTGGACAGTGTCTCCCGTCATACCACATTGGCCAACTTCGTCCATAGCCCTGTAAGTTAAAACTGGTTGCAGATGCATAGCACAAAAAGTGAACACCAAACAAGCACAGAATGACATTTGCTGTAACAAGATGTTTCATGACGCAGGGCTGTTTATTGTTGCTTCGCGTTATTCGAGTCTGCTGCGTCTTGGGAAAGCACTTCTTGTCATTGCCATTGCATTTTCACAGATCGCAGAAAGCCTACGGTGTGTTACTTGGATTGGCAATCCGTACAAAACAGACACATCTTTTTTCTTTTTCTTTTTAGAAAAGTTGCTTCAAGAGAGAGCATTGGTGACGATTGCCCTCATCCAATCCTCCACACCATTCATTCCCACCCTTTCACTTTCCATCTCCAAGAAGAAAACAAATTTTACGAGGGGAAATATACGGACACTTTCAGGCGAGAAAAGCTAACACGTCTTTCTGACGTTGATCACTAACGTGAGAGAGAGAGAGAGAGAGAGAGAGAGAGAGGAGAGAGAGAGAGAGAGAGAGAGAGAGAGAGAGAGAGAGAGACAGACAGACAGACAGACAGACAGACAGGACAAGACAGTTGTTTATTCACGAGGATGTCAGCTACACTAATGTTTTTTTTTTTCTTCTTCCAGTCCCAGTCCAAGTTAGGATGTACTATGAGAGAAATATGGAAAATGAGGGAGAGAGAGAGAGAGAGGGAAGGGGGAGGGAGGGAAGGATGGAGTTAGAGAGAGATCTGCATTATCATCCGTTTGAGTCAATGAATGCTCGCACGCGTAATGTGCGTGTGTGGGAGAGGCGGAGGTTGGTGGTCGTGTGGTGAGCTGCGCGCGTGCGTGCGTGCGTGCGTGCGTGTGTTCATGGGCGAATGTGTGAGAGGGACGGAAATGGGGGGGAGAGGGAGGGGGGGGGAGAGAAAGAAAGAGAGAGAGAGAGAATGGACAGAATGGCTGGTTGTTTCTAGGACTGCTATAGACATTGTTTTAACACTATATCATTCTCTCAGGCGTTAACAGTATTGAGATTTTTTTATGAATCATATCTCTTCACTCACCCTCTCTCCTCCTTGCCTCATCCTCTTCCCTCATCACTTTCTGTCTCAGTCAGTCAGTCAGTCAGTCAGTCAGTCAGTCAGTCTGTCTGTCTGTCTCTCTCTCTCTCTCTCTCACACACACACACACACACACACACACGCACACACACACACACCGGAGATGCATGCATACACCCCCTCCCCCCCCCCCCCTCTCTCTCTCTCTCTCTCTTGTAATGAGGTTTGTTCACTCGCCCCTTCATATGGGACCAAGACCTTATGAATAAACCATCCACGTTTGCGCTCTCGCTCTCTCTTCTCTCTCTCTCTCTCTCTCTCTCTCTCTCTCTCTCTCCTCTCTCTCTCTCTCTGAGCTTTGCCAGAAAGGGGACAAAAAATCTAACAGAAAACTTCAAGACCGGCTAAAAAAAAAAAAAAAGGAGCGCCAGATCCACGTTTGTTTTGAAATTGTTTGATTTTCACATCGAAAGACTCTTAACGTCAACCTCACGCAGTTTAAAACGCACAGTTGGGGAGAAAATACATAAACAAAATACAGCAGTGCAAACATCATTTTGTTCAAGTTTCACAAATGTCCCCTTACCAGCATCCAAGAAACAAATGAACCGGAGGAAAATAAAGACATCCGAACATGCATTACATGTTGATTGAAACATACTGGTCTGTCATACTGGTCTATCAATAATGCAGAAATGTTTACGCAGTGCTTTCAACGCAGCGAGAATTTTAATTGAGTATCTGTGCACAAAAACTATCAGAAAACGAGAGAAAGAAGGGCGCTTCTTGACTGGTGTTTCGTGACGAAGAAAATGGCATTCTCTTCTGTGAAATATGAAATTATAACCGCCATCAGCTCCAGCTCGGAGTCTTTAGTAACGAGCTCAGATTACAAAGAACGGAATAGACAATAAAGGGTGAAATGCCTGGCTGACTAAGTTGGCAGAAAGCAGAGTTCGCAGTCAGATGATTTGAGTTCGAATCCCGCGAGCGCCCCACACAAAAAAAATGCCACGTTCACTTCCCTCTTAACGTGTTGTCGTTCTGGTGGTCATCTGTAGTGTAGTGTATAGGTACCCTGCCCCATTCTCCTGAGGTCATTATCCCCGTCTGTCGTATCACCGCAGCTGGGTGTGGACGTCAAAAATGAATATAACTAACCAGCCATCTAATTGAAAAAAAAATCATGTCGCGTTTTTACAACAGAAATTCTGTACCATGAGTAAATGCCAACTTTAGAGCCATGCTGCTTCATTTAGCGTTTGAAAATGAATTCAAGATTCTAAGTCACTGGATGTTGTTGCCGAACTTTAGATCGAGAGAGAGAGAGAGAGAGAGAGAGAGAGAGAGGAGAGAGAGAGAGAGAGAGAGAGAGAGAGAGAGAGAGAGAGAGAGGGGGGGGTCTTTTCACTGAACAACAAAAACTGGCATCCCACGAAGTTCCAGACAACTAAAAATGACGCTGAAATAACTTTACCTAATTTGTTCTTTGAACAAGTGGTCTTGAAATATGTATGGGAGGTACTCGAATAATAACACGAATTTTAAGCTAATCCTTGCCTCACGCGTTCTGAACGGGAGTGTGGAGAGGAACAGGTTAACAGTCAACTGCCCATCTTACAAAGAAAAACCCACTGTTTTAGTCAAATGTACAGCCTGAAAAGGTAACTGGAAGCAACTTTTTCAGACTGCAATCACTCTTCGTCCTCCCCAGTCGAAATTCTGTGGTACACAGTCTTTCAAAAGTGTAAAACTATAAACAGAATTCTTTAAAATAATTTCAAGTAATGCAAAACAGGATAAAGAATACAGATTTGGAGTTCACCGGTGACCGTCAAGGTGTGCGGTCGCATTTTCTCGCTCCAGTTCTCGCAGTGAGAATACATGCAATGTGAATCGCAGTAGGCTAGCTTGGCTAACGGAGCGTGCAAGAGAGCAGTGAACAGTGAGTGTTAGGCGGTGAGAACCAGTTGTAGGCCTACGGAAGAATCATACGCTCCTCTATAATATCATGACAACGGAATTTTCACCCTATTTTACAGACAGTGGGAAAAGAAAAACATTGTGCTCAACAGACAGTAACTGCTCAACGGACAGTGAACATTCAGAAGAAAAGAAAGGAGAGAAGGAGGGTGACAGCAAGAAACTAAGAATAGAAACCATTAGTGCCACAGATATGGAAGAAGTCAACAGCACCCTCGGCAGTATTGTGCAAAAGCTAGCTACAGTCAGTACCAAGGAGGACATTGAGAGCATGAGGTCCGAGTTGAGGAGTGAGATGACACAGCTGGCAGAAAGATTCGATCGGCGGCTAGATCTCCTTGAAAGCAGCCTGTTCGACCTGCAGAAAGATCGAGACAGTCTGACCCAGGCGGTGCAACAACTGAAGGCCGAGAACGCATCCCTAAGGTCCAAGGTGGAGGCCAGCCAGAAGGAGACCCTGACGCTGAGGAGCGCACAGAACGACCATGAGCAGCACGGGCGTTCTTGGAACGTTCGTGTACATGGGCTGAAAGAGGCAGCCAAACCCGCGGAGGAGACAGCGGCTGACTGCATCCAAAAGTGCGTGCAGCTGTTCTCGGAGAGGGTGGGTGTGGCCGTCAGTGCTGCAGACGTCGAAGTCGCGCACCGTGCAGGCAGACCGGGGGGACCGACAGGGGGTGCGGGAGGGAACAAGCCGCGTCCAATTCTGGTAAGATTTTTTTCCAGACAAAAGAAAAAAGAAGTGTTGGCCAATCGCAGAAAACTCAAGCAAACAGGAATTTCAATCAGTGAGGATTTGACTGTACTGAACCTCAAATTACTGAAACAGGCAGCCGATCACTCAGCCACAATGTCAGCCTGGGCATCAAACGGCAAAATCATCGCCAAACTCAAAAATGGAAAGACTGTCAGACTGAGCATTGAAAACGAAGTAAACTCCTTCCTCCAAAAGGAAATGTCCCGTTGAGTTACCTATTTGAGAGAAGTAATCCCACAGAAAAATATGTTTTCGTTGTTTTGTGCTTTCTTTCATTTCCTTAAATACTTGAGTTGTAAAGCAACAGTATGAAGATGACATTTGTAAAGTCATTATGTGCATTAATACATTTTTCATTAAGTGTGGACCATGAAACTAGTACTTCGTTCTTATGCGATGAAAAAACTGCAACCCTATAGACAGCTCTTTTTTGTACACATGGTCATGTCCTTTGAATTACCGATCAAATTATTAATCAGTTGATATGCTTTTCATTGCTGGTTAATTCTTCTACTATCCTGATAAAGAGGGGTTTGTATGATTCGATTGAGGTAGGAGCAAGTGTGGGAAAATGAGTGCCGGAAATTTCTATTTATTTAGTCTGTTTATTCATGTATTCATTTATATGATATCATTTTTTAAAAAAACTTCCTCCCCTCCCCCCTCCGCCTTCCCCCTCTGCCCCCATCCTCTGCCCCCACTACCATTCCCTCCCCCCCCTCCCCCCCCCCCCCCCCCCCGCCTCCTTGCTCCCGAAATCGAAAGCTATAATTATGCACTCATGAGCATGATGGTAGAACTGTGTGTTTTGTTTTCTAAAAACTTCCTTTTGCCCCCCTCCCCCCGTCTATTCTCCTCCTGTCCCTATTCTCTCTGTCTCCCTCCCCGGCCCCCACTCCCATTACTATCCCCCCTTCCCCCTCCCCTCCCCCTTCCACCTCCTTGCTCCCGTAATCGAAAGCTATAACTATGCGCTCATGAGCATGATGGTGGAACTGTGAGTGTTCTGTTTTCTGAAAACTTCCCTTTACTCCCCCCACCCCCCCTCTCTGCCCCCCCCCCCCCTCCCCCTGCTCCCTCTACCCCCGTCCTCTGCCCCCACTCCCATTGCTATTTCCCCCTCCCCTCACCCTCCCTGTTCCCGAAATCTAAAGCAATAATTATGCACTCATGAGCATGATGGTAGAACTGTGTGTGTTGGTAGGCCTCTGTGTGTGTGTGTGTGTGTGTGTGTGTGTGTTGTGGTGTGTGGTGTGTGCGTGCGTGCGTGCGTGCGTGCGTGCGTGCGTGCGTGCGTGCGTGCGTGTGTGTGTGTGCGAAGGCGCTGGCGTGTAGGAGTGTGTGAATGTAGGTGTATTTGGGTATTTTTGGAGGTGTGTATGTGTGTGAGGGTGAGATGCTTCCAACGTTTCGTTGAACAGTGTTTGGTTTTGAATACCTTCCGGACAACATGTTTGTATATTGGCATAATTTTGTACGGTACGTGTGGAAGTATGGCTCACGACTTCATTGGGTATGTGAAAGTTAAAGTTGGGACTTAACCTGCTGATACTAAGAATGACATAAAACAGCTTTTTCTCGGGTGATTGGAGGATTGCAGAGGCTTGTGAATGATTATGCTCAGTACACTGGCGTGTATAAGGTGTGACACAAACCCTTTTTTTGGGGGTGGTGGGGGGGGGGGGGGGGGGGGAGTAATATGACAACCGACTCCTCTTGATAATTATCTTTGCTACAATTGTGATTCAGAGAACAGTGATTTTAATTTATGATGAGGATGTTGAGGATTATAATATTTAAGATTTCTTTCTATTGCGTGCTAATAACATACACAAAACTATTCTGCATGTGGAATCGAAGTGGTTGTAAACTCATACCTATTGGTCAATTATCACTAATGCCAGTATTGATCAGCATCATCATCACCATCGTTGTCGTCATCATTATTAGTCCTGTATTGCTCCGATTGATGTTGCTGCTGATGCTGCTCGATATCGTTTTCCAATGTGATCATGATTACACACCAATATTGGTAGTAGTCATATTTCTATTGTTATTGTTATCACTATAATTTTTGTTGATTGTTATTATTATAATAATATTGTTATTATTATTATTATATTATTATTGTTATTATTATTGTTGTTGTTGTTGTTATTATTATAATTATCAGTATTACTATTACAATGATTATTATTATTGGTGGTGGTGGTGGTAATGGTAGTGGTAATAACATTAATATTGATATTAACACCCTGCAGTTGATCTCCGTGTTCCCTACCCATCAATCTAATCTGAGTGTCCTTGTAATTTTTTTAAATTTTTTTTTCTTCCTTCAAGGCACTTCGCTTTGATTTGAACTGCAGACTGATGTATTTGCTTGCTGATTATTGAATGATTTGAACTGCAGACTGATGTATTTGCTTGCTGATTATTTAATGATTTCGTGAGTGCATACATATTGGTTCTTTTATTCTTGTTTTTCTGCCAATGTAGGGAAGCCAATATTCTTCAGTCACTAGGTTAAATGTGCAAAACACTGTCCATGAACTGGTGTAGGTGCCTGTGCATGTGGGATTATGTGTGTGCGTGCGCGAATGCCTGCATGCGTGCGTGTGTGTGTGTGTAAATGCGTGCGCGCGCGTGAGTGTGTGGTGTGTAAGTAAGTGCGTATGGAAGTGTGTGTGTGCGTGCGTGCGTGCGTGCGTGCGTGCGTGTGTGCGTGTGTGTGTGTGTGCGAGCGCGCGAGTGAGTGAGTGAGTGATGTGTGTGTGTGTGTGTGTGTGTGTGTGTGTGTGTGTGTGTGTGTGTGTGTGTGTGTGTGTGTGTGTGTGAGTGTGTGTATTTTTTGTGGCCTAAGATCTGTAAATGGTTTTTACTGTGGAGTGCATGTTTAAGAAGCCTCGCAGTTCTTATCTTTTGATGAATGATCACTTTTTTTTTTCTGGAGAGTAAAATGTGTTTAGGAATGAGAGTACTAGCAGATGTATGTGTAAACATTGTTGAGTGAAAGGGTAAAAAATAAGGAGGTTTTTGAGGTTTAGGAAATGTAAATAGTTTGTAGTCTTGGGTGTTTTGTTTGAGAGGGTGCACATTTTGTTGTTGTTGTCTTTTTGGATTTCAAACCATGGTTCTTTTTCTGGAGAGCTGAGTGGTATCTAAGAATAAGAGTGCCAGTATATGTATGTGCAAACATTGCTGTGTGAAAGGGTAAACGATAAGAGTGCTTTTGAAGTTTAGGAAATGTAAATAATTTGTAATCTTGGGTACATAGTTAATTAGACGCACATTTCTGTTCTTTTTTTACTGGATATTATTCGTGGTTCTTTTTCTAGAAGAGGTTCACTGCTCCCTGCAGTATTTTGAAAGCAACAGTTTTGTTGTTGTAAGAATGACATACAAGCTCCGCCGAAGCAAGGCCTGTAGTCACCGTCTGAAATAATCTTTTTGTGTTTCTGTGTGTTACATTGAATGTTAATTCGTCATGTTTTGTATGTTACTTGTTCACATGTTTGAGTTTTTCGTTTCAGTACAATATAAAACAGAACAGGGTTTGCTAAGACATATGGGGAAAGTGTTACTCACAATGATAATTATTAAATGAGTAGTCTCTCAATAGCCTCAGCGAATGTACAAGGCCTTGGAAATTTTCAGAAAAGAAGGGATGTTTTCCAATTTCTTAGACAGAAACAAAACTCTATATACTATTTACAAGACACTCATTTCACACAAAAGCTAGAGAAACAAGTAAGAGCCGAATGGGGATATGATTGTTATTTCGCTTCATATACGTCACAATCAAGGGGGGTTGCAATATTATTTAATAACAATTTTGATTTCAAGGTGAAAAAAGTTATTAAGGACACAGAGGGTAATTACATTATCATTATTATTCGTACTATGGAAAAAGAATTAGCCCTTGTAAACGTTTATGGTCCAAACACTGACACTCCCCAATTTTACACAGATTTACAAAGTAAAGTTCAACAACTGACTTACGACAGAATCATATTTGGAGGGACTGGAACTTAGTTTTAAATCCAGCATTAGACTATTACAATTATAAACATAACAATAACACACGAGCTCAAGAAAAGGTGATAGAATTGTCAAATGAAATAGAATTAATAGATGTATGGAGAGAAATCAATCCAGAAACACAAAGATACACATGCAGAAGACCAAATCCACCACAACAAGCTAGACTAGACTTTTTTTCTTATCTCAGAAAACTTAATCTCCAATGTACGTGATGCTGATGTAAACATCGGTTATAGAAGTGATCATTCTCGCATCTCAATAACATTAGATTTTAGCGAGGACACAAAATCAAGAAATTTTTGGAAGTTTAATGCATCACTGCTAAGAGATGAAAGATATGTGGATCTTGTTAATGAAACTATCAAAAATACAAAAGAACAATATGCTGCATTAATATACGAAAGAAAAGAAATTGATAATATTCCTTTAGAAAACCTTTGTTTTACTATTTCAGATCAGTTGTTCTTAGACACTTTGTTTATGGAAATAAGAAAAGCGTCAATGGAATATAGTGCAAGAAAGAAAAAAGAAAACGCACAGGCAGAAAAGAAATTAGAAGAAGAAATATCAATCATGAGAAAACAAACTTAGCAAAACAATTGAAGAACAGCATCAACTACACAATAAAAGAGAAGATCTTGTAGCATTGAGGAAATCAAAAATACAAGGAATATTAGTAAGAAGCAAAGTGAGATGGGCTGCAGAAGGGGAAAAGGTAACTAAATACTTTTGTAACCTTGAAAAAAGACACTACATTAGTAAGCAAATGTATAAGATCATTTCAAAAGATGGAAATTGTCTTGAAAAGACAGAGGATATCCTACAAGAAACTAGAAATTATTATGAAAACCTATATAATGAAAAAGAATGTAAAGCCACAGATTTAGAAAACTATGTTAATAACCTTCCAAAACTGTCAGAAACACAGGCAGCCTCACTTGAAGGTAAGCTTACTCTTGAGGAAGCATCGCAGGCACTCAAAAACATGAAAAATGGAAAAAGCCCTGGAACAGATGGAATGACCGCAGATTTTCTTAAATTTTTCTGGAAAAAAATAGGTGTTCTAGTTGTTCGTAGTCTAAATGAGGGCTTTGAACAGAAACAGATGTCGATTACACAGAGAGAAGGTATCATAAATTTGTCTCCCTAAGGGAGATAAACCTAGAGAGTATTTGAAAAACTGGCGTCCCATTTCCCTTCTTAATGTTACTTACAAAATAGGATCGTCATGCATCGCAAATAGAATTAAATCAGTTTTGCAAAAACTAATAAATGAAGATCAGACAGGGTTTATCATGGCAGATATATTGGTGACAATGCAAGACTTATTTATGATGTAATCTATTACCTAAAGAAAAAAAACTTGCCAGGACTTTTAGTTTCACTGGATTTTGAAAAAGCTTTCGACTCTATTAACTGGAAATATATGCATAAAGTAATGAAAGTTTTTGGATTTGGGAATGACATTTGTAACTGGATAAATGCTTTTTATACCAATATAAAATCTTCAATCATTGTGAATGGAAAAGCGTCGCAAAACTTCCCTATTAAACGCGGATGTAGGCAAGGAGATCCATATCTCCTTACTTGTTTATTTTATGTGCAGAACTATTGGCATGTAAGATAAGAGAAAATCAAACCATACAAGGCATACAGCTGTCAGACACGCAATGTAAAATCAGTCAATTTGCAGACGACACAGTGCTGTATCTAGAAGGAGATAAAAAATCGTATGAAACAACTTTTAAAATCCTCCAAGAGTTTCAATGTATATCAGGATTAAAACTAAATTATAAAAAACTTGCAATGTGGGATAGGCAATAAATGTAATAGTGAATGCAGATTTTTACCAAATCTCAAAATGACTTGGAACCCCATAAAATTTAAAATCTTAGGCCTTTGGTTTACAAATGATCAAGCAATGTAGCAGAACTAAACGTAACAGAAAAAGTTTCAAGAAACTAAAAAACTATTCAATATATGGATGAAAAGAACAACTACACACCCTTGGTAGAATAGCTATTCTTAAATCGGTTATATTGTCAAAATTAACCTACTTGTGGATCATGCTCCCAAACCCACCTGACAACATAGTTCAACAACTGCAAACAATGTGTTTTAAATTCGTATGGGACAAAAAAAGGGATAAAGTTAAAAGGAATGTAGCAACACAAGATATACAAAATGGTGGAATTAAAATCCCTCACATAGCATCATTTATTAATTCACTAAAACTAACATGGTTAAAGAAGTGCTATGCACAGACGTTCATGCAAAATGGAAACAAATTCTGATTAAAGAATGCCCACAAGTTGAAATGCTAGAAGAGTATGGGTCTTCGGTAATTAAAATTGGAGGTCGCCCAATAAATATGTTTTGGAAAGATGTTTTCAAGAGCTATATACAATTCTTTGAAAAAATTGATTCATACGACAATAAAGACATACTGATGGAGCCCCTATTTTACAATAACAAATTCAAGATCGATGGAAAGGAATTCTACTTTGATGAGTGGGCAGAAGGAAATGTTTTCCATGTAAAAGATTTACTAAAAGAGGATGGTAAATTCATGAATGTTAATGAGTTCCAAAACATCTTGCAACGTCCAGTTCAAAGACTGAAATATTTTGGCTGTGTAAGTTCTATTAGAGAATTCTGAGAAAAAAGGAAATAAAATTAGAAAATAACAGAAACGAAGGAACTGAACACCACAAAGCATTTAGCCAAATGATTCATGCTCCCAAGGGAACAAAAATATTCTATGAAATACTGATTGGTAAACCAGTGTTGCCTAATGCATGTGGGGGATGGAAAGAAATCTGCAAATGGAAATTCCTTGGGCAAATATTTTCATGGAAACAAAAAAAATAAAAGAAATAAGGTTAAAGTGGTTTCAAATA
Organism: Conus ventricosus; assembly: GCA_018398815.1. Taxonomy (NCBI): domain Eukaryota; kingdom Metazoa; phylum Mollusca; class Gastropoda; order Neogastropoda; family Conidae; genus Conus; species Conus ventricosus. The sequence continues at coordinate 67,996,679 of CM031604.1, forward strand.
AAAATTAATATCGGGTTTTGGTGACAAATTCAATTCTAACAGATATGGGAGTAACAGAAAACAACAAGTGTAGTTTTTGTGAAGATGTTAAAAGACTCCATTTTGCACTACTTGTGGGAATGTCAACATGTGCAAAGTTTTGGACAGAATTTACAGAGTACATAAAAGGAAAATGTGCAAATTGTGATCGACTGAAACTAAATCAGTTACTAGTACTCTTTGGAAATGACAACAAAACAAAAACGGACAACTGTTTTCTGCACATCTTATTACTAGCCAAGTATACTATTTATAAATGCAGAATAAGAAAAATAAATCCAACACTTCAATTATTCTTAAGAGATTTAAAAGAAGCTTATGTGATAGATAAATATGTATTCAACACTTCTATGCAATATGATAAATTTGTACTGAAATGGGCATCATACACAAATTTGATACAAACTGATTAAGACACAAAAAAGTAAAATACTGTTGAAAAGGGTTTGTTGTTGTTGTTGTTAATAGAAGTCATGTATATACACACAAGTACACAATTTGCTGCCAAACGATGTATGTTTTGTTTTTTTGTTTTTTTTTAATTAGCTTTGGTTGTCCCAAGCCAACATTGACCATAAGATGATTGATCTATGATTACGCTTGTCAAATTATATATCATTACGGTATGTGGACAGCTTACTAAAGTTCTGCCTTCTATTTAAGATTAACTGTTACATAAAATGACTATAATGTAATGTAATGCTGAGCAAGTCTGTATGGTTAATAAGAGAACAAAGTTTACATAAAGTCTATTATTAAGTACTGTACTAGATATTGACATTGCGTATGTGTTACATGATCAACCCCATGTATAGTAAGAATGATGACACATCTGTGTGCAAACCTTGTTCAACGGGAAAAAAAATGGAATAAAAAAAAAAAAAAAAAAAAAAAAAAAAAAAGAATACAGATTTCAAGAACAGCCACTAACTTCAAAGGCGAAAAAGATCCTGGCTTCTTTTTTTACCTTTGAAGTTAACGGTTATTTGTCCGTTTCCGGTTATGGTTACGGTGTCCGCTACAGTGTCCAGTAAAACTTTGGCTGTGAATCAGATTGGCAGTTACACCCTACACAACTGCTATCGTTTCAACACAGAGAGTTCTTCGTTTCCCTCTTCTTTTTTTCTTTCAGTCATTACACGACCTCACTCAACTCTTTTCCTATTTTTGCGGATATGCAGTCCAAATATAAATGAGACTGACATTGCAGTAGTCCTCCCAGCTCTGGTCAAATAAAGCCATGCCTTCTCACCAGTTCTATTAACAGTCCCATCTTAGTCGTGAACTTACTGGCCTTTGGGATGGCTCCTCACCTGGTTCCAACGTCACTTTCCATTAAAAAAAAAAAAGAAAGAAAGAATGGCGCAACAAGTCACAAGACATGATGAGAACGATAGACACGCCTATCCGTTAATCAGTCCGGTACGGCATCGATCGCCACATGCTCCGGACAAAGTTAACGGATCCATAACTGTGTCCGTTACTGTGTCCGTAAACGGACAAATGGAATCATGCTCTCTTCATTTCTATTCGAGCGATGTGTATGGTAATCGTAAACGGACGAGTAGCCAGTCATGCCTAAATGGGGCGACATCTGGCAGTTTCGACCGATGATGCTCATTTTGACCAGTGTGTGCAAAACCCTGCTTTCATCTCTGTACTTGGATTGCCTCGGTGAACTTGGCAATCCGTTTTCACATATCTTGTGTGATGCATGTATTGATGGAATCGTTCGTAACCTTAAGCATCAAAGAAACGTGTTCGGAAGGGAAAAAATCCCATGTCACTGGAAGCAAAATTTCGGTTGGAAAAATAGTGGCGCTTGCTATAAAACTCTGTGACGTCACACGAATATTGCTTTACTTTCGCCTCAGGCGTAAAATCCTTTCACCTCAGCTGTTTTTGTCTATTATTTTTCCACCCGATTAACTTGCCAGGGGTAAAAAGTGCCAAAAGGCGATTACACTCTAGGCTGGTGATTAAGTTAAATACATACATAATTCAGAAACTGTTCGGAAGTTTGTTTGGAAACTTTTCCTGAGAGAAACAGAAAAAGCCATGATAGCTGCGTTCTGAATGGGGGTGATTGAACGGGCCAAGTAAAGCCAGGCTCTACTCTTTTGGTCCGATGCCTTTGCTTCCCGGACGTCGGGGTTTCCCATCGTTATCGCTGTCTGCCTCGTCCGTATCTACATCACTCCATACCCACCTTTCTGCCCATTCTCGCTCCTCAAAGGCAAACACGAAGAACAGGAATACACACACACACACACACACACACACACACACACACACACACACACACACACACACAGCGAGAAGGAGAGAGAGATAAACAGAGAGAGAGAGAGAGAGATGCAGAGATTAAGATGGAGAGAGACAGACAGACATACAGCCGGAAAGAGACAGAAACGGACAGACAGACAGATAGACGGAAAGAAACAGAAACAGACAGACACACAGACATACAGAGTACGCCTGCGAGTGCGCGCGCCCTGCTGCTGTGTACAGGAATCGTGAGTTCACAGCGTGTAGTCGAGGTCTGGCAGTGTAAATCAAAATCGTTTGGCGA
>CM031604.1:68004289-68014289 GCA_018398815.1 Conus ventricosus
CGTGGATTTGGGAAGGGAGCCCATATTATTCAATAAAATAAATCAATCAGTCCACTGATTAATCAATCGAGTAAATCCAACACATAAAAGCAAATGAAAGAAAACCCTGAATAAGGTAGTACACCTCTTCTTTCACCTGTCGTTTGTTAATCTTTATAACCAACAGCTTAAACATGTGCTGTCAGAAGCATTTTTGTATTTCAAAAAGCACCCCCTGCTTCATCAAAATCAGATGAGTGCGTTCCATTCATGAACTAACCTTAGACATGGGGGAAGTGGAAGAAAGGGTATGGAGGAGGAAAGAACGACAGGTTCGTGGACTTGGCACCACAACGTGGGCGACAATGTACCTGTTTCCTGGTCTTCCACAATGACTCAGCAGAAGGTATCTGCAGACAACATCCGGTTAGTTTAATTTCCCTTAAAAATAACATGCCAGTTCCCAACTTTCAACTTAGAAATATCTCCCCCTTCCCCGCCGCCTCCCTCCACCTACCGCTCTTTATTCCCTCCTTCTCTCTGTTCTGTGCTCTTACGGAGATAAAACATATCGAGAGTTGGGAATGACAAGACGTGAGGCACGAGCATCTGGCAGCAGACTGCTTTAAGCCCCTATTCAGCGATATCCCTCATCATGTGTGTGTGTATGTGTGTGTGTGTGTGTGTGTGTGTGTGTGTGTGTGTGTGTGTGTGTGTGTGTGTGTGGTGTGTGTTTCAGTTTCAGTCCCCGGAGAGTGTATTTGACTTCATCCATCAGTTTCAGTCCCTAGCGAGTGTACTTCACTTCATCCATCAGTTTCAGTCCCCGGAGAGTGTACTTGACTTCATCCATCAGTTTCAGTTACCGTGGAGGGTATATCCCTCTCTCCCTCATTCTAAGTCACCGCAGGGTGTACCCCATATTTACGCACGTGGAAAGCGGCGAGGACCCACAACAATGCACGGCAGTTGCCGAGGTCGCCACACACAATAAATCTCCAAGCACGGTCTGGGCAGATCCCGGGTCACTGTTCTCCACAGACATGGAGGTCATAAATCAACACCCACCGGGTCAACGGCTGGTGTCGGACTGGTACCATCTCCTTAACAGTTATCGCAGGTGATGTCTATACTCCTTTCCGTGAACAAGAGCCATCCACCACACATGTGGGCGAAACTGTGCTCACTTAGTTATCCCGACGTGGGTGTCTTTCGGCCAAAAATACTACCCCGGTCTTCAGAAGGTTCTGAATGAGTAAATTTCTCTTTTCTACAGCTCTTTCCTCTCTTTCTGTTGTCTCTCCCTCAGGCCTTGCTGACGCATACATTCGCTACTTCTTTCTCCTTCTTCTTCTTTTTCTCCTCCTCCTCCTCCTCCTCCTCTTCCTCTTCCTCCTCCTCCTTTACTCCATGGGGTATCACTGAAGGACCATACTGAAGAACTGTTCACCATGTTCCTCTAGTTCTGTCGGTAGTGTGCCGACGTCTGGGTCTCTGCATGTATTTTCCCTGTCCACGCTGCCATGTTGTCAGTCCCTTGTACTTTTCTGTTTTACCCGCCGTCTCCCTCCCTCAACAGTTCTCTGGACGATTGTTCAGCCAGGTTATTGGCCAACGTAGTCAGTAGATCATACGCTCGAATGTTGAGCTAGGTTATTGGCCAATGTAGTCAGTAGATCATACGCTCTGATGTTCAGCTAGGTTATTGGCCAATGTAGTCAGTAGATCATACGCTCTGATGTTCAGCTAGGTTATTGGCCAACGTAGTCAGTAGATCATACGCTCTGATGTTCAGCTAGGTTATTGGCCAATGTAGTCAGTAGATCATACGCTCTGATGTTCAGCTAGGTTATTGGCCAATGTAGTCAGTAGATCATACGCTCTGATGTTCAGCTAGGTTATTGGCCAATGTAGTCAGTAGATCATACCCTCTGATGTTCAGCTAGGTTATTGGCCAATGCAGTCAGTAGATCATACGCTCTGATGTTCAGCTAGGTTATTGGCCAATGTAGTCAGTAGATCATACGCTCTGATGTGGTGTTTGATGGTTTTACGCACTTTTTCACTGGTAATATGATCAGTGTATCTGACGTTTAGTATCTAGCGGTAACACCTCATTTCCGTACGGGGGGAACTGGAGGGGGGGGGGGGGGGGGGAATTCTTCTTTCCAGCTCCGCTGTGAGGGTCCATGTCTGTATCTAGCCTCCCTTAAAGTCTCTCTCAAAGTACAGCAGGCATGTTAGCGCGATAAGAACCTGCTGTTCTTCATATCCCCCCATGCCTGCTGCTCTCCAGCATTGTAAATACTGACATGGGTGTTAGCAACCGATTTGGAGTTATTCTCGATTTGACACTATCTTCGGGAGTTTTCGCATCATAGATGCCTAAAACCGCTGTGCTTTCAAACTTGGGAATGTAGTCAGCTGTTTTGATAAGTGTTTGTCGTATGTAGAGTGTTTAAGAACGTCGTTGTGTTTGTTTAGGGGTACTGCATATGAGTTTTAAGCGCGCGCGCGCGCAAGCGCGCGTGCGTGTGTGTGTGTGTGTGTGTGTGTGTGTGTGTGTGTGTGTGTGTGTGTGTGTGTGTGTGTTTGTGTTTGTGTTTGTGTGTATGTGTGTGATTTGCGTGCCGTCACCACCTGACTTCAAACGTCCAAAGGCAAATGAACAATACGAACGTATCCTGTTCACACACACATTAGTCCAATCTCTTAGAATATGATCAGTAATGTCATTTGACAAAAACAACAACAAAACTGTGTGACATTGTTCAATTCCAAACATCTCATGAATGTTGGGGCTCGATAAAATAATGTTCATAAAGTTATAGTCATTATCTGCAGTATGATACTGATGTGTTACTCTGATCGTGTATGTGGATTTACTGCTCTTCAATTACGCTGATAACTTACAGTCATTTAAATTTATCACCGCTATCCCCGAAAGTATGGCACGAATAACAGTTTTTCAGTTGAAATATAAAAAGCCTGGGTGCAATGAGTGCAAAGTGTAACGATAGTGCATGCTTGGCAGACCCAAACGTTCAATCTGTAGGGGCACTGCAACGCTGACGTATTTGATCGCAAGTCATTTCTCCAGAAATTCTGATCACTGTTCAAAGTCCCTTTATCCTGTCGTTAATAGATCTGGATGTAAGTGGTACAAGTGGAGTTGAACCCAACTTGAAAATGTAAAATCTATCCGATTCCCATGCGCGCGCGCGCGCACACACACACACACACCACACACACACACACACACACACACAGAGAGAGAGAGAGAGAGAGAGAGAGAGAGAGAGAGAGAGAGAGAGAGAGAGAGAGAGAGAGAGAGAACGCTCAAACTCGGTAAAGCATTTTTTAATGTTACAACACGCTGCAAACCCAATGGTGCTTCTGCACCCGGAACAGCGAAATTATTCTGATACTGCAAACACATTATTCAAATCTGATTAAAAATTAAGGCGCATCCTGTCGTTCCATTCTACACGTTTCACTGACATGATAACAAAACGCATCATCGCTGACAGTAGTTTGCAGACCATACAGCAGCTGCAAGGCTGAAATAAAGAGGGGAAAAACATGTAAACAAGCGACATGACAAACTGTGTTAATTTGGCTCGTGTCTGCTACTAGGAAAATGGACAGGGCTTTTCTATTCGTTCTGATATGGCTGGAGAAAAACTACGTCCTGCACCTGTTTTTCGAGAGTGAAACTAACGATGTTTGTTTTTACTTGTGTTTTCCCCCTCTTTGAGTGTGCTTTATGGACATGGAGAAAACCAACCCACCTGTATACATGTCAGACTGTTTGGTGCCAAGCTAAGATTTATCCTACGTTCTTTGGGTGTTGCTTATTTTCCGGCATGTTCTGCACCACCGCAACATGGCAGGTTAGCCGGAGCGGTTTCATAGGAAGATTTTCTTTTTTGCCGCACAAATTGTACTACTGTCAGCGAGAGTCCAGAAATACAAATCACACAACAGACCACAGGGCTGAGCGAGGGGCCGGGGATATGAGATGGGTGGTGATGGGGGAGGGGTGGGGTCCTGGGTCCCTGATATCGCCCACAACTCCGCTCCCCTATCCTGGCAGGCAAAAATCACGTATTTGGCACGCTGCCTCTCGTGCCCAAACTTCAGGAGGATCTTCACCCCTCTCCACTCCCTCTCCCCCTCTCTTACATAACCGATGCTTTGCCTGGTCGTGACTGATTAGCCGGCTCAGACTGCCAGACGCAGGAGACAACAGGCACCAAGATCCATCATCGGAAACATGACACGTGACTGTCTGTACTAACAGACCTAAACAGCCAACAGTGCGGTCCAACGGATATTGTATATACCACATCAGGCATGGCAATACGGGACCCCCTCCAACATGTCCTCCCCTCTTTTCCACTTTTGCTAAGACTATGGGGAGAGAGAGAGAGAGAGAGAGAGAGAGAGAGAGAGAGAGAGAGAGAGAGAGAGAGAGAGAGAGAGAGAGGAGGGGGGGGGGGGGTCTTTTGTTAGTATTTGCCGTATTCTCTTGGATTTTCAGGTTTATTTCCTTTTCAGAACAAATGTCACAACAGGTGTCCTCAGTTCAGCGGCCATCCATTGTCGTTTAAACTAGTGTACTCAACCCCCCTCCCCCCCCCCCCCCCCCCGCCCCCTACACACACACACGCACGCACACAAGGGAGACATAAGTATCCTTGTACTGTATTGCAGCTTTAAACAGATGTTGAAAAATGACCACGCAGACCAATTCTTTATTTCAAAGAATAAATTTAAGTTTTAAGTGATTATTTCAAATATTGTTAACATGTGTCAACCTCGGGTGATGTCGATGGAGGAAGGACTAGCGCACAGCCCAAACACACTCACAGCTTGCTTACGATCTCATTCATATATCATGCATTCGTCACATCAAACCACTAGTAAAGTCTATAACTTTACTACACATGATCATAGAACGAAACATCAATGCATATGGAATCAATGAAATAAAACATTCTCTCTTTCCTGAACTTCACAAAATCATTTATCTAAAACATCATTAACTAACCCGGGTATAAATAGATTTCTACTTTACCTGGCCAGGTGATCTTAACTATTCACGAATCACTGTCTCTTTTTCTTTTTTTTTTTTTTCTTTTCACTGTCACTTTCACAACACGGCACAACTGCTGGCACTGGTGTTCGTCTACTTGCACCGGTCAAGCTGGACTGCTGGCACCGGTCAGGCTGGACTGCTGATGAAAGTGGCGCTGGCCAAGTATGAGGTCGAACCCCAGTGAGGATAGAACAGTGACTATCAACATCGATCTGTTCTCCTTTCTTTCTTCCTGCATTAACGCATTGCACTCTCTCTCTCTCTCTCTCTTCTAGTCTGCTCTTATCAAATGGACATGGTTGCTTTTCTTTTCTTTTTTCTTTTCTTTCTTTTCTTCTTCATTAGTTAGCAACTCTCTCTCTCTCCACATCTCTCTGCTTTTCTCTCCTCAGAGATTACACTCAGACCTCTCTCTCTCTGTCTCTCTGTTCGTTCTCCCCTCGTTCTCCTCTTCATCTCCCTGCCTTTTCTCTCCTGCAGAGACTATACCCAGAACCTCCTCATCTCTCTCTCCCTGTTCGTTCTCATCTCCCTGCCTTCCTGTAGGCGAGAGCCTACTCCCCCGAACTTCTCCCTCTCTCTCTCTGTCTGTTCGTTTTTTTCGTTCTCTCGTTCTCTCACTCTCACATTCCTTTATGCCCTAACCCCGTGTCCAAGGGCCAGTACCATTGGTCAGTATTTTTACCGCCTGATACCCGAAGTTATCTCCCTCTAATTCCATTGGATATTCAAATCATGACAGTCACGCCGACACGCCTTACTCTCTGTGGTGGTCAATTTGGTATTAATTGATTACTGATTTCACCCCACCCCCACTACCCCCCCCCCTTCCCTCTTAACGGCGCCGGGGGGCTTAAGTCGTGGACACGGTCACTCTAAAGTGGCTAGAGAGTCGGGCCCGGGCACTGAGAGGGTCCGGCAACATCGAGGCGTCGGTCAAAGGGCTTAGTCGTCGGGTGGGTCGGCCTTTCCCCCGAAAAGCCTCTCCACAAGCTTAATTGGGCCGTCCGAACCATGGGCCCTCTATGTGGCGCCTAAAAATTTTTTGAGTTAAAGCTTATGCCCGAACAATTGGGCGGGCGACCCCACGAGTTGGGTTTTCTTTTTTGCCCGTGACAATTTCCCCTGCAAAAAACCTGCTCCGCATTGCCAAAAAAAGGGTCAAAAAAGGACAACCCCGTTTTGCTGACACACGCTCACTCAAATTTGAAAAAATACTTACAACCAACGGTTTTAAATTAAAAAAATATTCATTAGTGAACCACTCAAGATTTTTCATTGAGTGCCCCTTTGGTTATTTCGACTCATTTTATAACGACCCCCCTGGGGCCCCTTTATGCAATTTTCCCCTACCTGCGGATTGCCACCTCCTTTTCACAATTCTTATAAAAAGCACAATATAATTGCACAAATCCATGACCTTCACTGAGGAATCTCCATCCCACTTATTGCAAAAATCATCACTCCAAGCGACTGTTGCCCCAAAGCAAACTACATTCACATAAACAAGCCCCCGAAAATATGAACGTCTCACACAAAAAAAATATGAACCATAGCCAACTGGGAATGAACCCAAAACCAAAAAACATAACTGTAATCAAACATATTACAAAAAAGCCCCCGGATATAAACTGATTTCCTCTGAGTTGCAGTTGCAACTCCGGTTTAAAGTAGTCAGCTCCAACATTCTGTCGCCGGGAATGTACTGCCTCGACCCCCGTAGGGTGCATGCCTTTCCCAAGCAGAACCCTGCTGTATTTCAGGCTCCCTCCGCAGGAATTTGGGGTTGGGTGATTTTCTACACGAACTCCTTCCAACAAGTATTTGTGGAACTTCTGCACGGCCCCCCGACACCCCAAACACTCCTTCTCCACCGTTGCGTACCCTTCTTCACATTTGTCAACTCCTGCAGCATACCCACGGGGAACCGCCCTCTTCATGTCCTGAGCAATACTGCACCTACCCCACCTGGCATCGTCCGCAACAAAAAGGGTTTGGACATACTGGTAGTTTCAAAAGGGACGGGAACTAGTTTTTCCCCAACCCCGTCGCAGTGTTTGCTCTGCAGCGTTGCCCATTCACCACTGCCGGTTTCCCCCTGCCTTGCCCAAATCCAGAGAGGACTCGTGTTTGCAAAAAATTTTGGGGACAAACCCCCAATAAAACCCCCAATAAAACCAGCAACTCCTGCTTCTTTTTTGGTTTTTGGTCTCTTGAATTCATCATCTTTCCCCCTTTCCCCTTTCTGGCTGCTTTGTGTCCCCTCCGAAAACAAAACCTGGGAACCCCAATGTTAGCCCTTCTACAGTGACCATCCCTGTATGACCTTCTGGAAACTTAGGCAAAAAAATCTCCCTTCTTCTGCTGGTCTCTTTCACCCATAAAGTTTGCTGCTGCGCCTATGTGTGATTCACGCGAATAATTTGCGGGGGGAAATTTTGCAGGGAAAAAGTTTTGGTTTCCCATTCACATAAATTCCGGGTAACCCCGCCCGCCCTTTTCAGTGTGGTAAATGGTCCTTTCCCAAATGCATCAGCGCTTGTTTGACCCTGGGAACAGTCCAGGACTTGACCTCCCACCTTGAGGATTCTTCCTCACCTTTGTCATTTGCTTTTCTGCCGACCAGCCTCCTGCAAACCTTTCCCTTGCAACCTTACATTCCATCCCGGCCCCCCTTTGGAACGGGGCGAGATTGGGCCAACGATCAACACCACTCTCCTGAACGGGTGTAAATTTAAAAGGGGGGATTTTTTTAAGAGGTCCCTTTCCTCTTCACCCTCTTGTGGCTGACCTTGACACACTCACATGACATGCAAAACGCTTGATGTCTCCCCATTGCTCCCCCAATGAAGTCTCAAAGATTCGGTCACTGTTTTGCTGGTGCCAAATGACCCCCATGAGCGACTCGTGACCCACTGACAGACAGTGTCACGTAACCCCTGCTGGTCCCTCAAACTGATTTTGTCACCTTACCTGTTTTCCCCCCCTTGGTGAACACTCGGTAAAAACAGCCGCCTTTACAAAAAAACCGCCCTCCTCCTCAAACCCTTTCCTTTTTTCTCTCCACCTCTTGCCAACCCCAAACTTCCGGGGAAAGGGGTCTTGTTCCGCGCCCCCAAAATACAGGCGACACGTCTATGCCCAACTTCCTTCCGGAACAACTAAGGGTTTTTAACAACTTTTTCCCTCCTTCTTGCTCGTGTCAAATGCTGCCCCTGTACGTCAACAATCGGATCCCCCGGATCCCCGCACCTGGAATTTCCCAAAATCAATCTAAGGGGGTTTTCCATCACCAGCGCAGACAACCGCTGAGAAGTAAGGGGGACGTACTTCACTTAGCAACTGGGAAAACCCCCACAGTGCCATCGATTTGAAAAGGTCTGGGTTTGCCCCGTCAAATCCCCCTTTTTCGACCAGCGTTTTTTCTATACACCGCATAACAAAACCCGTGTCTCGTAACACTTTCACCCTCTGCTGGCCAATCCCCCCTTTTTCCACTGGTAACGAACCCCTCAGCCAGTGCCCTCCTCCCGCACTGACTGCTGTCCAGGGTAGCCAAGGCCCTCCCCCTTTCCCTTTTGGGTCCGTTGGGCCCCCCCCTGCAGGTTTCCTTTACGCCCTTTTCCACCTTTCAAGGCTGCTCCTTTGGAACCCCCTGCGACAATCCCCGCCCATGTTCCCCCCCCCCCCCCCCCCCCCCCCCGACAAATAAACACCAAGTCCCTTTGCCCTTCCTTCGCCCCCCACTGGGTTTGCAGACTTTGCAGAAAACTCCCTGGTCTCCTTTCACTCTTCTCACCCCGTGCCTACACCTTTTCTCCCGCACCTTGGCCCAAACTCCTCTCTATACACCCCTGCAAATTTAACAACCCCTTTTGTCTGGCTGTCTCCTTTCAAAGTAGGTTAACTCAGGGCCGCAACCTGACAAAATCTGTTCTTTCATAAATAGCTCTTTCACTCAGCGAACTCCTTCTTCGTACCACTCAACCTAACCATTTCCAAAATAGTGATCTAGACGTGCACCCAAAATGATGTACTTTCCCCGCTTTCAATCTCTGAAGAAATTTTTTTCCCGAACCCTTCCTCGTGAGGTCAAACCTTTCATCAATGATTCCTTTACAGCACCCAAAATCAGACTGTTGTTCTGCTGCAAACGCGGAAAATTTGTAATGCCTACCCGTCAGTAAACGCCGACAAAAGATGCCCACCTTCTGGGGGCCAAACCCCCGACTGGGCGCAAACGTTTTGAAACGACGATGTATGCGCAATCGAACGGTCCCTTCCCAGAATTTTGGAACTTGGGCGGGGGGCATAGCTGCGACAGAGTCACGAAATGAACTCCCCCCCGGGGGTCTCCCTTTTTTTTTCTATTTCTTTTTAATTTAATTGAACCCTTTTAAACTTTCCTTTTCCCGCTCATTCTTTCTGTTTCCCCCCCTAGCCCGATTTCATTAGCCTGAACCTTTAAATTTTTTTGTTTCCCCCTCTGCATTTCTCCCGCACACTGTCTTTCCCCCGCGTTATCCTTTTCCCTCTTTTGTTGGTTTTCAACAAAAGTCGCAACTCATCTCCTGAGTAACCTAGATCACGAGCGACGTCACAAGTTGTTCAATAGGGTGTTTTTTCTTCCGCCAATTTTATCTTTTTTTTTTTTTTTGAACAAGATTTTATAACTACGACGCCCAAATGGGGGTTAACCCACAGAGTGACGAATACACAATCCTATGAATATAAAATTAGCTTGGGGCAACGGTTATTTTTATAAACGCCCAGCGCCTGACCCAACTTAGAGCGAATTTAGGAATCTGTGCGAAATAAGTTCTGGGGCTTTAAAGCCCAAACCCCAGTATTTAATACTTGGGAAACAAGCCAAGTCTAGTATTTAACTATCTTGGGGAAAATACGTAAGACAACCCCCTT
>CM031604.1:68019289-68029289 GCA_018398815.1 Conus ventricosus
GTGTGTGTGTGTGTGTGTGTGTTAGTGTGTGTGTGTGTTAGTGTGTGTGTGTGTGTGTGTGTGTGTGTGTGTGTGTGTGTGTGAAAGAGAGAGTCCCGAGTGTCCTTTCCCATGCGTCTGTCACCAGAATTGCTTTTGTGAAGATCGGTTCAGGGTGATATGTGGCAAAACCGACGGAAAGCCATAGACCAGCCTCTGGACTGGTCGAGAGGCACATATTCCCAACAGCTCCGAGCAATGACATAACCCCAAGTTAACTACGGACAGACCCAGCCTTTCAGAGACGCTAGCGGGAGAAGTCATGAATATCACGTGACAAAACAAGGATCTGCGGGACGACCACTGACGTCACAAATCCTTCAAACCTCTATGATTTTAGGCCGACTTGCATCCATGGCGGGAAAAGTGTCCGAGTCCTGCCGGGGGAACTGACGTCTGTTGAGCACGTTCTGTAACTCGTTCTTCGGCAGGCCGCGTTAGAGAGTCCAGGTGGGGCAAGAGGTAATGGCCTTCCATGAAGGTCAGACAGTGCTGCTTACTTTGCAGAACAAATAGGAGGTTTTCATGGAGGCTTGGGGGGCATGCGGTGCGTTACTGGCTGCACAGTACACACGCCTTGCCCTGCATCGCAGACCGAAAGGCCCGATGAACCATGGAGACTAATTGGTTTACACCGTTTTCACCACCCTGTTTGGGTCCGCTTGTTTCCCTGCCACGTAAGCTCTTTACTGTTGCACGTGCCGATCGCCATGTTGTACAGGCTGTGGCCGTCGGTGTGCTTCAAGAGGATCCCACGAACTCGCTGAGACATTAAGAGGATCCGGGCGACAAGCTCTGCAGGTTTTCAAAGTATTCACTGCTTTCAGAGGATCGTGAGAACTCGGACGACTCCATGTGTATAAGTTGATCATCAGTCTTCGGACCTTCGCGTATTGTTCCGCAAGGAAGTGAACCTCTATGAAGGATGGGGACATGTACGGACGATGTAAACAACTGGAATCAGTGTGCTGTTACTGAAGCCGATGCGCGATAAAGTGCAGACGTATCTTTATTTAGTGAACGGAACAAGACACACTTCACGTCTTGGCTTCCTGCCCTGTCACTGCCGGCTGCAGCATGGTAGAAATAAACTAGAAAGAAAAAAAAAACCAAGTGTGGAATATGGTGTGTGTGTGTGCGTGTGTGTGTGTGTGTGTGTGTGTGTGTGTGTGTGTGAGAGAGAGAGAGAGAGAGAGAGAGAGAGAGAGAGAGAGAGAGGGAGAGAGAGACTTTGACCGTGCACTGTAGTGGTGGAAAAGAACTGTGAGGTGAGAAGGAGATAACAGGTAGAAGATAGGAGGAGGAGAGAAAGAATGGGGTGGGGTGGGGAGGAGAGATGGCAGTGAATGCATCTTTACACAAACTGTGCTATTTCTCCTTATTTCACCACCGAAACGTACAGCGGTCGCCTAAAAATTGGCAAGTAACCAATACACCAGAAGACGAGAGCTTCCGATGAATCTCCAGCAATCCTCTGATGGACTGCCTTAACAAAAAAACCAACAACAACAACAACAAGAACAAATCAACACAAAAGCAAACGGGCAAACTGGGGCTGAACAAAGCGCCAATCTTTCTTTCCTGCGTCCTCACTTGACCAACAAACGCAAAAGGGCATTCCATGAATGATGTTCCCATGCTGACAGCAAGGATATCGTTTAAACTGGGACAAAGGCGATAGGACTGCTCCTTTGTAACTACGGTCCACTGTGTCTGAGGTCTGAACACAAAATGGAGGATCTGGAGGGGGGGGGGGGGGGAGGGGATAAACCGAAGATTGGGAAAGTGCTCAGGCTGTTCGATGAACGGCAGAAAGCATCGTTGGGCATCACAGCTTGCCCACCCCCGCCCTCACTCCCTCCACCGCCTCCTTCTGACGCCCGGAGACTTGCTAATCGAATCATTCCACTCGGCTGGGCCCGTGAGGCCAAGGTGAAAACCCGGCGTTTATTCAGTTTGCCCGCCGTCGACCAATCATATCTGTTCAATAATTAACCATCGGCGATAGCGTGGGCTGAACGGGCTGGCGGTTGGTGGGCGGCTGGCCAATTAAAACAGCTCGTTTTTTTCCTCCGGGAGCTCCCGGCCCGACCGGCTGGCGTTTCGGCGCCCGTTTCAATCTGCCAGTTGTTGAGCGCAGTGGAGGGTGAGGGTGCCTGGTGGTGCTATTGATCGCTTACTTCATCGATCGGCCGATTGCTGAACGGAAAGAAAAAGGAAAGACACAACAGTTGGTGTGTATCGGAAAAGCAAACTGGTGTATGATTCGGATTTAAATGATGAATTTCCCACGGTAATGAGCATTATTATCATGTTCTCTCTCTCTCTCTCTCTCTCTCTCTCTCTCTCTCTCTCTCTCTCTCTTCTTTCTCTCTCTCTCTCTCTCTCTCTCGCTCTCGCTCTCTCTCTCTCTCTGTTCGCGCGCGCGCGAGTAAATCGGAAGGGCAAGCAGACAGGAAAAGAGACAGACAGGACAAAGAGAGACGGGTGGATAAAAGAGAAGATGAGAAAGAAAAACAAGACAGACTGACAGAAACAACGGGTAAGACAGAACAAAGTAGTTTCGAAGAGAGAGAGAGAGAGAGAGAGAGAGAGAGAGAGGAGGAGGGGAAGAGGGAGAAAGGCATATGTACGCTGACATCAATAGTTGACTTCATTTTACCCAGTATCACCCTCCTAGTTTCCTTTACATAATTAAACGCAATTAGACACCCCACTCTTCTCTGTACTGTGCTGGTGTAGCTTGCCAACAGCAGAGTAATTAACAAAATTCACTTTTTGGCCGCCAACGAATTACCATGGGTTAATAAAAGAGGTCCAGAAAACATGCTCTTGGCAGCAAAGAGACTGGGGTAAAAACTGGGTCCGAGTCCCGCTGGTTGTCATTGGTCCGACTGGTTTTCTATGGTAAACAAGCAGCTTCGAAAGTCATTGACTACTAAAAAAAAAAATAATTAAAAAAAAAAATAATGAAAAAGAAACACAACATTCTTAACTGCTGATTTTTTTTTTTTTTTACAAATGAAAACTATATTTAATGATTTCTGAAGATTTACAATAGAAAAACAACAACAACACAATCGTCAACGTTTCAGTCGTAGAACGTCTTCGGGACTGATGACATGACTAAAACGTTGACAATTTCGGTTGTTGTTTTATCTACTGCAAATCTTCAGAACATCCTCAAAGATAGTTTTTATTTTCATTCATTAATTACTACTTTTGATAATGAAGTGATTTTCTATATCAATTGCCATTTTCACATGGAATTATTAATTTTGTCGTCATCCAGCATAATGAGTAGCCTACTTGTTATAATTCAGGGAAAGTCAAGGGGCGGAGGAGGGGAGGGATGGGCTCGTCTTCCATAATGCCGTGCACTAGACACGATGAATCTCGAACAGCTCTCCGCACCTACAACCCTTAAAGGTCTACTTTAGAGATTTTCGATAATTTGTTAAAAAACAGGTCTACATGTCATATAACTACAGTATGGTATTCATTTTTTCAAAAAAAATCGCCGGAAGAATTTAATAAATAAAAAACGACTTTTGCACACCTGTTCAAACCCCGCGCGGTAGACCGAAAACCGTGACGTCACTTGATGGACTGGCCGTCAGCCGCGACCTACACAACAAGCCAACGCCAAGTGAAATCAACACGAGTTGCGATCTCCCACAGCCTAAAAAGTCACGAGGGGGTGGCAGATATTGTGCTGTAGGCCAGTGCAGCAGCTCAGCAGGAGACGGATATTCTTTGCACACATTTCCATCTGATCCAGATACTCGAAAGAAGTGGATTCGGTTCGTGCAACCATGCCGGGCAGCTAAAGTTCTTTTCACCACATCAGTTCCAGCTGGACCGCGGAAACGAGCTATTCCGACAATTGCCGAGCCCGTTCGAGTGGATCAAAAACTTCGTCTGCATTGTGCGCGTATACTTTGAAGGCGGAGTGGTAAGCTCGTACAGATGAGTACGATAGTCGCACGTTTATTCTGTTCTTATCTATGGACAGATCACACTTGTTAAATTGAATGAACACATTAAGGCTTGAGGAAGGAGAATCTCCGCTCGCCGTCCATGCGTGATCGCATCAAGAAGTCAGTCGGTAGCCTCCCTCGAGACTTCGGTAAAGTCCGTACGCCTTCGGAATGCTGTGTTCGGGCGTCCAGCAGGAACCGAACTGACGTGGTAAAAAGAACTTAGCGTTCAAACTGATAAGGTACAGGCCTTGCAAAAACATCCCCAGAGTCACATTAGCTGTCGCAATCATAGTCACCGCTTTTACATGATAAATTATACACCGAGAGAGATGTGCAAGAACCATCAGAATCGCTTTCTGTCGCCGTTGCTGACCATCATGTGACGTCACATCCAAGAGCAGTTAAGCCATGCCAAGATTTAGTTGATTACCTCCCGTTTTCTTGATTACAGGTGAAAATGCCCACTTTCGCAGATCGATTTCGTGTGATCGGGAGCGAATCGGATGTTTATTTTACCAATTTATCAAACATTTCATATTCTGCATAAGCTGACCAATTATCGAAAACCTCTAAAGTAGATCTTTAAGGTATGGGAATTTTTTTTAATCTGAAATTTTCTTTTGACTCACCTCACGATGCATTGAAAGCAGTGAATTGTTTTGACGTGAAACGTTTTTATTTGCATGCACATCACAATTAATAATTTATCGTCGAAACAATGATTATCACTCTACCATACCACAGTATCTTATGCATTATAAAGTTATGTTCATGAAGAAAAGAAAAGAAAGAAAAACGAAAAACAATGTTCTCATTCTGAACAGCCTGCCCCTTTTTACGAAGTAGACAATAGTTGCCGTGACCTTGAACACCAGTGACCTACCAAAGGTCTGCGGTGCCCCATCATTCAGCCTCGCTAAACGGCAACCGGCCAGGATTGCGAATCATGGCTCACTCCCCGGCAGACGGATGCCCACGGAGATGCCGAAGGGGATGGCCACTTTTCATGCCGGGCGCACGCCACATTAAGTGGCTGTCATGTTCGCTCGGAGTCCGCTGTGCCAGAATCGACGCCCCGCACGTGTTCGGGTAGGGATGGGTCCTGTCCGGTGTCCATAGCACAAACCACGGCTATTCGTTACAGGGGAGGTCTTGTATGAGCAGCGTTTCTTGGTTCAGCTCGACACGTTTTCGTTTTGCATTAGAAAAAAAGAAAGAAAAGAGTTCCATATGACGTTTCTTGACCTGATGACATACGTACAGACGACGGGCACGCGTAGTAGAGCTAGACACTACTATAATGTTCAGAAGATGTTCTTAGACCACTCCATGTATTCCGACTGGTTACGATACATCACCATTTTCCATCGAAATGTAAATATGTAAGTATGGTTGACAGCTCCTCAACGTTCACTACGGATTCAATGTTTCGCGTTGAAAGAGCACCAAGCATGAATGAGAAAGTAAGGGCCAACACATGATCTTAACAGAGAGAGAGAGAGAGAGAGAGAGAGAGAGAGAGAGAGAGAGAGAAAAGAGGAGAGGGAGGGAGGGAGGGGGGGGAGGAGAGGGGCCAAATTGAGCTTCCTCTCTAATTCCTAATCGGTGCTGAAATGCGGTCAGAATCACACTCACGGCTTTTGTAACACCCGACTAAAATATCATTTGTTAAACGGATACTCAGACTCAGAACAAATTTCTAATGCTTGCTCGCGCGCTCGCTCTCTCTCTCTCTCTCTCGCTTGCAGCCCAACCTAAACACTCCTAGCAAAGCTCACTGAAAACGGCTCATTGTGCGCTAGAAAGGTCCACTGACAGATGAAGTTCAATGTCATTGACGTCAAGTCGAGAACAGCTTACGCGAAGAGCAAACTGGATGACGAAGACAATGGAGAACAGAACACAGTTACACTGGAACATCATTAGAAGTCAGACAGTGACAATACTGCCTGTCAGTTATGCTGGGAATGGGCAATCTTGTAAAACAATGCACAACAATCGACAGGCCACCTTGAAAAGGAAAAAAAATGAAGAAAAAGGAATAAAGGACGATAACGAACAAAATCAAGTTTGGACTGGCATTAAAGGGAGGTATTGTGTCACTGGAGTAAAGGCGGTAGTTCTGGTCCATCTTCCCCCAGCACATTCTTACTGCTAACACCCAGCTGCCGACACGGACAGCTTATGCACGGTCGTGTTCGTGGTCTGAGGCAGGCAGGCACAGGTGTGTAAACAGGTCTTACCTTTACCGCATTGTCTGTCGACACTTTGTCCAGCACGGAAAATGTTGCCACTAAGCGCACATTTCTAGGTTCCAATTTGATGTCAAGCTGAGCTTTCAACAACTTGTAATGCAGTGCGTATGATGATATGGAGGCATGAAGGCCTAAGATCATGTAGTTTATGTGACATTGTCAGGTTGCAACATTATCAGTCGTGGTGTTTATTTCTACAGCGTGATTTACATAACAGTCACACAGTTGCACTGCGATGGAGTCGGATAGAAACGATCAATTTTTTTTTTTCAATTGACGTGTAGGAATATCTGGATCAATTTACACGTAGCGGGTATCTAATATTTCTCATCTTTAAAGCATTTGAGGAAAAGTATTCCTTTACCTTAACTGTATTCGTAATTAGTCTTTAATGTATTTTGTATAAACAGTTGATTCGCCTATTGTATGTTCATTCATTTATCGTAGTCTTCGAGCCAAAATACAAATAGACACATAAAGTAACTTAGTTGCAAAGTGAGGTGACTGCGGGCGAAAACTGAAACAAAGTTAAAAGAAAAATTCCTATTCCGTCGAACGAAAGACACAAACACGAGCATTTTGACTTCTTTGGTCTTCTTCTAAAAGAGGCCAAAACGCGTCGTGTTTTGTCACATTAAGTAACGTTTCTCTAACAACTTCACCAATAACAAACAAAACAAATGCGCAAAACAAAACCCCACAGATGGCTGTTAGCAGATGTACAGCAATATCTCGATTCGATTGTTGTGAGTTTTGTCCAACAATGTCAGAATAACCGTCACGCTGAAGTACCTGTATATATAAACAATCTGATTTCCAGACAGACTTCACTAGAATTCTGATGAAAATCAAACGGTAAACAAACAAACAAAAAAGCCTCATGCTCATTTCACACAACGTGATTTTTCTTTTGAATAAGCGCTAATTATGTATGTATTTCGATCTGAATCAGAATCAATTGGACCGAATCAAAAATACTTCCCATTCTATTGAGTTTCTACACAAGCACTAACAGCATTCCTGTCTAACTACTGTCACGTTAAGACATCTCAGCCTGTTCTAGTCATTTTTTAAGAGGCAGATGTGTGTGTGTGTGTGTGTGTGTGTGTGTGTGTGTGCGTGTGTGTGTGTGTGTGTGTGTGTGCGTGTGCGTGTGCGTGCGTGCGTGCGTGCGTGCGTGCGTGCGTGCGTGCGTGCAAACACCATCAAGACCATCGTCTTTTTGCTGAAGATGGAAGCGATTATTTTTAAGCCAAGGGTGACAAATTAAGTCAAGTGCCTGTCAACCTCAGAAGAGCCTAGTCCTGTCAACAGATCAGCTACCATGTTATGAATTTTTCATATATCTTTATATATGGTCATTCTGTGTTTATTGTTGATGCTTTCTCTTTCAGGACAGACCTGTGTCTCCCTATATTGTGACAGCCGTGAAAGCGCCCGGACTAGTCGGTCTGACTATAACATTGAAAATTATCACCGTCATACAAACACGCTGATCGTCGATGTAAAACAGGGGCCGGAATAGCTCAGTTGGTCGAGCGCCGGACTCGTGATCCTTGGGTTGCGGGTTCGAATTTCGGTACAGGGGGATTTTTCCCTCGGAGTTAACATTGGTTCTGACTCCATTCCCCACAAGGTCCTTCGAATGAGACTATAAACCGAGATTCCGTGTGTGAACGCACGCACAACATCTTGCACACACGTAAAACCCTCTCACCAACTTTAGGAAGAGAAGGCCAGTTTGGCCGTTGGTATGGATGACACGTTACACATAGCATGCACCTTCCCCTAAGATGGAGTATGGCTGCCTTAATGGCGGGATAAAAGAACGGTCATATACACAAAACACATATACACAAAACTCCACTGCCTGTCTATACAGGCAGTGTCCGCAGGAGTATCAGCCAGCGTACGCAGAAAGAAAGAAAGAAAGAAAATATCGTCGATGTAAAACAAAAAAATAAACAACAGAATCACTCTTTTAAACAACGTATTCTCGCAGTCCATTTTACCATCAAGATGCCCAACAGAATCGCAAATTCTGACTGAAAGAAGAAGACATTTTAATTATGGGCTTCATTAGAACTTTATGGTTCTTTATCCACGATGCCAAGAGAAAACTCGGTCTGGGAAGGACGGCTAGCGTAGCTGCTAGCTTTCAAACAAGGAACTAAGGTCAACCAAAGTCCTGTAGTTTATCGCCCATGCACGTCAGTGCCGCAAGCATGATGAAATAAAACCTATGGACACATTAAAGTGCCAAAATCCAAAGCCAGTCGATTCCCAACTCTAAGACTTTCTGGAAAAAGTATATCACCAACAAAGACACGCAGGTGCAATGGACAAAACGTCCCATCGGTTTGTTTGTTTTTTTCGAATGTAAAGCCGTCAACAATATTCTCGTAAAACTACCATATAAAGTGTTAACATCACATGCTGTGATCGTTTCTGTAGATGGTATCCCATTCGTGCGATATTTCAAGCACGGATTCCACAACATTCTTTGCTTAAATAACTTCTGCCAACGAATTTAGGGGAGGGAGGGTGGTGGTGGAGGGAGGGGGTGGGTGGGTGGTGGAAAGCGAGAAATAAGCTGACAAAAATGACGGGCATACCACAAACTGAGTTTGATGGAACTACACAGATCGTTAGGTTGGGGTGAACTATGTTTCAGATAGATGGGAAGAACTGTTCGTCTACGAGAAACGCAAAATTTACAAAGTTGCCTGTATGAAAAAAAAATCTCGTTTCTCGGTCTTCTGTGTAAGTACTATAACTCATAACAAAGTCACTGCGACTCATTTCTGCGCATCAGAACAAGTATACTGACACTATAAACAACTATAATAACGGTACAAACACGATATTCGCAGATAAGGGGTCCGGTTTCCCCTCAATTCCTACCCTTCGAGGTGCATGATACAGTTACGAAGGAATATGGTGCGATAGAGAAGGCAAAGCAAAAGTACGGGGGCCATTGCTGATTCAATCAACTGCGTGATTTGAATCGAGCCGCTGTTACATGATCAAAGCACTGACTCACCCAGGGTCAGTATGGTGGACTCTATACCAAGCCAAACACACTGAAGGGGCGAAGATCTGACGCTGATTTCTCATCAAGGGTTTGGCACAACTGCCACGCGGATTGCGTGGTGCTGCAAGAGTTGAGTGCGTGCTATGATGTGTCTGGCAACAAATACACAAGGACCTCCGTGCACGCTATAATGTGTCTGGCAACACACACACACACACACACACACACACACACACACACACACACACACACACACACACTGACACACGGATCTCCGTGCATGCTATAATGTGTCTGGCAACACACACACACACACACACACACACACACACACACACACACACACACACAAGGATCTCCGTGCTCGCTATGACGTGTCGGGCAACAGACACACACACAAGGATCTCCGTGCACGCTATGACGTGTCTGGCAATAGACAGACACACAAGGATCTCCGTGCACGCTATGACGTGTCTGGCAACATACAGACACACAAGGATCTCCGTGCACGCTATAATGTGTCTGGCAACAGACAGACACACAAGGATCTCCGTGCACGCTATGACGTGTCTGGCAACAGACAGACACACAAGGATCTCCGTGCACGCTATGACGTGTCTGGCAACATACAGACACACAAGGATCTCCGTGCACGCTATGACGTGTCTGGCAACAGACAGACACACAAG
>CM031604.1:68036789-68039289 GCA_018398815.1 Conus ventricosus
CGGTATCACTTCGTTTTTCAGATGAATCCAGTATCGATGTGATTTACAACAGCACCTGTACTGGCCTGTCCTATTCCGTTCCACCCTCTGCTTGCCCCTTCTCACTCTCCCACCTGCACCTACGTTAGCAAGGTAATTGGCAAAATGTTGGCGTTCAAGTGTGTGTGTGTGTGTGTGTGTGTGTGCGTGTGCGTGCGTGTGCGTGTGCTTACGTGAAGTACCGACCTCTTCAAGCTCCAAACGTTCTAAATATAAACTACTTTGGCAATGGTACCATAAAGTACTGGTGTGAAATTCCTTGCAGATTTTATTTTTTTCGTTCGACGTTAGAAAGCACGGAACAGATTCATCCGAGCTTGGCTACTTGAGCTTCTCTCTCTCTCTCTCTCTCTCTCTCTCTCTCTCTCTCTCTCTCTCTCACTCTGTGTGTGTGTGCAAGTGTGTGTGTGTGTGTGTGTGTGTGTGTGTGTTCTGGACGCAACTTTATTTAGAAAATGAAAATTCTTCTGCGTGCATTATTCATGTTCTAGTAATGTGAACCCGTATACACCATTCTGGTGGCAGACGGCTCCGCTTCGTCGCTTTTTTACATCTCTGACCTCTGGCCACTGACTGCCATTTGTCCAACACGTGTCACTGACTACTCACTGAAATCCCACAGAAGTAGAAGAGGCTGAGAGTAAAAATGCCTGTGACTCTTCCAACTAGTCTGAGGACATCACAATGGGCGGAGTATGACAGAAAAAAATACTGGCTGGACGCAATCAGAAAGGATTTCCTTTCTGACATCCAGCCTTTAAACACAACATTCATCTTTGTTCATACCGAAGATGGAGTGGATTTTAAACGGGGGAAAGTTAAACTAAAAACTGAACTGTTTAAACTTTATCTTCGTTTCCCATCCCTCTCTTTTTCTTTTTTTTAAAATTTGAAATATGTCAGGCTACGTAATACACCGAATTTTGTAAACTTCCTGTCCATTGGTAAGAGGAGCTATCGGAATTCACCGTCCGGATTTCTTCGCTGAGATGTCATTATTTGTCCTCACTCCATCACGTCCACTGTTTTGGGGGGAAACCGTTTTGTAACAGAAACGCTTTCTTAAGTTGTTGTTGTTGTTTGTCTCATTCTTCTTCTTCTTCTTCTTCTTCCTTCTCTTCTTTCTCTTCTTCTTCATCTTCTTCTCCTTCTTCTTCTCCTCCATCAGCGCTTACAGATGCTGTTTAGGAGTGCCTGGCACATCAACTCGGCACGTGACTCTCCTTGACCCAGCAATGATTACATCTGCCGCAGTCTCGTTTTTCGTACATAAACAGAACCAAACTTCATTACCAACGTTGATAAGACCAAGAGTCAATCAATTAGCAGCAGAAGACCACACTGTGTCTAAACTATACTGACTTCCATAAAAAACGCGAAAGCAAAACAAGCTGAAGGTTAGGGTGAATTTTATTGGTCACAATTGTACAGAGTGGAAGCGAGAATTCAACGTGATTTGATTCATTACACCGGTAATGTGTGAAAATGTCATCAGCAATATGTCTTTGTGTGGAAAATCCAAGTTCACGTGACAAACCAGCTTGAAGTCCTAATACCGTGTGTGGCCACCATTTGCATGGACAACTGCTTGACACCTGCGGCTCATTGAGTGGACCAGGTGGTTGATGCGTCCCCTTGGCAAACCAGCCCACACATGGACGATGGCCTGGTGAAGTTGAGCCGCTATTACTGGTCGTGGACGCAGGAGGTCCAACCGTCTGCCAAGTTCATCCCAAAAATGTTCTATTGGGTTTAAATCGGGACTGAGGGCTGGCCAGGGCAGCACATTGACGTTGTTATGCTGAAGAAATTGCTGGGTGGCCCTGGCTGTGTGTGGTCTTGCATTGTCCTGTTGGAATGTCCAGTTTGGGTGTTGCGCAAAAAAAGGAACGACATGGGGTCTGAGCACCTGGTGGATGTAGCGCTGTGCATTGACAATCTGTCCGCGACCAGGACCAATGTTCTGAAAGATGACTGGTCCTATGGCATGGTTAATGCCAATTGCACCCCATATCATAACGTTCGGGCCTCCCCAGGGGTTCCGCTCTACCACACAGGAGTCAGCATAGCGTTCACCAGGTCGACGCCATATTCTCTGACACGACCGTCAGCCATGTCAATACAAAAACGGCTCTCATCTGAGAACAGTATGCGTCCCCACTGCTGCCTGCACCAGTTGTTTCGGGCTTGTGCCCACTGCAGCGTGTCCTGCCGGTGTCTTGGTGTCAGTACCGGACCTCTGTGAGGACGCCTACATGCCAGCCCGTTCTCCTGAAGACGCCGCCGCACAGTGTTGAGGCCGATTCGTTGCTGGAGATTCCCAGGCACCTATCGAGCAGTGTTAGCGGCCGTTTGCCGCCTGTCCCGCAGATGGGTTCAAACAAAATGGCGATCCTCTCTTGGTGTGGTGACCCGAGGACGGCCTGGCCGGGGACGATCATCAGTGGTACCAGTGACTCGC
>CM031604.1:68054289-68079289 GCA_018398815.1 Conus ventricosus
TGGTATGCGCCAGCGATCTTTTCCCCACTTTGGTCTGATCAGATCATACTGATTTTTGTCGAAGCAAGTCTCGGCTGTAATTTAAAGTGTTGGGTCCACCGATAGAGAGGGAAAGGGGGCAAGAGAATGCTGGGGGGGGGGGGGGGGCAGCTGGGGGGGGGGGAGGAGGATAGTTGTGAGGTTTGAGAGAGAAATCTTTTTGTCTCATTACTCTCTGGACGTATGTTCATAGGTGCGTACGTTGTCCGTAAGTACATACTTCCCAATGTATGTGCGAGTGTGAACTGGATACGTTTTAAAACCGTGGGGTTGCTAGTGGCTGTTAAACGTCTGAATGCGTTTTTGATTAATAAAAGTACCATCCAGGGCCACAAAAACAATACAGTACAGTATAAAACTGTACTCCAGATGGGAAATGGACTCTGACAGCAAAAAGAACTTTACGACTATAAGTTTTTGATATCTTGCTTTCAGTTGCAAACTGGAACTTTTAAGAACCCCCAACAAACATTTAAGTTACTGTTATATCATAAGGCTTGTTGCTACTTTAAGTTATGCACCCATGTGCTTCTAGTGCACCATTTGCACAGGTATGATGTCTTTCCTGAATCTTATTCCAGTTATTTTTTTCCTCCAAGGTTGCTAGTTTTAAGGCGTAGTAGAACAGCAATAAAAATCAGCGAAAAAACAAGTTACAAGAGTATGAGTGTAAGAGGAGGATGTGGGAAGCGACGAGAGAGTGAGTGAGGAAAAGGTCACAGAGAGAGAGAGAGAGAGAGAGAGAGAGAGAGAGAGAGAGAGAGAGAGAGAGAGAGGAGAGAGAGAGAGAGAGAGAGAGAGGAGAGAGAGAGAGAGAGAGAGAGAGAGAGACAGAGAGAGAGAGAGAGAAGAGAGAAAGAGAGAGAGAGAGAGAGAGAGAGAGAGAGAGAGAGAGGCGCAGCAAGATGGAAAGAGAGGAAGGATGTGGTAGTATATCTATAGATATGCAAGGTTTAGCTGATGCATAATGTAACCATCATAAAAATTTTCACAAGAATAAATCAGAACTGTCTCAAGAGAAAAGACCAAACCACACTCTTCTGTGATTTTCGAAACGAACTAAATAATCAAAGGATGAACAAAATCAAGTATTATTTTGGGAAATTTAGCTTAACATTTCACAGAAGAAAGGACCACAGACTGAGACCGCAACGAAACGTTCTGCCCACTCCTGTTAACTACCTCGCTTTCCGTATCATTGCTTGCTATCTATCCAGGGGTACTGTTAATGGCTGGACTTACCTCTTCTTTTGTTCCTGCCTGGAAAACAGTCCTTGGGCATTGTGGTACCAATGGCTGATTTGAAAGACAAAAAAGCAGCCCGGTCCCGACTAACAGTTTGTGTGTACAAATGCAAATGGGCGAGACCAAGGGCGTTTATGAATGGACACGATCACGGCAGATCTGCATTCTGTTCGCCCCTCGGTATATGTTTGATCGATTGTCAGATTGGGAGATGGGAAGGGTATGGTTGCAAGGCGTGTGTATTTTGGAAGCTAATGAACGCGCAAGTGTGTGTGTGTGTGTGTGTGTGTGTGTGTGTGTGTGTGTGTGTGTGTGTGTGTGTGTGTGTATTTGGGCTGGCAGGGAATGGGGTGGGAGGGGAAGAGGAAATGTTTGCGCATGTGCACGAATGTGGATGAGATGACGTGTGGAACATACACAAGAAGGAGGAGATCAGTCAGAGAGAAGGAAGAGAGGATGAGGTATGTCGAGATAGGAAGAGAAAGAGGTTGGGGGAGGAGGGGGGAGAGACAAAAGAGGATGAGAGAACCAGAAGAGACAGAGACAGACAGACAGACAGAATTTTATGTATGGGACGGGAGACGGTGGCGAAGGGGGATGGGGTGTGTGGAGGGAGGAGGGTGTGTGTGTGTTGTGCGTGCGTGCGTGCGTGTGTGTGTGTATGTGTGTGTGTGTGGGTGGGTGGGTGAGTGTTCGCGCGCGCGCATGCGTGTGCGTGTGTGTGTGCGCGCGCATGGATTTGCGTAAATGTGTGTCTTCGTGCATATGTGCGCGCATGCGTTTTTCTACGCGTCTGTGTTTACATATAGAAGCTATTCACTACTGGAATACTTAAGAATCCTCGAATTTTGATGTCCACAATGGCGCTTTGCAGTCAAGTGATCGCAAGCCATTTCAACGGTGAAATATGTGGAGTCCACAGTCCTGTGGCACAGCAGGACGACAGCAGAGTGACAGACTATCAAAATCCCAACTGCGAAGGCTTGTTACATGTCTCCTTGTGTCAGAAAGTGACTTACTTAAATTGGTTAATGCTGATGCGTGTTCTCAGAAGGGGTCTTACTAGTAAAGGCAGACACTGATCCTCACACGTAAAAAAGAAAATCCGTTAATGCTAATGCAAATATCACTACTAGTACTACGATGACTACTACTTCTACTACGACAACGACGACTATTACTACTTCAATAACGAGGACACTACTACTGGTACTGTTACTACTACAACTACCACTGCTGCTACTACTACTACTACTACATAGAAAACACTACCGTTACTGCTACTGCCATTACAATTACAATTACTAATACTACAGCTGCTGCGGCTACCGCTGCTGTAGTATTAGTAATTGTAATGGCAGTAGCAGTTTCCCTGCTGCTGTGCACAAACATAAAGCTGACCTTAGATGTTTGTCATTTTTGAGAGTGTGGGTGAGGTTTTTTGAGGTTTTCCTAATCGTTTACTATTGCTTTTCTTGTTCTTTCTTTTAAACAAAGGACGATGATTTTTGTGCAGGCAGGTACATGATGTACTGCAGACTGACACGTTCAGATCGATAAGGAATCGAACACGACAGGTGATGTTACATCAAGGTCAGGGCTTAAGTCATCCGGCCAGGTACACTAGCCGTTAGACACGATGATTGAATGAAGTGGTAGACAGAGAAGGAATGGAGGAGGAAGGGAGGGGGGGGGGGGGGGAGGCGTGTTCGAGCGTAGAGACGACGAAGTCACGTGGGTGTTACTTGAAATGGGTTACAAGGTTGCTTAACCACTTCAAAATACGAAATAAAAAGAAAAGAAAAAAAGAAAAAAGAATGAATGAAAGAAAAGCAGAATAAAAGAGGGAGAAATATAAGGGTGAAAATCAATTGCTTTTTTTTTTGTTCTTTCTGTTCGATTGCCGTCTTAAATGTTTTGGTTTTTCTTTATTTTTCTGTAATGCATTCTTTTCATGTGTGTGTGTGTGTGTGTGTGTGTGTGTGTGTGTGTGTGTGTGTGTGTGTGTGTGTGTGTTCCACGTTCCCCAGCATCCCGAACCAATCATGCATTACGTACATTTTCTTGCTTCCTCGTCAAAATGCAGCACTACAACGAAGTGCAAAAAATCGACGTTGATGTGACGAACAAAACAGGGACGACAGGTAGTTGGCAAAAGCTTCACTCTGCTAGCGAACAAAAATCGGAAGGAGAGCGTGTATATTTGCGAGATACTTGGCGCACGTGCGAGAACGTTCCCTCTACCGATCGCATTACAGATAAACCCAGCAAAGTGTGAGAGTCCCTGAAAACCGATCAGTCTGCAGAAAAGAGAGGAAATAAAGCAGATGGAGATTTATTAGCCGCCTGGTAAAAGGAAATAAGAGTGTGTAGATAAGCTGCCTTCATCAATTCCTCCACCAATATGCCCTCTCCCTCGGTCTCTCTCTCTCTCTCTTTCTCCCCCCCCCTCCTCTTCTCTCTCTCTCTCTCTCTGTCATAGTCCATCTCACCACAGACATCTAATTCTTAAAAGTTTCTGCGAAACCAAGCTCTTCAATCAAACACACGCACGCACGCGCGCGCACAGAAATGCACGCGCGCACACACACGCGCGCACGCACGCACGCACGCACGCGCACACACACACACACACACACACACACACACACACACACACACACACACGAAGATAATATAGTGTTTCTTGCCTTGATTTGACTTCACACACACACACACACACACACACACACACACACACACACACACACACACACGAAAACACACACACACATGCACACGCGCGCGCGCGCGCGCACAGGTCCTGTTAATGTTATTGATACCTGTAAATATGCAATACCAAAGTAGCATATATTCACATGCATGGGCACATTCATCGGGACACACACACACACACACACACATTCTCATCTCACCCCTTTTGTGTTATCTCAGCCGCTTTCCGTATAATATCACTTTATGTGAACAGTCGTTAAACAAAAGAGCACAAGAGAGAGAGAGAGAGAGAGAGAAGAGAAGAGAGAGAGAGAGAGAGAGAGAGAGAGAGAGAGAGAGAGAGAGAGAGAATGAGAGAGAGAGAGAGAGGAGCATTTTACAAACGGAATGAAACCGACCCTTTCTTAGGTCAGCTTTGATTTCCTTCTCATTCATCGAAGACTTACAATGGGCATTCAAATTGGGTCACACACACACAGACACACACACACACACACACACACACACACACACACACACACACACACACACACACACACGCCGTAAAAGAGGTGTACATGCAATGGTAGATGAGCAATGAGTATTGCATTTCTTTTGATGAGGTTCAGGGAAGCATGCGCTCCGAAATGTCCATTATTATTATGAGATCTTGCACGCGCGCGTATGTATGTGTGAGAGAGAGTGTGTACATTCATATGTGTCTATGCGAGTGTCTGTGTCTGAGTCTATGTGTCTGTGAGTGTACGTTCTCTCTCTCTCCTCTCTCTCTCTCTCTCCCTCTTCCCTCTCTCTCTCTCTCTCTCTCTCTCTCACACACACACACACACACACCACACACACACACACACACACACACACACACACACACACACACAACGCGTGACCGCGCGCGCGCACTCGCGCGCATTTGGCGTGGTGCGGTATCGTGTGGTCTCGTGTAATGTGTAGTGTAGTGTGGTGTGATCTGGTATTGTGTGGTTTGTGCATTAATGTGTGTGTGTGTGTGTGTGGGGGGTGGGGGTGGGGGAGGGTGTCTGTAAAAAAGCATGACAGTGATAGTATGCATGCGTGCCTGTAATATCTCAATGCCTAACAACTGACATCTTCCCCTCAGCCCCTACCTCTGCCAAACACACACACACACACAAATCTCGGAGTAAGAGCAATCAAGCCGACAAACGCAGGAAACAGACAGCACGGTGTGAGCCATAAAGCGACGGGCATCACGTGCCCCTCAGTCGTTGATGTTAAACAACAAACTGGCACACGCATTCCGTGCCTCCAACGCACCACCACACACTACCTACCATCAAGCGAAGTACATGGTTCTGTGACTGACTATGGCTCTACGGGACGCCCAACGGTACGTACTGCTGGTGTTAGCTGGGTAGCGAGTGCCTGCCTCTCCTCGTTTCCCTCCACACTTACAGTCAAAAATGTAGGGCAGAGCAGAAAATAGCTGAGTAGAGAACACAGAGGTGGTGGGTGGGAGAGGGGAGGGAGAGGAGAGAGAGACAGACAGACACTGGTAGACAGACAGAGAGGAAGGTTGGGGGAGGGAGACAGGCGAACTGAGGGAGATGTGAGTGTGAAAGGGGGGAGGGGTATAAACCTAACAGGTAGACACGTGTGTGTGTGGTGTGTGTGTGTGTGTTGTGTGTACGGGCAAGCGCGCATGCGTGCGTGCGCGCATGCGTGCGTGCATGCGTGCTAAACCTAATTAGACACTGTGTGTGTGCGTGCCCGCACATGCGTGAATGTGTGTGTGTTCGCGCGCGCGCGCGCGTGTGTGTGTGTGTGTGTGGTGTGTGTGTGTGTGTATGTGTGTGTGTGTGTGGTGTGTGTGTGTTCAGACAGAAAAGGAGAGAAAGAGATAGAAAGACGGCGGTGACTGCTGTTCCTCTTTCATCTGCCCTCTGTACAATGCAAAGACGGAAACAGGAGGAAAATTTAATGGGCAACACGTCCTCGACTCTCGGTAAGTGGCGACACGTATGACACATGTTTACACATTATGAGACACAGGCAGCACGTGCTTTGCACGAACAGTGCACAGGTGTCGCCAGTTTACAGATTAAAAGATGGCTGAAGTTTCAGACGTCCCCCCCCCCCCCCCCCCCCCACCTCTTTCTCTTTCCCAGTTAGATCGATTACCTCAGTTTAACTGAATCATGCCTGCACTTTCCGTTATTACAGCCCCCCCCCCCCCCCTCCTCCTCCCTTCTTTTCCCCTGCTACCCAGTCGTATTTCTGTCTTCACCATAGAGACCAAGGAAAAGATTACAGATGTTTTATGTGTATGCAGGATTCGTCTTTGTTCTTGGAAGTTGGCAAAGATTACCGCTGTGTTCTTGTTTACACGACCTTGCACGTGCCCTCACATAGGTACAAACGCAAGCCTTCCTACACTCATGCTCGAATGCATGTGCAGGCAGGCAGGCACGCACCACACACACACACACACACACCACACACACACACACACACACACACACACACATACACACACGCAAGGGCACACACACACTCATCATCATCATCATTATCATCATGATCACAATTATCATCATTATCAACATCATTGGCATGTAAGATTACCCTGATATAGTAGTGTACGCGCTAAGAGAAAGGTGGGGGGGGGGGGGGGGGGGGGGGGGGGGGGGGGGAAGAGAGTGACAGAGAAAGGGAAGGAGACAGACACACTGACAGACAGATAGTGTGTGTGTGTGTGTGTGTGTGTGTTGTGTGTGTGTGTGTGTGTGTGTGTGTGTGTGTGACTGTGAGAAAGAGAGAGAGAGAGAGGGGAGAGAGAGAGAAAAGAGAGGGGGGGTAAAGGTGATGCATGCTGTAGCTCTTTCATCTTGCCCTCTACACAATTCTAAGAAACAGGAGGAAAATTTAATGGGCAACACGTCCTCAACCTTGTTAAGTGGCAATACGTGTGACACACGTCTACACATAAACATACACGGGCAACACGTGCTTTGCACGAACAGTGCACAGGTGTCGCCAGTTTGTAGATTAAAAGATTGGCTGAAGTTTCAGACCCCACCCTCCCCTCACCCTTTCTCTTTCCCCAGTCAGACCAATGACCTCAGTTTAACTGAATCATGCCTCCACTTTCCCTTATTTACAGCCCCTCTTTTCTCCCTGCAACTCAGTGTTGGTCGTATTTCAGTCTTCACTGGAGAGATCAAGGAAAAGATTACTGATGTTTCATAGGTATGTAAGACTAAGAGTTGTCTTTGTTCTTGGAAGCTGGCAAAGGTAACCACTGTGCTCTTTACACCACTTTGCATGCGTGCTGACCTGTGTACAAATGCAAGGTGCCCATATTCACGCTTGAACGCACGTGCGGGCGCACACACGTGCACCTACGTGAGCGCATGCACACAGACACATCATCATCATAATCATCATCATCTCATCGTCATCATCATCACAATCATCATCTTCATCATCAAATCATGATCTCGTATCACTTTAATATAGTGGCACGTGCTAGGACAGAGAGAGGCGAAGTTCGGGGAGAGTGAGAGAGAAAAGGGAGGGAGTCAGACGAACAGACAGGCAAAGAGAGAGAGGGTGAAGTGGGCAAAGGTGAAGCCTGCTGTTGCTCTTTCATTTTGCCCTATGTACAATTTAAAGATAGAAACAGGAGGAAAATTTGATGGGCAACACGTCCTCGACCCTCAGTAAGTGGTGATACGTGTGACACATGTTTACACATAAATATATACGGGCAGTGCATGCTTGCACGAACAGTGCACAGATGTCGCCAGTTTACAGATTAGAGACAGCTGAAGTTTCAGACCTCCTTCCCCACCCCCACCCCTCATCCCCCAACCAGATCGATGACTTCAATTTAATTAAATAATGCCCCCTCTTTCCCTTATTACAGCCCCTCCCCCTTCTCCCTACAACCCCGTGTTGGTCGCATTTCACTCTTCACGGGAAAGATCAAGGAAAATATCACAGATGTTTTATGTGTATGTTCGAGTCGTCTTTGTTTTTGGAAGTCCGTACAGATGATCGTTCTGCTTCTGTTTACACAACCCCGCACACGCACTCAGATGCAAACACACGCACGCTCGCCCACACCCATGCTTGAGCGCACACGCGCACAAGCAGTAAGCACACACACAGACACACACACACACACACCCCACACACACCACCAACACACTATCATCATCATCACATTGTCATCATCACAATCTGGTATCACTATGAATCATGATACACACACGCAAAGACAGAGGCGGATGGAAGTGAGAGTGAGAGAGGGAGGGAGGGGAAGGAGGGACAGATAGAGAGGGACAGACAGAGAGGAAAGAGAGAGGGAGAGAGAGAGAGAGAGAGAGAGGAGAGAGAGAGAAACACACATAGACACAGATGCATGCAGAGAGAGAGAGAGAGAGAGAGAGGAGAGGAGAGAGAAGGAGAGAGAGAGAGAGAGAGAGAGAGAAGAGAGAGAGTGGGGGCAACGGGCGAGCGAGCGAACGAAAGAGAAGCAGAGACAGACAGACAGACAGACAGAGAGATGTTCCCGGTGCTCGTTAGTCTACGACAGGAATATGTTGCAAGTCTATCTTTGCAACACTCATATTGCTCAAAGGACAGGTGACTGCTGGTACAGCAATCGACAAATGAACTGGCTCAGCGGACCAAGTTCTCACCAACAAACGAGAATACCCGGGACCTTGGCTTCGACTTTCTCACAGGGGGACGATTTTTGGCCCCCACCTCCACCCCTCCTCCCTCTTCCCCACTTAGCCTAAAGGGGTGGCTGGCTGCCGGTCTTTCCGTATCAGAGAATCCACACAATATGAGAGCCGCCATGGTGAAGTACTATACACTGTCTCCTTTCAAAAGTTCACACACACACACACACACACACACACACAGTGAGAGAGAGAGAGGGAGAGAGAGAGAGAGGAGAGAGAGGAGAGAAGAGGAGAGAGAGAGAGAGAGAGACAGACAGACAGACAGACAGACAGACAGACAGACAGGCGGAGAGACTGAGGACAGACAAGGACAGACAGACAGACAGGACAGAGAGGGTAGCGTCATTGAAGGGCGACGTAGTCTGCTTGAGAAGTACAGGCCGATTTTCACACAAAGAAATCCGCAGTGACCATAAAAAAAACGTTTAACGGCAATATCGAACACATGTGCCTGACGTTCTGAAGGAACATTAGTACTCCGGTTTGTGGACAGGGACCATGGGACGGTCATTTTTACCTTCTGGGGTCATGAGGGTCATCGGAATATACAGCTCGCGAAAGTTGTCACAGTTAATCGTGCACGTGCACAGATACCGATTACCAGATCACAAGGTACATTAAAACACAAATGAATAATGAGTCTGTGGAATTCTTCTATCCTTGCTTCCTTTTTCCCTTTAATTTAAGAAACATGTTGCAGAATACGTGTGATTCAGTAATGGAAGTATGAATCAGTACTATTTTGTTGTTGAAAATTTAGTGATGATTGAAATTAGGCCTATGATCAAATATTTCAAGAATGATTTGTTAAGTTTGTTATTTGTGGGTGGGGTTTTTTTTTCGTTTAAGAAAAACGTGTGATTCAGTAATGGAAGTATGAATCAGTACCTTTTTTCTTTTTGGGGGGAGGGGGCAGAAATTAGTGATGGTTGATAATTATGGTCAAATATTTCAAGAATGTTTTTTTTTTTCTTTTTTTGTGTGTGTTGTAGTTCATGTTGTTGTTTTCCAGCTCTATTAGACAACTGATTATCTTTCGTAAACAGCAATTCTGACAATTTTCACGGACAAGAACACCAAGTTGTCCCTTGTACAACGAAAGCAATGTTTTTGGCCTTGCCTGTATAATCGTGTTGCCTACGTACCTCCCTCCCCTTTCCTCCCCGTTTCTTTCTTTCTCTCTCTCTCTCTCTCTCTCTCTCTCTTCTCTCTCTCTCTCTCTCTCTCTCTCTCTCTCTCCCGCTCTCTCTCTCTCTCTCTCTCTCTCTCTCTCTCTCTCTCTCTCTCTCTCTCATGCCAAATGTGTAGAGAAAGAGACAGTGTTGAGAATGAAATACATTTTGTGTTTGATTGTCCCGCATACGACAATATCCGCAGAGGTTGTAACATCTTCGGTGAATCAGTTGCTGAAAGAGAGATTTGATAGCGATTTTATCAAGTGGAAACGAGAACACTATAATAGCCTTTGCGAAGTATATTGCAGAAGCTAGTACTTTTCGTAAAAAGAATATAACGAATGGAAATATATTTCACTTACTGTAACCTGATAGTCTATATGTCAATGGAATATTGTGTGTGCGTGCGCGCACGGGCGCGCGTGCTTGTGTGTGTGTTGTGTGTGTGGTGTGTGTGTGTGTGTGTGTGTGTGTGTGTGTGTGTGTGTATGTGTGTGTGTGGAAGGGGGGGGGGGGTAGTTCGTGTGGATGGATTGGTGCTTCATTCGTTGATCCTTTTTGTAAGTTATATGTATGGTGAGTTTATAACATCACAAGAAGGTCTTTTGCATTTGTTTCCTTTTAGTCGCTGTTGATAAATGTGACTCATGATACCCCCTTGCCAACAGGGCCTTTGCTAATGGCAATAAAATTGTGTCAGTGTCAGTGTCTCTCTCTCTCTCTCTCTCTCTCTCTCTCTGCGCAAGTAAAACTTGAAAACAGAAAACAAGTCTTTCCTCATTTTTTCTACCACTATTTGCAAGCTTTTTTTTTTCCACTGCAAGTTCCATTCTGTTTTGAAGATGTCAAAAGCAGATTAAGTGCGCTAAAATGAAATATAGGACAGTTTATTCACTCCATTCAGTGCGCTAAAATGAAATATAGGACAGTTTATTCACTCCATTCAGTGCGCTAAAATGAAATATAGGACAGTTTATTCACTCCATTCAGTGCGCTAAAATGAAATATAGGACAGTTTATTCACTCCATTCAGAAGGAACCATTCATCTGCAATCACAAGCAGACAATCACGTACACGCGCGTTCTTGTCTCAATTACCAACTCCGAATAAGGTTCCCTCCAGTCCAATAAGAGGCTTCAACTTATTATTCAATTTAAGTTTTAAAAATTGGCAATAGTAATCAGTATCCCTTTCTCATGAAAATATAACACTCACCACAGGCCCCCAAAATTCCCTTGAATATAATCCCAGGCCGTCACAACCAGTTGGCACAGTCCCAAGGACCACTCCATCACAGGCCCCCAAGGCCACTACTTCAGTCACACAGGCTCACATAAAGTCAAACGGATTGACCAGCAGGTCAACACACTGTCTCTTCACTGAATTGACTTCAGAAAGACGGGTGTATGTGTTCGTATGTGTGTGCCTGCATCACACGTCCAAAACAAACTCCAATTTTTCACAAACATCCGAATCTTCTTAAGAGCGACGCCACTGATGTAACACACGCCCCGAACAACATCACCCCGCCACCCACCTATTCGGAGCCTTTTTTTTCCTAGTGAATTCCGGGAGTGAACCCATGTGTTAATGTCACTCTCCTCTGGCACTTTGGCACCCGGTTCCGCTGCCTGATGCGCCCCCCCCCCCCCCCCCCCCCCCTCCTCCACAGAATGGTAAACATGCTTCGCTGGCCTTTGTCAAGCGCGGTTTTGTCGTTTCTGCTGTTGACCCCAGTCTGAAATGTCAGCGTGTTGGGCCCAAGGCGGTCGTCAGTTCATCAGTCGGCAGACTGGCTGAGAAGTTGCTGGGGCAAATGGCCGGACCATATTTCATGACCATGTGTTGGTTTGAGGACGATGAATACAGCGGTGATTTAAGCATCGGACATCGGGCGCGGCAGAGTAGTTGTATAGTGGAAAAGGAAGGATTGGGGGAGAAAGTGTGTTGTGTGGTGAGTATGTGTATGTATATGTTGTGTGTGGTGTGCGTGCGTGGTGCGTGCGTGCGGTGCGTAGCGTGAGTGGTGTCTGTCTGTCCCGTCTGTCGGTTCTGTCGTCAGTAGCTGTGATTTAGAAAATCGTAGGGTTTTCAGTTTCTTTACTTTCTTAGGTAGGGTGGCGTACTGCCCACACTCCCCTTCTCCATTGTGTGTTGATCCAGTTCTACCTCACCCCTGCTTCCAGCTATCGTCCACCTCTCCATCTGTTCGCGTGCGCGCATCACACACACACTACACACACACACACTTCACACACACACAAACACACACACACACACACAACACATGCACGCAGCAGGCCACGCACAGCATACATTACATACAACACCATACATTACACACCATGCCACACACAAACACATTACACACGACACACATTCACATACACACAAGGCACGCGCGCGCGCGCCCTGTCACACACCCACACACACACACACCCACCCCACACAACACACACACACAACAACACTACACATCATGCGTCGCACAAGTGCGCGTGCATGCCCGCATGTACATAACGCATACCTGCGCCAACACCCACACCACACTACACACCACACCCACACACCCACTCTCACACAACCACTCACACACACACCAACACACACACACACACACACACCACTCATTCGCTCGCACAGGGACACTCACGACGCGTTTTAGGACGCAAAAAGTGTGGCAGGTTTTTTTTATATAAAAAAGAAAACAAAGAAAAGAAAAGAGGAACAAAAGTGGCTGCACACATTCAAAGCGGCTTTGTACAAAATCCACTTCGGTTTCAGTTTTGCGATTTTTTTGGTTTGATCTTTCACAACTGTTCTGGTTTAGCACCACCAACACGATGAGGTTTTAGTGTACTATCTTCGTACAGTGTCTCGCCACGTTTAAACACAATTGTTTGACTATGAAAATGCTTTTGCCAGTTGCATTCCTGACTACTATGAGATGAAGATGCTCTAATGGATGATGATGATGATGATGATGATGATGATCGAAGTTGATGATGATGATGATGATGACGATGATGACGACGACGACGATGTTGATCATGATGGTTTTGATGGATGATGATGATGATGATGATGTGATGATGATGGGGTGTTGGTGGGACGGACGATGGAGTGATTAGTGGTGGTATCGGCGATAGAAAAATAAATGGCAATGCGGAAGCCTCCTTTATTTCAAACGCAGGTCTTAAGGTTGTTTTTTTTACTTGCTTCCTTCAAGAAAACAAAAACCAAAAAGAAAGCTCGACATTGTCGATGTTCCGTTTGCCACTTTTTTTTCTGTTACAGTCCACCACACCACTCACACACACACACACACACCGCACGCACGCAACACACACACACACACACACACAACACACACCACACTCACACACACCGCACGCACGTCCGACGCAAAACCCGGGGCCGCGCGCGCACACACACACACTCGCACGCACGCCGCACGCGCGCGCGCGCGCGGGCGCGCAGGTGG
The DNA here is from genome assembly GCA_018398815.1 of Conus ventricosus. NCBI lineage: Eukaryota > Metazoa > Mollusca > Gastropoda > Neogastropoda > Conidae > Conus > Conus ventricosus. Next base: position 68,067,676 of record CM031604.1, read on the forward strand.
TCAATCGTTCGTCATCACTCGTCGTCGTCGTCGTGTCGTGTCGTGTCGTCATCATCCTCATCATCATCCACTTAGTTATCAATGATCATTACTATGATTGGTGCTGTTGTTGTTGTTGTTGTTGTTGTTATTGCCAATAAGAGTCATTGTCAATATTATTGTTATCATCATTTATTATATTAATCATTACTATTGCTGTTGTTTCATGTAATTCTGGGACACCATCAATTGAATCAAATTGAAGATAAGAGAATGTTGATACGAAAAATCGAAACTAAAAAACTCACAAAAATGTTGCAAGCGGCCGCTAATACGTTGCAGCAAATAACCACTTTATACGTAAAAGAGGTGCACTGCAAATGTACTCCAAGACATCATATCATTAAATGTTACATACTTTACAAGTATGGGGAATGCTGTTGACGGTATTTTTCTGTTTTAGCTCTATTTCGGATAAAAGAAAATGTCATTAAAAAGAAGTCTCATTACAGATTTAGAGCGAGCAAGACAATGGTTTAATAAACTTCCTGCTCAGCAAAGAAAGACGGACACAAAAAAAGAAGAAATACCCTCTCCGAAAATAAAAAAGAAAAAAAAACCCACTGGAATCTATAAAAAGACATTCAATTTATTAAAAAATAAGCTACAAGACGAACAACGAAACAAAGGAAAGTGCTGGGGAGAGTGAACCAAAAAAAAAAGGAAAAAAAAAAAAAAAAGGAAAACAGAAAAAGTAGGATTTCAGTCCGGGAGTGAATTATAAAGAAGAAAAAAGGAATGAAAAAACTGACGGCCGTAGCGTAACAAAATAACTAAAACACGGAGATGGTGTTAGAACAAAAAATTGTTGTAAGAGGGGGGGGGGGGGGGGGGGGGGGGGGGGGGGAGGGGGGGAGGGAAGCAGCAATAATCTCGACAATGCAGACCTGATCATTACGGCAGTACAACCAGAGGAAGCTGGGGAGAAGGCCGGCGATCTCACAAGCGTCACGCGTCTGCAAACAAAACAAGGCCATGAACTGTGTGGCAAACTGCCAGCACTAATGTTGCCTGGAAATAGCACACAGGCACGCGTAAACTTCGAAATGGGGACTAGTCATGAAATGAGCTGTTGTCGGATATTACAACAATTAAAAGAAAAAAAAAAAGTGGACTTGTGTGGGGCGTTGCGTGTGTGAAGCTAGCGAGTGTCTGTCTGGCAGAAACGGAAAATTCTAGAATGTTAAGAGGACCAAAAAAAAAAAGGTTTGCCGAAAACCTAGGTCTGTTTGCGGCATACGTGTTAGTTATGTTACGTGGCTGCAATTGCAGCGCTCTGATCAACGTTCAGGTTGTAGCTGTCGGTAATGATCAGTGTTGCATTGTCGGTGAGAGACCTTCAGCTAACATGAAATGTAAAAAAATCCAGGGATGAAGCAACACGCTCTTCCTATGCTACGGGTGGTCTGCCTGTTATCCCCTTTTTCATCGTTGAGGCGCAGGACACGCACGACGCACATACAGCTGTCACAAGGGGTAGTTCTACACACGCGCACGCGCGCGCCCGCCAACACGCACAAACAGCGAGAGAGAGAGAGAAGTGAGAGAAGAGTGAGGAGGAGGAGAGAGTAGAGAGAGAGAGAGAGGAGAGAGAGAGGAGGGAGAGAGAGATGAGTGAGGAGAGAGGGCAGAGAGAGAAGAGAGGAGGAGAGAGAGAGAGCGCATACGTGCGCGCGCGCGCGCACACACACACTCACACACACACACACACACACAAACACACACACACAACGTAGAGCACGTGTACATGTGCGCACTCGCGCGCTCGCTCTTCTCTCTCCTCGCTCCACACACCACACTCTCACACACACACACACACACACTACCCTTCATAACCTTCAAACACTCAAAATCCCTACACTCATCGCCCACACTACGTGTTCTATCGCTGGCAGATTTATCTTTATAAATTTCAAACAAATGTCTCTCTCTCTCTCTCTCTCTCTTCTCTCTCTCTCTCTCTCTCTCTCTCCCACACACACACACACCACACACCACACCTACCCCCCCCCCCTGACCTGTTCTTTTTGCCCCTCTCACAGTGGTCACCTGTCTCCACCCCCCCTTCCCACACCATTCACTTCTCCTCTCCACTCCATCTCTCCCGCCTTCTCTCATTTTCCCGGGCTAGCAGCTTTACTGGACCGGGCCCTTTCTGAAGATGGCCGCCATGCGGACTGTCAGAGCATGGGGACAACGAGGTTTGTTGACAAACAATCCCTCTGCCTCGGACATCCGGAGGTTCTGACAGGTGGGCAATGACCTAAAATACTGTGGATTTCTTCAACTGGCTGAGATGATCGCCTTAGCTGACAGTCGTATGAAATGGGTAGGAAAGCATTTAAAGAGAGTGAGAGAGGGGGGGGGGGTGAGGGAAAAGAGAGGAGAGGAAGAGAGGGGGGGGGGGGCAGGCAGGCGTGAGAGAAGAGAAAGTCAGAGACAGGAGAGACGAGACAATGGACAGAGACACAGAGAGAGACAGTACAGACAGACAGACAGAGACTTCGACAGACAGACTGGGCTAACGGAACACACCAGACACGACAGACAGGAGAAAGGGACAGCAAGTCTTGAGGCCTTTTTAAGCAATGTCCAAAGCAAACAAAAAAAAAAAAGGGAAACAGACACGCAATCCTGTAATTCTGAAACATGACTGTAATGGCATCCTGCTGCCCAAGCACATGTCTTTTATGAGCCAAGTTTAACGGGTCTCTAAACCAGCACCTAGAGCGAATGATTTGTGGGGCAGTGTATTGTAACAGAGGGGAAAAGCATAGAAAACACAGAAAACAAGGCTCATGTTAAGGAGGGGGGGGTAGGCAGGCGAAGGGGGGGAGGGGGGGGGGGGATTACTTGTAAACAAATAAAAAAATGTGAATTTTCGACAAAAAGTCTTCTTTCAGACGTCCACGAGACTAACTGACGTAAAAATGCAATACTCCCAAGATTTGCCGGTCAGCTCCATCTAAAAAGGGAAATCACGGCATCATTCTTGAACACTTCTGGTCTGTTCTGCGGACACTAATCGTTATATATCTATTCTTAATTCTTTCCGTAAATTACCAAAGGACTTATCGAGTGAGTTTTCAGTTCACTGATGGTGGCATAAGAAGACCTGACTTTCTTCATCCCCGCTGAACACATGTAAGTCGATGTACTCTCTGAAAGAGTTGCTTATTCTTCAACTTTTTTTTCGCTCACATTTCGCCACACATGTCCGAAAGTTTGGTTTTCTCCATCGCTGCTGTAATTTGAAGTTTGAAATACCAGCTTTGTCTCGTATTCGGTGTCTCTTCTTTTAATAATGTTATCTATGTGGCCCTTGCCATTAAGTAAAAAGCTACCATTTATCCACCTAGCCCTTACAAGCAAGCCAGCATTCCAGATATCCCCCTTACGCAGTACGTCAAAAATTCTCCACCATGAGGAGAAGAGAAAGATCGTTCTGTGACCGCTGAAAACACACATTGGTTTTGTACAATCGTACATCGCTCAAACAATTACCGTGTTTACGTTTTAACAGATAATATTGGATGTGGAGGGGGGGGGGGGGGGGAGGGAGGGGGCAGAAGAAAAATGGTGGGGGGGTGAAGGTATACCCTCGACTGATCGCGAGTTCATATCTATGCATAATCTGTTACGTTCATTTTTGTATTGTTGCAGCTGTTGCCTAGCCCCCCCCCCCCCCCCACCCCACCAGCTCCTCCCCTCCCCTCCCCTTTTCCACCTGTCTCCTCATCATTCTTTTTCATACTGGTCTCTTGTACTTTTGCTTTTACTTTTGGTTGGCTCATGTTTTTCCCCGGTTGTAATCAAATGCAGGTGAACACACATGCAACAGCGTATATCATTGGTTGTCTGTAAATTAAGATTATGTGGAATAAATATTGTAGTACACAATGTATCCATGGTAGTCATGTGTGGCAGAAGCCGTGTGATGGTGGGTATGAAAAGTCGTTCATTCGTCGTCCTCAAAGAAATGAATGTGGGTTTTTTCCTTTTTTTTCTGAGCAGAACAAATATGAATGAAAAAAAGATACCAATATGTTGTTCTCGTTGACAGGAAACAAGATCACGGGTTTCTCTGAAAGGATGATTACATCATTTTACTAATACATAGTGAGGGAAAGAAGAAGCACAAACTTCTGTAATATATTGGGCGATGCTGTGATTAATAGTCCTTTGTAACATACCAAATCAGATTTCCGCTTCAATTTACATCACAAATGTTATTTTACCTTTTAGACATACTTGAAAATTGAAGCACATAGTCGGGGGATTTACCATTATTTTTATCATTATTAAATTTAGCATTTATTTTAAGTTGCCTCTTGTAACCACCATTCCTTTGCTTACTGCTATAGGTGGTCCTTCGTTGTTTTCGTTTCCAATCAATGGAACACCGCTTGAATAGTGTCTCTGTGAAGCGACAACCTCTGTTAATTCATGTAAACATAATCCGATGGATAGGTTCTGTGTTTCGATCAGAATGATTTCTGACATGTGCGGTCATCATAATATAACCTATTTCTTATTCTTGTTAACCATATTTTTATACAATTGTTTCATGGCTAGCTAGCTGTCTACTTGCATTTTACTTCATATTAGTTAGCATTTGACAACGTTTAAACTTGATTATGAGTCTTACCTATTGTTTATACATGCCCTTACTTACGCAGACTGCTTTATTTAACGGAGTATTGGAGTGCTGGGCTGTTTAATTAGTGTATTAACAGTTGTAACCGCAATTTTACTCTGTCCTTCTGAACGATTTATGTGTGCCCTCCCCACCCCCACCCGCCACCCCCCTTTCCCCACCCACCCCCCCAGTTCCCCGCTTTCCTCCGTTTTGCTCCCCCCCCCCCTCCTTTTTCCCTCTAACGTCTTTCCACTTTTCCTCTCCACACTCTCTTTTTTCTCCTCCCTTCCTTCCTCCCTCCTCTTTTACCCACCTCCCAACTTTCTTTCTGTTTCCCTTTCCCCCTCTCCTCCTCCCCGTCCCTTCGCCCTCTCTGGTACCTTGACAGAATTTACGCAAAAAAAACAAACAACAAAAACAAAAAACGTTGAATTTGGATGCATCTGTCTAGATATCATTTAACCTCAGCCAACCCTCTTCAAATTACAAAAACAAGCAAGCGAAGATGAGGTATCTCCAAAACTATGTTTATGGAAAATGTTCATTCCAAATATACCTCATAGCTGTATTTTGGTGGTAAATCCTCTCTAAATTCTATTATGTGGTAAATGCTGTCTAAGGTACGGGGACCGTTACAACACACTCCCATGTCCTAACCAACGATTAGAATAATGAATCCATTACGTACTAATTTTTAGATTGCATAAAATGGCCATCGTACCTGCCGTTCTAATTGCCTTTTTAACTGCAGCTTTACTCCGAACGATATGAGTGTGTGTTTTTTAATTCCCCACTTTCAATTACAGCATTCGCTTAATTCAGTTCATGGTGTTTATAGCCCTGCCAACCCACGGAAAACTATCTCAGGGCTGTCACCTTGTCAAGCCAACGTTATTACAGTACCACTCCAACACACATTCAAATGAATATTAGAGGCGGGAAAGAGTGTGTGTGTGTGGTGAGGGGGGGGGGGGGGGGGGGCGGTTGACGGAGGAAAGGTGGGAGAGAGGTAGCTAAATACTTAGAATATGAATAAGAAAGGAATAACAGAGTCATTGCACAGCGTCAAATACCTTTGAATTGATGTGCGGATAGGAAAACAAATACACTGTAAATCTGGATGTACATTTCCTGCCCCCGTCAGGGCCGAATTTTTTTTTCCATTTATAAGCAGTGAACACTAAAGATTCTTATGTTCTATTGTCTCGCTAATTAAGTATCCAGATCATCTTCCTTCTTTCTCTTTCGTCCCTGTCTTCTGACTGGCAGTCCTTATGAAACTCATTGTAAACATTTATAATATCAGCCGGAAAAATACCACGCCCTTTCGGGATCATCATCACCATCACCATCATCATCATAATCATCTTCATCATCGTCGTCGTCATCATCATCATCATCATCATCATCATCAATCATCATCCATCATCATCATCATCATCATCATCATCATCAATAGCTGAAGTGGTGGTAGTAGTAGTAGTAGTAGTAGTAGTAGTAGTAGTAGTTGTAGAAGTCGTCGTCGTAGTATAGTAAACGCAGTACAAGATACAAGAATACTTTATTATCTCAATTCTGAGAAATTACAATCGTGCTGCTGACTAACTATACATTGGTTAATAGCAGCCAGCAGGCGACGGGTCGGCCCCTCGTGAAGCGCCCCGGAGGTGATACACCTTTTGTAGCAGTAGTCTTACGGTTTATGTGTATAGAGCAATTAAAAACGAAAACTCGAGACAGTCATATTCTCTCTCTCTCTCTCTCTCTCTCTCTCTCTCTCTCTCTCTCTCTCTCTGTGCGTGCGTGCGTGCGCGTGCGTGCGTGCGCGTGCGTGCGTGCGCGTGCGTGCGTGTGTATGTGTAAGAGTGAGAGATGGAGAGAGGCAGTGAGAGGGAAACATAGGGAGAGAGAGGGGGAGAGGAGAGGAGAGGGTGGGGGGGGGGGGGGGTGAGGGGAGAGGGAGAGACAGACAGACAGAAAGAGGGAGAGGAGAGACGAGAGATAGATACAGAGACAGGCTGAAAGTGTTTGTGTTAGGGAAGAGAGACAGACAGACAGACAGACAGACAAAAACTAGACAGAGAGAGAGAGAGAGTCCATGTCTGTACCTGTGTGTGTGAATGTGTGTGCTGCGCTCTGAAGTACGCAAACTTGAATGCATTTATGTGTGCTTACGTGTGTGTGTGTGTGTGTGTGTGTGTGTGTGTGTGTGTGTGTGTGTGTCACTGTGTGTGAGAGAGAGAGAGAGACACCAGAGAGAGAGAGAGAGAGAGAGAGAGAGGAGAGAGAGAGAGAGAGAGAGAGAGATAGAGTGTGGTGTGTGTGTGTGTGTGTGTGTGTGTGTGTGTGTGTGTGTGTGTGTGTGTGTGTGTGTGTGTTCAGTCAGCTGGACAAGAGCAGCACTAGGATAAACTAAAAATTCAATGTTTTATCGCAATGACAACAAAACCTAGAAGTCATAAGGCGCACATATACAGAACTTGTTAAGTATCAGACAAAGAGTGATGACTGCAACATTCGAGTGGTTTAGTTTGTCAAATTTGGGACGTCCCTGGTTCAAATCCGCCTCTTGGGGCCCACTTTTCCTTGAAATTAAGAATAAAATTTTAAAAAAAAAAATCTGTTCAAGAGCAACGGGGAAGATTTCCTTTCGTCCCCCCTTCCTCCAGTGCATAACCCCCCTTTTTTTATAAAATATTAAGTCGTTTTTTTTTAAAAATTGATTTTGTTTTCCCGACTGTCGTCTTTGTCAACCTGTTCACCTAATCTTAAAGTAACGGAAAAAAGCTCAAATGGGGGAAAGGGGTATGAAAGAAACTTTAAAGCAACATTACTTTAAACCCACCCCCGCTTCCCCCCCCTTCCCCACCCCCCGCGGTTCAGTTTCCCTTCCCTTTCCAAACCTAAAGGTTCTGAACAGAAATACCATGATTTTGGTTTCCCTTGCCATTTTTGGATAGTTCTTATTTTTAACCGACCTAACCTTTGAAAAAAATGGCGAAAAAAGCGTTTTGTAGGGAAATGAAAAAAAAAAAAAAAAAAAAGCGGCGGAGGGTGGGGATAAAAAGGGGGGGGGGGGGGGGTTTGTGGAAGGGGTCGTCAAGTTCATGCATTTTAGCCGCGAACACCAAACCCTGGAAACGGAGTGCCGAAAACGGCGGATAAAAAGTTCAGGGGTTCACACACACAAACCCCCAAACACAACAACACACACATCCCCAAACAAAAAAATGGGTAAGTGACAGATGGAAGGTTGTTCTCAGCCCCGGGATGATTAATACGATTTTCAGTCTCCCTCGTCATACTCCCCCTGGTTTGGGGGACAGGGGCTGTGTAAATCTACCACCTTTTCAACCCAAAATTTTTCCTTTTTTTTTTTTTTTGTTGTTGGGGTTTTTTTTGCCTTTTTTTTGTTTTTGTCCTTTTCAGTGTAAAAATAAATTTTTTCATGTCGAAGGGGTTTTACCGAGGGAAAAAGAAGAAATAGAACAACTCTCTCTCTCTCCTCTCTCTCTCCTTTCCCTCTCTCTCTCTCTCTCCCCCCCCCCCTCTCTCTCTCCCCTCTCCCCCCCCCGAGGAAAAACAAAAGAAATAAACTCCTCTCTCTCTCTCTCTCTCTCCTCTCTCTCTCTCTCCTCTCTCTTTCCTACCCCCTTTCTTCCTCTTATTTTATGTGCGCAGTCGTCGAGTTTTGGGGCATGTTGACGTAAAGATCATGTGTGTGTATTCGAATCTATATATACAAGCGCGGCCCCTCCGTTTCTATGCACACTGTTATATTTGAGCATGTGTAAGTGTTGGAGGGAAGGGGGTAGCAGAAGAACAATTACGTCTTTTTTTCTCAAAAGGGCCTCAAAGTTGAGCCATGGGGGGCTTTTCTTCCCTTTTTGTTTCCATGTAATGTGCATTGCCAGCAACTGCCCGTCCCCAAATAAACCATGTAAACTTCAGACAGGACAAAAGGGCATGAAATAAGGGAAAAGAGGGGAGCGATAAAGGGGTTTGGGGTTTGGGGGTAAAACAGGCGACGCAGATTTTGGGGTCAGGAGTAGAGCCTACTGGAAAAAAGGAACACTGAACAAAAAAACTTTAGTGAAAAGGAGTGGGGGGGTGAGGGACGGGGTGGGGATGGGGGGTTTTTGCATTGTGTGCGCGTGCGTTTATGCCTCTAGTGTGATAGCAAGCCTCATGGCAAGAGACAGACTGACGCACAAACCGACAGATAAACGAACAACAAACGTTGGGAAGGTAGACAGGCAAACAGAAACAGAGGCTGGGACGTGATTAATCAGATCAAACTTCTTGGAAACTGATAATCTTGCCTAGCACCACGCCACGCTTTACCCATCCCCACCCCCAGCCTCACAGCAAGAGAGGGGGAAGAGGGGAGGGAGCAAGGGAGGGAGAGACAGACAGACAGGCAGGCAGGCAGACATACAGACACAGACACTGACAGAGAGAGAGAAGAAGAAAAAGGAGGGGGAGGAGAAGAAGAAGTAGAAGAAGAAGAAAAAGGAGAGAGAGAGAGAGAGAGAGAGAGAGAGAGAGAGAAGAGAAGAGAGAGAGATGTCATTTTCTGGTTAACTATCAGCTTGTACATTTGTCCCGTCTTTACACAGCATCCCCCATCATATCTACTGTAACTACAGTCACATTAATCCATGTCAGCGAGTATAGGAAATCTTTGTGACCCAGATCAAGGGCCCAGAGTGTAATGAAAGCAGCAGTCTTGCACGGGTCGGGGCAGGGAGGGGGCAGTATGGAATCTTTCCTCTGTCATAAACATATGAACTGCCTGATAAAAGAGGGCAAAGACCAAACGCATACAGAAGCCGTTTGCTGTGAATCCAAACATACGTTTTCATTCGTGTGGTGTAGGGGAGGAAGCCAGGTCAGTGTGGTGTGTGTGTGTGTGTGTGTGTGTGTGTGTGTGTGTGTGTGTGTACGTGTGTGCGCGCGCGCGTGTGTGTGTGTGTGTGTGTGTGTGTGTGTGTGTGTGTGTGGTGTGTGTGTTTTGTGGTGTGTGTATGCATGTGTGACTGACGCAGTAACGGCTCTACACTGTGAAAGTGAATTAGTCAATTGAAAAAAAGAGAGGGCGAGAAGTGGAGAGAGAGAGAGAAGAGAGAGAAGAGAAGAGAGAGAAAAGAGAGAGAGAGAGAGAGACTCAGAACGAGGAGAATGACAGAAAATTAGAAGCACAAGAGAGACACAAAGAGAGAGGGTGAACTCACTGAGGTGAGAGAGGAGGGAAGTGGGGGGAGGGGGGGGGGAAAAAAGGAATGTCAAGTGTCGATAGTGATACAGTGATGTTGTAAACATAGTTTAACTGGCTCGCGTGCTCAGTTCTTTAAAAAAAAAAAAGGGGGGGGGGGATAGGTGGGTGGGGGAAGGGTTAGAAATGAAGAAAAGAGTTACAAAACGATTCTTACCTGTTCATCACCCACTCGTAACAACTCCCGAAGACAATATTTTTTCTTTAATAATTTTTTCTCCGTCACGCTCTCCAGAATCGATGAACCACAGTCGCTACTGGGAGAGAAAAAAATGGCCACAGTAAACACAAGCACACACACTTTCACAGGTGGCTCACAAAATCAGTCGAACGCGGAAAGAATCTCCCATGTTCACTAACTGCACTTACTCGCCGGTTCGACAATTCCAGGTGAAAGCAGACGACAACTAAAAACAGTCACAAGCAGCGCCCTCTGTGACCAAACACAGAGACCGGTAACTCTTCCGTCACACAAATTTTCCACGAGAGAAATGCTACGGACATTTCGTGCAGAGTTGACAACAACAACAAAACATGTAGTGAAAATTGAAAATAGGTGATGGGGGCGGGCAGCTAAACAAGAGAGAGAAAAATAATAATAAATAACAGCGGAGAAAAAAAAATGGATTCCCTAGCGCAGAGAGGAAATATCAGACACAGAATAGACTATCCGTTAGTGTCGTGCAGTCCGTACTGCACATCGCTACTGTTTGTTGAGGCAAGGATGAGAACGAGTGGAACACTCAGGTAAACCCTCTGTCCCACTTCACCTCCCTACCTCTCTCTCGGTACTCGCGCTGTCGCTCTCTGTTTCTCACTGTACTCTCCCGCGCGCGCCTGTGCGCGTGCTTTTGGTCTCTTAACGGTAAACGTGTCGTTATAGCGGAACGGTAATTTACCTGCTACAGATGGATGTTTTGTATCGTCTATGTGTTAGGTGAGACTGACCCCTCTTTATCGTGATGAAATAGTTGATTACGTTAGTGTTGATAGCGTATAGATGTAGCATTAGTGTGTAAATATTTTCAGCGGGATCCGCTATAAATCAGATGGAAGTAGTAAACGGTTGAGCTGGCTTTGGAGTTCAAGATTTTACAGCTAAAACTGCGTTACGACTGGCAACTCTTAACCTGATAAAATACAGCTCAATTCAATTCATGTGGTTTATATCCAATATATGTTTATAGTCAGCCAATCACGAGGGACCGTCTGACATCGGGGTGGTCTTTCATCAAGGCCAATTCCCCGCACACACACACACGCACACACTCACACACACACACACTCACACACACACACACACACACACACACACACACACACACACACACACACACACACACCACACTCACACACTCACACACACACACACACACACACACACACACACACACTAACACACACACACACATACACACACTAACACACACACACACACACACACACACACACACACACAACACTAACACACTAACACACACACACACACACACACACACACACACACATACACACACTAACACACACACACACACACACACACACACACACACACACACACACACACACACATACACATCAGAATAATTGAACCGGACTCAGCAGGTTTAGCATATTGTTGTCCATTGTTATTTGCTTGCCATGTTTCGAGAGCTGTGTGC
>CM031604.1:68084289-68096789 GCA_018398815.1 Conus ventricosus
CAGGTGACGGCGCAGGGAGCTTAAGTCATGAACTAAACTTGTGTGCAGTAGCAAGGGTGTTTAATTGGTGTGTGTGGGTGGGGGGGGGGGGGGGGGGGGGGGGGAGGCGGGGAGATGTGGAGGGGGGGGAAAGGGAAGGGGGAAAGGTCATCGTTACTTTATACTGTTGCAGGGTGCACTCATCAAAACTTGACCTTGGTTTAAAATTGATTAAAAAAATTTTAAAAAATCAATTACGTCGTTTTATCCGTGCATCTGTACGAATGTGTCTGCCGTTTAGCTATGTGTGAACCTGTCTTTGTGTCTCTGTCTTCCTTTGTCTCTGTCTCTGTCTGTCTGGGGTGTCTGTCTATCTGCCTCTCTCTCTCTCTTCTCTCTCTCTCTCTCTCTCTCTCTCTCTCTCTCTCTCTCTCTCTCTCTCTCTCTCTCTTTTACACGAGAGACTGAAAAAAAAACACACACACACACACACAGCACACACACACACACACCACACACACACACACACACACACACACACACACACACGAAACGCACGCACGCACGCACGCACGCACGCACGCACGCACACACGTGCGCGCGCGAGATTTAGTCTTCCCCCCCTTAGTTGCACCTTCCCTTCGAGTATATCAGAATGAACAATATTACGTACTTAAAAACCCTTGATTGTTGATGTTATGCCTTTGTCGTTCCGTTTCTATTTGTCTTCTTTTTCTTTCCTTTGTTTTTTTTATTTTTTTTTTTTTACACGACGGATTGCTTACTTTTACAATGACATCCATTCTGTCCACTTTTTCTTGCCTATTATTGATTATTTTGGATGCCCATGATTTTACTGAAAGAATGGAGAGGGAACGAACAGAATTAAAGAGACACGAAGGCGCGCGCGCCGGTGTGTGTGTGTGTGTGTGTGTGTGTGTTGTGTGTGGTGTGTGTGTGTGTGTGTGTGTGTGTGTGTTTTGCGCGCGCGCGCGTGCGTGCGTGCGTGCGTGCGTGGGGTGCGTGTATGTGTGTAGACGTCCATTTTTTTACGAAACCAGCTCAAAAAACGGACGCAAGTAAAAGCGAAGAGTCATTGTTCATGTTCTTTATTTGCTTGAGAAGACCAACAGGTCGAAACGAGTTGGGTTGTTTTGAACTTGTTGTTCCGTTCGTTTGGCGGCTCAGTAATGTTACTGTCGCTCTTATCCTTCAGTTGCTGCCAGGGAGTTTCCCCCACTTTTAAAACGGAAAGAAAGACAGAACCGGGGTGGGGGTGGGGTGGGGTGGGAGGTGCGGGGGAGCTTGTGACCCTTTGGGGTGGAAAGTTGGTTTGGTTTGTGTGTGTTGTGTGTTGTGTGTGTGTGTGTGTGTGTGTTGTGTGTGTGCGCGTGTGCGCGTGTATGTGTATTGTGTGGGTTGTGTGCGCGCGCGCGCGTGTGTTGTGTGTGGGGTGTATGAGTTTTCTTGTTTCTTGAATTCATGGAAGATGTGCGTAATTGCTTGGAAAAGAAAGAGAAGGAAGAAGAAAAAGTTGTGGCCTTGGGTTTTTTTTTTTTTTTTTTTTTTTTTTTTTTGGGGGGGGGGGGGGGGGGGGGGGTTGGGGGTGGGCTAGGGGTGTGTGTCACATTCATATTAATCGTTGCAAGTCGGTTCTTTAGAGCATTCACACGGCCTCCCTTCATTTAACATGGGGACTTTCCCTTTTTTTTTCGGTCTCATCTCTGGCATTCAGGGTTAGCCCCAAAGCCTCTCATTCGGACCCCGCCCACACACACCCACAGCCACCCAAAGCCTCAGCCTTTCCAGCCACTTTTTCCGGCACCGGCACAATTCAAAACGTTTGATGACCGCAGATGCGTGTCTGAAGGGGCTTTAGCACTATGGTGACATGTGAATGTGGCTTGAAGTGCAATTTATTGGGATCACCTTTTTTTTAATAACAGCAGTTTCAGCGTTTTTTGTTTAATCATTAAGCCGTTCCCTCTTTAACATTTTGAGGCTACTTTCCTTGATACATATAAAGCTTTTTGTTGTTCAACGGGGAAAATAAACTACCACGTCAGGTGATCCGTCATATCTACGTAAGGTGTGGAGGTCGTATGCCTTTTCAGCCCGAAAAACATAATACCGTGTTGGTTGGTCCGGAACACAAGTGTCATGAGCACGGGGGGTCACTCTTACGAGCAACAACAACAACCACAACTACAACAACAAAAACAGGACAGTTTTCCTTTTTCTTTCTTTCTTTCCTTTTTCTTTTCCTTTTTTTTTCTCTCTATTTTTTCTTTCTTTCTTTTTTGTTTCTCTTTTTGTTTTTTTTGTTTTTTTTGTTTTTTTTTTTAGGCTTTATGCAGGATTTAGAGTTAGGGATATGGTTTAGATTAGCGTAGAGCCAGGGTTAGGGCTTGGGTTAGCTCTCGGCGGAGGCGCAGCGAACATGAAACTTCATTACAACGTTTATCGACCGATCCAACAAACTTGTACGTTTCTCACATTCTTTTCCTGAAGGCAGCCCGTAAAGCTGACGCATGCGTACAGACCTTTCTGTAAATGCTGTGACGTCAAAGAACGACATCTTTATGTTCTGATGTATCTGCGCGCGCTCCCATTCCCCCAACGCTCTGTCAAAGAGGTCGAAAATTTATATGGCGGCCAAGACTATTACATAAAAGCTGGCATCACGTTTTTATTTCTCGACTGCATTCATGCTTCATCCTGAGCATCTTTAGGTGTAAATGTTTCCTTTTCGATCGCATTCTTGCTAGATTCTGAACATTTTTCAGCTTAAGTAAATGCTAGGGAACCGCCAAGAGAAACGTGGACAAACGAGTCACAAGACAAAACACGACGCGAAATGCTGTCGTGTTTTGTCTTGTGACCTGTTTGTCCACGTTTCTCTTGGCGGTTCGCTAACATTTATTTAAGATTTGTTTAGATTTTCGCCTGCAGTCGTCTCACTTTGCAACTAGATTTTTCAACTTGATTTTTTTTTTCCTTTCTCAACCGCATTCATGCTCGACTGTATTTAGGCCTACGCTAGATTCTAAACACTTTCAGCTGGTGGATGTTTCTTTTTCGACTACATTCATCACTATTTTTTTTTAGTGTTGAACGTTTCTTAATTCTAAATGTTTCTTTCTCCGACTGCATTCACGATGCTACATTTTCTAGCAATAAATATTTCTTAGTTGGAAATGTTGCTTTCTCGACTTGCATTCATCACAGATTCTGAACGTTTTCTACTTGTACATGGGACCGTGAAAGCCCCTCTCTCTCTCTCTCTCTCTCTCTCTCTCTCTCTCTCTCTCTCTCTCTCTCTCTCTCTCTCCACCCTATCATACCTTCCACCTCTCTCTCTCTCCTTTCATATCTTCTCTCTCTCTCTCTCTCTCTCTCTCTCTCTCTCTCTGTCTGTCTGTCTGTCTGTCTCTCTCTCTCTCTCTCTCTCTCTCTCTCTCTCTCTCTCTCTCTCTCTCTCTCCACCCTATGATACCTTCCTTTCATATCTTCTCTCTCTCTCTCTCTCTCTCTCTCTCTCTCTCTCTCTCTCTCTCTCTTCCTATCATACCTTCCACCTCTCTCTCTCCTTTCATACCTTCACTCTCTCTCTCTTTCTCTCTCTCTCGGTGTGTGTGTGCGTGCGTGCGTGCGTGTGTGTGTGTGTGTGTGCCAGTGTTGTGCGTTATAAAAACCAAGCTCGTATGTGGGCGCCCTACGCTCACAACAGAGTCGTATCCTCACAGAAGTCCCAAATAGAGCACTTTGCGTGTATTTTCGGCTCTTTTGTCGATTAAGCACAAACATGGGTATTGTATTGAATGCACTGAGTACGGAATCCACCGCAGAGAAGGGATATTTTGAAAGTAAATCAGTGTTTGTATTGACACACAGCAATGCACTCTTCATTTACCAATGAATGAATGCATACTACAGTCTTGTCTACTTTTCGCGCTTTCAGAGAACTGGGCCAGCGCCTCAGTCTGCACTATCACTGGTCAAGTCCATTATCGCAAGATGGGGGCTGCACCTTTGTTGTTGTTTTTCATGGGTTGCCAGTGGAGGAGAACGGAAAGGAGACTGTTGGGGTAAGTATACTCAAATTGTCTTTTAGACTGATATATAATAAGATGCTATTCATGCCGGCTGGTACGGTAAACAACGTCATTCCGTGCATGGACATTTTGCTGAATGCGAGCACCAGCTGAAACTGGCCCTTTGATGGACAGCATGTGCCATGCGCGCGGCGTTGTGAATGAAGTAGGCTACCCCCCCCCCCCCCCCCCCCCCCCCCCACCCCCCCCCGGGAGTGCGCATTGCTGTTAGCTTACAACCAGCTGTGAGCATAAGGCGCCCACACTCGTGTGTACAAAGAGAGGAGTAGGGCCTACCAGTGGTCGGACCATGCCATGAGTTTTGTTCTTTCTTTTTTTGTTCACCAGCCTTCTACTCTATTGTGGTGTATAATTTCTTTCTGGTTCTAAATGATAGGAATCTACACTCAACTGACCGAGGTCAATGCGGCGACAGCCATGATACGGCCCTTCCCGGTGGACTATAAGCAACATTCTCTTTCTCTCTCTGTCTCCCTCTGTTTCTCTCTGTCTCTGTCTGTCTGCCTGTCTGCCTGTCTGCCTCTCTCTCTCTCTCTCTCTCTCTCTCTCTCTCTCTCTCTCTCTCTCTCTCTCTCTCTCTCTCTCTCTCTCTCTCTTTCTCTCAGTGGGCTGGATGAAAGACAACACACTTTCTGCTTATTCCACTGTATCCCAATTAGCAAGTTGATTGTTCATTTAAATCTCTCTACCACCACCTCACCCCTATAACCAGCCTCTCTTTTTCTCTCCTGTGAGGGGGCTGGATTTAAACAAAAGGCATTATTCATGTATTTATGCTTTTTTGACCACCCTATTCAAATACATTCTTCGTCACTGTCTCTGTCGGTCTGTCTGTCTGCTAGTCTGTCTGTTTTTTTTGTCTTCTCTCTCTTTCTCTCTCTCTCTCTCTCTCTCTCTCTCTCTCTCTCTCTCTCTCTCTCTCTCTCTCTCTCTCTTTCTCTCTCTCTCTCTCTCAGTCCAAGCATCTATCGCTCTCCCTCCCTCCCTCACTCTCTCTCTCTCCTTTTGCCTTTCTGTCTGTCTGTCTGTCTGTCTTTCTGTCTGTCTGTCTGTCTGTCTGTCTGTCTCTCTCTCTCTCTCTCTCTCTCTCTCTCTCTCTCTCTCTTAGTCCAAGCATCTCTCGCTCTCCCTCCCTCCCTCTCTCTCTCCCTCCCTCTGTCTGTCTATCTGTCTGTCTGTCTCTGTCTCTGTCTCTGCCTCTCTCTCTCTCTCTCTCTCGACGAAGCGACAGGGCGCCATTTATTTCAGCTGCGGCAAAAGTTCTGTATTTTCCTGTGACAACGCCAGTTACTGGACTTCCAGCGACTGCAGAGACAGCGCTAAACGCCCTGCTGACTGAAAATACCGCGTCAAGCTGGAAAATTTCAGGTGAAGGCGGCAACACGGTGGTCGGTCTACGACTAAAACCAGTCAGCCGAGTGTGTCAACAACAATGGCGGATCCTGTGCTGAACCGGGGAACGCAAGTTCAGTACTACAGGAAGAACCCCCCAGCCAGGGGCATCAAGATCAACAGAGAGCCATACAGCAGAACAGACGAGGTGAACAGGTTGGTGCTAGTCTCAGAAACACCAGCGATGAAAATGACCGGGCCGTACTTCATATCGAGTCAAACGAACACAGTACACAGCACAGTACATAGGGCATTACGGAAGAAAACATCATGCCTACAAGCGATGATGATAAGCCGCATATTCAGAACGCTCAACTGTCTTTGTGTTCTCATCAGTCAGAGTATAACAGTGACCCAGAAATCCAGCAATCTGACGTCAGTATAAGTGTTGAACAATCCACAGACAAAACAGTCGCCGGTTTTGACTCTGGAGTGGTAAAGCATTATGTTGCTACTCTGACTGACCGACAAGTGTAGAGACGGTTGCGTGATCCGCACAGAAATAAAGAGTTCCGGAAGGTTGTGCTTCATCGAACAGATAGTAAGGGTGTGCTGCAGTGTGAGTCTGTTGATATTGTTGTGGAATATTCCTGTGGTCCGCACACGGAGGACGATTGCTTGTTCTGGGTTGTGAAGCAGGAAGAAAGAAACATGTCATCAGAGGAAGGTGTCAAACTGGCCAGCCTCCGGAAAGGAAGACGCACCTGCAACACAGAACATGCAGGAATCAAAGCACGTGCTCTACGGCGCATGATCCAGTTTTACCTGGGGTGACCGTCATCTACAGAAGTGACAGTGAATGCATACCAGTGACATTTTCTCGTAAACGTTTTTAGTCATTTAAAGTGAAAGAAAAAGACATTGCTGTGGCTCCCATGTCAATAAAATCGAGTCGCATTTTGTAATTGTACATCGCGCTGATTTGCTTAATGCGCTTAACAGCTTATTAGCATTAAAATTCGTTCGTTCGTTTTCCTCTCTCTCTCTCTCTCTCTCCTCTCTCTCTCTCTCTCTCTCTCTCTCTCTCTCTCTCTCTGCTTTCATTTGCTCGGGTTACTCTTCCTTCTCTCTGTTTACTCCAGCGCATTATCGATTCATTAAGCTGCGATTCCCCCCTCTCCCCGCCCCCTCTCCCCTCCCGGTTGTTACACGATATCTCTGCCTTCATTGCTCACGTCTACCTGCTGGTCTTTCAGTGTGGATGGCGTGTCTCGGGTGTCTCAGAACGGTGTGTGTGCCGCACGAGGGCAGGTCAGACTGAAAGGCCAGGCCTCGGCCCCAAATTCTTCACTCCTTCCTCGACTCCCACCCCCCCTCCCCCTCACTGCTTCCTCTGAAAACGAAACGACGGTTCTCTCTCTCTCTCTCTCTCTCTCTCTCTCTCTCTCTCTCTCTCTCTCTCTCTCTCTCTCTCCTCTCTCTTCTGTGTGTGTGTGTGTGTGTGTGTGTGTGTGTGTGTGTGTGTGTGTGTTTGTGTTTGCGCGCGCGCGCGTGGGTGGGTGTCAATATGCACCCTTGTTTGTAGATGCATTGCAATATTCATCTTCTGATTGGTTTCATTTATGTTTTCTTTGACCTTTTATATATTTATACGCGCTTAGGGCTTATGATGTAAGATTAAGCGCATAAATAATAATAATGATAATTATATATGTGTGTGTATCTGTGTATCTGTGTCTGTCTATCTGTCTCTCCGTCTCCCTGTGTCTGTATGGCTATTATCTGTCTGTCTTTCTGTGTGTCTGTGTGTCTGTGTGTCTCCCTCTCTCTCTCTCTCTCTCTCTCTCTCTCTCTCTCTCTCTCTCTCTCTCTCTCTCTCTCTCTCTCGTATGCATTTATTCCTACATGGTCTTCGAGAGGTGCCCACTCATGCTCACTTGAAAGAATCTGTCTGTTGTACTCATTGTACATTTTGTGTGTTTGCTTGTAAGCGTCTTGTCGTCTAACGCACACACACACACACACACACACAACACACACACACACACACACACACACACACACACACACACACACACGACAACATAGCACAACATAGCACGACACACACAACTCAACACAACACAACACAACACAAACGCACACACACGTACACACGCAAGCACACACACACACACACACACACACACACACACACACACACACACACACACACACACACACACACACACACAATATGCAAAGAGAGAGAGAGACACACACACAGACAGAGACAGAGAGACAGAGCGCTTGTGATTGAGAAAGCGCCATTGCATCTTTACTTAAAGGACCCAGATACGGAAGGTTTTGAGTTTACAAAGATATTTCATTTTCCCTGAGGCGCTGTTTTGAAATGAAGAGTGTCTCATATTTGTTTTTACATCATGTTGCTCTCTCTCTCTCTCTCTCTCTCTCTCTCTCTCTCTCTCTCTCTCTCTCTCTCTCTCTCTCTCCTCTCCTCATTTTTCTCTTTTTTCCATCATATTCCCATTACCTTGCTGTCCGCTGTCTAAGCAGCATTGTTGGGTGCATTTTTACATATGTTATTTCTGATGTTTGGAGAAGACGTGCTTAGTTGAAACTTCACGTGTCTCTTTTGTACTGTACACTACATAAGCGTTAATCTAAACAGTACGCATGTAGGTAGAGAGGTGGTGTGATTGTTTGGAGCCACAATTTGATTTTCCATATCTTGGATTAATAAAGTGTTATTGAATTAAGTATGTAAAGCTTGCGTACAACTTTTGCTTACAAGACAGCAGACATTTTTATTTTTATTTTTTAGATCTAATTTTTAACCAACCTTCGTGGCAAAGTGGTTAGCTACACGGGGCTCAAGGCTGCAGGTCATGGGTTTGATTCCCAGCACAGCCAGTTAATTTTTAGATTCGTCTGCCCCGATCAGCTTCGACCCAGATCTGAGTTTGCCATGGGCTCAACTAGATGTTGATCAGAAAACAGGAGAGCAACATTCTCAGAGGCACACCAACTGAATCGATGAAACCCGACCGTGTGCTTCCGGTCTCCCCATTGGAGCCTATAGTACACTCAGTTCTGGTGAAGAGTCGGTCAGGGCCGAAAATCCCACAAATAAAATGCTTTGGTGGGAGTCGAACCGACGCCTTGCAAGTCCGCAAACCCATGACGATAACCGCTGTACCACAGCGGCTGTTTGTTGTATTTTTATCTTACAGCTTCCCTGTTGACAATGTGTTCTCCCAGTCATCACCGCAACTGACGTTGTGACAGCTATGTTAATGGCATTAACACGTGTGCACGAATCCGATTTAGGGCGTCATGGCATGAACGGAAATGCTGATGGTGTAATGAACCAGGTATTTTCCCCACCACTGGTGCTGATTAGATCAGAATTCTGTCCGCGAAAGACCTTCATTCCCGATTCCAGTGACTCGAACACACCGTCTGGCACCCGTCTTGTACAAACACAACCGTCTAAATAATTTATTCGGCAAAATTGACGGAAATATATGGTTTACCATACATTGTAAAAAGGCTCGTTTCCACTGTCAGAAAGTTTATTTTGTTAAGGCCTAGTGGAAATATACGGTTTGTCATGGATGCCGAAAGATTTCTTACGACCACCAGTTTTGCCGAAAATGTATGGTTTGACATAGATGTCACCAGACTTTTTTTTTAAGTTTTAAAAAGTTGATCTAGTTTAAACTGACAGAAATAAAATGTATGAGTTACCGTATGTGTGGAAAGTCTTCTTGCCGCCACCGGGAATTTGTATTTGCAAAATTTTCCTTTGTTTTGCATATTTGAAATTTCATTGTAAATGATTAGCCAACTCAGGTACGAGTGCAGTGCAAGAAGTTTGTATAGTTTAAAAAGGCGTGTTTTCATACAAATTGTTAAAAAGTGTTGTCTTATAAACTGAGGAGCATCTATCCATTCTGATTAACGTATGTTGTAAACCGAACTCTGATGTCTGGCAACGCTTGTTTGACTCGTTTACAACCGACTTTGCCTTCGGTGTTTCGTTCTGTTTCATTTACGATTTAATTTGCTCTTAGACATGACAGCGACTTAACATTCTGTGACTTTGGAGATCATCCCACCTGTTCTTGAACTGTCTTTCGCATAGAAGGACATCTGCACCGCAGGCTACACCAACGCGCAGGATAATTAGTTAATCAGCGAGGGGTCCAACAGTCAATTGCTGCAAGCTCAAGGTGAAGCGTAGGATCCATATGTTCCGATCTCTCCAAGATTGTGTAATTATGTCTGTCATTGTCTGACCTGTTTGTGTGTGTGTGTGTGTGTGTGTGTGTGTGTGTGTGTGTGTGTGTGTGTGTGTGTGTGTGTGTGTGTGTGTGTGTGTACACTCGGGTAATTGATAACTGTACATATCCCAACGGGTCTCTGCCAGTCGGGGGAACTTTGGTGTATTTTCAGACCTGGGGGGAAATCATCTAATGGATGATTGCAATCATAAAGGCTTTTCATAGCCATAGATAAAGGAAGATAATTTATTGATAGGAAGAATCGCTATGAATAATTCACAGGCATCTTTCCGTCATTTGATTATCTTCTTTTGTTTCATTGGTGAGCTTCTTTCCATCTTCTCATAGCTGTTGCTATGCAGCCACCCCTTGTAACAAAACGTTTTCTGTTTAACCGTAATCCCTTGAAGACAACACCGTTCTACTTTGTATTGACCATGAAGTGGGCATTGAATGGAAGGAAGTTTGGTCAGAAACTAGACCGTTAAAACTTCGTACACATTGTTTCTGTCTCTTGTTTCTATAAATAGTAATACATATGTTGGGCTATGTGAGTCGCCGATTCTGTAACCTTCCTTTCGATTGGTACGAGAAGTGGTCGGAATTCATTTGTCGAATCCCCCCACCATCCCCTATCATCCCCCTTCTCCCCCTTACCACACACTCCCCCAGTGCCCTCAACTCAAGCCTAATCCCCTATCTCCACACACACCCTTCCTCACCCGCTCTAAAGATTCCGTATACCCTGTCACTTCTGCTGGATGAAGAAGGTATGAAAACACCCAGTAAGCACTGGCACAAATGGAGAGCGATGGGCACCGCTGAAGCAATCCCTCCACCCCCTGCTGGAATGCCGTGAGAGATGTGACTGAAAATAATGGTCTCTCACGAACGACCTATTATGATGAATTTATATGAAGGCTATCCAGGGAGTTACTGGCTTGCATTGTTTCCTAGGTAGCTTGCTAGTTAGTAAATTGCTTGTTCTGTTCGTTGGCTGGTTCGTCGGCTGGCTGACTGGTTGCTTAGCCATTCGTTAGCTTATGATCTTCATGGCTTATTCGTTGTTTAATATTTTCACGTGTTTCTTTTCGTTAAACTTTACTTTGTATTATTTTGTTGTGTTGCTGCTGCTGCAGCTCACACTACTGTCATCCTCATCAATAAACTACTGCCATCATCATCATCATCATCATCATCATCATCATCATCATCATCATCATCATCATCATCATCATTGTCACGACCGACCCCCGGAGGTCTGCCCTGACAGGATCGGTCTAGATGGGAGTGAAGGAGTGACTGACCTCACACGCCCCGCAAGAGACCACACAAGAAAGATTACAATACAATACACCATTTATTCACACCAACACACATGTAGTCACAAATAAGCATCCAACACACACAACATGCACAATCACAATTAAGCATTTCAACACACACAACATACACATAGTCACAAACCAGCATTTCAACGCACACAACATACACATAGTCACAAACAGGCATTTCAACGCACACAATATAACCATAATCATAAATAAGCATTTCTAACACACGTTCCTCTTTTGTGCTTCATGAGGTTCCCCCCCCCCCCCCCCCCTCACCACTGTCTCTCCAAAGTCCTCTGAGAGTACCGTGTCGAATAAGGTGCCCCAAACCGGGTCTGTTCTCGAACAGATCTTTCAATGCCGACACCCTTGACACACACACACCCAAATTGCACGACACAGAGCTAACCACGCCGGTCACGTGCGCTGTAGGAGGTCCGTGGACAGTGGAAAACCCCCCCCCCCCCCCCCCGTGGACGAGGCGTTGTCGCGGAAAGTCCCGACAGGGTTAGGACCATCCAGCAAGGTCCACGTGCTCCTCACACTGCGTGGCCCCAACAGCGCAAGCTTCGGGTGAAGCCCCCGGGAGGAGAGGAAACGGAAGGAACTGGAAGGAAAAAGGGTACCCGTGGGTCGAGACTTTGTCGCTGAAGGTCCCGGACAGGGGTTAGGACCATCCAGCAAGGTCCACGTACTCCTCACACTGCTTGGCCCCCAACAGCGCAAGCCTCGGGTGACGCCCCCTGGAGGAGAGAAAACGGAAGGAACTGGAAGGAAAGAAGAAAGGGTACTGGAACCCCGCAGTCAGTACGGTCTGAAATTTGCTGCTTAATCCTAACAGCCACTCGCATGGTGGCGAGGGGAGGTGTTTGCTGAATACATTAGTAACACCAGCTCAACACAGACCTGAGCAAACACAGTAAACAAACCAAATGAGGAATGTTCACTAAAGCACTCCTCACACGAAGCAGGTAAGAACTTACATTAACAGGCTAAACAAACGAATAGCAATTCATATCTTCATCCTTCCCTCACGTTCAACATTTTCCTTTCTTAGGAACTGAACTAATACAGCAACCATTGCGTTATAACTGCCACCACAATTGCAAATAATCATAATTCAATGGCACGATTATCCCCACATTTTATAATAACATTTCAAAAATAACAATTCTCCAACCACGAATCCAAATGACTAATCACGCGTACGCACGCTCCGCAAACACAAAACACTCGTTCCCCTTGCAAACACGAACAGACGGTGGCCAAAGAATAAGAGACCGGCGATTGTGACAGGGGAGGACGAGCGAGACCAAGCAAGTCCCAGCCCTAAATCACCAGGTTCTCCCCCCATCCCCGCCGACTACCGCATCACCAGATGCATAAAAAGGAGAAAGACTTTGGATATAATTTTGACTGGCCAGTTAAAGATTGAATTAACCAAAAAAGTGTCT
>CM031604.1:68099289-68116789 GCA_018398815.1 Conus ventricosus
ATCCACAGTCTAAGTCAGCATTGTTTCCCCTCACTTTCCTTGTCAGTTTCTTTCTGTCTCCTTGTCAGTTTCTTTCTGTCTCCTTGTCAGTTTCTTTCTGTCTCCTTGTCAGTTTTCTCCTGTTTTCCTGCTTAGTTCTTTCTCCTATTCTGTGTCGGCTTTGTTTTTGTCTGGTTGTTGTTTTTGTTTGTTTGTTTGTTTGTTTGTTTCGTCTTCGTTGTCAGATGCTTTTGTTCTCTCCCTGTTATTTTTTCTTTTCCTTTTTTTTCTTCTTACGCCTTCCTGGTCAACTTCCGTCCCTCGCTTTCAGATTTTTTGTGTTCGCCTTCCTTTTCAGATCTTTTTCCTTCTCCCTGTCAAGGTTTTGTTCTTGTTTGTTTGTTTGTATGTTTTTTTTGTTTTTTTTTTTGCGCCATTTGTTGTTAATCCTCTTCTCTCTCCCTGTCAGAGCTTTGTTGTCTCTTCCTTACCAGATCTTTTTCCTCTCCCTGTCAGCTTTGTTGTCTCTTCCTTACCAGATCTTTTTCCTTTCTCTGTCAGCTTTGTTGTCTCTTCCTTACCAGATCTTTTTCCTCTCCCTGTCAGCTTTGTTGTCTCTTCCTTACCAGATCTTTTTCCTCTCCCTGTTAGCTTTGTTGTGTCTTCCTTACATATCTTTCCTCTCCCTGTCAAATTTGTTGTGTCTTCCTTACCAGATCTTTTTCTTCTCCCTGTCAGCTTTGTTGTGTCTTCCTTACATATCTTTTCATCTCTCTGTCAAATTTGTTGTGTCTTCCTTACCAGATCTTTTTCCTCTCCCTGTCAGCTTTGTTGTGTCTTCCTTACCAGATCTTTTTCCTCTCCCTGTCAGATTTGTTTTCCTGTGTGGATCCTGTTCCTCTCAGCCCGTGTCTTCCGCTGCCATGCCACTGACCTCCTCCGTACCGTTTCAACGGTGTTCTCTTTCTTTCTCCTCTGTTCTCTTTCTTTCTCCTCTGTTCTCTTTCTCGCCTGTTTTCTTTCTTTCTTCCTCTCCGCTCTTTCTTTCTCATCAGTTCCCCATCTTTCTTCTCTGTTCTTTTTTCTTTTGTCTCTGTTCTCTCTCTTTCTTCTCTGTTATCGTTTTTTTCTGTTCTGTTTCTTTCTCCTCTCTTTTCCCTCTTTCTGTTCTGTTCTTTTTATTCTCTCCTCTGTTCTCTTTCTTTTTCCTCTGTTCTGTTTCTTTCTCCTCTCTTTCCCCTCTTCTTCTCTGTTCTCTTTATTCTCTCCTCTGCTGTTCTCTTTCTTTTTCCTCTGTTCTGTTTCTTTCTCCTCTCTTTCCCCTCTTTCTTCTCTGTTCTCTTTATTCTCTCCTCTGCTGTTCTCTTTCTTTTTCCTCTGTTCTGATTCTTTCTCCTGCGTTCCCCTTTTCCTTTCCGCGCTTTTCCATCGGCGTCATATCGGCTTGTTACCTTCTCCTCTGCTCTCACCATTTCCCTCCTGTTTTCTTCTGGTTGCTTTGTTTGTTGTTTTCTTTCACCAAATCTTCGGTACAGGAGCACGGAGTCACTCTCCTCACACTCACTTTCTTTACACCCGCTTCCCGATAACTATCAGCTCCCCCACCCCCTCACACACACACACACACACACACACACCCCGACCTCTCTCCGCCTGGAATGACGCATCCACCCTCTTGGCAGACAAGCTAGTCACTTGGCACCCGGCCTTCACTCACGTTTCACTCCGAAACCCACCCCTCTTCCTCCCTCCCCTGACCCCCCCCCCTCCTCCCCACCCCGAACCCTTAGTGTCTCTCCTCTTTCCTCTTACCCCTTCCATCATCTCTTCTTAGTGATGGCTCGGGGGTGGGGGGGGGGGGGGGGGGGGGAGGGAAGGGGAAGGGAAGGGAGGTGGGAGACGGGGAGGGGGACCCACAAGTAGTCCACAGGTGAGAAAGGGAGAAGTTTCACAGGTGGGGAAGGAAAACAGGAGAGATGCAGGTAGCAGGGAGAGACGGGCCGTCTGAACACGTGCTGCGAAAGGTCGAGGGAGGAGACGAATGGAAAGGGGGAGACAGCTTGGGGAGGGGGGGGGGAAGTGGGGGTGGGGGGAGGCGGGGTGGCGGTGGTCATGAGAGGAGGAAGGGGGGGGGGGGGGGGGGGAGCGGGGGCTAAGAGTCGGACATCCTCAACCACACGGGCTGACGCTAATTGGAGCAGCTTCACCACTCGCCCTGACCGACTACAACAACAAGGACAGCAGCTTTGATGGAGGAGGGGGAGTCAGGTGTGTGCTACAGATGACCAGCTGCTGCCACTGGACTGGACACACAATGCCAGATGTGTTCCAGGTCCAGGCAGTAAATTTACCTGGTTGTAGTGACCTGTCTCTGACAGAAGCCTTACCTGGTTGTCGGTAAACTTACCTGGTTGTCGGTAAACTTACCTGGTGCTAGGTAAACTTACCTTGTGCTAGGTAAACTTACCTTGTGCTAGGTAAACTTACCTGGTGCTAGACAATCTTGCATGGTGTAGATAGACTTACGTTGTTGAAGGCAAACTTACCTGGTGCTAGACAATCTTGCATGATATTGGCAGACTTACGTGGTTGAAGGCAAACTTACCTGGTGCTAGGTTAAGTTAACTGGTGCTAGGCAAAGTTACCTGGTGCTAGGCAAACTTACCTGGTGTAGGCAGACTTACCTGGCTGAAGACGAAGTCACCTTGTGCTAGGTAAACTTACCTGGTGCTAGGCAAACTTAACCTGGTGCTAGGCAAAGATACCTGGTGCTAGGCAAACTTACCTGATGCTAGGCAAACTTACCTGGTAGAAGGCAAACTTACCTGGTGCTAGGTAACCTTACCTGGTGCTAGGTAAACTTACCTGCTGTAGGCAGACTTATCTGTTTGAAGGCAAACTTACCTGGAGCTAGGTAAACTTACCTGGTGTAGGCAGACATACCTGGTTGAAGACAAACTTATCTGGTGCTAGGTATATTTACCTGGTGCTAGGCAAACTTGTATGCCTGGTGTTAGGCAAACTTACCTGGTGCTAGACGGACTTATCTGGTGCTAGGCAAACTTACTTGGTGTTAGGCAGACTTATCTGGTTGAAGGCAAACTTACCTGGTGCGAGGTAAACTTACCCTGTGCTAGGTAAACTTACCTGGTGCTAATCAAGCTTACCTGGTGCTAGGAAAACTTACATGGTGTAGGCAGACGTACCTGGTTGAAGACAAATTACCTGGTGCTAGGTAAACTTACCTGGTTGAAGGCAAACTTACCTGGTGCTAGGTAGACTTCCCTGGTTGAAGGCAAACTTACCTGCTGTAGGCAAACTTACCTGGTGCTAGACAAACTTACCCGGTGCTAAGCAAACTTACCTGGTGCTAAGCAAACTTACCTGGTGCTTACCTGGGGCTAAGCAAACTTACCTGGTGCTAAGCAAACTTACCTGGTGCTGGGCAAACTTACCTGGTTGAAGGTAAAGTTACCTAGTGCTAGGCAGAATTACCTGGTTGAAGGTAAAGTTACCTGGTGCTAGGCTGTCCAGGACGGGGGAAATCGTGATGGTATTGCTTAAGTGCACTAAGTTGATGTATTATTAGTCAGGCTTAACACACCAAGGGTATCGTTGCACTCATACACGCATATGCACACTCATGCGCACATCAAACATTCACCTCTCTCTGGGAATGGGATGTCACGCATTCGTTTCTCTCCTAACACAACTGAGAACAAGAAATACAATTTCTATGCTACTTATAATTAATCATGTACAATCAAATCACACACAATGAAATATCAAAACATAAAAGATCAATACATCCTAATCCCGGGTTATAATAAAATGACTTCTTACCTGGCCAGGTTTTCACACACACAACACGCTTTCACACCACACCACAGTTCTTGAAAAAAGTCTCTTCACGTCTTCTTCAGCACTGCTTGATGGTGATGCCCTTGGTTGACTGGCTCCAGGCTTCAGGACTGGGTCTTTGTGGTCGTCTCTGGGATCTCGACGTAGAACTCTTCTTCTTCGTCTCTTTCACCACCTCTGGGTTCAATTTCAGTTTGTCTGTCTTCACCCACCTCTGGGCTTCAAACTTAGTTTCCTTCTCTTCCAGCTTGTCTTCAACCCTAAGACCTTGCTGTCTCTTCTATCTCCCAGACCACGTTCTCTCGACCCTTCTCTGTCCTGCTCACTCCTCTCCTCTTTCTCTCTCCTGCCTTCTCTCTCTCTCTCTCCTGGTGTTGTTCTCCGACACGTTGTTCTCCCTCAGTTTATATAGCGAGGGAAACAAAGGATCCCTTCGGGCCATGCCTTTGTCCCTGCTGCTTCTCAAACCCCTAGTTCCCAAGTACCCTGAATTCTCCACTCGCTACATTCCACACACATCAGCATTTACCCCACCCCTACCTAATTGATTAGCAAACACACCACTTAGCCCCAGATGGACATAGAAAATTCCCGCCGACTTCGGTGTCAGTTAACACAGTAATTATCTTAAGGAGGGTTACTACAACCTCCACCACATTCAGCCAGCCTGACAATAGAACCAACACAGTGACCCACGGCAATACCATCCGAACGAATCCAAGACTCCTGCTCTTCACTGACTGTGTACACAAGAACCTCAGCTGACCGAGCATTTAGCGCTCACTTGGGCCCCGAGGTCGTAGTGGTTACAACCCTTCCCCTTTCGCCACCAGGCAGGTCCGAACTCTCTCCTAGGTGTTGTTTGTCATCTGACCACTTCGGCCGCGCCGTGTTAATTGGTCAATTACCTATTTGTATACCACGTACAATGTCCTTTGTCTCCAAGCGTCTAATGCCTTTTGTGAGAGGTTTCACGCTCCTTGACAAATTCCCCCACTCGAAGACAATGCCCTGCATTGGCTAAAACTTAACATTCAAGGAGATGAAACTCATAATTTTCCCATTTAACCAGTGCTAATATCGGCCTCTCATAAGCCTACTTACTCCAGAGAACGCACGCAAGATTTGTCTTGCAACAAAAATTATAGAGAAAAATCAATTTACATACACACTATCAAAGCAAATATCAACATAAATCAGAAATCTCCACCAGTCAAAGTCGTGTGGCCATATAACCATTATGTTTCTACGGAAATTCTCTCCCCTTCTCTTCATACACGTGGCCGCAACCAGCCACGTCACGCATACGCGACACTGCAAAAGACAGGCACCCACTACCTGACTTCTCGACCGACCATTTTATTTTGGCCTACGGTCCCGTCACTCTTTCTTCACTCTCTAACCTACGTTGTCGTACGGCGCGACATGTGTTGCAATGCGCACAGAAACGCCTGATATCACCAAGGATACCGGGCCAGTAGTATTCTCGCGTCACTGCTTTTTGTGAGGCCTTCTTACCGAGATGGCCCGAGGCTGACGTCACATGTTTTTCTGACATCACCGCCTTTCTGCGCTTTGTAGGCACAACAATCTGTCTTTTTGTCTTCCCGAACTCAAGTGAGTGAAAGTTCGGTACAATACCCATCCTTTATCTCAAAACCTATTGTCCCTTCCTTAACACTTTTCTTCTGCCCTCTGTGAACAAAACCAAAACAGTTTACTGAGCGAGTAGTCGCCCTTTTGTTCTGCTCGCAAGTGAGAGGGGTTGGTCTCACTGGACACGCTCCATTGCGTTCTGGAGTGTTGACTGCCTGGGGCCTTTTTCTCACGTGATTTCTGTTCCCTGATTGAACAGAGAAGTCAGGGTTTGGGTTTTCGTACCTGTCAACCTCGGGTGATGTCGATGGAGGAAGGACTAGCGCACAGCCCAAACACACTCACAGCTTGCTTACAATCTCATTCATATATCATGCATTCGTCACATCAATGCATATGGAATCAAACAAAATAAAACATCCTCTCTTTCCTGAACTTCACAAAATCATTTATCATAAAACATCATTAACTAACCCGGGTATAAATAGATTTCTACTTTACCTGGCCAGGTGATCTTAACTATTCACGAATCACTGTCTTTTCTTTTCTTTTCTTTTTCTTTTCACTGTCACTTTCACAACACGACACAACTGCTGGCACTGGTGTTGGTCTACTTGCACCGGTCAAGCTGGACTGCTGGCACCGGTCAGGCTGGACTGCTGATGAAAGTGGCGCTGGCCAAGTATGAGGTCGAGCCCCAGTGAGGATAGAACAGTGACTATCAACATCAATCTGTTCTCCTTTCTTTCTTCCTGCATTAACGCATTGCACCTCTCTCTCTCTCTCTTCTAGTCTGCTCTTATCAAATGGACATGGTTGCTTTTCTTTTCTTTTTTCTTTTCTTTCTTTTCTTCTTCATTAGTTAGCAACTCTCTCTCTCTCCACATCTCTCCTCAGTCCTTCCTCTGCAGACTATATCATGCTAATCTCTCAACTTGGTTCTCTTCTCTCCTCCCCTCATCTCTCTGCTTTTCTCTCCTCAGAGATTACACTCAGACCTCTCTCTCTCTGTCTCTCTGTTCGTTCTCCCCCCTCGTTCTCTTGTTCTCTCACTCCCACATCCTTCTTATTCTGTTCCGATCTGTCCAAAAAGGGCGAGTACCATTGGTCAGTATTTTTACCCTGATACCCGAAGTTATCTACCTCTAATTCCATTGGATATTCAAATCATGACAGTCACGCCTACACACCTTACTCTCTGTGGTGGTCAATTGGTCATTTAATTGATTAGCTAGATTTCACCCCCACCACGCACTACCTTCCCCCCTTTCCTACTTAACTGGCGCCGTGTGGCTTAGCTCGTGGACACTGGTCACTCTAAATTGGCTAGATGAGTCTGGGTAGGCTCCAAGACGTTGGCTGGCAGACAAATCGAGACATTCGGCCAGACGTCTTAGTCCGTCTAGCAGACAGTGCTGTCTCCACGAGAGCTAAAAATAGCCTTTAATTGGCTGAGGCGACAGGTGAATGCGTCGGTCAGCTATTTAGTCCGGCTGGTTGGACAGACCGTCTCTGTGGAGGATGAGGATTAGCCTCCCCCTTTGCTTAATTGCCTGGATCCGAACCATGGGGCCGTCCGCCTGACGCCCAGAATATTTGCGTTAGAGCTTAAGTCCAACTGGGCTGGTGGCGATTGACCACGAATTTGGTTGAGTTTATTTTGACCGTGACAATTTCCCCCTTGCAAAAGACCATGCTCCGCATTGTCTCAAAACAACGGTACAAAAAAGACAACAACCGAATTTGCTGACCCACAGCTACACGTGCAAAGTTTGAAAAATACTTTACAACAACCGGTTTACAAATTATAACATATATCATTAGTGAATACCACTCCAATGAGTTATCATTGACGTGCGCTCTTGCGTTATTTCAATTCATTTTATAACAACCTCTGTGCGCACTTATGCAATTCCCCTACCTGCGGATTTGCCATATCTTCTCTTACAATTCTTATGAAAAGTACAATATAATATGATCACGATCCATGACACTTCACTGAGGAATCTCCATCCTCACTTATTGCAAATAATGCATCACTACACAAGCGACTGTATGCTCCAAGCATAACTACATCCACATGAACAAGTCTCAGAAAAGAAAATATGAACATGTCTCACACAAAAATTTGATCATAGCCAACTGGGAATGAACCCATATCCAATCAACTTAACTGTAATCAACACATATTATTCAAACATGTCACCCTGGATATGCACTGACTTCCTATGAGTTGCAGCCTGCTAGACTACACGGTTAAATAGTCAGCCCCGGAAATCTGTCGACCGGGAATGTAATGCACTCGATACCTGTAGGCTGCAATGACATTGCCCAACGCAGCACTCTGCTGTTTTTCAAGCTGTGCTCCTGCAGGAATTTGAGTGGTTGATGATTCCGTCTCGATCACGAACTCTTTCCCATACAAGTCATTTGTGGAATTTCTGCACGGCCCCAACGAACAGCTAACACTCCTTCTCTACAGTTGGCGTACCCTTCTTAACACTTTGTCAAACTTCCTGCTAGCATACCTCACTGGAAACTCGACCTCTTCATGCTCTGCAACTTACTGCACCTATCCCACCGCCTGGGTCCTGATCTCTCTGGATGCATCTGTCCGCCAACAAAAATGGTTTGGATTATCCTGGTAGTTCAGGATGGGTCGGGAAACCTAGTATTTCCAACTCCGTCTGCAGATGCTTGCTCTGCAGAGTCTGACCACTCGACACGCCGGTTTCCCTGCCTTGACCTGATAACTGAGAGGACTCGTGATTGCTGCAGTCATTTGGAACAACTCCCTATTGAAAAATCCCAATAAAAACCTAGCAGACTCACTGACTTCTGTTTTGGTCCTTGGTCTTCTGAATTCATCATCTTCTCCTCCTTTACTCTTTCCGGCTGCTTTGTGTGCCTCCGACAACAAAACCTAGGAACTCCTACTGGTCTAGCCATTATTACAGGACACATCCCTGTATGTCTCTTTCCGGAAAAAGTAGGCATCAAAATTCCCCTTCTTCTGCGGGTCGCCTTCACCTCCCCAATCCCCAAAATGATTGCTGCTGCGCCTATGTGCTGAGTCTCACGCTGAATATATTTGCGAGGAAAATTTGAATGGTAAAGTTTTGGTTTCCCATTTCACATTCAATTCGGTTAATCCCGTCCGACCCTTTCTTTCAGTGATGAGTGTGAATGGTCCTTTCCAATCATCAGCAGCTGGTTTGTGACCCGTGGGAGGAACGCAGTCCAGGAATTGATCTCACGCCTTGAGGGATTGCTTCCTCACCTTCCTGTTCATATTGCATTCGTCCTGACCGACCCTAGCCTCTGCAAATCCTTCCCTTGCAAACTTACAGGTCTATACCTTGTGTCCACCTTTGGCACAGGGCGCGATTGAGCCCAATCAGGTCAACAGCCACCCTCCTGAATGGTGTGTCAATTAAAGGAGGCTGTTTTAAGAGGCGACTTCCTCTTCACCCCTCTTGTGGCTGAGCTTTGACACACGTCACATGACATGCAGAATCGCTTGATGTCTGCCATTGTCCTGGTCCAATGAAAAGTCATCAAAGATTCAGGTCAGCGGTTATTTGCTGGTGGCCGATGGATGGTCCCGCATGAGCGGACTCGTGACCCACTGACATGACAGTGTCACGAGAACCTAGCTGGTACCTCTAACTGAGTGGTCATTACCTGTCTTCCCCTTGTGTGAAACACTCGGTACAAACGGCCCGACTTCACAAGAAATTCTGTCTCACCTCTCCATCAAACCTCTGTTTCTCTCCACCTCTTGACCAACTCCCAAGACTCACGAGCGAAGGGTCTTGTTCCTGCGCTGCCCTAATCATCAGGCGACAATCTATGCCTGACTTCTTCCTGGTAACAACTAACGTTTAAACAACCTTTTCCTCCTTCTTGCTCCGTGTTTTGAAAACTGCTGCCCCCTGTAGCGGTCAACAATCAGGATCCTGGATCCTTGCACCTGGAATATTTTCCAATGATCAAATTGTGAAGGGGTTTTCCATCACCAACGAGGACAACTCGCCTCTGAGAAGTAAGGGGAGTACGTACTTCTATCGTAGCACTGGAAAACTCCCCACAGTGCAAATCGATTAGAGACAGGTCTGGATTTGCCCTGTCAAATACCCTTTATAGACCAGCGTTGTTCGTACTACACGCATGAACAACCAGTGTCTCGAACACTTTCACCCTCTGCTGGCCAATCCCACCCTATCTTCACTGGTAAACGAACCACTCAGCCTAGTGCCTCCATCCTGACAATGATGCTGTTCTCCAGTGCTAGCCTTGGCCGCACTCCCACCCCTCTTCAAGACCTGAATCCCACCTTTGGTTCCAATGCAGGTGTTTCCTTGGACGACCCTTATACACCTCTTGCAAGGCTGCCTGACTTCTGGAACCTCATGCCGCCCCCCCAACCCCCCAGCCACATGTCCCTTCTTGTGAAAATGAAAACACCTAATGTCCCTTTGCCCTTCCTTCTGCCCCCACTGGGTTTGCAGACTTTGCAGAAAACTCTCCTAGGTATAATTGTTATCTTCTCACCTGTGCCTAGCACCTGTTTTCTCCTGCTCCTTAGTGCCCAAACGTGCCTCTCTATACACCTCTGCGAACTTCAACAACTTCCTGCTGTCTCTGGCTGTCTCTCTTTCAAATGTCATGGATTTAACTCAGGGCCGCAACCCATGACAAAATATCTGTTCTTTCATAACTAGCTCTTTCAAGTCAGAGAATCGCGTCTTCGTACCGACTCACTCTAAAACCACTTTTCAAATTAGTGATCCAAACACGTGCACCAGACTGAGTGTACGTCTCACTGCTTGTAATTTTAGTGAACGAAATTTCTTCCTGAAACCCTTCCTCTGATGAGGTCAAATCCTTTCCATCAGCGATTCCTCACAGCGGACCGAAATCAGACAGTGTTCTGCTGGTAACGCGTAAAAAATCTGTAATGCCTTTCCCTCAGGTACGCTGACCAAATGACTGCCCACTCTTCTGAAGGCCAAACCCTGGATGGTCGCAAAACGTTCGTAACGACTGATGTTATGCAACAATCGATCGGTCTTCTTCGGAGAATTTGGGCAAACTTGGGTGCGGGGAGAAGTGTAACTGCGCTCAGGAGTCACTGGAAAGTGAAAACTACCATCTGGGTGGTCTCTATCTTTGTATTTTCATCGTTCTAACTCTAATTTGAATCTTATCTTTCTGTTTTCTGCGTTTCCCTAGCTTTAATCCTTTCTGTTTCCTGGCCTAGCCTGATTCATCTTTAGCCTGTATCCTTAATTTTTCTGTTTCCTTGCTCTGCCTATTTCTCCCGACGAAACGTAGTCTTTCCGCGCGTTAATCCCTTCATCTTTTGCTGGTTTTTCAACAAAATGCTCGCCAAACTCTTCTCCAGGAATAATCCTAAATCACGAGCGACGTCTCACGAGGTGTTCAATATGGGGTGTTCTCCTTTTCTTCGCAATTGTATCTCTTTTTTTTTTTTTTGAACCAGATTTTAAATACTACGGACAGCCATAAACTGGTGGTTACCGACCACGAGTGCGTAATAGCACGATCCTTTGAAATGAATAATATTAGTTGGGACTAGTAGTTAGTTTTTATAAGACGACCAGCGCCTGACCCAACTATGAGAGCGAATTATAGGCAATCTGTGCGAAATAAAGTTCGCTGGGGCTGAAATTGCCAAGCTAGTATTAACTATCTTGGATGCAATGCCAAGCCTAGTATTTAATATCTTGGGAAAACATTACAGTAAGACAACCCCTTGTCTAAGGATTACAATACTTGCATCCCCTCCCAGCTTCCTCGCTGAGAAGTTTGAACAATTATAATAAATGGGGCCAGAATATCCTGGCTGCATGCCAATAAATGTCTTACATCGACGGTTCGATGTCTGGAGGAAACAGGACTAGCGCTCAGCCCAAACAACTCACAGTTGATTACATCTCATTATATATAGAATGCATTCGTCACATCAATGCATATGGAATCAAACAAATAAAACAATCATCTCTTCATGAACTTCACAAAATCATTTATCTAAATACATCATTAACTAACACGGGTATAAATGGATTTCTAACTTGTACATGGCCAGGTGATCTTAAATATTCACGAATCACTGTCTTTTCTTTTATTTTCTTTTTCTTTTCACTGTCCTTTCACCAACAAGACACAACTGCTCTGCACTGGTGTTGGTTATACTTGCACCAGGTCAAGCTGGACTGCTGGCACCAGGTCAGGCTGGGATGCTGATGAAAGTGGCGCTGGCCACAGTATGAGGTCGAGCCACTGTGAGGATAGAACAGTGACTATCAACATCAATCTTGTTCTCCTTTCTGTCTTCCTGCATAACGATTCACTCTCTCTCTTTCTCTTCTTAGTCTGCTCTTATCAAATGGACATGGTTTGCTTTTCTTTTTTCTTTTTTTTCTTTTCTTTCTTTTCCTATTCATTAGTTAGCAACTCTCTCTCTCTCAACATCTTCCTCAGTCTTCCTCGCAGACATTATCATGATAATCTCTCAACTTGGTTCTCTTCTCTCTCCCCTCATCTCTCTGCTTGTTCTCTCCTCAAGAGATTAAACTCAGCCTCTCTCTCTCTGTCTCTCGTCGGTCTCCCCCCTCGTTCTCTTGTTCTATCCACTCCCACATCCTTCTTATTCTGTTTACGATCTGTACCAAAAAGGGCGAGTACCACTGGGTCAGTATTTTTACCCTGATACCCGAAGTTATCTACCTCTAAGTCCATTGGGATATTCAAATAATGACAGTCAGAAACACACCTTACTCTCTGTGTGTGGTCAATTGGTCATTTAATTGATTAGCTAGATTTCACCCCCACCACGCACTAACTTCCCACTTTCTACTTAACTGGCGCCGTGTGAATTAGATCGTGGACAATGGTTCACTCTAAATTTGCTAGTGAGTCTGGGTAGGCTCCAAGTCGTTGGCTGGCAGAAAAATCGAGACTTCGGCCAGACGTCCTTAGTCGTCTAGCAGACATTGCTGTCTACCACGAGACTAAAAAAATAGCCTTTAATTGGCTGAGGCGACAGGTGAATGCGTCGGTCAAGCTAATTAGTAGGTGTTGGACAGACCGTCTCTGTGGACGGATGAGGATTAGCCTCCCCCTTTGCTTAATTGCCTGGATCCGAACCATGGGGCCGTCCGCCTGACGCCCAGAATATTTGCGTTAGAGCTTAAGTCCAACTGGGCTGGTGCGATTGACCACGAATTTGGTTGAGTTTATTTTTGACCGTGACAGTACCCACGTGCCCCTGAAATGTTTCCAATTACCAAATCATACGGCGGCTTCGGAACAGCCAAAGCCTGTACGACTCCACTATAGAATGGTGTAGCAATAAACACCTGGGCCGTTCTGAATTCTGCTACTGTTCCATCTATTTGTCTGCACCTCTGTGTTTTACCTGTGAATTGTCCCTTCTCAACCAGGGACTCTTTCACCATAACACCAGTGCACCCAGAGTCCTAATGACATCAACCACATTGTCCCCTACTCTGCCTTGTGCACATCCATGTTATTGCCTGAATCTGTGAACACACAGCACAATCCAGACAAAATAACACTGTCATCTTGTTCATCTTTTCTACCTGCCTCTCTCTTGGCCTGATCCTCATCGCTGCTGCCTTCTGTGACTTAAATATACAATCCCTAGCCAAGTGCCCTGTCTTATTGCACAGAAAACAGGTACGCTCATTCCTAGCCACGTGGCTATTGTTTTCACCCTTGTTTGCTCACGTGACGCTGTGGGCCTACGGGTGTGTACTGCTGACTCATTGCGTGAGTCATGTGCTGGCCTGCTATCCTCTGAATATGCTTCCAGGCTTTCCTCTTGTTC
Source organism: Conus ventricosus (assembly GCA_018398815.1). Classification (NCBI taxonomy): domain Eukaryota; kingdom Metazoa; phylum Mollusca; class Gastropoda; order Neogastropoda; family Conidae; genus Conus; species Conus ventricosus. The sequence goes on from CM031604.1 coordinate 68,112,602, forward strand.
TGGCAAATCACGCCTCGCTTCCCGGTATGTCTCAGCTGTCTCAAGTACCTCAGCTACTGTGGTTGCACCTTTTTCCTTAATGTGGATTGTGAGGCCCGTCCCACAACCATCAAGTACTGTTTCCTTCATCACCAGTGTCTTGAGGCCTTCAAAATCACTGTCTACTCCACTAAGTTCTACCCATTTGTTGAAATAGTGATCCCAGTCTAACACCGAACTGTGTGTATGTCTCACCCTGTTCGATTCTCGCCTCGCGAAACTTACGCCTAAAACTTTCTTCAGTCAAATCATACGCCTTTAGTACTGCTTGTTTCACCTTGTCAAAATCTCTCTGATCACCTTTGGGTAGGGTGGAAACTGTGTGTAACGCACGACCTGTCAACAAGGCAGACAGTTTATTGCCCAGTCATCTTCGGGCCAGCCCTCGTGCTCGGCAACCGATTCAAACCGACTGATATAGGCGTCGATTGAATCAGTTTCTTCTCTGAACAGTGGGAGTTTAAGTCTAGGTGCGCAACTTTGTCTGCGGCCTACTGACTCAGAACTGGTGTCTATTTCACTGCGATTTTCAGCCTTTATTCTTTCCAACTCAATTTGTTTGGCTAAAATCTCCGATTCTGCTTCTGCGCTCGCCCTCTCTGCATCTGCTTTAGCTCTGGCAGCTGCACTCTCTGCATCTGCTTTTGCTCTGGCAGCTGCACTCTCTGCATCTGCTCTAGCTCTCGCTGCACTTTCTGCCTCTGCTCTCGTTTTAAGCAGCTGCACTTTCTGCCTCTAGATTACTTTTGACAGCTGCGAGCTGTTCCTTTTCAAACTTCCTTCTTTCAGCCCTTTCATCTCTCTCAGTCTTCTGCTGAGCTTCAATGAATCTACGCAGTTCCTCTCCTGTATATCCCATTTCTTTCCCCAAACTTACCAGTTCCGCAATGGGAGTAAAACTTTCTTCAGCCATTTTCTTTTCTTATATGTTTTAGCACCACTAAAACAGTTACGCTTATAAACCCAGTAAAAGTTGGTACACAGTTTATCTACTAAACGTTACGAGTACACCAACCAATGGTAGTGTTCCTAACACAAAGGAGCCTTAATCTTAAACCACAGCTTCTGTGAGAGTTAAGACTAGAACCTCGTTCTTCGTTTCTCTGAACGACCTCTGATTAATACAACCACCCTACACACAAGTCAAACTCAACACTCAAAGAACTAAAGGAAATAATTAGAAGAGCTAATTAAAATTCCCTTTAGTGGACGCTTCGCCCCAGTACTACTCTAGTACTCACTTTGTTTCCCTCCTGAAACTAATTTGGGCCATGCAATCCTGGCAAGCTCGCCACTTTGTCCAGGACGGGGGAAATCGTGATGGTATTGCTTAAGTGCACTAAGTTGATGTATTATTAGTCAGGCTTAACACACCAGGGTATCGTTGCACTCATACACGCATATGCACACTCATGCGCACATCAAACATTCACCTCTCTCTGGGAATGGGATGTCACGCATTTCGTTTCTCTCCTAACACGACTGAGAACAAGAAATACAATTTCTATGCTACTTAAATTAATCATGTACAATCAAATCACACACAATGAAATATCAAAAACATAAAAGATCAATACATCCTAATCCCGGTTATAATAAAATGACTTCTTACCTGGCCAGGTTTTCACACACACAACCACGCTTTCACACCACACCACAGTTTCTTGAAAAAAGTCTCTTCACGTGATTCTTCAGCACTGCTTGATGGTGATGCCCTTGTTGACTGGCTCCAGGCTTCAGACTGGGTCTTTGTGGTCGTCTCTGGATCTCGACGTAGAACTCTTCTTCTTCGTCTCTTTCAACCCACCTCTGGTTCAATTTCATTTGTCTGTCTTCACCCACCTCTGGCTTCAAACTTAGTTTCCTTCTCTTCCAGCTTGTCTTCAACCCTAAGACCTTGCTGTCTCTTTCATCTCCCAGACCACGTTCCTCTCGACCCTTTCTCTGTCCTGCTCACTCCTCTCCTCTCTCTCTCTCCTGCCTTCTCTCTCTCTCTCTCCTGGTGTTGTTCTCCGACACGTTGTTCTCCCTCAGTTTATATAGGGAGGGAAACAAAGGATTCCCCTTCGGGCCATGCCTTTGTCCCTGCTGCTTCTCAAACCCCTATTCACAAGTACCCTGAATTCTCCACTCGCTACATTCCACACACATCAGCATTTACACACACCCCTACCTAATTGATTAGCAAACACACACTTAGCCCCAGATGGACATAGAAAATTCCCGCCGACTTCGTGGTCAGTTAACACAGTAATTATCTTAAGGAGGGTTACTACAACCCTCCACACACATTCAGCCAGCCTGACAATAGAACCACACAGTGACCCACGGCAATACCATCCGAACGAATCAAGACTCCTGCTCTTCACTGACTGTGTACACAAGAACCTCAGCTGACCTAGCATTTAGCGCTCACTTGGGGCCCCGAGTCGTAGTGGTATACAACCCTTTCCCCCTTTCGCCACCAGGCAGGTCCGAACTCTCTCCTAGGTGTTGTTTGTCATCTGACCACTTCGGCCGCGCCGTGTTAATTGGTCAATTACCTATTTGTATACCACGTACAATGTCCCTTTGTCTCCAAGCGTCTAATGCCTTTTGTGAGAGGTTTCACGCTCCTTGACATAGGCAAACTTACCTGGTTGAAGGTAAAGCTTCCTGGTGCTAGGCAGAATTACCTGTTGAAGGTAAAGTTACCTGGTGCTAGCAGAATTACCTGGTTGAAGGTAAACTTACCTGGTGCTAGGTATTAAACTTATCTGGTGAGAGTGTCTTGTTTATGTAGTAAACTTACCTGGCGAGAGTGTCGTGTTTTAGGTAGTAAACACATCCGGTGAGAGTGTCATGTTCTAGGTGGTAAACTGACCTGGTGAGAGTGTGATATTTCTCGGTAGTAAACTTACCTGGTGAGAGTGTTTCGTTCTAGGTGGTAAACTTACCTGGTGAGAGTGTTTTGTTCTAGGTGGTAAACTTACCTGGTGAGAGTGTCATGTTCTAGGTGGTAAACTTACCTGGTGAGAGTGTCTTGTTCTAGGTGATAAACTTACCTGGTGAGAGTGTCTTGTTCTAGGTGGTAAACTTACCTGGTGAGAGTGTTTTGTTCTAGGTGGTAAACTTACATGGTGAGAGTGTCTTGTTCTAGGTGGTAAACTTACATGGTGAGAGTGTCTTGTTCTAGGTGGTAAACTTACCTGGTGAGAGTGTCTTGTTCTAGGTGGTAAACTTACATGGTGAGAGTGTCTTGTTCTAGGTGGTAAACTTACCTGGTGAGAGTGTCTTGTTCTAGGTGGTAAACTTACATGGTGAGAGTGTCTTGTTCTAGGTGGTAAACTTACCTGGTGAGAGTGTCTTGTTCTAGGTGGTAAACTTACCTGGTGAGAGTGTCTTGTTCTAGGTGGTAAACTTACATGGTGAGAGTGTCTTGTTCTAGGTGGTAAACTTACCTGGTGAGAGTGTCTTGTTCTAGGTGGTAAACTTACATGGTGAGAGTGTCTTGTTCTAGGTGGTAAACTTGCCTGGTGAGAGTGTCTTGTTCTAGGTGGTAAACTTACCTGGTGAGAGTGTCATGTTCTAGGTGGTAAACTTACCTGGTGAGAGTGTCTTGTTCTAGGTGGTAAACTTACCTGGTGAGAGTGTCATGTTCTAGGTGGTAAACTTACCTGGTGAGAGTGTCATGTTCTAGGTGGTAAACTTACCTGGTGGCATTGCCATGCTCTGGGTAGTAAACTGACCTTGTGGAAGTGTCGGGATCCAGGCAGTAAACTTACCTGGTGGCGATTCAGTGGTTTTAGTTAGTGGACATACCCGGTGGCAGTGTCATATTCCAAATAGTAAACCTATCCGGATGTAGTGTCATGTTCCAGATAGTAAACGTACCTTGTGGCAGTGTCGTGTTCCAGGTAGTAAACATACCTGGTGGTAATGTCATATTCTAAATAGTAAACTTGCATTGTGGCAGTGTCATGTTCAGCTAGTAGATTTACCCGATGGCAGTGACATATTCCAAGTAGTAGACTTACCTTGTGGTAATGTCCTGTTCTAAGCGGTGAACTTACATTATGGTAGTGGCATGTTCCAGGTATCAAACTTACCGTGTAGTAGTGTCATGGTCCAGGTATCAAAATTACCGTGTAGTAGTGTCATGTTCCAGGT
>CM031604.1:68121789-68124289 GCA_018398815.1 Conus ventricosus
ACACACACACACACACGCACGCACGCACGCACGCACGCACGCACGCACGCACGCACGCACGCACGCACGCACGCACGCACGCACGCACCACACACACACACACACACACACACACACACACACACACACACACACACACATCTTTTGTTGAAACCTCTGTGTTTCTGTTTTCTTTGTTCTTCTTTACACGTATAACAAGAGTTGTGTCTGTTCCCTCATTTCTTTCGCTCTCTCTTTCCTTCATTTTCTTTCTTTCCCCCCACTTTTTAACTTCTTGTTTATTTCTCTTTTGTCTTCTGTCTTCCTTTCATTCTTTCTTTCTTCTCTCTTCTTCTTCTTTACAGTTCTTCTCATTATCATCTCCCCCCCCCCCCCCTTTTTTTTTTTAACGAAGACGAAACATATACTGCCACAACAGACAAAGTACATATACTGCAACAACATACAAAATACATATCTAAGAGTGTTTGTCATTAGCGAAGTTACGAACGACCACAGCACACACAAAACGCTACGCTCAGCAGAATGGCAATATGTCTGTGCCTACTCTCGCTCCAGTTTTGAGTAATATTGTCGCTTGTCTGTGCGTCTTGGCTGCATTCAACCTTCCGCGCGATTTCTCCCCTTGTTACAAGGCATTAGCAGCGTAAAGTAGTGCCACCAGAGCCAGACTAATGGTGCCCATCACATGGTATAGAAGTAAACACATTAAGAAGGTCCCCAGAGGGAGTGACTTTGATCATTCGTCGCAGATTATATGGTAAAAACGCGCCGCGCAGATGGCTCTGGCATTAAGGACGTCGTTTGCTGTGTATAGTACGCCCATCTCGTCAACAAATATTCTCCATAGGTAGATACAAGATCTCTGACGTCATCTGCTGAAGTGATTTAGACTCGGTGTATGTAGGGGAGGGTGGGGAGAGGAGTGCCTGACAGGGTGGGGGTGGGAATGGGGGTGGGTGGGTGGGAGTAACGTCGGGGGAAGTTATACAAGTCATAATCTTGACATCCGGTGGTCAGCTTTTTTTCCCTGGTGTGTGGGTGTGTGTGCGTATGTGTGTGTGTGTGTGTGTGGGGGGGGGGGGGGGGATGGAGGAGTGTGGGCAGGAAAGAAGAGAGGGTGTTTGTTTTTAAGAACACTGTTTTGCGTTATGTATCTAAAACTGGATTAAAAGAGAAAAAAACTTGATCGTTGTTTTAATTTTTTAAACGAACTGGATTGATTTTTGTTTTTTATGAACTCGATTGTTTTGTTTGCGTTTTTTGTGTATACATACTCCATTAAAATTAGTCGATAAATGGCAAACTAAAGGCTCGAGCAATAAAACCAGTTTTCCCCTGATATCAAAAATGAAATCTAAGCCTTTAAATAATGTATCCGCCTTGGCTTAAGGCTGTGTCAGGCCAATTGACATAGGCTAGAACACCAAGGCTACATCAAAATGTTGTTATGCTCTGCATAGTTATGCGGGGATTGTCTTCAGTTGTGACAAGCTCCTAGCATAACATTATCAGTCTCCAAAATCCCCGAAGTCGGAGCGTGGCTGCCCACATGGCGGGGTAATCAAAAACGGTCACACACGTAATGTTCTCATCCCCAGCTGATGCATTTGTACCATAGTGTTCAAGTACTTTGGCTGTTCGGATGATCCCTGGAGTCTTTTAGCCAGGGTACGACAACAACAACAACAACAATAATGTATGCATTGTTTGAATCGATGTTGAAATGTATACTCATCCAGGCGGATTTAAAAGAAAAGAAAAGAAAGAAAAAAGAACGAACGAGCATCGTGTGCGAAGACACATAGAGATCTTATTTCCATTGCAGGTTTTCACAAGAGTCAAGCTTATTCGAGAATTATTTTAGCTCAGTGAATAATATGGTGAAGAGAGGGGTGTTACGTTCATAGATGGCATTTCACACAATCATGTCAATAAATACTACAGAACTCCAGTACGGATACAATTTGTGAAGACTTCCATTTTTTCTTTGGTCTCTGAATTAGGTATTCGCAACAAAACAAAAAATAACAGAAAATGAAAAAAATAAATAAATAAAATAAAGCGGTCTGTCCATGTAAAATCGATATACTTTACAAAGCCTTTTCTTTTCAAGAAACAGTTCAATTAGCGTAGGTAGGTTTACAGTACTGGACCAGTCACTATGGTGAAACAGTTTGCGTCGCGGACTTCCGGTTAGGAGGTCATGGGTTCGATTCCCATCAGAACCATTTATTTGTGGGAATTTCTCTGCCCCGATCGGCTCTTACCCAGGGTTCAGTTTGCGATGGACTCATCTGGGAAGACTGGAACCACATGTTCGAGTTTCACCCATTTTAACGGATGTGTCTCTGGGAGTGTTGCTCAGATTTCCTGACCAACACTGCAGGTGTCTGTAACTCTCTGGCCTGGTTGACGCCAGCATATTTCATGAAAGTGAGCGCAGAGCACAGCCCTGTCAAGCACCCTCAAGCCAGAATGGAAATCCACAGCATCGTCT
>CM031604.1:68129289-68144289 GCA_018398815.1 Conus ventricosus
GTTCATCGTTTTTTTTTTTTTTTAGTGATGGTAATTAGTTAGGTGTTTTTTTCTTTCGTCATGCAAATTCCAAGAACAAACAGGCTGTTAGGAAGCTAAATAGCTTTTGTTGGTTGGTTTCCTGTTGACTAATTATGCATCAGCTGCTCATTGGTCGGTGGACTGAGTGGTCATTTTGATCATGTTGATTGGTTCATTACAAGTCGGTCTGTCAGTGAGTTCAGTTCAGTCTAGTTTGGATCACTGTCGTCAGTCTTCCGTTAAGTCAGCCAGTTAGTTCACAAGTTCGGGTGTTCGTTCCATTAGTTTGTTTTCCTTGCGGCCTCACCCCCCCCCCCCCCCCCCCCCCTCACCCCCATCACACCTCCGCTCTTCAAACCACTTTATTCTCACTTCCGTCTCTTTAAAAAAAAAAAAAAAAAAAAGAAAGGGGGGGGGGGGGTCTAAGTATTAGCTGAGAAATACCGTGCAGGGCTCAGCTTTTTTTTCCCCCTCCAACCTATTTGTTTAATAAACTCCCAACATATTTGTTCAACAGCTTATTACCACAAAGTCTCAGTCAAAAGCAAAAACAAAATGCTGTAGTCTAGAAACTGGAAATACCCGGATGTATGGGGGATGGAGAGGGAGAGGAACTGGGCGAAAGTGGATTGAAAAGACAAAAAAAAAAAAAAAAAAAAAAACCACTTTCGCAAGGGACCACTTACCTGGCACGTATTTGCTGCTGAGTTATATCGCATGAAGTGCATGCAAAAAAAACAACAACAACAAAACCGAAAAGAAAAGAAGAAACTCCCTCTCTCTCACTCTGTCTGTCTCTCTGTCTGTCTGTCTGTCTGTCTGTCTGTCTGTCTCTCTCTCTCTCTCTCTCTCTCTCTCTCTCTCTCTCTCTCTCTCTCTCTCTCCCTCTCTCTCTCTCTTTCTCTCTGCACTCATATGCATCCACTTCACCTCCTCACGTCCCCCTCTCCTCATTCCACTTTTTCTTTTCACAGGAATGCTCCAACACAGCTTTGGTGTTAGCTATACGGTATTCAACTCCTAGCCATATTCCTTCTACAACAAGTTAAAGCGAAACCGAATGCTTTTAGGCAACGACGACAACATCAACAACGACAAGAACTTCAGCGGAAACAGCAATAATAACAACTTCAAAAATGAATGCAGCAACCACACCAACAATTAGAAAATACTAGCAGCTTGACAGAGACCTCTCTAATAAGCTTCAGCGTCAACAACATAAAGCAGATCAGCGGCAAAAACATCATCAATAATAACTATATCTACCAAGACGGTTATGCTACGTCCTGTTCCGCGTGGCAAACTGACCTGATGGTGATGTCTAATAAGCTTAGCTGGTGGTAATGTTCTCTTCAGGTTTAAACCTACCTGATGGCAATGTCTAACACACGTACCTGATGCTATTTTCTTTTTCGGATTGCAAACTTACTTGAAGTTTCACCTGATGGTAATATCCCGTTCCAGGTAATAAACTGACCTGATGTTAATGTCCCGTTCCAGGTAATAAACTGACCTGATGTTAATGTCCCGGTCCAGGTAATAAACTGACCTGATGGTAATGTCCTGTTCCAGGTAATACACCGACGTGATGGCAATGTCATGTACCAGGTAACAAACTGACCTGATGGTAATGTCATGTTCCAGGTAATAAACTGACCTGATGGTAATGTCATGTTCCGGGTAACAAACTGACCTGATGGTAATGTCCTGTTCCGGGTAATAAACTGACCTGATGGTAATGTCATGTTCCAGGTAATAAAACGGACCCGATGGTAATGTCATGTTCCAGGTAATAAACTGACCTGATGGTAATGTCCTTTTCCAGGTAATGAACTGACCTGATGGTAATGTCATGTTCCGGGTAATACCTGATGGTAATGTCATGTACCAGGTAACAAACTGACCTGATGGTAATGTCATGTACCAGGTAACAAACTGACCTGATGGTAATGTCCTATTCCAGGTAATAAACTGACCTGATGGTAATGTCATGTACCAGGTAACAAACTGACCTGATGGTAATGTCCTATTCCAGGTAATAAACTGACCTGATGGTAATGTCCTTTTCCAGGTAATAAACTGACCTGATGGTAATGTCATGTTCCAGGTAATAAACTGACCCGATGGTAATGTCATGTTCCAGGTAACAAACTGACCTGATGGTAATGTCCTGTTCCGGGAAATAAACTGCCCGGATGGTAATGTCATGTTCCAGGTAACAAACTGACCTGATGGTAATGTCCTTTTCCAGGTAATGAACTGACCTGATGGTAATGTCATGTTCCGGGTAATACCTGATGGTAATGTCCTTTTCCAGGTAATGAACTGACTTGATGGTAATGTCCTATTCCAGGTAAAAAACTGACCTGATGGTAATGTCCTTTTCCAGGTAATAAACTGACCTGATGGTAATGTCATGTTCCAGGTAATAAACTGACCCGATGGTAATGTCATGTTCAAGGTAATAAACGTACATGGTGGTAATGTCCTGTTCGAGGTAATAAACTGACCTGATGGTAATATCCTGTTCCAGGTAATAAACTGATCTGATGGTAATGTCCTTTTCCAGGTATTGAACTGACCTGATGGTAATGTCATGTTCCGGGTAATACCTGATGGTAATATCATGTTCCGGGTAATACCTGATGGTAATGTCATGTTCCGGGTAATACCTGATGGTAATGTCATGTTCCGGGTAATACCTGATGGTAATATCACGTTCCGGGTAATACCTGATGGTAATAGCACGTTCCGGGTAATACCTGATGGTAATAGCATGTTCCGGGTAATACCTGATGGTAATATCATGTTCCGGGTAATACCTGATGGTAATGTCACGTTCCGGGTAATACCTGATGGTAATGTCATGTTCCGGGTAATACCTGATGGTAATATCATGTTCCGGATAATACCTGATGGTAATATCATGTTCCGGGTAATACCTGATGGTAATATCACGTTCCGGGTAATACCTGATGGTAATATCACGTTCCGGGTAATACCTGATGGTAATGTCATGTTCCGGGTAATACCTGATGGTAATATCACGTTTTGGGTAATACCTGATGGTAATGTCATGTTCCGGGTAATACCTGATGGTAATATCATGTTCCGGGTAATACCTGATGGTAATGTCATGTTCCGGGTAATACCTGATGGTAATGTCCTTTTCCGAGTAGTAAACCGACCTGCTGATAAAGTCCCGTTCCGGGTAGTAAGGTGACCTCATGGTAATGCCCCGTTCCGGGTAGTAAACTTACTTAGTGATAATGTCCTGTTCCGGGTAGTAAACTTACTTAGTGGTAATGTCCTGTTCCGGGTAGTAAACTTACTTAGTGGTAATGTCCTGTTCCGGGTAGTAAACTTACTTAGTGGTAATGTCCTGTTCCGGGTAGTAAACTTACTTAGTGGTAATGTCCTGTTCCGGGTAGTAAACTTACTTAGTGGTAACGTCCTGTTCCGGGTAGTAAACTTACTTAGTGGTAACGTCCTGTTCCGGGTAGTAAACTTACTTAGTGGTAATGTCCTGTTCCGGGTAGTAAATTTACTTAGTGGTAATGTCCTGTTCCGGGTAGTAAACTTACTTAGTGGTAATGTCCTGTTCCGGGTAGTAAACTTACTTAGTGGAAATGTCCTGTTCCGGGTAGTAAACTTACCTGGATTGGTAATGTCCTGTTCCGAGTAGTAAACTGTCCTAATGGTAATCTATTCCGAGTAGTAACCTTACCTGAAGGTAATGTCACGATTAATTGTTTTTACTACTCAAATTTTTCAGGGGTCAAAAGTTTGCTCTCTTTCCGACCCATTCTCTAATATTCTAACAGCGTCAAAACTGGTAAAAATGATTGTTTTCACGTCATAACAACCGTTTTTAAAGTGATACTGAAAGCCAGGTATTATCATCGTTTCCTTGATGATAATGTTTTTATCGTGAAAGCTCTCACATCAGAAGTCAAATTGTCCTGCAACTGAATAACTACTTTACTTGTCTTTTTTTTTTTTTTTTTTTTTTGGGGGGGGGGGGGGGGGGGATAATCATACGTATTTAGTTGGTAAGATACCTATGTAGGTAATGTTGATTAATGTACCATTTCGTCGTCAGTCGGTGAATCCAGTTTAGCTTAGATTGGATCAGTGTAGGTATTCTTTCATTCATTTAACTGGTCAGTTACGAGTGCATAAGTCTGTTCGTTCTCTTTCTTTCTTCCAACACACATGTGTACGTTCCTGTGACTTTTCATCTCTGTAGAAGTCAAAGATCGAGAACTCTGGAATGTAGAAACTGGGAAAACCTGGACGTGTTAGGGATGGGGATGGGGATGAGGATGAGGGTGGGGGGTGGGAGGAAGATGGGTAGTAACGGACTTAAAAGAGCAAAGAAAGAAAGAAAGATAGAAAGAAAGAGAAAAAGGAACGGGGAATTTCTCCAGGGACCACTTACCTGGCCCTGGCACGTTCGAAGGTAGTTGCTGCCGACTTCTCTTGTGTGAAGTGGATGCACAGACCTTTCTTTTTCTACTTGCCTCTTCTCTCTCTCTGTCTCTCTGTCTCTCTCTCTCTCTCTCCCCCTCTCTCTCTCTGTGTCTGTCTGTCTGTCTGTCTCTCGCACCCTTCCTCTATCTCTCTCTCTCCCTCCCCCCTCTCTCTGTCTCTGTCTGTCTGTCTGTCTGTCTGTCTCTCTCTCTCACCCTTCCTCTCTCTCTCGCTCTCCCTTCCCCTCTCTCGCTGTCTGTCTGTCTGTCTGTCTCTCTGTCTCTCCCTTCACCTCTATCTCTCCTAGATCCTCTATTCCCCCCCCCCCCCCCTCTCTCTCCTCTCTCTCTCTTCTCCTTTCCCCTCTCTCTCTCCTCTCTATACCCCCCTCTCTCTCTGCTCTCTCTCTCCATTCCCATCTCTATCTCTCTCTCTTCTCTCTCTCCGTGCCTCTCTCTCTCTCTCCTCTCCTCTCTCTCTCTCCCTTTCTCTCTCTCTCTCATCTCTCTCTCTCTCTCTCCATTCCCATCTCTATCTCTCTCTCTTCTCTCTCTCCGTGCCTCTCTCTCTCTCTCTCTCTCTTCTCTCTCCTCTCTCTCCTCTCTCCCTTCTCCTCTCTTCTCTCTCTCTCTCTCTCTCTCTCTCTCTCTCCTCTCTCTCTCTCTCTCTCTCTCTCCTCTCTCTCTCTCTCTGGCTCTCTTTCTCTCTCCATTTCGCCTTTTCCTTTCGTCACCCCTCCTCCATCTCTCGCCTTCCCTCCCTTTACTCCCCTACCTCCCTCCACTCTCTCTCTCTCTCTCTCTCTCTCTCTCTCTCTCTCTCTCTCTCTCTCTGTCCACAATACCTTTCTCTCTTTCCATTTTTTCCCTTTACCCCCTCCCCCCACCTCACCCATCTCTCTCCCTTCTCTGCCTGTACCCTCTAGCGCCCCGTCTAACCCCTCCCACTTCGTTTCACAGGAATTCTCCACACAGCTTTGGTGTTTGGCTCTATGGTGTTCATCTCAAACGTGCCCCCCTGCCACAACTTAAACCAAGCCGAACGCTTCAAGACAACAACAACAACATCAGCAGGAACAGCAATAACAAAAATAGCGGCAGCCACCCCAAAAACAACGAGAAGTGAAGCACACACACACACGCACGCACGCACGCACGCACGCACGCACGCACGCACGCACGCACGCACGCACGCACGCACGCACGCACACACACACACACACACACACACACACACACACCTCCTCCTCCTCCTCCTCCAACGAACTTCCAGACCAGAAAAAGAAAAGTCAAGGGCAACAACATGAATCAATAAATAATTCTTTCGACCAAGAAAGTTGTCTCTTCACCCGCGTCTGTTTGCATGTTTGTCCGTCTGTCGACAAGATCGGGCGCGCGTGCGCGCGCGCGCACGCACGCACACACGCACGCACACACACACACACACACACACACACACACACACACACACACACACACACACACACACACACACACACAGAGAAAAATGCTCTGAACGAAGTTGGTGGAAAGGTACATTGTGATGCAAGGATGAGCCCATTAAAGTTTGCCAAGGATCTCAGTAAATCAAAGGGCTGGTCCAGGGTTTGTCTCTCTGTACCATGACAAAGGGCTGGTCCAGGGTTTGTCTCTCTGTACCATGACAAAGGGCTGGTCCAGGGTTTGTCTCTCTGCACCATGACAAAGGGCTGGTCCAGGCGTTGTCTCTCTGCACCATGACAAAGGGCTGGTCCAGGGGTTGTCTCTCTGCACCATGACAAAGGGCTGGTCCAGGGTTTGTCTCTCTGCACCATGACAAAGGGCTGGTCCAGGCGTTGTCTCTCTGCACCATGACAAAGGACTGGTCCAGGGGTTGTCTCTCTGCACCATGACAAAGGGCTGGTCCAGGGGTTGTCTCTCTGCACCATGACAAAGGGCTGGTCCAGGGGTTGTCTCTCTGCACCATGACAAAGGCTGGTCCAGGGTTTGTCTCTCTGCACCGTGGCAGATGTCTGCGCTCTCCCAAGTGCTTCGCTATGTATAATAAGGCTTAGAGGTTGTTGGGTTTTTTTTTCTTTGATTAACGATTTGTTCATGTCGTTGGTCAGCTGAAATGCCGCACGTAATGACAACATGCATGGACACACTGAAAAAGAAACAGCAGCACTAGCAACATCAGCAACTTGAACAAGAAAAGCAATTTGCCTATGTTTGACCCAGAAGTGATAAACATACGCGACAGTAGAATGACAGGTCCAGGGCAGGGGTGCAGGAGATGGATATGAAGACACAATTCTAGCAACAGCACCAGACAACAAGCAGACAAATCGTAGGTGGGGGTCAGGACTGGAGCTTAGCAGACGACTGTACAAGTTCTGTCTTCTGTGTTGGTCACTTCTTCCTTCAGAGCGCTAATAATGAGCTGTCCTCCAGCTGTTCACATGTCCCCCCTCGCCCTCCGCTTCCCCGTGTCATCTTCACTGTCACTGCTGGTTCTTTCCAACCCCGCCCCCCACCCCGCCCCCCACCCTCCCTCCACCTGCTTCTCCACTGGCTCTTCTGTCCGACCGCACTGTTAGTCTAGTCTGTAAGCGGTAAAAATTAAGAAAGTTAGGAACTAATTGCAATAGTAATTATTTTAGGTGGAATGAGTCAGGACACAGTCTCTCTTTAACATATCCAAAAAGTACATCGATCGAAGTGTCCTAAGGGTACTAAAACTCGTTGTGTGACGTCATCAGGTACCCGTTTTCACGCTGTTTTGAAGAATCGACCAAAATAGTCATGTAGCACCTCTTTGGAAAGCTCGTGAAGTGTATTGCCCAAATTCAATAACGCATTTGCCACCAGAAGCATAAAACGGTTAAAAAAAATGGGAAAACAGCATATCTATAAGAATATATTACCCTTCGGTCCACTGAAATACACATCCTGCATGCGTAAACTTTTGAAAGGTGGCTTACCTAGAGTATATCCTGACACAGACGCACTGCAGCGTGAAATCTCACCATCAAGTCAGTCACTGCCCAGGCTTTCTTGAATGTCAGCAGATACACAGGGTACGTCTGCCAGGTCCATGTCATCCAGTTCCACAAGCGCCGGCGAATTTGAACAACCCAAACCTTTGCAATGACCACATGCCACAGAGCACTCAAGACCATGCTTTCGGCATGTGCAACGCTTAGAACTGCAATCCTTCTTGCAGTTGCACCTGATGACTTTAAGTAGGTCATCTGGAGCAGGTGGAAGGTCAGTCTGGCGTGGTTCCAGCCGTCCGGAAGTCAGATGCCATCCCCAAAGCTCCAGTGTCAGTCAATTTCAGGGTTGATCCATTCCTGAAAGAAATGAATATTGTGATCAGATTTGCATCCATATCCCTTCCATTCAATGCACTGTTCAAAAGAAACATCACAAATCCAGATATGTACATATTAGACGTTTATGTGTTAAATCCTTAAAGTTAGACTTAATAATAAGATTGACGTAACATTACTATGGGTGCAACCTCTCTCTCTCTCTCTCTCTCTCTCCTCTCCTCTCTCTCTCTCTCTCTTTCTCTCTTTCCCCTCTCTCTCCCCTCACACACACACACACACACACACACACACACACACACACACACACACACCACACACAGAGAGAGAGAGAGAGAGAGAGAGAGAGAGAGAGAGAGATTCCTAATGAAGACGTACCTGAACCTGGAGGTATACACGCAGGCTGTGGTACTTGGCCGCTGCACTTGTAGGGGGGAGGGTCTGGATCTGGACGTTGGTTGCACATGTCGACACCTTTTCATGAAAGCGCTGGTAACGGGAGGGTGTCTAGGCTGTCTCCTGTGCGACCATTGTAGAGGCAAACCAGGGCTTTCTCCCCTGCTGTGATGATGGTGTCTTGATCGACTCCAGGTGTGAGGAAGACATGTCCTTGTGTTCTTAAGTTGGGGTCTGACAGTTTTCGCAGTGGAATGCTTTTTCCAATCCGAAAAAGCCCTGAAGTGGTGTCACAGCCATTCAGTGCATGGACAAAAGGCAGTAAGTGACAAACGTCTGCCCCAAGAACTTGTATCAGCCATTGTATTTTCCATGCTGGTTTTTTCAAGGCGGTGCGCTTGTCTGACCGAAAGATGATGGGTTTTGTGTCCTGCCTTGTGTGGTAAAGGAGAAGCACGAGGAGGTCTGTGTCTTCTCCTACAACAACAGTTTTGTGAGCAGCTGCACACTTCAAGGCAGTTCTCACAATCAGAGTGTCGGCATCACCTTCTGCTTGCAAAACACGAACACCTGCAGACTTCAGTGCTTCAGACAGGAAAGTGATGAACCTTTGCTTGTTGGTCTTGTTTGAAAGAAATATTTCTTTTCGTGAGGTCAGCAGCGTGTCCCCTGAAAACTGCACGGTTGGTCCAACGACGCCAGCAGAGCGTCTGAGATGAGCTGCATCTTTAGTTGAAGGTCCTGACTCATAACCATCAAAAACGATAGTTGCTGTAGTGTAGCGATGACAAACGTATGTTGTATACATGCTGGCTATGATGAAGAAAGAATCTCCTTTTCTCCATGGAATCTTTTGCAGGAGGGAACCACCATCCAGAACAAATACTTCTTCGCTGTCTTCATCTTCTTGCTCAGGGACCTTTCCTTTGACTAATGTAGCAATGGCATCAGCCAGAGCTGACTTGTGAGATTCTCGTAAAAGCCCTGACTGATCGAAGAGGGAAGGGGGTGGTGTGCTAAGTTCAAACTGAAAAACTGAAGGAAGGTCAAATTCTTCAGCATGTCCAGAAGCAGCTGTGACGAGTCTCTGAAACAGCAGCTGAGGATCCACTTGAATGTTTTCTCCATCAACTTTGGCACACGTTTTGACATCCATGGTGACAGCCTGCTGCTTTTTAGAGAATTTGAACTCTTTTACAGGTATGCATTCTGAAGTGGCAGGATGAGCACGTTTGGGCGCGCAGCTTGCATCAAAGCTTGACCAAGGGAAGCAAATTTCAATTCTGGATTCTTCTTTCCCTTCAGTAGTGTTCTTAAAAAAACGCCAACTGATGATGGTAGCTGTTGTATGTTTTTTGATATGTCTGAAATTTCTGCTGTTGATGGATACCCTTCTTTGGAGGTGTCAATTTTCTTTATGTCAGACAAAAGAAGTTCCGCTGCTGTTTTGATAATCCTCAGTTTTTCTTTCTCGCTGTCTGTTTCTGTCTTTGATTTTGCAAACTGCTTCAGAATTTTTTCAGCAGCTGACCTGAACGTGACTACATTGGGCTTCCCTCTGATGCAGGTGATTACAATCTCGTCTCCAAAGGTAGTTTCTAGTTTTTGTCGCATGTGTTTTTCTGTGTATGCAGGTGTTTCTGAATCAAGGTACTCCTCCATTTTTTGGCACAGATCTGTGACGGTGATCTGTTCATTATCGAACTCTTTGAAGTATTCTGCTACTTGTGTGAATGCTTCTGTTCGTTTTGCGTCTGCTGGTCTGCCTTTGACAGCATGTATGGCCTCAGTGGAAGAAGAATATGCTTGGGGAATGCCTTTGGCTGTTCTGAAGTTGACACTGCACTGCTTATGGTACAAGGCATCTGCAGCAGGAAGATCATTCACAGCCCTTAATTCTGCCCAAAACGTCCTCAGCCCATTTGTCACATGGACCCCGCTGCAAACAATGTTGTTCTATTTGTGACTGGAAACTGAAGCTTCGGATTAGATAGACGGGGTCACCTTTTCTCTGAGAGCTTTTAGCAGGCAGTCCACAGAAGAGACAGTCGCAGAAATGTCAAATTTCACCTTCTTGGACCTAAGAATTGGCTGATCTTCTGTACTGTTTTCTTCCAACTGTCTTTTCAAATCCTTTTTGATGACATTGACGTTGCAGTAATTTTGACGACAAGATTTATGGACAGTTTGCCCAATGAAAAAACTCTTACTATCACATCTTAAACGACATGCTTTTTGCAATCCTGTCATCCCTTTTTCAGTTTGTTTCACGACTTCTTCTCCTAGACGTAAAGGATTCTCACAAAGCACGCATGTTTCCGGCTCAACCAGATCTGAAAAAGAACATGTTTTCTCTTTCATCAAACTACTTCTCGCGCTTGAAAAGTGTAACACATACAGTGGGCACACATGTGAGTTCATGCTCTCACACACACACACACACACACACACACACGCACGCACGCACGCACGCATGCGCGCACATGTACACCCACGCACACATGCACGCACTCATGCATGCATGCACGCAAACACGCACACACCCACTGCACACACACACACACACATACACACACACACACACACACGCACGCACGCACGCACGCACGCACGCGCGCACGCGCACGCACACACACACACACACACACACACACACACACACACAAACATGTGCACACGGGTATTACGCGAATTTTACTCCGTCAATTTCTCTTAGTGTCTATAGTTGTAACTCAGTGTTGTCTATCTGTCTGCCTGTCTATCTCTCTTTCTGTCTCTCACCAGGAAACACACACACGCGCGCGCGCGCGCGCACACACACACACCACACACACACACACCACACACACACACACACACACACACACACACACACACACACACAAACTGATAAAGCAATTTTTGACAACAAGCGGGAGCCATACATGTTCATGCCAGACACCGGTTCCTATCAGCAATTCTCTTATCTTTCATCAAAATGGAAACACTGTTGCACACATATGCAACCACAATGTAACATCGAGTGCTATTCACGGTTAAACTTGCAACGACAGTGCTGTTCTACTCACCAAAATCAGTTTCCACCGGTGCCGGACACATTTGCCGCCATTGTCTTGGAATCAACGCGCGCGAGGTCATGCCTTCCAAATATGGGGGATGACGCAGCGCGCGGGATGGAATGTTTGTACGGTAAGCGGAAAGGCTCAGAGCGTGGAATCGGTCTTTTTTTCGACCACTTTAAATGTTTTTTTTGATAACTCAGGACGTGTACTTTTTTCTACTTTTTGGATATTTTATTTGTTATTATTTTTTTAGTCGTTTGCACCAATTTTTAAAACTATTGCTTTTAATTCTTTGTAAAAATTATTGCCAGCCTACACTATGTGGCGCTGCTGACCTTGAATACTGCTGCTGCGTCCGCCTGTTTTGCTATGACCACATGCGCGTGTCCTAACGTAAAAAGTTCACCCTAAAGGTCTATTTTGGTTTGGAAAAAAGTTTCAGTCTCAGTTGTGTGTGTGTGTGTGTGTGTGTGTGTGTGTGTGTGTGTGTGTCAGTTGTGTGTGTGTGTGTGTGTGTGTGTTTAAACCAGGAGGTCGCTTACATCAGCATGACGTAGGCAACATGTTTGACGCTTAATCTATTATATAAAGCTCAGTTTGTCTGTCTGTCTATTCGCTTATACACGGTCACAGTTTTAGGCCGATCACCACCAAATTTGGATACTTCCTTGGTGTCCTACAAACAGCAACGTCGGGTCGGCGATCACGTGACGCATTGCGTCGTGACGCGATTTGGGTCCACAGACGCAAAACTGGACATCGGAACACTACACGACAGACAAACTCACCGGGGTCGAAGCGCGTAAGCGCTAGTTAAGCATATGAGATTTAACTTAGTTCGTGTTTAGAATATATAATAATTAATTCGTATTTCCTCCCCTGATTGCTAGAAAAGACATTCTACAGTCTGATCTTGAGCAAAATGTAACTCGATAATTGTCACAGGTTTTGCATTTAATATCGTTTAACATTTCTATGTCAGCGTATAGAGCAATAGTGCTGAAAGACCATAATCTATAAAATAAAAAAAAGACAAGTTCGTAACATTAGTTTTATTGCTGAAAATGTTAACAGCTGATTTACAGCCGTTACGGTTCGGTGGAATCTTCATGTATGGAATGACTAGAAATGTCCTATCAATGTTTATCATTCTGCCACGTCTAGTCACGCTCATGTTTGTACTAGCTGAGAAAATGCCAACGTAAAAATTTGCCATGGAAACACACACGCACACACGAACGCACACTTTCATAAACAAATACACACACACGGGCAACCCAAACTGTGTTATTACAGACTCACTTATTTATACATGTGAGTCAATAAAAGCAGCAACACACACACACACACACACACACACACACACACGAACAACAGCAGCGACCCCCCATCCCCATCCACCACCACCCCCCACCCCCACCCCACCCCCACCCCTTCATAATCAGTAACAGTATTAGCAGCAAAAAAATGTCAAAACGTCACCAAAGTAGCATCAACAAGAACTAAGCCGCAATATCAAAACGATAACAGCAATAACATCGCAACAACAATGACGTCAAAGCAACAAAAGCCGCCATGACAACCATTACAATAATTGTTCCTTTCACGTTAAGACAGAGCACAGTGTATTCTCTCTCTCTCTCTCTCTCTCTCTCTTTCTGTCTCTGTGTGTTCAGAGTTGAACATTCTAAATGGGCAAGATCTTGCACAAAGAAGGGCGTAAGTCAGCCCTGTCCACATTGCTAAGAACCAGGTTTCGAGAGAGCTCAGACCTCCACAAAGGTTGAACCAGAATCTCGGATCCCTCACTTGGGTCAGATCATGGGTGAAAACATACTTAATACCAGGGTGAATGATTTGTAAAGGAGTTATTTCCCCTCAAGCTTGTTTCGTAGAACATGCAAAACACAAAAAATTACTATTTATATCGCGGGGAAGTTTTGATAAATAAAAAAAAAAGAACACTGCAGTGCACACAGCTACCAATTTGTAAAGTAATTTTACAGAGTTTTCTTTAATGAACAGTTCGTAAAAGTCTTATCAACAATGTGAACAGGTTCTGGATGCACTTTTCTCCGTCAAGGGAAGTAATTGTTGGTAGGGGTAGTTACTTCACGTGTAGCTATCAGTTTAATGAACTCACAAATCCTGGATCCCTATTTGATCTAGATCTACACCATGGATCCGCCGAAAATGTAATGGATTCCTCCCTGTGGACAGAGAGAGTTTTCTAAGCCGAAAATTTTCGTCTGTCAATCCCGCTGGCAAACACTTCAACCATTAAGTTACGACGAGTGGCGTTTGGAGTCGGCCCAGCTTTAAACAGCCAGTGGATCGCCTTCTGTTGGATCTGAATGCTGCTTGCTATCATACTGTGAGAGATGACAGCCTGGGTTTGATATTTGTGTGTGTGTGTGTGTGTGTGTGTGTGTGTGTGTGTGTGTTGTGTGTGTGTGTGTGTGTGTGTGTGTGTGTGTGTGTGTGTGTGGACTGTTGGGTGTTCTCTCTCTGCCCCCTTCCACCCTCTCCCTGTATCTCTGTCTGTCTGCTGTCTCTCTGTCTGTCTGCTGTCTCTCTGTCTGTCTGCTGTCTCTCTGTCTGTCTGCTGTCTCTCTGTCTGTCTGCTGTATCTCTGTCTGTCTGCTGTCTCTCTGTCTTCTTCTTCTTCTTCCTAAAATACTGGTTCACTCAAAAACGAGTAGGTCACCAGCGCGCATGTTAAAAAGTAAAATAAAATAACATAAAATAGTGCGACTCAGTCTATTGGCCCCTGGAGCAAATTTGGCAACAAGGGGTCGCACTCGATATTCAAGAAGTTAAAATCAATGGCCAGATTCAGGCCCAGGTAACCATTAAATATCTGGGGAAGTTAAAATAGAAAATCGTCAATATGCAGATCTCAAGACTCTCGTATCAATTTGCTTTTTAAATGAGACTGCATTTGTAGCAATCTTGATGGCACCCGGCGGTGAGTTCCACAGCCGTACAGAACTAGGATAAAATGAATGTAAGTGGCTGTCAATATTTGATGCAGGTATGGTATAACATTGACCGCCACTCCTGGTGCTACTTTTATTCAATACTAGTTGTTCCATTGGAATATTAATTAGTTTAGCTCTGCCTTTGAAGAAGATGTTAAGTTTGATAAAAGCTCTTCTCTCTTCTAAGGCTTTCCATTCTAATTTCCTCATGTTCTTCCTAGTATTCCCCTTTTCTCTGATGTGGTTCCCTGTTACGAACCGTGCTGCTCTCTTCTGAATCTTTTCGAGGTTATCAATGTCCTTTAGATGGTAAGGGTCCCAGACTGAGCAACCATATTCCAGTACTGGTCTAACCAGTGTTTTTTAGCAGTCGTCTTTAACCTTTTTGGGGCAGTCATTGATATTTCTGTATAAGAAAGCTAAGATGTTATTTGCTTTCTTACATACTAAATTGTAATGTTCTTTCCATTTGAGACGACTATCTATAATCACGCCTAAATATTTTGCAGCATTGGTTTCTTTAAGAATAGTATAATGAATAGAATATTCTGATATAGTTGGTGAGCGTTTATTACATATACGCAACACTTGGCACTTTTGGGGATGAAATTCCATTTTCCAAGTTCTTTCCCACTCTTGTAAAGCGTTTAGATCTTCTTGTAGAATGCGTGTATCATTCTTGCTTCTGATTGTTCTATATACTAAGCTGTCATCTGCAAAAAGCCTTATAGTAGTTCCAGGAGATAGATTTCTA
>CM031604.1:68156789-68164289 GCA_018398815.1 Conus ventricosus
CAACACGATGAAACGCAATACGACAAAATGCAGTGCAGTAGAGTAACACAGTGAAATGCAATACGACAAAATGCAGTGCAGTAGAGTAACACAGTGTTTGTGTTGTTGTCCGTCGAGGCGACGAAGACCATCTAGTCATCCTGGGATCGGGGGTGAGTGCGTAGATGGCTGGTCAGGCCGATCTGCGCCCGGAAAGATCTGTCACAGTGCGGACAGGGGATGGCGGCAGCAGCTGCAGGTCTGTTGACAATAGAGTGATACAGTACCGAACAGTTCAAGTTAGTTTCGAGGCGAGGTGACCGCAGACTGAAATTCATACAAATTTGAAAAGCAATTTGAAATAACTCCGGCAGTTAACACGGACAAACAAATCACAAGACAAAACACGACGCGTTTCGGCCTCTTAGGTCTTCTCCAGGCAAGATAAACTACTCTCAGGACAACGAGGATGAAGAGCGAGCAATCACTTCTAAATTTGAGATGATAAGTGATCGCTCGTTCTTCATATTCGTTGGCTGGTTTTGAATGGTGTCTTGGTATTTCAAGGTGTACACAACTTGGTTGTAAACAGGCAGATGGTCTGGATGTGGTTTTCGTGGTGGGCTAGGCTATATAAAAGGGGTAACACGTGACCTGCTCAAGCATTGGATCTGAATTCTGCAGAATCATGGTCATGTATTCTGACGCAGAGGAGCCGCGGTTCGAAACCTCCGGGGAGGGTTTGTGTTGTGTTTTGTTGTGTGCTGATCACTCTTTCCTGGTTATGTCTCTTTTGTGTGTCTGTTTCTCATCTCTGTCTCTGTATCTCTGTGAGTCTGTCTGACCATCTGTCTGTCTGTCTCTATCTTTGTCTCTGTCTGTCTGTCTGTCTGTCTGTCTGTCTGTCTGTCTGTCTGTCTCTCTCAATTCTGGTCCGGCAAACATTCGACACAAATCTTCATGGTTTTTGTGTGAACGAAATGAGAAGAAAGTATTATGGACACAAAACGTTCGTGAACGACACGACAAGCAAAATGTCTAACTCTTCATAGAAATAAAAACAACACAGAATGAAAAGAAGCTAAACAGGTGGGGAGGGGTGGGGTTGGGGTGGGTGGGGGGGGGGGGGGGGGGAGATCAAGACCAGATCAATGATCATGTATACATGTTCTGTTAAAAAAAAAGCAAACAAGCAAACAAAATAGAAGAGGAAAAAAGGAATAAGGCAGCTTTTGCTTTCTCTTGAACAAAGTTGAAAGGAAAAGAAGCAATCAAGTGTTGGTTTTCGTTTCAATAGAGTTTGTGTTGAAAAACAAAAATCATTTGCAGTACATCTAATTCGTAACCTTAGGCAAGCTCCAACGTTCTGACGTTGTTAGTTCATTTGCACAGACCTGTGTTTGTTTGAACAGTTCAGTATCTTGCAACTGAATGTAAAACAAAAGTCAGTGTGTATGTATCAATCATTTAGGTAACACTTTGCAATATTGAAATTGTATATTCAAAGAAAAAGTTGCGTTTATTTCCTTTATGTTCTATTTTGATATTTGAAGAGTATGTAACAAAAATAAGAAGAGACACATGTCTCCTTTCATGTTGTGCCATATGATGTACTGTTAGGTTTTTCCACATAGTTTGAGCCTTTGATATGCAATGTGCAATCGATTTTCCCATTACCCGCCGGTCTGAACGTGTGCGGGCGTGCGGGCGTGCGTGCGTGCGTGCGTGTGTGTGTGTGTGTGTGTGTGTGCGTGTGTGTGCGTGTGTGTGTGTGTGTGTGTGTGTGTGTGTGTGTGTGTGTGTGTGGTGTGTGTGTGTGTGTGTGAACGTGCGTGCGGCGTGTGTGCGTGTGTGTCTATGTGTGTATGTGGCGCGCGCACGCGTGTGCGAATGTGTGGTGTGTGTGTGTGTGTGTGTGTGTGGTGTGTGTGTGTGTGTGTGTGTGTGTGTGTGTGTGTGCGCGTGCGTGTGCGTGCGTGTATGTGTGCGTGCGTGCGTGCGTGCGTGCATGCGTGCGCGCGTGTGCGTGTGTGTGTGTGTGGTGAGCAGGCTATAGCAGTAGAAAGGGTTTGTTCCCCATGTAGGTATTTGTGTGTGAAACAGCTGTTTGATGTGTTCGTTGACAGTGTAACAGGTGGTGTTTGTAGGCACTGGGGCAGACCACGGGTAGAAGGGAGATTTGTGTCTGTATATATCTATCTATCTATCTATCTCTCCTCTCTCTCTCTCTCTCTCTCTCTCTCTCTCTCTCTCTCTATATATATATATATATATATATATATATATAAATATATCATATATATATATCTGTCGCTGTCTCAGTCTCTCTCTCTGTCTCTCTCTCTGTCTCTCTATCCCTCTCTGTCTCGCTCACCCTCTGTCTGTCTATCTATCTGTGTGCCTCTCTGTCTCTCTGTCTGTCTGACTGTATTTCTGTCTGTCTCTGTCTGTCTGTCTGTCTTTCTGTCTGTCTGTCTATCTTTCTCTCTCTCTCTCACTCTCTCTCTCTCTCTCCTCTCACTCTCTCTCTCTCTCTCTCCTCACTCTCTCTCTCTCTCACTCTCTCTCTCTCTCTCTCTCACTCTCTCTCTCTCTCTCTCTCTCTCTCTCTCCTCTCTCTCTCTCTCTCTCTCTCTTTGCAAACCTTTCTTTTCATCCTGTTTTCTGCTTCGTTTGGACTTTCAATTGATTTATCTTTCGAGCATATAGACAGAGAGAGAGAGAGAGAGAGAGAGAGAGAGAGAGAGAGACAGAGAGAGAGAGAGAGAGAGCGCAACCATCTCTACAATACAGCGATGGCAACATGCCGCCAGCTGAACGTTTGAAATGGCATCAGGTTTGTCTGTCTGTTTACCTCTCTGTCTGTCTGTCTGTCTGTCTCTCTCTCTTTCTCCCTGTGTGTGTGTGTGTGAGAGAGAGAGAGAGAGAGAGAGAGAGAGAGAGAGAGAAAGAGTAATAACCAATATTGTTTCATTATGAGAAAGCCTGATAATTCCCCGCGTCACATGTTAATCTGAAATCAACCGTCTGTGTTGTTCTTCAGTTTGCCCCCGCCCATCCGCCCCCACTCCCCCCCCCCCCCCCCCCCCTTCTACAGAGGGCCACGGAGAGATGACAAGAAAGCACGTATGGGCTTATCTCTCACAACGTCAAAAGAGACCATTGTCACGTCCTCTCTCTCTCATCCGTGTTTTTCTGGTTCCCTCAACTCCTTCTCTCTCATTCTCTGTGATGTGTGTGTGTGTGTGTGTGTGTGTGCGTGAGACCAGAGAGAGAGAGATAAGGCGTGAATACGTACGTGATAGCGCCAGTGCGTGCGCGCGCGCACGCGCACGTGTGTGTGTGCGTGCATGTGACTGCGTTCATTCGCATGCACGCTCATATATATATATATATATATAACAGAATAGCGATCAGAATCAATGCAATTTTTAAAAAAGTGCTCAACCACAGTGGGAGCGACATTTGTCAGATTAAAAACAAGCTAAAACCATGTTTTAAGCTTGGTGTTAGCTTGTTTTTAATCTGACATATATATATAATATATATATCATATATATATATATATATATAATGCTGAACAGTTAAGTAGTGGGGGAAAACAAGTGCAGCCAACAATTCTTCCATCATTATAATAATGACTTGGCAAAGATTTGAAAAAAAAAATTTGAAGGTGAAGAAAATATATGTTTTAAATATGAAGACCCTTCACTAGCTGCATGGGGGAACCATCACAATCCCTCTCGAAGGCAGATTTATATGTATTGCCTGCTCCTAGGCCTTTCGTCCGCTGGATCGGACTCATCAGGGAGACACGCTGATTGTGTTTGCGCTCTTGGCGTCAAATAGAGACACACCACATTCCGTAATTCTATGGTGTTTCTCACCACCAAGGGTTCAAAAAAGAATCCAACAGCACCCCCAAAGCAGCCAGCGAAAGGTAGAAACTAAAACAAAACGAAAGTGTGGGGAGGAAAAAAAATGCTGAAAACTAAAAACATTATGTAAACAGAATAAAATGTAAGGGACAATCTTGAGCCTATGCCTGAGGATCCATTAAGGATGCAAGGGAGATCAAAAGATATGGAACAGTCTGAGTGGTCAGCTCTGCTGTTCAATAACCCAAGCATTGTCAGTGGCTAAGAATTGTGCAGAACAACCTTTACTTGGATCTCCTAAGAGATGCAATCACCCACCGATTGACCAAACAATATAATGCTGAACAATTAAGTAGTGGGGGAAAACAGTGCAGGCCAACAATTCTTCCATAATTGTGTGTGTGTAGTGTGTGTGTGTGTGTGTGTGTGTGTGTGTTCCTTTTTTTCCACACTTTTGGTGTCCTAAATCCCCTTAGGCGCCATCCACATGTGATGGTTTCTTAGAGGTGAGGAATGGTGTCTTTAAATGTGGATGGTTTCTTCACCCAGATTGTGGATTGGTTACTTAATGTGGATAGTTACCAGTTGTGGAATGCAACTTAAAACTTCATGTGGATAGTTTACTTAAAATGTGGAATTGTTACCCGCGAATGACCTAACCATGAACACTGCAATGACGAACTCACTGTCTTGATGAATGGCAGCACTGTCAGTGTATTTTTGGGTGAATGTGTGTTAAGTTGTTGCTGTTGTTTGAAAGAAGCCAAATTTTTAGGAGTTTATTTTTTGTCAAAAACTCAACATCGAATGTCACCCAATACCTCAAAATTTCCTGTCAAAAAAACATTGAACATCCTCCGAGTCGTGGCACGCACGGATTGGGGTGCCGAAAAGTAAACTCTTCATCTTTACAGGGCTCTGATCCGCTCCAAATTGGACTAAAATTGTGTTGTTTATGGTTCTGCAAGACGCTCCTACCTTAAAACACTAGATACCATACATCATCAGGGCTTCGACTGTGTCTGGGGGCGTTCCGCAGCTCCCCTGTGTACAGCAAATATGCAGAGGCGAGAACCGTCATTGCTTTGTTACTAAATTATGTTTAAACATAAAAAGACACACTGACGTTGTTTTCTGATTGTGTTTTTGCTTCTAACTGTGGCGGCACTCTCTATGCATGATACAAACTATACATAGGATGAATGGGGGCTGTCGTTGGACGGATGTGGTGGCGCCCTCCGAGGGAGAGCTCACTCACGCCGGCTCCGCGACTAAGCAATTATTGTCGTCAGTAGGGGGCTTAGTAGGTGGTGTCCTGCGTATGTTAGATCAGAACAGGCGCCACTGAACACCACCGAAGTGACTCGGCAGCAGTGCAGTGTTCCTCCGGCGGTTGCCTCTTGACGACTTGACATAGACTGCTCCCTGTGGATTGCCGGTGCCGTGGCTGTGGCGGGGCCG
Source organism: Conus ventricosus (assembly GCA_018398815.1). Lineage (NCBI taxonomy): Eukaryota > Metazoa > Mollusca > Gastropoda > Neogastropoda > Conidae > Conus > Conus ventricosus. The sequence goes on from CM031604.1 coordinate 68,162,108, forward strand.
ACCGGGCTGTGGCTGTGACGGGTGTCAGAATGAGCGGCGTGGGTGCACTGCCTCTGAGTGGCGCAGAGGTTGGGACAGCAACAAAAAAAGGATGAGATCAAAATTATAGCAAATCCCTGACGACCTTGACCGGATGGTTTTTTTTTTTTTGGCTGTCCCATCTTCTGTGCCACCTCAGTGGCATTGCACCCACGCCACTCATTCCGACACCCCGTCCACAGCCACAGCCCAGTCAGTCCACGTAGCCCCGCACCAGCAATCCACAGGGAGCATTTAATGTCAAGTCGTCAAGAGGCAACCCACCGGAAAAGACACTGCACTGCTGCCGAGCCACTTCGGTGGTGTTCATGTTGCCTGTTCTGATCCAACATACGCAGGCACCACCTACTAAGCCCCCTACTGACGACAATAATTGCTTAGTCGCGGAACCGGGGTGAGTGAGCTCTTCCTATGGAGGGCGCCACCACGTCCGTCCAACGGACAGCCCCTAAGGACTCGCCGATGCCGTGACCCCGACGGAACTATACCAAGGTCACAGACGTGGGACGACATCGAAACGGAGGTCACCATGAGAGCAGAGCATGAAGGGCCACAGAATTTGAAACTTTTTTCGTGCTGATCGATGAGAATGAGGATCATTAAGATGATGCTAACGGATTTCCATTCCGGTTTGAGACTGCATGACAGGGCTGTACTCTACTCTACTCTACTCGCTTCATTTCATAACATGTATTCCGGCGTCAACCAGCACGAGAGATATAGACACCTGCATGTTGGTCAGGAAATTTGAGTAACACTCTCAGAGACTCATCTATTATTGAGCCCATAGCAGCACAGTTACTGGTGCTGGCCGTGATCGAAAATCCCAAAAAAGTTTTTATTTTTAGCCTTACTTGTGCCCAGGCGGTGATATGACGTTAATATTGTCTTTTACCATTCGTTCTGTATGTTGTTGGTATATAAAATGTATGCAATATTTCTGATAACTGATAGAAATATTTTAGCCACACAACGATCTAACTCTAATAATTGATTGCATTGTGTGTGTAAATGTAATTTATTTTTTTTTTTTTCGTGTGGCTAAAAAAAAAACACTAAAATAAAATCAAACAATTAAACCACTGATGCCCTACAAGAGTGGTGCTGTTTTACACATTTTCGTTGTGTACACACATAATAGGGATCAACAGAAATTATTTCATATCCGAGCTCAACAAAGTCATCAACAATGCAGTTCAAGTACATGCATTTTTTCCATTGCAACGGTGTACTAACGATTAAAATGTCATATTAGAGTAAAAATTTCTTTTTAGCACATTTGATTTAACCATAGTGTTTTCACAGGACTCTACTAATCATAATGCATACAAACACAGAATAAAATTTCCCGCCGTTTTTTCTATATCCATCCAAATCAATAGAAATACATTTTTAGCATAAAAACAGGCAAGAACACGAAGTTCATGACGTTTACCGACTCTTCTTTACATAATATGCACAGCAAATATTCCTATGACAAGTTTTATTTCTACCCAAATAAATGTTCAAATCACACACAATCGAGAACCTGCTTTTTTCATACAATGTTACTTAACAGATATAAAATGTCATATATTGAGAGGAAAAACGATTTTTTGCAAATTTGATTTAACCATCGTTGTGAGGACGTCTACGATCAGAATGTCCACAAAACACAAAATTTGAATTTCCCACCATTTTTTAAAAATCCATCAAAATCAATAATAATACATTTATGCATAAAACAGGCAACAATCACGAAGCTCATGTCATAAACGAGTTTTTTCTGTTCATAATGTGCACAGCAAATATTCCCGTGACACCTTGATTCCCACAAAATGAATGTTCAAAATCTAACACAAACGAGATGCTCACTCTTTCCATACAAATGCATAAAATTACATGTTCCAAACTTGTGAACACCCATCCTAAAATATAATAACTGCCACTGAAAACAGAGTGGCATTAAGATACAACAAGATATTCATGTAATTGAAATTTGTTTATCTCACCGATGCTGACACAATACAAACCGTGGGTACAAACCTGACTTGATTTGGTTGCCTAAGGAACACTTAGCATCAATTGAGGAAAATATTGATACCCATAAAGGAATTGAGATTTGCATGTCGTTTTTGTCAAGTTGACAGCTGCTTGTCTGTTT
>CM031604.1:68174289-68176789 GCA_018398815.1 Conus ventricosus
TACCAAAATATTTAGCGATATTTCACGAGGTACCAGACTAATTGTTCAAAATTTATGTATCTTATGCCTTATATTGTTTTGAAGCGAACTTCCCTCAAAAAATGTGCAAAGTCGAATTCAGCACGCATTGGGATTGTTTCGTTGAAAACCGACATCGAGCGAATTTAGTGATAATGAAGCTCTGTTGTTGATGGTGAGTGAAAGTGTAATAAAGCAGGTGTGTATGTGTAAATTGTTCGTTGAGGGCGAATATTCGATCATGGGCTGTTTCATCATGTCATATATGGAAAGAAGCGCAGTTGAGCTTTGGGGCGGTAGCGGTGATGGGAGGGAGCGGTGGGAGGTTGCGAGGGGGGGGGGGGGGGGGAGGGGAAGACCTGGAAAACAGAATAAACCTACCTATCTATTTATCTCCCCCCTCTCTCTCTCTCTCTCTCTCTCTTATCTATGTATCTGTACATCTGTCTACCTATCTGTCTATCTTTATCTATCTATCTATTTGTCTATCTATCTGTATAACTATCTGTCTATATGTTTTTCTATCGTTCTATCAGCCAATGTACTTACACATGTATGTGTCTATACGCATCAGTGTGTGTGTGTGTGTGTGTGTAGCTACGTGATAAGCCAAGGTTTGTTACCTTCCTTGCTGTGATTGGTAGATAGAACCGTCGATATTCACCAGCTGCACAAAGTCTTGTGTATGAGGCACTGCTGATGGAGGGACTGAAAGGTCGTGTGTTTGGAAAGAACGAACGAACGAACGCACAGAGTCTTGTTTATTGAGGGGAAGTTTCGTCTTTCAAACCGGTGTACACGAGCAGGCGTTCTTGGCGCTAATACATCTTGTGCAGCGCCATAAGAAAAAGCAGACAGGTAGACCGCGCGCGCGCGCACAGGCACAGACACACACACACACACACACACACACACACCACACACACACACACACAGAGAGAGAGAGAGAGAGAGAGAGAGAGAGAGAGAGAGAGATTGATAGATAGATGGAGGTGGGTTGGTAGCTGGATAGACAGGTAGGTGGACAGATGTTTGTGTTTAGATGGACTGGTTGACATAAATCTACGCTCAGCTCGCATCACTAGAACAGATGGAGCATACAATCACACAACTGGATTCACAAGCACATTCCATATTCTCCTACGTATTGTCTGAGAAAACGTTTAGATCAATGACGCTAGAGTGAAGAGCAGCACGCGCGCGCGCGCGCACACACGCACACACACACACACACACACACACACACACACGGAAACCGCACCAGTCACGGCTGAGACAGCGGTTGAATGATGATAGCCTGTGTTTAAGATCGGTCCATGTAGCCGGCCGTTTTGTCCGACCCGGCCGTTTTGTCCATGGACAAAACGGCCGGGTCGGACAAAACGGCCGGGTAAAACCCGGCTGTTTTGTCAGACTTTCAATCTTTTGTCGGACAAAACGGCCTGGTAGGACTAAACGGCCGGCTCTAAGTAAGCGGCCGTTTTGTCCCATATTTCACTGGCAAAGAAGTATAAATTCGTCGCGTTCTTTTTTTTTTTTCTTTGTTTTTTTTTTTGTGTCTTGTTTTGTTTTGTTTTCTTTGTTTTTTTTTCTGTCTGTCTACGCCCAAGTAAAGAAATCACGTGGAAAAAACCCAATCGGCCGTCATGCCCCCAGGTGGCCAATTTGGCATCTTAAAGTGGTCCTCACCCCTAAATAGCATGTTTGGGTTGTTCAAAAGTATGATCGAGCGTGTTTCGATGTACGTGTTACTTTTCTTCTAGAACTCACTTCTATCCGTGTTTGGGGCCGTGCAAGTAGCCAAATCGTGACTCGCCACGGAGATTGCCGAGCACAGTACGGAAGAGACGAGAGTCGGGGATTCCGCAAGTGACGTATAATGCCAAGACTACCGTGAAGGAAAGACATGTCCCTAAAAGCTTTCGCTATGACGACGTAAAACTCAACTATTTTCCGGCGATAATGGCAGATGCTCCGAGCTACGAGTCAAGTTCCAACGAAGAGGACATCGAACGTGAAATTTTCACTTAAGTGTATGGAGTTCAGCCGTACCAGTTTGAACCTACAGCTCCTTGTACAGTACCACCTCCCTCGCCATTAGATGCTTGTGTTTCTTTCCAGGCAGTTCGACATTTTACAGGTTGACCATTTTATGTACAGGTACACACATATGCACGACACAGATAGGCCTAGTACATGATATAAACATGCACACACATACATCTGTTTACACACACACACACACACACACACACACACACACACCACACACACACACACATTACCGTAGAAAAAAAAATGTAAATAACTTTAAAATGATTATGTGATAAACCACATTTCTTTCAGTTGTTTAGATCTATCAGATAATGCCTTTTCCTTTGAACAGGATTTGTCAGCTACTGCATCATCACACTAATTCTCTCCCTGCTGTAGAAATTTTTTCAATACTGTTCACTTTCAGCCCCCCCCCCCCCCCCCCCCC
>CM031604.1:68184289-68189289 GCA_018398815.1 Conus ventricosus
TGTGTGTGTGTGTGTGTGTGTGTGTGTGTGTGTGTGTGTGTGTGTGTGTGTGAGAGAGAGAGAGAGAGAGTGTGTGTGTGTGTGTGTGTGTGTGTGTGTGTGGTGTGTGTGTGTGTGTGTGTGTGTGAGAGAGAGAGAGAGAGAGAGAGAGATGTGTGTGTGTGTGTGTGTGTGTGTGTGTGTGTGTGTGTGTGTGTGTGTGTGTGTGTGAGAGAGAGAGAGAGAGAGTGTGTGTGTGTGTGTGTGTGTGTGTGTGTGTGTGTGTGTGTGTGTGTGTGTGTGTGGTGTGTGTGTGTGTGTGTGTGTGTGTGTGTGTGTGTGTGTGTGTGTGTGTGTGTGTGATGTGTATGTGTGTGTGGTAATGGGTGAAACATTTTATCGGTGCCATGCTAGATATGAACATAGGGCGTTGAAGAACTGTGGCTAGATGCTAGAGGGGGAAACGTGGCAGAGAAATGGTTGGAAGGGCAGGGGGGTATGTCCGTTTCTTTGTAGGGTGCAGAGGAGTCGTATTTATAGCCCAGCCGACCAAACGAGCCATATTTCAGCTGTAGATCCCGTTAACATGGGAAGGAAAGGATCGCACGAATGAAAACAAACTGCTGGCGCAGTGGTTAGTGTCACGGATTCCCGGCTGGCAGGTCGTGGGTTCGATTCTCAACACAGCCATTAATATTTGTGGGGTTTTTTTTGCCTTTGACCGCCACCTACACAGACTTGAGTTTGCTTTGGGCTCAACTGGGAAGACTGGAGCCACACAGTCGAGTTTCATCTAACTAATGGATGCAATTCTGTAAATGGATGCTCAACTTTCCCGCCAACACTGCAAGTATTTGTAATTCTCAGGCCTGGTTAACACAGCTATATGTTATGAAAGTAAACGTAGAGTAATACAGTCTCTGACCAGGACGGAACTCCGCAGCATCATCTCTATCATCCTCTTCCTTTTCAATCAGTATTTTGTTAAAAAAAAAAAAAAAAAAAGAAAGTGCCAGATTCTTTGACCCTTCATGCCCTGCTGTCTCGGTGACCTCAGTTTCGATTTCCTTTCCACTCCTGTGCCTTTAGTGAGGCCATGTGGAGGTCGCCGGCATTGACAAGTTGATGGGGACAGACGTTGAACGGGTGTGATCGGCACCTTCACAGATCTCGTTCAAGCTGCAGCAGGCACCAAGGTGCATAAAAAGGAACTGTTTGAGGTCGGAGAAAATTGTCGTCTGCACGGTTTGTTCCAGTCCTCTTGGCAGTTTTACATTATTTTGTACATCGGGTAAAAAAACAACAACAACAACAACAACAACAAATATAACAAAACAAAAAACAAACAAACAACAACAAAAAACCCAAACGAGCGACCAAATCAAGGTGCAAACAGTAACTCTCATTTAACACAACAATGCGAAGGACACGTGATGTGGACTTTCGACAAGCATATCTTCTTCAGATTTTTATGAACAACAGATGCCGTTCTTCCGTTCTTATGCTGACCATTGTCTGGACAGAGAGTACTGTTTTGCACAATTTGTATGTCTGTCATTTGTAAGACTGAGCGAGACATATTTGTCGAGAATTCACTAGTCTGCTTGGTTCTGTGGATTAACAAGCATCGCTTTGTATGTTCGGTGTGTTCAGTTGTATTCCGTCCTGTTTTCAGTCACGGCGTTGTCTGATTTTCTTTTGTACTTCGGGTTTCAGGTTTGTGTGAGGGGTAGAAGATTTAGACATCGTTTCCAATGGCGGCAGTCTTGGACATCTTTTCCAATGGCGGCAGTCTTGGACATCTTTTCCAATGGCGGCAGTCTTGGACATCTTTTCCAATGGCGGCAGTCTTGGACATCTTTTCCAATGGCGGCAGTCTTGGACATCTTTTCCAATGGTGGCAGTCTTGGACATCTTTTCCAATGGCGGCAGTCTTGGACATCTTTTCCAATGGTGGCAGTCTTGGACATCATTTCCAATGGCGGCAGTCTTGGACATCTTTTCCAATGGTGGCGTTCTTAGCGAGACAGTCAGCTGTTTCGTGCCACATTCACCAACCTAGTCAGGAACCCAGGTAAGAACAATGTTGTAACTGTCAGTTTTCGGAGAGGAAAAGACTTTGTAGTGACTGTAATATGAAGCAGGTGAATTTATATGTAACAAAAATGAAACATTGATTTATATCTGTGGATAGCTTTTTTCTGTTTGTTTCTCTCTCTCTCTCTTTTATTTTTACATTGCTTCATGTTGCTTGTGTGTGTGTGTGTGTGTGTGTGTGTGTGTGTGTGTGTGTGTGTGTGTGTGTGTGTGTGTGTGTGTGTGTGTGTGTGTGTGTGTGTAAAGGGGAGTGGTGGGTACAGGTGGGAGTGGGACTGCAGGTTGTCGTTATTAGCCTAGTCCCGTGTTCTAAGTTAAAATGGTTCTCTTCATCTGTCTGATTTTATTACATTTATTTGGAGAAATCGACGTGAGCTTGTTATGAAAAATGGGCAACTTCTTCATGAAGAAAGATATGAAAGAATGAGTCAGATTTATAAACTATTCACACACGCGTGCGCGCACACACTGCACGGATGGAATAGCGTCTGGTGCAACATCAAGGCAGAATCAATATGAGATCATTTGGGGGAACGCCGATCACTGTCATAGTCCAACGAACTGTATTATCCGCCCTTTAATCCGGATCCGCACCAGTGGAGATCGTTTTTGGACCACATCCCATCATTCCACCAAGTTTCGTGAAAATCAGCTCAGTAGTTTTAGCGTAACCTTGCTGACGGACAGACAAACCGACCAACAGACGCAGACGAAGACAATCTTTTTGGCGGAAATAACGAACAGGCAAACAAACGAAACAGCAACAGAAGTAACACAAACAAACAGCAGTGGGAAATAATTTCATCACGAACGACATGATACTGACAGACCGACAGAAACAGACATTGCACTGAAGGAAAAATCGGTTAAGATGATTTCATTACAAACGAGATAACATTTACAGCGACAGAAAGAGATAAGGAAACAATTGACATAGAAGGAAATGATGTCGATCTTATGCCAGTACAGGCCAGCAACCGTAACCTAGATACATGCTGGTCATTCATGACAATGGGGGCATTCAAATGGTGGAAACAATGTGTCTACAAATACAACAAATTCCGTTTTCTTTCTCTGTCGCGAAAATACAGGTGAAAAAAAAAAAGCGGAACTTGTCATCGATGTCGCCTACATTACGTAAATTACGACACCGTTTAGCTCCACAACTAGTAATTGCACCCTGTTTTGTTAAATAAAGTTCACAACATCGCAGCAAGAAGAAAAAACAACAACCATGACACATCCTCTTGCCCCTCCTCCCCCCCCCCCCCCCCCCCCCCCCCCCTACTAAATTCGTGCCATACCCTCTCCTTCCTCCTGTCCCATACATAATAGACTGGAGTTTAAACAAAGATGGATCCGCCTGTATGTTTATGTTTTGTCGACTGCGACCGCTAAATATCAACGGTTTTGTTTCCGTTTCTTTGTTGCAAAAGTATGATCGTATTCGAACGCCACTTAAAAAATGCGAGTCATTCTGAAAATGCCAGAGAAACTGTCTTCTGCAGAGAAACTGTCTTCTGCAGAGAAACGGTCTTCTGCAGAGAAATGGTCTTCTGCAGAGAAACGGTCTTCTGCAGAGAAACGGTCTTCTGCAGAGAAACGGTCCTCTGCAGAGAAACGGTCTTCTGCAGAGAAATGGTCTTCTGCAGAGAAACTGTCTTCTGCAGAGAAATGGTCTTCTGCAGAGAAACGGTCCTCTGCAGAGAAACGGTCCTCTGCAGAGAAACGGTCTTCTGCAGAGTTTTCTATGAAATTGCCGCCATCTGTCAATCCCTTGGCAAAGTCTTCGCTTTCAGTTCAAGTTAACATTTTCGACGCCGGCTATTTAGGAAAAGACGCCATTTCCCCCAGCCAGGATTTGACGATCCTCCTCCTCAAAATGCTTGTCGCCTTTTTCCTGAAGCCATTCTATTGCTCTCTAGTAAAACATATAGCAAAAGGGTTGTAGTTTAAAATCTATTTGTCTGCTTCTTCGTGTAATAAAACGGCCATCATCAGTCTGAGAGTAGGATCACTTCAGTTGGTGTCGTAGGCTAATACTCTATCAGAACCCAACCTAACTGCAGCGTTGTTGCCAGCACAGCATTGAAATATTAAATGGATGACACAGATGTAAAATGGTTCTGAACTTTCAAAGAGGAAATACTGTCGAATAAAGTAACGCAAATGTAAAGTAACTCTGCTTTGTTCTATGCATTCCCCAAAGGAGGTACAAAATACAGTTGCACCAAAAATTGTAGCCCCCCCCCCCCCCCCTTTATGTTTGTTTCCAGTCACCTTAGGGCCCCTTAATTGTTCCACCGACTCTAAATGAACTTTTTATGCCGCTGAAAAAAAACAACATACACACACAAATAATGCACACAAAGAAGTTGAGGTCTAGGACCGATAAACCAGATGGCAGAAATATCAAAGCAGCAGAACTCATACACTGCCATCACTTTGAGGGGAGAGTACTCAGTAGGATGAAAAATGGCGACGAAACGTGCAAGTAAAGGAAATCATGCCGTTGCATTAAGGCACGGCAAACTTCTTCTAGATTTTGAAAGAGAGAGAGAGAGAGAGAGAGAGAGAGAGAGAGAGAGAGAGAGAGAGAGAGAGAGAGAGAGAAAGAAATGGGGAAAATATTCGAACCTAGTACCCAATTTTGATCAGTCACATTACCTGAAATTCAAAAATTATTGCCCAATATTGTTGGCTGTATTCAAAGTCGCGGAATGAGAAGGGAGAAAACCCACATATCAACACCAGCAGGTGTGGATCGATCGGTACAACTACAGGCGTAAAGTAACGCTCTGGAAGAAAATAGCAAAGTTAAGCTGGTGACCTTTTCTTTTGAAAGACGACCTTCTGTTTCAAAGACCTTTCAGGTAACCTTTCCTCCAGCCCCCTTCTTGAACACGAACGGAAACAGCTGCTAA
>CM031604.1:68194289-68204289 GCA_018398815.1 Conus ventricosus
GTGTGTGTGTGTGTGTGTGTGTGTGTGCGTGCGTGCGTGCGTGCGTGCGTGCGTGCGTGCGTGCGTGCGTGCGTGCGTGCGTGTGTGTGTGTGTGTGTGTGTGTGTGTGTGTGTGTGTGTGTGTGTGTGTGGTGTGCGTGCGTGTGTCCGTGCGTGCGCGTGTCACTGTTTTTCGGTGAAGTGTGATGATGGTAAAGTGTTGCGATATGAGAAGACCATCAACGGTGAAGAGGAAGGCAGAGGGAGCGAAAAGGAGTCACAGGGAGTTGTAATGGTGGTGGTTGTGGCAGATATATGCTTTGGATGATGGTGTGTGTGTGTGTGTGTGTGTGTGTGTGTGTGTGTGTGTGTGTGTGTGTGTGTGTGTGTGTGTGTGAGTGTGTGTGTGCATACGTGCGTGCGTGTGTGTGTGTGTGTGTGTGTGTGTGTGTGTGTGTGTGTGTGTGTGTGTGTGTGTGTGTTTGTGTGTGTGTGCGTGCGAGTGTGTGTGTGCGTGTGTGTGTGTGTACGCGCGTGCGCGTGCGTGCGTGCGTGCGTGCTGGTAATTAATGTACATTCGGGGATTAATTAGTCTGAGTTTTCCTCTGTTGGCACTAATGAGATTAAAACGCGGCGTCTGTTTCCCCCGAATAACCTCAAGGTTATGAGAGGTGTAGACAGAGTGTGAAGGCGAGAGAGGAGTGGGAGGCGTTAGGGGGTGGGGGTGGGGTTGAAGGGCGTAGAGGGGAAGGCCAATGGAGAGAGGGTCAAGAGACAAGTTGTGAAAAGGTGTGTGCGTGCGCTTGTGTGCGCGCGCGTGCGTGCTTGTGTGTGTGTGTGTGTGTGTGTGTGTGTGTGTGTGTGTGTGTGTGTGTGTGTGTGTGTGTGTGTGTGTGTGTGTACTTGCGCGCGTGCATGCATGTGTATGTGTGTGTGTGTGTGTAACTATTTTGATTCCGCGACATTTGAATCCAGAAAAGGGAGGAAAGGATAAAGGAAGATGAGTTCGGGGGTGGAGGATGGGGGTGGGGGGAGGTGTGTGAGGGAGAGATAAACGGAAAGGAAAGGGTGGCGATGAGAGCGAGATATAGGAGGAAGGTGGGAGAGAGGGAGTGAGTGAAAGAGTTGTAGTGGGCGAGAGTTGGGGAGATGAGTATGGTTACAGTAATGTGACTCCAGCTAGAGGAAGGGGTAGAAGGATGAACATTAATCTGATTATTGTTTCATCGTTTACAAGTGTTTACAACTGGTTTTTCAAATTTTAAATGATTTCATTACTTCACAATGTTGACATTTTATTATTATTATTATTATTATTATTATTATTATTATTATTATTATTATTATATCATCATCATCATCATCATCATCATCATCATCATTATTATTACTATTATTATTATTACAATCATCATTGTAAGTCGGTGCTACCGATGGTTATCTGACAATAAAAAGCTTTCAGTCATTCAGCGTGTGCGTGCATGTGTGTGTGTGTGTGTGTGTGTGTGTGTGTGTGTGTGTGTGTGTGTGTGTGTGTGTGTGTGTGTGTAGTATTGTGGTGGTCGTGGTGTGTGTGTGGTGTGGTATGATTTGTGTGTGTATGTGTGTGGTGTGGTGTGTGTTGTATGTTGGTGTGTGTTTAGTATGGTGTCGTGGTAGTGTGTTTTTGTTTTGGTTTGGTTTTTTGCTGTCCCAACCTCTGCGCCACATCAGAGGCAGTGCACCCCCGCCGCTCATTCCGACACCCGTCCACAGCCACAACCCGGTCGGCCCCGCCGCAGCCCCGGCACCGGCAATCCACAGGGAGCAGTCAATGTCAAGTCGTCAAGAGGCAACCCACCGGAGGAAACACTGCACTGCTGCCGAGTTACTTCGGTGGTGTTCAGTGGCGCCTGTTCTGATCTAACATACGCAGGACACCACCTACTAAGCCCCCTACTGTCGACAATAATTGCTTAGTCGCGGAGCCGGCGTGAGTGAGCTCTCCCTCCGGAGGGCGCTACCACGTCCGTCCAACGACAGCCCCCACGGACTCGCCGATATCGGTGACCCCGACGGAACCAAACCAAGGGCACAGACGTGGAGACGTCATCGAAACTGAGGTCACCATGAGAGCAGGGCATGAAGGGCCACAGAATTTGAGACTTTTTTTATGCTGATCTATGAGAATGAGGATGATTAAGATGATGCTATGGATTTGCATTTTGGTCTGAGACTACATGACAGGGCTGTACTCTACGCTTCCTTTCATAATATATCCCGGCGTCAATCAGGCCCGAGAGATACAAGCACCTGCAGTGTTGGTCAGGAAATTTGAGCAACACTCTCAGAAACGCATCCATTAAGTGGATGAAACTCAACTGTATGGTCCCAGTCTTCCCAACTGATTCCGCAGCAAACTCAACTCTGGGTAGGAGCTGGTCGGGGCAGAAAAACCCACATGACTCTGATGGGATTCGAACCCACGACCTCCCAGCCGGGAGTCCGCAACGCTAACCACTTCGCCACTGCGGCTGGTGTGTCGTGGTGGTGGTGGTGGTGTGTGTTTGGTACTGGACCGTGTGTTTCATTAGCACCATGCTAAATTATGAACTCAAACTGTGACGAATTGTAGCAGGGCGGTAGAGGAAGAAACGGGGCGGATAGAAGGCTGGAGGATGGAAGGTGGGTTGGGAGGGATATTGGGGAGAGGCGGGGTTGTGGTGAGGGTGGGGGGAGGGTCTTGTTTTTATAGTATTCAGTTCAGTTAATGTTGATGGTGTAGCCGACCACACAGGCCATATCAGGGCTGTAAATCCAGTTGAGAAAACAAGACTGCACAAGAACAATGAAAATCTTTCTTGAAAGACGACTCTGTATTAGACTGTCAAAAGTTTTTTAAAAAAATGAACAAATGAAAATGAAAATAAGTTAAGTATATTCATAGATAACGAACGAAAGTAGGATAACTCTTGCTCCCACGATGAAATAATTACACGACCATCACTCCGAACGAATGCTGCCTACAACACCAAGTGGCCTGGCAGAAATGCGAACACAGAGCACACAGAGCAAAGAAGGAGACATCCTGTTATTCACTGTTTTCTATTCCCTGCCTCATTTAAGATTTCACACATGCTTTCGGCCTCCAGTACATCTGATCGTGAAAGATCAAATATATTGGTCTCTTTGTGAGTGGGTGAGTTCTTTAATTTAGAGTCTGTTCACACCTGGTGATATCAGACTTTAAAAAAGAAACAAAGGAGCGAGGAGAAGGAGAGCGTTTATAAAGATCTATTAATCTGATGCATGGAAAGCACTTTTGCTATGTGCACTGTTTCTGGTTTGTGGGTTATTGTTTCGATAGAATCATGTACAGTCATAACCACGTTCGACTCTTTATATAATGAAGTTAATATTGAACAATGAAAAAGAATATGGTCCACAGATAGAAGGCTTGAACAATCGCATGCTACATTTTGGGAAAATTTGGTTTTTCACGAATTCAGTCGAACTTTGTATATTAAAGATGACAAATATCGTGGACATGACAAAGATTTCATACTTCTCTGGAAGGTGTTTACTTTTCACGCATTTTTCCAGTAACGAATTAATGGCTTGAACGTCAAGTCTTAAAATTACACTCTTTGTAAATGGTCTCTTGGTAATTGGTCTCTTTGTAAATGCTTAGACGTTGCATCCGAAGAAACATCCCTAATTAGTTGCGAAGTGAGGTGACAGTAAGCGGGTAATTCAAACAAACTAAAAAGAAAAACTACTATAACGAACGAAAGACACAAACAGGTTAGAAGAAAAACACGACGCGTTTCGACCTCTTTGGTCTTCTTCAGGCAAAACGAAGAACACTCAAGGCAATGAAAACAAAGAATGAACAATCACTTATCTCCTGAAATTGGGCACAAAATGGATGTGGAATCCACCTTCGTTTTGTGCACAAAGTCATGTTGGTGTTGCGTCACAAGACCGTTTTAATGTTCGTTTACATCGTCATAGATGTTGTTTGTCTTGCCTGAAGAAGACCAAAGAGGACGAAACACGCGTTGTGTCTGTCTTGTCATTTGTTTGTTTCTTTCGTTCGGCGGCTTAGTCATTTTTCTTTTAAAAATTTTATCCCTGAATAGGTTCTTTAAGGAGTCTGCAAGTATAGCGCCTATGCCTAGCATTGTGCAAGTCCCAGCATTCATTAGGGCGGTTCATGCGAAGTGGTTCACGAAACGGCATGTACCCTGACGCGCACCTTCGTCTTTTAACAGGTGGCCGTCACGTTGATGATTGAGTGTAGCATGTGTGACCCATGTGTAGCCTACATAACACTTTCTCCTCCCTGCTGTTCCCAAGAAGAGACAGAAGTGTTTGAGGTCGGGGCGGATCTAGCTTGGAAAGCTGCTTTTTTTTTCTTCTTCGTTTGGTTGCTATGTGGTATATTCCTGTTGTTAGGGGTTTTCATGTAGAGAGCCTTATGTTTGCGGCACAAGACCATGTTGCTGTTTGCGTCGAAGGGCCATATTTATGTTCACAGTGAAGGTCATGTTGATGTTTGTGGCACAAGGTCATGTTGATGTTTGTGACACGTGGCCATGTTTATGTTTGTGACACATGGCCATGTTTATGTTTGTGACACATGGCCATGTTGATGTTTGTGACACATGGTCTTAAAGAAAAGAAAAAAAGGACCGCCTTAAAAAAAAAAGTGAAAAATAAAGAAGAACATTTTTTTTAAAAATCAAGCAAATAAAAAAAGACAGAAAAGGGAAAGATAAAAGACAAAAAAAATTGGTAAAGGCGGGGGTGGTGGAGGGGAAAAAAGACACATGGTCTTGTTGATATTTGTGACACGTGGCCATGTTTATGTTTGTGACACATGGCCATGTTGATGTTTGTGACACATGGCCATGTTGATGTTTGTGACACATGGTCATATTGATATTTATGACACATGGCCATGTTTATGTTACAACACAAGGCCATGGTTATGTTTACGGCACAAGGCCATGTGTATGTTTATGGCACAAGGCCATGGTGATGTTTACAACAGGAGGTCATGTTTATGTTCACAGCACAAGGCCATGTTTATGTTTACAGCACAAGGCCATGTGTATGTTTATGGCACAAGGCCATGGTTATGTTTACAACAGGTCATGTTTATGTTCACGGCACAAGGTTATGGTTATGTTTACAACAGGAGGTCATGTTTATGTTAACGGCACAAGGCCATGTTTATGTTTACAGCACAAGGCCATGTGTATGTTTATGGCACTAGGTCATGTTGATGTTTACAACACAAGGTCATGTTTATGATTATGGCACAAGGCCATGGTTATGTTTACAACCGGAGGTCATGTTTATGTTAAGGGCACAAGGCCATGTTTATGTTTACAGCACAAGGCCATGTGTATGTTTATGGCACTAGGTCATGTTTGTTTTACAGCACAAGGCCACGTTTATGTTTACGGTACAAGACTGTATATTGATTCCATTTTCAAAGTGCAAAGGTCAGTTTTCAGAGAGGAAGAAAGTTTGTAGCATTTGTGGTTTGAGGCAAAACAGTGTAAACACAGCGGAAATACGACGACGGTAAGTTTTCAGAGAGGAAAAGAGTCTGTATATGTTGTGAATTGGGCAAAACAGCTGTATATACAACGGAAATACAACGGATTCCATTTTTAATGTGCTAAAGTCAGGTTTCAGAGAGGAAAAGAGTTTGTGGCTTTTATAATTTAAGGCAAAACAGTGTGTTTGCAGCAAAACACGATGCTGTATTCCATTTAATTAAAGTGCAAATGTCAATAGGATATGTGATTGAGGCAAAACAGTGTTAAACAATGGATAATGCAACATCGGGTTCTATTTTCAAAGTGGTAAGATCAGATTTCAGAGAGGAAAAAGAGTCTGTAGCATTTGTAATTTGAAGCAAAACTGTGTGCATTAGTCGGAAATGCAACAAAGAATTCCATTTCAAAGTGCTAAGGTCATTTTTCAGGGGGGAAAAGTGCTTGTAGTGATGGCGGTTTGAGGTAAAACAGCGTATGTACAAGGGAAATACAACAATGGTTCCCATTTTTAAAGGATTTCTATTTCGCTCAAGTGCGTGCGTGTGGTCAAAAAGGGAACTAGGGATGGTGGAGGGGACACGCTTAGTTTGTCATGATTTACCTGGTCCCGTGTCTTAACTTACCATTTTGTTTTCTGTTGAAGAGAATTGCGATTGAGCTTACCAAGGATAAAAAAGAAGTTTCAAAGACAAAAGATACGTATAAGCAGACACACACTGGGTATTTGACCTTGTCCGGAGCTTCAAACCAATGACCACACACAGTGTAAGGATAAAATGGCGTGTAGTGCAACGGCAAGCCAGAATCCAGCCTTAAAGGGCACCTGGGAGACCGCAGACCCCCGCCAAACTCAAACGGATCCTGGATACGTCCTTTAACCCGGATCCCGTACTTACGCTAGATTCAATCTTTCTACCAAGTTCCGTTAAAATCGGTTCAGTAGTTTGTGCGTACTCTTGCTAACAGACAAACAAACAGACCAACAGACGCAGATGAAAACCTCACCCCTTAGTGAAGACGATGACTAGACAACACAAAGACAATAACAGTAACAGAAACAAACTGAGGTGGGAATCGAGTTTTGCAGACGATATGATATTAACAGAGTGACCCCATGACCCACGGAAGCAATCAGATTGTGGCAGGAAATAATTTCATCGTGGACGAGATAACATTAATAGTGGCAGAAAGAGGTACGGAAACAGATGGCAGCAGGAAATCATTTCATTAATATTATGCCAGTTCACCTTAGCCATCTTCAGTATGTTGATTCACGCTGGTCGTTCGTCATGCTGGGAACAAATGTAGGACGGTTATAAGGTTGCGGCGAATATAAAAGCTCTGTTGTCTTTCTCGCATATCTGGAAGCGCCTGAATTTATCCCCAAGAAAATGAGAAACATGGTCTCCTACACTGCACTGCGTACGCCTTGAGTGGAATGAACACTACCCACAGCCTTCCAGTGTAAACAAAATAAGTCTCCAGTCTTGAGACATGATTAGGAGACGGCTCTTTTAGCTCGGAAACTAATGTCAGTATTTTCGAATATGCTCTTAACTTTGTTTCACAAACAAACCGTTTTGAATCATCTTTGAAGAGTATCTTTAAAATGTTTTTCAGTCTTTGCGGTGTAAGAATAAAGTTTCGTTTTTAACTTGGTGTTCAGCAATGCCTCTTTTAGTTTGCGAACTACTATCAATATTTAGGAATCTGATAATAATTTTACTTCACAAACCAACTTTCTGACTTCTAATTGAAAATTTGTGTCAACTCTTCGAACTGCCCACCTGGTCACTGTGGGTGTGCATTCCTGTTCAAGGGATACCCGGCGACATTTGCTTTACTCTCTGTCTTGTGCAGCTCGGGTCTGTAGTGAGAAATAAATGTGACCTTTACTGAGGTATGATTTATTGTGTAGAGTTGTTTCCCGGCTGGTTACTGATAGTGTGCATCTACAGATTTTCACACTCACTGGTGTTCACTCACACATGTATATGTAAGTTCTCCCTTTCCTCACTCTGGCCTATCACCTCAATCTTTTTTTTCTCTCTCTTTTTTTTTAATTTTAAAGTTCAGTTTATCATCATCATCATTATCATCATCATCATCATCATCATCATCATCATCATCATCATCATCATCATCATCATCTCCTTCATCATAGCGTTGTTGTTGTTGTTGTTGTTGTTGTTGTTGTTGTTGTTGATGATGATCACGATGATGTCATTGTTATTATTATCTTCCATTCAATACTTCATATTATGATGCTTTCATGCGTTATTGTTAAGACACCCGTCTCCAGATGTTTGTTACCGCATAGTTTTACGGTAGGATCGAGTTTGTATGTGATTTTTTTTTAATTGTCCTACAATTGAACCACATCGGAAACACTTCAGACAGCGTATTCTTGTCATTTGCATTCGTTATATTGTCTCGGAAAAATGTCTGTAAATACGGTAAGAAAAAGATGTGTGTGCGAGGAGGAGGTCAGCAGATTGCCACCCCACGACAGGCCGTTATAATCTTTTTTTTAAAAAAGGGTGAAAAAAACAAAAAGGAAGGCACTTTCTATTTTGAGTTTGGCATTTGTACATAAGAAAGTGTTCTGCAGATTCTACTGAAAGATTCTCAACAGCTATCAGCTCTGTGTCAGAGTCTTAGCAACCATTCAAGTCAATCCTCGCCCCCCATGGGCATGCCGGGGCCTCTTTCAGGACAAATGGCTGCCCCGCAATCTGGAAGTTCTTTGCTGCTGGTAATTTCCTCTTTTCTGTCCCTCTCTTTGGTTGTGGTAATTTCCTCTGTACCGTCATTCTCCTGGACTCTACCTTTTTCTTCCATTTTTGTCTTTCTTTGCTGTCATCCACTTTTGTTTGGTCTTTGTGGACCATTCTCCCGTGTTTGTTCTGGAAACGTTTCTTTCTTACTTATTTCTGGTCCCCATTTATGACATGCCATTTTTTTTTTAAACGGCGACTAGGTTGTGAAAATTGTGCTCTCTCTGTGCATGCTAGCTGTTCATTCCGCAGACTTTCCCCCCCATTTTTGGGGGGGTCACATTCAGATGTTTTTTTCACGGATCTTTTACCTGTTTTTTTTTAATCAGGAAGTGAGAAATCAAGTGAAATTGCTGGCGCTCCCAGCACAACCTTCTGTTATCGGCCATAATAATGCCAATGAATAAGCTACCAAGTTATGTTTGTTCCTTTTTCACGATGTTGTATTTTCAGAATCTCTCTGTTATCGGCCATAATAATGCCAATGAATAAGCTACCAAGTTATGTTTGTTCCTTTTTCACGATGTTGTATTTTCAGAATCTCTCTGTTATCGGCCATAATAATGCCAATGAATAAGCTACCAAGTTATGTTTGTTCCTTTTTCACGATGTTGTATTTTCAGAATCTCTCTGTTATCGGCCATAATAATGCCAATGAATAAGCTACCAAGTTATGTTTGTTCCCTTTTCACGATGTTGTATTTTCAGAATCTCTCTGTTATCGGCCATAATAATGCCAATGAATAAGCTACCAAGTTATGTTTGTTCCTTTTTCACGATGTTGTATTTTCAGAATCTCTCTGTTATCGGCCATAATAATGCCAATGAATAAGCTACCAAGTTATGTTTGTTCCTTTTTCACGATGTTGTATTTTCAGAATCTCTCTGTTATCGGCCATAATAATGCCAATGAATAAGCTACCAAGTTATGTTTGTTCCTTTTTCACGATGTTGTATTTTCAGAATCTCTCTGTTATCGGCCATAATAATGCCAATGAATAAGCTACCAAGTTATGTTTGTTCCTTTTTCACGATGTTGTATTTTCAGAATCTCTCTGTTATCGGCCATAATAATGCCAATGAATAAGCTACCAAGTTATGTTTGTTCCTTTTTCACGATGTTGTATTTTCAGAATCTCTTTTTTTTTTTTTCGTTTATGACCGTTTTTGCCCGTATGAGTTTGACAACCATGATGAGGCCCTGTATGGTCGGTTGGGCTATGCTGATTTAAAAAAAAACCAAACAAACAAACAAACAAAAAGCAAACAAACAAGGTCAACCCTTTGGACACCAGCTTTTAGGGAATCACAGCCTTTTCCGGAGTCAGTTGATTTCACAGGAACCTTCTTTAGATGCTTGTTATCTCTGCCATTCTCAAGCCATTTTCAGGCCCCACGGTGTAAAATACAATGAAAGAATTACAGTTTAAAACATATGACGCATGGTTTGTTTCTTCATGCAATAAAAGAGGTACCAGTCTTGCGGTAGCGTCATGGAGCTGTTACAGCGCTATAGCATCAAAACCGGGCCTGGCTGTAGTGTTACGGCCACATGGGCAGTGAAAGATTAAGCAGTGAAGCAGAAAAGAAAGCGGTGGATATTGAACTCAAATACAGGGACACAACTCTAACGGTCCTCTGCTTCGTCTCAGGTCCTCCACAAAAAAAGGAACAGTCCATAGCCGCACTAAA
>CM031604.1:68214289-68216789 GCA_018398815.1 Conus ventricosus
AACAGGAATAATGCATGGCTGCACCAAAAATTGTTAGGCGAAAAAGGAAAAAAGGTTCAGGTCATTCGACCAGATCTAGCTGGGAACACACACACACACACACACACACACACACACACACACACACACACACCACACACACACACACAAATAGCGGACTCTGGGAAGTCGAGGTCAAGGACCCACAAACCTGACAGAAGTATTCAAGTAGCATAACTCTTACATTGCCAGATTCCAGTTATGTACAAAAATAGCGCACACGGCGAAGCTGAGGTCGCAGACCGACAGAGCAGGCGTCAGATGCACTCAAGAAACATAACTCTCACACTTATGGATTCTTCCAGGGGAGGGCACTCGTTAGCATGAAAATAGCGACGGAAAGTACCTGAAGTATTCGTTTGCTTTTCTTTCTTCCTTTTTTTATTTTTTTTATTTTTTCAAGGTAATGCAACTGTCTTAAGTCTGTATAATTAGAAAAAGAAAAGAAACAAAGGTTGTCTGACCTGTTTATCCTACCTTTGTTTCCCATGTTACCCGAAACATTTTTTTTTAGTCTAATCTTACTCTTGCATTCAAACACGAGGAATGAGTTAGGAGAAAATCCAGATGTCAACACCTGTATGTGTGGATCGATCGGTACGACGTAACCTGATGCGCTAAGAGGGAGAGAGAGAGAGAGAGAGAGGAGAGAGAGAGAGAGAGAGAGAGAGGAGAGAGAGAGAGAGGGTTCGCTGAGGAAAAAAACAAACATCAATTGACCTTTTCTTTTCAAAGACAACCTTCTGTTTCAAATCATTTCAAATAACTCTTTACTGCGCCCCCCCCCCCCCCCCCCCCCCCTTAAAAAACGAACGAAAACAGCTCCTTCCAGAGGAACGTAGATCTTGTCCACGTAAAAATTCCCTACACGTGCAGAACTTGCGTCCCTTACCCCGAAAGCCGCTTCACTGGCTTGCGAACGTTTCCCTTTCTCCAGTGAAAGAGCTGCTTGTTTTTCGTTGTGTTTACCTGTCTCATCTTCCTTACCCTCCTCTGTGGCATGTCTTCCCCGCTGATAATTCCAGCTCCCAATTACTCGGCCAAATCCAGATCGTCCGGTGTGCAGCCGCGGTACGTTGCCATTCCACTGAGAAGCAAATAGATGTCCCCCAAGCCCCCATCCTGCAGCTCACCCTGACTCCCCCACCCCCCCCCCCCCCCCCCCCTCCCTATTTCCCCAACCCTACCACCATCAGAGTAGACGTTGCGCCGCTGTCGAATTGTTTTGGTGTGTTCAGTGGAAGATCTCTCGTGACTGGACTTCAAGAACGATGTTAACATAAAAGTAGATTCGCAGTAATGGTTTTCTGGTGATAGGGTCCCCCCCCCCCCCCCCCCCCCCCAGTACCCTGCTCTGCAGCGCTGTGCATGCGCGCATGGAAATGATATCAAGGCAGGGTCGCCGATGTGTCCAATGAGAGTAGCAGGTGTCTGGCGTCGTTTGATCAAAACATGGGAGGTATGATGTTAAGATAGTGAGGGTGAGGCCAGATATCGTCACCGCATCAAAGGACAGGCAACACGTGTGTTCAGGCTGGCTTCCAGTGTAGAGTGAACGTGAAGGTAATATTCCCGTTGATTTTATGGCGGAGCTACTAAGGCTCATGTTGTTACGTGGTAAAATTAGTGCGGAGATTGACGTTGATTTTAACTTGAAGAATAAAAGGGCATGCCAATACAGTGTTAGGCAGCGAAGAGTTCCGGTGTGTTTGTGTGAAACAAGGCAGTATCTGCTTGCTGTAATTCACAATAAATAGTTATTTATATCCATAATAGTATTTGGTGGATGATGGGTTTGTGGAGCACACAGAGAGAGAGAGAGAGAGAGAGAGAGAGAGAGAGAGAGAGAGATCCAACAGAATTTTATTTTTTTGATTTGGGGATGTTTCTGTGCCTGAATTTAAAAGGTGAAACACTTCAAACCCCGCCATCAGAGAAAGAGAAAGGGGGGGGGGGCGGAGGGGGGTACTTATGTGTTCACATCACAAACCCTCACGTTGCACCACGGACGAGTTACAGGTGTGAGAGGGCCTCGGCGAAAGGGACCCCGGTGTACAGTGAAGAAGTGACCAGTAGCAGTAGACTACCAGCAGGTGATTTTTCCACACTAATGTAGCCAGGTAAGATAGCACCCCCCTCCCCCCCACCCACCCCGCCCACGGTCGTTCCTTGGGAGGTACAGTAAGACCTGTCTCTGACAACCTCCATAATCCACCAAATAATACAGGTGTTACAGGGGAAGCAATTCTGAATTTGATGTAGTTTTAACAGAAAGTTGGTCCTGAATGGGAAGTAGGAGGTAGCCTGAATCCCAATTTAAGGACCAGATTTCATTTGGAGTTTGTCTCAGCTGTGATGTGGATTTGACCGGGGGATTTACGTGGGAGATGATGGGGTGCGTAGCCTTGAATGGAAAGCAGTCTTCATTGTAAGGTCTTGAACTGGGAAGTGGGGCTGAATG
>CM031604.1:68219289-68239289 GCA_018398815.1 Conus ventricosus
AATCTCCGAGAAGAATCATTGAGATGTCGCGCTAAAGAACAGTTCACCAGATTCCTCAAGCACTGTGGGTCGTGTGCCAAGGCGTGGGTCTCAGCAGATGGTTTCCCCGTCAGTTCTGTAACGTTGTTGTCAGTCTATGGTGTGTTTTTTCCCCATGTCTCTCCCTCCCTCGAGTGCTTCCTTGAGGAATGTTGGAGCGAGGCCATTGGATTTCGTTACGTGGCCATGCCGTGATATGATCAGTGTATCTGATATTTAGCATCTTGCATCAACGCCTCATTTCTGTGGCTTGGAGATTTTGTTTTTCCCGATCCGCTGTGAGGGCCTATGTCTCACACACATAGAGAAAGATGGACTATACCAATGCACGCCTGGCTTCACGGAGGTATTGCTATCCTTCCGTACACGCATCAGTCTGGACAATGCTGATGCTGTCCTTGCCGTCCTTGAGAGGGTTTCAGATCGATAGAATATAAAACAAATTTGGTTAAGCAAAATAAAACTGAAAAGAAAAATCCACAAAAGACTATAAAAAAAATATGACTTTATGTTGAATGTCTGATTCTCCCTCATCCTCTTTCTTCTCTACATCCACACACTCACGCTTACGCATTAGTGCATATACAATCAACAGAAAACATTCTTAAGCTGGAAACAGCAGAAGGTAATAATAATAATGATTTAATAATAATGATTAGTTATGGCGCTTAATCTTACATAAGCCCTAAGCGCTAATAAATACAAAAAAGGTGAAGGAAAATATAAATGAAAGCGATAAGAAGATAAATATTTCAATAAGTATCATGCACCTACAAACAAGAGTGCATACTGACACGCACTCACGAAGACACACACACACACACACACACACACACACACACACACACACACACACACACACACACACACACACACACACACACACACACAAGTTGCAGAATCAATGTGATGGGGAAGGGGAAGAGGAAGAAAGAACTGCCATTGATAGGTGAAGAGGGTTGTTTAAAGAGATGCCTTGAAGGAAGACAGAGAGTTTGAACTATGCAAAGATATTGGGAGTTTATTCCAAGAAACCGGACCCTGAAAAGAAAAAGAGCGATCGCATAGGTTTAAGTTCGAAGTCGAGGGATTTTGAGCAGAGTGTTGTCGGTAGAAGAACGCAACTGCCAAGAAGGAACATAGATATGAAGGAGATCAGAAAGGTAGGAAGGAGCTAAGCCATTCAAAGATTTAAAGCAGAGTAAGGACAGTTTGTATTCTATTCGTTTTTTGACCGACAGGCAGTGAAGAGAAAGAAGTAAGGGAGTGACATGAGAAGATCTATGGTGTCTAAGAATCAAACGAGCTGCGTTGTTTTGTTCTTCGTTTACGTTTAAAACCAACAGATATTGTACAAGTACATGCTTAGAATTAAGAAATTTTATGAAAAAAAGAGGAATTCTTAATCATGTATTATTGAATTTGGAAAAGTTAATAATTTACAACGCACAACAAAAAAGCAGAAGAGCACACAAAACAAAGTGTGAAGTAACGACGATTTAATGCACGACACAAACAGGACAAGAAATTTTCGGCAAAATGCCTTCCTCAGCGACAAAAAAAATACAGACATAAACATGCACAATACTCCCCTTGTGAAGCCAAAGTGGTGAATGAAGTAGAAGAGGGACAGTGGAAGAGAGGGTGAGTAGAGTTCGAGGAATAGGGCACGAGGAAAGAGGGTAGAGTAAAGTGAGGAGGAGGAAAAGGAGAGAGGGGAGGAGAGAGAGAGAGAGAGAGAGAGAGAGAGAGAGAGAGGGGGGGGAGAAAGAGAGGGGAGAGACAGATAGAGAATGGAAGTAGAGGAAGAGTGGAGAATGAGAGAGAGAAGAGGAGGGGAAGGAGAGTGAGTGGAGGGGGAGGGTGTGATGGTATGTAGTGGGTGTGTTGCATATGAAGGAAATGAACAAGAGAAAGCACAATAAATAAGATACAATATACTCGAAAAAGCATGTTAAATGACAAGGGGAGGGGGGGGGGGGGGGAGAGAGAGAGGGGGTCAGCCGCCTAAAGCATCCTTTGTTTTATCTGTTGTTTGCTGCTTTGATACAGGAACCAGGATCAGCCGCTCCTTAACATCAGGAAGGTCACAGTGTGTACATTTACTATGCAACAGTTACAAAAGATCATCCCAGACAGAACGAACAATATCACAATTCCAAAATAGAGGTGATCCATTGTCGGTGTATTCTGGCTGCAGCTGGGGAGTCCATTAACCTTCGTTGGTACAGTCTTCTTCTCTTGGCAGAAGTCTATGTAACTAGCTCACTTGAAACAATCTGAGCTGTACATCTGTGGTAGCAATAAAACACAAGCTACATTCATATTTTAACTAATGTTTCGTCATTTCGGACCATTCATGCAATGGGAACCATTTCAGGTTTCACTGTTACTGACAGAATGTTGTGATTTCCTTTTCCAGCGTCAAAGCAAGTTTTGGTCTTCAGTTCCTTGCATTGGTTGGTCAAACTGATCCTCAGTTTGACATGATATTTCTTAATCGCATTTGTTTTACCATTGTGTGTCTGAAGGTCAGGTCTAACTGTGGATGGACGGCAATTTCGGAAAGTCTCCAAAGTTGATGTGTCCATCACTGACATAGAGAACAGGAAAACCTTCATTCTGGCTCACTTTCGCCCTCAACCAGTTTCGGGCGAAAGTGGCCCAGAATAAAGGTTTTCCTGTTCTCTGACAAGTAAGACTTCAATAACTAAAAAATATAACGTTTATCTACAAACTTTCTAGAGAGTAACGTAGGGGAAATTAACAGTGGCTGAACACATCCCCATAGAGCAACGTAGGGGAAAAGCGGCAGTCTCTGAACGCGCCTCATACACAAACAGCAGAGCAGTTAAGCCTTTAATTGCTATTGTCGACCTGCCAGGAATCGCACTATCAGGAATTCTGCTGAGGCCCCCCCGCCCATTAGGTTGTCATCACCTGATAACTTATTTTGCTGTCTGGGGCTTAGGACTGCAAAATGGTGCTTACCATACGACGACACCGGAGTTGACGATTTAGAAAGCTGCGCTCCCCCAACCATACCCCAATCAGTTTATTCACGGCTTTCAATTCCAGTCGGTTGTGTTTGGTTCACAGTGGAGGGAATTCTTGCTATAGGTGATTGTTGTTTTATTTCAAGGTATGGCGGAGTATCTATAACAAAGAAAAATAGGCGGGGCCTATGCTTTAACTTCTAAACCAAAGAGATGTATTGCTTTTTTTTTGGAAGGTTGAGGGAAGAAGAAAAAACTGCGAACCTACTAATGACGAACTACACCAAGGCCTTGAATAGCTTGTTAATTTATGACAAAGATTTAGCCGATATATTTGAATAGAGTTGTTGTTAACTTTGAAAAGCTTTTATACTTTTGATGATGATTTCATTCAAAAGCTCCAAATGTTCAGTGAGACAGGGTGTCTTGTTTACTTACCTAGTCTGTTCAGGAGAGGAAAAATTCTCAACCTTGTGGTGTTTCGAAACAACGGCAAAGCAGACGGACACGGACAACGACTCGGGCTGGGGATTCGGAAATACTGGGCCGCGAATAAGGGAAATTACTAATATTAATGGTTCCTGACTGTTCACAGAGCCGCCAAAATAAAGCGTTACTAAAGCAGTATTTACTTTTGATAAAAAAACACTAACTCCGCCATGCTGGCCCTCAAGCCCGGATGAACTTTTGTGGTGCGAGAAGGAAAGTATAGATGAAAATCTTTGTTCTTATGACGATTGGAATGTTAAGTTTTCCTGAACTAGGTGACGGCTTCTAAAAAATAGTATCGGTACGGTTACGGTTAACCACGCCTGGCCAGCTGCGAAGGCTAGGTTGTTGGGTGCGGAAGAAATCGATTACAACGTGTAGGGCGGTGTTTTTGGATGTCTGCTGTACAGTCAGAGACACAGGGGCGGCCCCCAAAAGCGTGCAGACTTGCCGCGGCGGGTTTTGAAGACTACTGTCGATAGTATAATGGACGTGGCTTTCTAAAATAGTAACGGTTACGTGTAACCGCCTCCCTGGGGGGTGGGCAACACTCATTCTTCCTGAAATACTTGCTTCAACGTGGCCTGTCTTGATTTCGTCTTATTCTTTCAACGGTTATTGTTGGACAACAAAAAGCCCCCTTTACTTTCCCACAATGCACTGTCCTGTCTATTGTGTGTTTGTTTGTTGTTTGTTTGGGTTTGTGTTTGTTGTTTGTTTTGCCCCACCCCACGCTATCGCACGCACCCCACCCCCCCACCCCTACCCCCCCCCCCCCCCACCCACCCCCACCCCACCCACCGCTAATGCACACACTCTAATGTTTTTACCTTAGATACAATTCCCAGTTTTAATGAAGAACTTAATTAAGTTTTTTAATTAATGTTAACTTCAAGTTCTTTAATATGTTCTTGATTAAGTTTTTAATTTAAGCGTTTTTACTTCAAGTCAACCTATGATTAATAAACCTAAGTCATCCTCTATGATACAACCAAGTTTTTATTTAAGTTATCTTTAATTATCAAAATAAAATACAATTTATGTTGTTATCTTAAATTAGTAACCAAGCCTAAATATAGTACAAACATGCCTCAAAAAAGTGTTCATTCGTTGAGTTGTGAATTGTTCTTGCTCAGCGTTCTCTGATTAGTTCTCTTAATGAAGTTTTTACAGCCTCGAAAGCAACGCATTATTTCAATTTTTGGTCTATGGAAATGTCTTGTATAGATCTCCATGTCTTTATTTATTGACGTTATATTTTTATAATACGCCATGATCTTTTTTATTAAAAAAATTTAATATAATTTTAACGTTTTCTTAAATATATTATATGGTCATTATAATGGATCAAAATGTGTGCTTTGTTATTGGCGGTTTTGGCGTATGCTGTTGATCTTTTTCTGCATTAGTGGTTCAGATTTTTTTTGATTGCTTTTGTTTTTTGTTGCATTGGGTATTTTTTTATAACCGTATTACCTGCCCCCAACAGCATGCATATGGCGCAATAATGGCCAACAGGTTTTTATTTCAAGTTCAATATTCATGTTGACTTTGGGGGCCACTTGTATAACATGGAGTTTTTTTGTTTTTGATAGGCTGGCATTTGGAATAACGTGTTATGGCGTTGGGCCGGTTGGTGGTGTTTAGTTTTCATGATGTGTTATATTCTGTAAACTTTAATTTTTTTTGTCTGTTCCACTCTGATATAATTTTTTTTTTCCTGCTTTAAACACGCCTCAGGATGAGGACTCTTTTCACTGGCCCCCAATGATTCAGTGTTTTTACGCTGGATTTTCTGGCTGGTTACTTTTCTTCCACCGCAGATTCAATGTTTCTGATTCTGATGATTTTACAGCTCGTTTCTTTTTGAAGGGAAACATAATTCTATATGATTAAAGTTATTTAATCCAATGATTAATGGCGGGATAACAATTTCCAAATCTCTATATAGTATTGATCTACTCCCTAGAGCTCTAATGACTTTTTTTTTTAAAAACTGGATCTGGCGTTTTATCATACGTAAGATATTGTTCTGAACTCAATGGTGCAAATCTATACTGACTAGTTTTGTTTTTAGCTGTCAAACCTAAGGAACCGTTTGCCCCAACACTTTTTTTCACCATTCTAGACCCCGCTGTCGCTTCATACCCTGTTATGATACTGTTAAATGTCTTGCCGGCCGACATCTGTTTGAATCTCTGTTCAATGCTGAATTCAGTTCCGAGGTACTCTGTTTTGTTTTTCCACACGCTGCCAAGAATCAAACCTCTCCTTTAGGGGGCTATTATAGCTTGGCCATCAACTCTGGTCTCATTCATTAAGTTCGGGAAGGTTTTTTTTAGGCCGCCTTGTAGACTGTAGTAGTCTTCACTGTTTCTCATGTTTTTTATTAAATTATAAATTATTTTTTCCTTTTTTTTTAAAAAAATAAAAATGAGCACCGAAATAAATACTGGTACCAACTTGTATACCATTCTGCTGTTATGCGAGGACCGAAGTGTAGGGATACTCATTGCTTGGTTAAATGCCTGTTAAGAATTAAACCAGCAGATCTTGGGCAAACTAGGGACTTTGAGGATTTCAGCCAAAGTGAGTGCTATTGTTGCACAGCTTCGTTTGCTACGAAAGATTTTCTAGTTAAGCAAGGGTATAATGCAGACAATATTATATATGTAAGAAAAAAATACATTTATAAAAAAAATGGCTTCACTCGCAATAATATGAGAGGGCGGCGTGTGGTTTCACTGTTGGTGATGGCGCATTGCTTTTAGCGGAAGTAAGTAATTTCGCATTAGTAAACTGCGGGATGACCGGCGAGAGAAATGAATGATATCAAAGCTATGGAGGAACTAGCAGCTGACAGACGCCTATGGAGAGAAATGCAGAGGACTTGAGCAGTTAGATTTTTTTAATGACACATCTGAAAATACAGGGGCATGCTGGCTTACACATTTTAAAATGTCGGATCAAGCAATAAAACAATTTTTTCTTGTAGCAGGACAAACCAATTCGGACATTGCCCCCACCATAATTCAGTGACTTTTATCAACCACAGGAAAACAAAAGATGCAAGAGAAAGAAATTCGCGTCGTTTTATTGTTGTTGTATGGACCGTTGGTTATTTTGTTGCTCATATTATTGGACCTGAGTAAAAAAATGAACAAAATATTTAGTATTCGCCAAAAAGGTTATTGGAAGGGAAATAACAGCAAATTTAAAAAGCTAAGCCAAGAAGCTGGGAGTCAGTGATCAACAGCAAAAGATTGGTTAATCAAACAAGGTCCGGATTTGGCAAATTTATTTACGGCGCCCTAGACGTATACAGAGACCACACTTTGTCAATAACAATCTCCCAAACGACACCCATAAATGGATCTTCTATCGTATTATGTACCCTTCTGATTGGATTAGACGGAAAAAAAAGATTTTAAGTAACGCCACTCACAGTCTTTGACTTAGCTTCCAAGGTACCAAAGAGATTGCAAGGAACTCATTAACACAAAGAGTGCTTCTGCTTGTTGCTGTTTGCCATACAGCTGATATACCAACGTGGGCCACTAACTTATCCCTCGCTTGATTCAAGTCATCGTGATGGAAAAGGATTTTAAAGGGCAGCAAAGAGTGAATCAATTAATTGTTTGCGTAACATAGAGTTACCATTAAAAGAGGCATTCCTGGGAGGTTCTACAGATCACAGGCTTTAGTGAAAACTTTAACAATCAGTTAGCCAGAAAGACTTTTCTTTTCTCCTACTCAGTATCACAGAGAGCTGATTGACCAATTTCTCGCAACACAGAATGGGTTAGAAGATTGCCCTCAGTTTTGCTCGCAATGAATATGAATGGGAATTTAAAGGACCCTAAAAATCCAAGTTCAAGCATCAAAAGAAAAACAATAAATGTGCTGAAGGATGAGTCTTCATCTCATTCCAGCATAATATTTCCATTTGGATTGAAATTGTAAGGTACCTTTATTTTCCCGGGGGAAGCTGAGGGACACTCGCATCAGAGGCCAACCGATCCAATTTATGGGAAGTTGTGAACCCGTACGAAATAAATAGAATTTGTAAAAAATGAATCCAGCCGCTTGTATTATTTACGAGAAACTGACCCCCACCAAAACAACCTGCTCACCTCAAGATCTTTTTGTGAAGAGAACTGCAGATAATTCCGCCAGGACACAGTTCCGCTTTAATTAATTTACGGTTCTCCAGTGCCCAATTGCCAATTGCATATGAAAAAACTCTGATTAACAAACACCCGTTTTGTGTTTGTTCCTATTCTAATGACTTCTATGTTACAAACAGTTGTGTGATCTCATGTAGATTAGTTCGCAGTAGTTTACGTTGTCATGAATGAAAAGTCTTATTGCCAAAACCAACTGCTTCTTTTAGTTGTCATGTGAATGTTTGATTGCACAACGCTGCGAGATAGTTATTTCTCTTTGATTTCTTAATGTGATTTTCTCCTGGCTCGGAAATGTACTGGACATTTTTTACCCTTAATCCAATCTAACTCCTTGATACCTTTCCAGATTATTCATCCTTCTTCTTTCCATAAAACCTTCTTGTTAACTAGTTGAATGCAATGGCGAATCATTTAGGATAATCAGATGTGTAGTACCTTCCCGCATTGACCTTTATTGTAGCCACTTCGCGTTTCCTTGTCTCGTTATAGATGTCTTCAGTGGGAATAGCTTAACAAAAAAAACTGTCTGTATCTGTGTAAAGTTACTCTGGACTCAGGGATACGTGGAGCTTAAAGTAGTCATAAAGAACTCATTACATCACAAAAGCTTTGAATAATTCTATAAAAAACAGTAAACCCAAATAAAATACAGGTTTGTCTAATTTGTCTTTCTTTTTTTTTCATCATTATGCCTAAAAAGCTGATCATGATAATCTTCTGAAGTACTGAATAATTAGGTTTTGAAAGTCAGTTAATTGCTTCGTTCTGTCTCTGGTGACCAATATGATATCTTTGCGCTTTGTGGGGATTCTCCATAGTCGTTCACAAAAACAAGCTGTTGTTCATCAGTTGAAAAAGTTTTTTCCGAATGACAGCATCTGTTGGATATAGTTCTAAGATCCCAGTGTTCTTTCATGATGTATGGTTTCAATGTGATCTGTTTGATCAAATGCATTATGCGATGAACTGCTGTCAACTTCAAACCATGTCTTAAAATAATAAATATTGTAGACTGTTCTGTATTGACAGACATAGTTTTTTTTTGCCTCGAAGATTTGGCACAAGTTTAGGCGGTTCAGGTTTTGCCATCTTAGACTTTTGTGCTAATGGATAATAGTCATTTTATGCAGGTCATGGAGTTCATGAGGAAGTCTAATAGTCAAACTTCTAGAATGAAACCACGCTGTTTGAGATCAGGGTAAATGCTCAACCATTTAATGCCTTTTGATTTATTATTCGGATCACGCCTGTTGTGTTACATTTTAAAGTTTCGATGGATGCGATTGCGCATTGCCCATTCCATAACAGATTGTTTGCCGTACTAAATACATAAGTTAGTTTGACCTTTTATCTGGATCATAATCGTCAAGTATTTGTTGTTTGCTTATTCTGTAATGGTTGCGAAACGCCTTCTTATTCATCCGCGCATCCGTTGTTATTTTTCAATAATCTGAATCATTGGTAAATCTGACGATTAAATCATATCTGCTACTCCAGTTCAACTTATTAAGATGCATCCCAACTTTCCCGGGCGCAGAACCTGATCAGTAATGTAATGCGCGGGATCCAGGCTGTAATGTTTTCCATGCAGGTCTGTCTGTAATTTTCAAAGTCGTCCGCCAATAACAAACTTACTTATGCCTTCATGTAAGGAGTCATGATAGTCTCCCATCGTTTTACACATCTAACTTTCTGCCACGCTTCTTGAGATTGTGGTAATCCAGATTCACTGTTGTCCTTCCTCTGTGACTAGAAAAGAAAGCGCCTTTAGGAGGAAGTGTGTCTTCATCAAACCTTTACAACTGTTATTGTACCATTATGGGTAAACGCCCTTTCTAACGGAGTGTTGGGTCAAAATATTCTTCCGTTATTGGGCAGGACTTTAGGGTACATAGCCAGTGACTCTAATGTTCCCATCATGTGCTGCATTGTGTCATAAAAATGACATGTTTTGCAAGATTAAAGCACATGGACTTTTTGATGGACTGTGCAAGGGAATGACACCCTGAAGGCATCGTCACTGGCTTTCATTATAAGATGAGAGTCTAACCTCGCAAGTTATGAAAGAATACAGCAGCTTCCCTGTCTTTGGTTTCAAACCTTTTGTTGAAGATTCATTTATGTGCGCAGCTCCTCGAACTTTCCAACTAATGTGATCATGGTCTCTTACTTTTGGATTTTGTATGCCTTCTTTAACTGAGTTCTAAACCACAAATCCAACAAATGTGATGTGGCTTGAGTTCTTTCTGTTGTTGGTCTTCGGCGTCATTATGATTTCAGATAAGTTTTAGATCATTAGAAATCAGTCATTGCGCACTAGCTTGCAGCATGCGTTCTAAGAAGTATTCTGCGCATTTTAGACCCTCTCTAATATTATTTTGGTCTTCTAGAATGGACGCCATCCGACCTAACATTAATGATGCAAATGAACAAATTGATGATTAACTCATTAAGACTGTTTTTCGAAAGTTGTTGTGGCGCCTGGCCCTTCTTAAGGAACCAATGAGTGATTAAAAGTCTGCGTAAACAAACATTGGAGAATTTTGCATCCGTTTCCAAGGTCTTATAACTAACTTTAGAGAATTCCGGAGTGGGGGCGTAATGAGTTCTGTTTACAGTCTACCTGAAACTTTTACAATGTTTCTTATGTTCGCTAGAGGCCTTTGAACAGTTGGGGCATTCTTGTTAAACATTCTTCTGTACAGAATTCTTGTGTTGCCATGAATCTTTTGAAGTATGCTGCATTAGTCTACTCATTGTTCGTTATTCTAAATGTGGATTGCTGTAATGCGGTTTTGACCCTCCGCTGGTGAAAGCATTCAGTAGTAAGTCATACATGATTTATTTTTGTCCTGGTTCGCCTCTTTGTTGGACTGTTCTTGGACACTTTTAATTGGCACCATAATTTGTTTCCTCTTCCCATGTGTTATACATTAACAGCATTATTGTTTGTGTTTGGTTCTTCAAACGGATCAATTGGGGTCTACTCTAACAGGAATGGCCTCCACTAAAGTTAAGATCATTGATGTTAAGGGTGATAGTTATAGACAATCTCTCTGCGTTTTTGAGGAGTATTATGCAGCCTTGCTGCGAGAAACACAACACTTAAAACATTTGGTGTTGTCTGATATTCTTTATGTTTGAGAATGCCTTTTTTTGCAACTATGATGGAGGTAGTGGAATTGTTAGCCCGTACCGTTACTATCGGCGCATACTTTGACGTTTTAATATCTGATCTCTAGGACTTCGCACCTCTGGTACCAACCTGAGCCTCACATTTTAGCTTCTTCAGCAAGGCAAGCCCATAACCGGCAGCGTCAAACTGTGTAAGCAGTGCGTCTGCCCATCGGGTTGTGTTAAGTCTATTAGAGGAAAGAATCAGTCTGTTGTTTAGTTGAGTCCCAGATCTAGATTTGCTTCATTTATTGTTACATAGTCGGATTAATTAAATCAGCTAAAATTTCTTTAACTGGCGGGTATAATGTCTTAGTTTGCCTGGAACTTTGGAGAAATAGCATGTACAACCTACTTGCTGTACGTTTGTGTTGGGTCAAATGATTCTAGATTCATTATCTTCAGCTTGCTCTGATTAACGTCTCTCTCAAGCATTCCTTTTCAAACAATTCAGTTTCCGGGTCCTTCCGGTCTTCATATATTTAGCCATGTTGAGTTTTTTTTCTATCTCAATATATTTTATTTAAATAAAATAAAAAAATACTTAATCAGATTCAATATCAACGGTCCTTTTTGTGCTTGGACTATAAACTAAAGTATAAACACCCTTCGGTGTTGTGGTTACTGGGAGCTGTTTTAGAACAGAGTTAATGTATCGTTTACTTTTTTTTTTTTAAAGCATTCCTTTTTTATTTGCTCGGGAGTCTGGCTGTTGAGAAATGTTGTCCCCGCCTTTCTTTTGAGATCAACTTTTTGATTCTTTTGTTGTCATCAAATAGGGCCTGTTAAACGAGTAATTCGTCTTCCGTGATGTTTTGAGTAATCAAGCCGCTTTATGTATTGTCAGTTTAAACGAACTAATGTTTCGCCGTTATTAGTGAACCTTAGAATGTGTGCTTTTTTTTGGAGTTTGTTTTTATATTTTTTGCCAGCCGCACTATACAGCTAATGATCACAGGCCGTGAGCTTAAAGACCAAAAACCTCCTAGGGTTAAAGTGCGGGGGAGCCTATGCCCGTTGCTAAAAGACCAACACTGTTCACTGCTGATAGAGCGCTGATAGTCGGATGTTCCCAGTATTAACAACGTAACAGCATTAAAGGCAGCAGAAATACCTTCGTTTGGTTTTTGCGGATATTTTTTGAAAGGTTCTTGCTCTAGTTTTTGTTGCATTTTGTGTAATGTTTGTTAATCTGATGTTTTTTTGGGGTTAGGGCTTTCTACTATCCCTCTTTTGGCGGCGCCTGTTGGCACATTTGGTTAATGTTTAACAGGGGAATAATAACCACCCCACTTGGATTTTTATAAAATAAAAATAATTTTGTATTGTATATCTTTTTATCTGTAATTTTCAATATTCAGCTGCGCATCATATATTCTTATAATTAAAAAAACATATGTTACAATTAAGGGTGTTTAGGCTTCTCTTCTTTATTACAATTTGAATGTTTATTACGGCTCTCACCAGTTCTCCCGCTTCCATGTAACTGATTATCCTCCGTTGACCTTATAGTGTACAATCCTCATATTCCGTATTTTGTTGTTAAATATTCTGTCATGTTGACGCTGGGATGTTGAAGGGGTAGATCTTTAGCTCACTTGGTCAAAATTTGGATTTTCTTACACCGCTCCCTACCTCCTATACTGTGGGCCCCACTTTATTTCATCAAAATGCTGATTAGGTTTAAGCCGCCGCCTAGCTAGATGTGGTTAGAACTGCCCTCAATCGAACATTGTAATTTCGTTATTTAGTTTTTTGGATATAAAAAAAACTTTTCATCTTCCTCTTTTTGATTGGTTCTTCATCTTCACACTGCAATTAATAATAATACCTTTATGCGATCTTGCTGAGACGGCTTAAATACTAAAACTTCCATTATTTTATAGCGTCTGCCTGCTTATTAGGATATGTTGTATAATGAATCACTCTTTCGTAATATATTGCTAATTTTGTCTGATATTGTTGCTCAATCAGCCGTGCCTAAATTAGGGGGCGCAAGCTATCAACGTAAACTTTCGAGATGTCAGAAATGCTGTATGTACTTTGCTTCGGTGTCTGTTGATAGGGATAACACGTTTGTAGTCGGTAAAAGTTATGTCTTCATATGGACAGTCTGTTCGTCTTTTAAGCTCACTGGAATGTATGGCGCAATGCGCCTTTTAACATACTCAAAATCTAAGGAAATGGAAGTAAGCGATTGTTCCAAACGCAATATTTACAGCCACTACTTTTGCCGTCTTTAGTAATCTGCGCGCAACTATTTCTATAGTTTTAGGGACTTCTTTCATTTTCTCATTCTTGAAACGCTAATGTCAGCCCTTTTCAGTCCAGGTTAGCCCTAGATAATGTATAGGTTAAAAATATGTCTGAAGATGTGTTAAAGAAAATATTTCTTGCCCTAAAGTTTTATAGAAATTTTCTGGTCAATTTCCTTTCTTTTATAATCTTTTTTTTTCGTAACGATTTTTTGCCCGTCCCGATTCTGTACCAACTGTTCCTGTTTGGGTCTGTTTTGTTGAATCGAGCGCCCTTTTTTGGAAAGGTAAGGACGCGGAGCCTGGCAAAATCACGTCATTTGCTCCTAGGTCTGGAAAATTTGACAGTAAGAAAAGAATTTGATCTGCATCAATAGTAGTGGATTATTTGGAACAGTAATTGTCCGCTTATTTCCCTTACGCCAAAAGGGTTCTTTCAGTATTCTATGCGGGTCATAAGATCCGAGCCAGGGTGCCTTTGTGTCATTGTTATGAAGCAAAATAAAAATTAATTATTTTAAATAAGGCTGGAATTGAGGATTGATAGATGAAATGAAGAGAAGATTATGATGTTTATGATCCTGGAGACCGACTTTGTGTGAATTGATCTTTATTAATACAACATCGCTCAACGCTTCAATGCGGCATGTTGAATTAACAGAAAGTAAGGTTTAAATCATTTTACGAATGTTTAGGCCTAGAACCTCCCGAATTATAGACCCAAATGATGTTTGAATTAAAGATGATCATTTGTCTGTAAAAAACGATCAAGGGGCAACTTGTTCGGAGATACTACTAAACACGAACCTCAGCTAGTTTTTAGCCAAGAAGTACAATTATACAAAGACTCTGTGGTGAAAGATCATAAATCGCTTGAGTCTTGTTAGGACCGAAATTATGGGCGGAGGGCAAGTTTTAATACTTCAAAACACACTGCAGGATCTCCCAACCAGCTAAAAAATACAAAAACATGGAAACTTGAGAATTAAATCATTCGGCAGATGAAAATAATGAAATAACTAAATGCTAGAAGCAGAAACCAGTTTTTCAGAAGAAACTGCATTAAAGACTATACACGACTCACCGCTACCCTGCGAGGAAAGAATTTTAGCGGGCCTTGAATCATGCTATTTTTGAGAAAGCATCAAGGCGAATTAACCTCAAACAATTTAGCAAAACTAGGTAGTAACTAGTTGAGCATATAAAAAGAAGGGGAAAAAGAAGAATGGATTACTCCGTTGAGGCTGATGACAGACCGCATCCGTTAGGCGTGAGATTTAATGAATAAGAAAAGAAAGAATAGACCAAGACTAAATAATCTTGAACAAGATAGATCGCAAGACTAGGAAGCGCTAATACTAACCGAGACCTAATACGAACCTCAATTGTGAATTAGAATAAGAGAAAACTATTCGAAAAATTTTATATGAAGACACAACACTGTAGCAGATCGATATAGATACACTGTTTAGAGAGCAAGGAGTCACATTAGGCAAGCGTTATATAATGCCTTTCTTAGGGATTTGGCCTAATAGTACATTGGTTGTTGGCTTTTACAGGGCGCTGTCCCGTGCGGTGCCGTATGGTCTATCAATGCTAGACTTGATCTCAGTAATCACCTCGTACCGTCAGCTGACTTTGCCGCTCTCCACCTGATAAATCTTGGGTAAAAAAAAAAACAGTCTTGTTGATCATCTTGCAAGTTTATAAAAAAAATTAGCTGGTAATTCGTGGACGCTTTTACCAGGGAATTTGGGGAGTATTGTTCAGCTGGGTTTGTCTACTGAAAGCAAAAGTAGTTGGTATTCTTTTTGGCCGGAGCCGGCCGAGCATAAGCACTTATGGACATAGTTCTTGTAATAGTTGGGTTATATTTAGTCAAGATATAAAGACCGCCAAGTAATCCTGATGCCAGTTTATCCAAGAAACAAGCGCCTTGGTCTTTTCATATTCATGGTCATCGCGAACAGGAGGTCCGCGAGCTTTGCTGAGTCTTCAATGACTTTGGGGGGTTTTGGCACTTCGGGGGAATATTATTAGATGACTTAATCTTGGGTGTTATTTATTGTTTTGTTTATATATTACTGTGGCTTCAGGAATTGAGTATGTCGTTATTTACCCAACCTTTGTTCATTGCATGCTATAAGAATTTCATTTATTATAGTTTATTTATTGTACCGATTGGAGTATGAGTCTGGAAGGCTGCTTGTAGTTTAATCAGCGGCCACAGCAAAGTCTTCTAACTTTCGATTTTGCGTATTGTTAAAACTGTTGGTTACCTTTGATACTTGTAGGTTAAAATCCAAACTGTAGAATTAAGGCATCCTCTAAATTTGCTAAGTATTGTTTTTGTGCATCTAAGACAGTTAGAAGGATCAGGTTATTTGGCTCAGGATCTCGCCTGTGCTTGCGGGACCCTAGCAACACCACAAAACGTTATGTAACTGATAGAGTCGTTTATTCGTTCTAATTCCCGCTCTACGTTTTGGCCTTAGAAGTGTCTAAAGATAATGTCCCCGTCCATGGTTGTATTGCTCTTGCTGTAGGGACCCGGGATGAACAGTTGGGCGCCAAAAAAAAGATTGTTTTGAACGGAGGAGGATGCCAGTCATAGTTTATACTTTCTGTTGCGTGTTGCCCCGATATATAATGGTCGCCCCTAAGCCATGATTAGTTCCAACGTTCTTGTTCTAAAGTCTGGCTTGATGCTTATTATGAATTCGTTTCAGATCCTTTCAAAAAGCCTTCAGGTCTATTCTGTTGCTGAGTGGATTTTAAACGGTTGACATTTGGCAAGGCGCTTGCAGTTCAAGTTCAGTCAATAATTAGTCTAAAGGTGTTATAGTAATGTAATCCGGTACCACTGACCTCCCAAAGGTTCATGGTGATTTAAATGTCAGCATTACGACACTCCACACCCAGCTTGATTGCGCAAAACACAGCAAAGTTTAACTGGTTCTGATAAAAATTGCATCCGGATGACTTAAACACGCTTTTTGATGTGGTCGTTTTAAATTAGGGGAGGGGTTATGATAGGCTTCTTCTATGGAGTACTCACCTTTTTATGAAAGAGGCTGTCTGGGTCACAGCAAGTTCAAGAGTATCAGTTGCCTATATTTTTTTTTTAAGATTGTTTTGTGCGGCCCCTCCAACGAATATTTTTGGCATCAGTAGTTATGAACGCGACTCGCTTCATTTTTATTCGTTCAAAATATGGTGTTTGTAACTATAACAACTCAAGGACCGTCCTTCGGTATTAGAACCATGCTATTGATAACAATTGCGGAACCAAAATGGTCGCGCTCCATGAAATTTTCTACAAAGTCTTTGGTTTAATATAAAGCGAAGCCAAGGAGAATAATTCGGTTTTTTCTAAAAGGTGACAAATCAGGGAAACAAAGTTAGCCAGTGTTCAGTTAACAATACCTGATGGTATAATACGGGTTTTCTCACTAAAAGGATGCAATGGAAGTAACTTTGGCATTACTCTCAAACGTAACAATGCAAATCTGAAAACATGTTAACATTCAAGCCCTGATGATAGAAGGAGGTTACTTTTTTGATTAAAGAGCTATGCTTTAATAAAATGTTAGGCTTTAGGTATCAATTTTAGATTTAGAGTTACACCGACCAAAAACTACTTATGAGGGAAAGTACCGCTCTGATCTTGCATTACATTCATTATCTCTATGGCTCATTTGGATGAGCTAAGCATGATGAAAACTTATATGATGGAAGGGCCCTAACTGTGTTAAGAAGCTCGTCCATCAGGGAAAGACTTGCATATTGCGATTATGGGAAATTATACAATTCCCTAATTTACGTTTTTTAAAAGATTAGTTTGCGGGAGGGTTGGATCATTTAATAGAATAAATTGCAAGACATAACAGGGTAAGTCGTGAAATGTGATATACCTGCAATTGCTTTAGTAATAAAATAATACGCTGTACTTAAAAAAAAAATGTCGCTTTGTGGGCCAGACGAATCAGGAGTTTACATTAGCGCCTGTAAGGTGTATTATACTTAGAATTAAATGACCTTGCAGACGTGCGGAGACTTTGTACAGATACTGAATGGCGAGATAGGCGCCTTGTATGGGTTGAGTACAC
Organism: Conus ventricosus; assembly: GCA_018398815.1. Classification (NCBI taxonomy): domain Eukaryota; kingdom Metazoa; phylum Mollusca; class Gastropoda; order Neogastropoda; family Conidae; genus Conus; species Conus ventricosus. The sequence goes on from CM031604.1 coordinate 68,236,539, forward strand.
TAAAGATGGTTGATTTATAAACGCAAAAGAGGTGGGGACAGCAAAAAAGTTTGCCTAAACTAGAACAGTGCGCAATCTAGAAGCAAATAATGTTGGCCTGTATGTGAATATTAAAATAGTTCGAAAACTCTGACCTCAAAATGGCACATTAGAACCATAGTTAGAACTGGACATAAAATTTGAATTCATATGCCCATTACATATTGTAGCCGTCAAAAAAAAGTTTCAGGAAAAGAATTTTCAACTCTGGCCCTTTACATTGTAAGTCTTTAGGCCGGACGACAATAGTCGGAAAGAATTTGAAATAAACGCCCGTATGGGAGAAAAAAAGCGTAATCCTCCACAGATAATGACAAGAAAACTGTTAGAAAAGTTACTGTTGTTAAAAATAAGCTTCTACAAAATTACAGTTCTTTCCAAAGCAGAAAATTAGGAGACACGTTCACAATGATATTTGAAAAATTTCTGTCTTTATAAAGATGTGGAGAGGGATGGGGTTTTCGGTGGGCGTTAGTGATGACCTTATAAAAGGGAATTATTATTAGCTGGCAAAAACTTAGACGTTTTTTTTTTAAACGTCTTAACGTTGTTTGTCGTCGTTCTTCACAATGGGAGGATATTAATATCATTAACTACAAGCAACCAAAATCAATGTTGACTTAAAATAGAAACAATCTTATCAGAAAAACTAAATGGTTTATCTTACACATTTATGGCCTCGTAGGGTTTTAATATACATGACAAAGTTTTGACGGAGAGTATGATAAAATATAATAACTGGATTAGATTAAGTTTGTTATAAATACTATGGGCAGTTTATAAAACTTTATGACAAAAACTCCTCATTGCTCATTGATTTGTGGGCAGACTGGTTGTGGAAAAACAATATTTATCCTCGACCTGTTACAAACAGTTTATCGTTATAATTTTGATCATATTGTAATTTTCTGCCCAACACTTAAATGGAACAAAGCATATCATGATAGAATGTTTATATGGACAGATGATGACATATATTTAGTTAATCCTAGCAATAAACTGAGTGAGTGTTTAGAACAGTTTTATAGACTGTTTGAAGGAACGCAGACACTATTTATTATAGATGACTGTTCGGCAGAAAGAGACATAGTTAAAAAGAGAAACACTTTGTCGAAACTAGCTTTCAGCGGAAGACATGCTGGGATAAGTGTGTGGATTTTATGCCAGAAATATAACTCGGTTTTAAAAGACTTTAGAGAACAGTTTAAAGACTGTAGTTTTATTTCACATGAAAGACAAAGACTCATTTGAAGAATGTTTGCGCGAAAATGATGTTATTGAAAATGACCAGGAAAAACACAGGATTAAGCAAAAATTAAAATCTGAAAAGTTTAGTAAATTAGTATTGAAAACGGATAACCCTACACAGTATGTTTGTTTGTAGATAATCGTTATTTTTTGGTTATTGAAGTCTTACTTGTCAGAGAACAGGAAAACCTTTATTCTGGGCCACTTTCGCCCGAAACTGGTTGAGGGCGAAAGTGAGCCAGAATGAAGGTTTTCCTGTCTCTGACATTAACCATTTGCCTGATTCTTAAGTCACGAGCCTTTTTTTCACAAACACTTTTTTTGTCCCTAAGAATAGTGACACTGTTGTAAATGCGTTCTGAAAAAAATATCATCTGTATTCACTGTTGTAAATGCGTTCTGACAATATATCATCCGCATTCACTGTTGTAAATGCGTTCTGACAAAATATCATCTGTATTTACTGTTGTAAATGCGTTCTGACAGAATATCATCTGTATTCACTGTTGTAAATGCGTTCTGACAAAATATCATCTGCATTCACTGTTGTAAATGCGTTCTGACAGAATATCATCTGTATTCACTGTTGTAAATGCGTTCTGACAAAATACCATCTGTATTCACTGTTGTAAATGCGTTCTGACAAAATACCATCTGTATTCACTGTTGTAAATGCGTTCTGACAAAATATCATTTGTATTCACTGTTGTAAATGCGTTCTGACAAACTATCATCTGTATTCACTGTTGTAAATGCGTTCTGACAAAATACCATCTGTATTCACTGTTGTAAATGCGTTCTGACAAAATACCATCTGTATTCACTGTTGTAAATGCGTTCTGACAAAATATCATCTGTATTTAGTGTTGTAAATGCGTTCTGACAAAATATGGACATGTTTCCTTAATGAGTTTTTTTTTTAACTTTAAAACTTTTGCAAACTCACTACAGTGACTTTATGGGATCTGGCAGCTTGGAGGACATGCTTTAAGTCCACTCCATCCTGGCTTAATGTAATTTCGGTCTCATCAGCCAGCTGATCTTCATGGATTATATGAAAGGAAACTCATCAGAGATTCTCCCTCCCTTTTGCATATGGATGGCAGATCACCGATGTTTTAGTTTTTTTTCTCTTGCCATCCCATGAGCTATCATGAAAATCTCTACTTATTTCTTGAATAAATCTGCCCAATAGATCTGGGAGATTATTAGCGGATCTATTACTTTACAGATTACCCGAGGTTTCAATGTTGTAATTTTGCTGAATGGTGACATCTATCTCTTTGTTTGTTTTGTTTGTTTGTTTGTTATTATTATTTTTTTTTACACATAACTTCAGAACTCTGGTCATCAACATCACCTTGTTTTTCGTGGTTACTACAGCATGCATTTTCTGCCTCGGTAGTGAATTTCATGCATGACTCATCAAATGGTCACAGATCCCACACAAGTTTTCTTGGTTCT
>CM031604.1:68244289-68259289 GCA_018398815.1 Conus ventricosus
CATTCACCCAATGGGAGGAATAACACGTACGTCCGTGCGAGCACCTCACTTTGCTGGCATTTGCTACAATAGGCCACAGCTGTGAGTGATAGCGACCTAAGCAAGTGCGCGCGCACGAACGTACGCACGCACGCACGCGCACAAGCAAGCGCGCGCGCACACACACACACACACACACACACACACACACCACACACACACACACACACACACACACGAGTGCGCGCACACACAAGCGCGCGCACACACGCGTGTACACACACACGCACGCGCGCGCGCGCACACACACTCACACACACACGAGCGCATGCACACACACACGCACTTATACACGAGCGCACGCACACACGCGTGCTCCCCCCCCCCCACACCACACACCACATGCATGTGCGTGTGAGCGCACGAAAGCACAGACACACGAACATAGACACCCACTCTCCCTCCCTCTCTCTCTCTCTCTCTCTCTCGCACAAACACTTGCACAAACACACGCGCATGCACAAACGCGCGCGCGCGCTGACACCCCCCCCCCCCCCCCCAACACACACACACAACAATATGCATGCGCGCGGACCTCGTTCCCCTCACCCCCACCCTACCCCCCACCCCCCGTTCCGCAACGTTACGCACACACAAACACATACACTCTTACACTGGTAGGAACATTAAGAACACTGGAAACATGATTGCACGGCAAACCAACAGAGAAGAGGAAGAATTATGCGGAAAGCACGACGACTGTCATCGAATGAAAAGTTTGTTCGTGCTTGTAATTGACTGCTGCAAGAAGAGGTCAAACAATGTTTTTGTTTTTGACCATCAACCTGCTTTGTTTTTTATGTGCAGTTACAAGGGAAAGGGGAGGGAAGGAGAAAGGAGAGGGGGGGGGGGGGGGGGGGGGCTTAATTGTAACGAAACTGTTGTCTGAGAATCTATAGTCCGAGATAATGCAGAAAATGGCAATGAAATTGATTGTATAGCATATCCGAGACAAGTGAATTGTTTGAGGACATGCAAAAATACAAAGAAACACAAGATGCAAAGTAATGGTTCTTTCCTACAGACAGACAGACAGACAGACAGACAGACAAACAGACACACACACACACACACACACACACACACACGCACACACACACACACACGCACACACACACACATACACATACACATACACACACACACACACACACACACATGCACGCACACACGCACACATTCTCTCTCTCCTCTCTCTCTCTCTCTCTCTCTCCTCTCTCTCTCTCTCTCTCTCTCTCTCTCTCGCTTTCTCTCACTCACGCGTGTTAGCTTGCACGAAAGCTTCATACTTTTATCAACGCACCCCCCCCCCCCCCCCCCCAACCACCCTTCTTGCCTCTCCACCATCACCCACCCCGACCAAACCCATGACCCGTGTTGTTAATGCCACTGTGTGAGCTGGGGAGGAGGAGGACATGCAGGAGAAGAGAACCCACAGTCAGAAGAGGACTGGCCTGAATCACAGCCTCCAGGCCGAATGTGGCATTGCTGCGTTTTTTCGAAAACTTTCCTCCGTCGTAACCCCGTGACTGTGAGAACATCGCTGCTTGCCCTTGCCCTGCGCTCACCTATGAGACACCAAAAGAAAACAAAAAGATGGGTCGTTTTGACGTGCCAGATGTTTAGTGGAGCGTTCTCCTCTGTGTTGTCCCTCTGCTTGACATGTCTTTCTGTCGACAAAAACGCTTAATCTCTAGAGGCTGAATACAACCATTGCTCACTCGTAACAATGCCTCGCTGGTCCGTCATAGTCCTTTGGAGTGCATAGTCAAAGCAGTCCAGTTATCGAGGTGTCATCTGACACCAGTCAAGCAGACTAGAAAATGATTCACCAGCTTCTGGTCTTGCTTGGCTGAATTTTGTCCTGAAGCCATCGGCTTATCACGGAGATGTCTTTAAGAAGTGCCCCTTTGATTCACCCTGTGTACCTGATGCACGTGATAAATGATTTACAAGACAGTGCCGTACTTTGAAGACAAGCAGAAAAATACTTAGCATGCTATCGTTCCAAGTGGAATAAGATTGCATGGCTTCAAAACGAAAACGAAATGCGTCAGTTTCTGTCGAAAAAAGAGACGTGGTATGCTTTTCGGCGCTGCAGGCTACCTTATACCTGCATGAAGCAGAGAGACTGAAATGAACAGCCATCTCTCATACGGAAGCTGCCTGCTTTCGAAACTGTTTTTTAGTTCAGATTCTTGTGTTCTCTTTCTAGTTCTTGCCTCCCCCCCCCCCCCCCCCCCCCCCCCCCCCCCCCCCCCCCCCCCCCCCTAATTTTCACAAAGGCTTTTTGTCTTGTTTTGTATTGTTGTTATTTCTTCAGTTGAATTTTTTTCTTGTTCCGCCCTTTACAACGACGCTTTAAAAAACCTGCCTCTACTTTTTCAGCTGCCATTAAGCCGATTTTTTTTTAACACGCACCAGAATCCTGTTCCCTGATAAAAGGGAAAAATTGGCTAAACGGGGGTACAGAAACAAAGGAAAAGGAATGAAAGAAACTCGTCCCTCGGTGCGTCAGTCCAGAGATAGCCCTCAAAGCTGAAGGCGAGAAAGAAATACCCAACAGAAAACAGGCATCCAAACTTCAGGCCGAAGTACGTGTATAACTGCAGAGGCGTATGGCCCGGTCTAAAAAAGGAAAGTGCTGTGAAAGTTAAGATCTTGGCTACCCAAAAATATCGTGTGCCGTTTGGGTGAGTGCATGCGTGCGTTCGGAAAGACGAGAACGAAATGGTGTTTCGCTTGTTTATTTGTTTGTTTTGTTTTTGTTTGCTTTGCTTTGTTTTCAGTGTAGAATTCTCTTCAACTCCTCGAACAACATGGACAGAAAACAGGGCCGGTGTAGCTGAGTTGGTAAAGCAGTGTAGTCATGCTACTGGTGTTACAGGTTCGAATCTCCTCTGCAGGAGGATTTTTCCTTTGGTTCTGCCTCCATTTCCCGAAAATTCTTCAAGTGAGTCTGTGAACCGAGGTTTCCTGTGTGAACGCAATCATAACATCTTGCACACACGTACAATTCCATTACCAACCTTCAGAAGAGAAGGCCAGTTTGGCTTTTGGTATGGATGACACGCATACACTCAGCATGCTCCCTCCATGAAAAAAAAAAAAGAAACAAAACGAGGAATGAGAATCTGACTGACTGATATTTGCTTCCAAACGGCACAGCAAACGACTAAATGAAGCAGCAGGCAGCTCATCAGTCAGCTCTACACAGGTATGCAGCCTGTTCTGTAAACGAGTGGGTGGATTGCACATAGAGTTTGGTCTCTAACCGAGGATAGGCGCTTTGTGTTCCTACTACTACTACTACTGCTACTACTACTAGTAGTAGTAGTAGTAGTAGTAATAGTAATAGTATTGCTGATGATTTCCAGTACGCAAATAAATATGTGCTTTTGACTTTGTGTTTCTTCACAGATTCTACAAATTCTTCTCAGAATAATGATCTTACTTCCTTATACTAAGAGGCCCGTTTGTTATATGATTTCACATCAATCGACGTCGTTTTCAGAACCAGAGTTCAGTGTCGCTCTTTGAACCATGGCACCGTCTCATCAACAAAACCGTGCACGTTGATTCATGACTATCAAATAAATGTCCCAGAGAGGAAGAACAGAATGCATCAGTTTTATGAATAGGGAAAAAAATTGTCTTGTTTCCACAGTTCATCAGTTCCACACACTCCAAGAAAAACCTTACAGTTTCACAATATGAGAGGGAAGGCTCGTTTTCTAGCTTGCAAAGAGCGAAACGGAATCTATCTGCACACACCACACACACACACACACACACACACACACACACACACACACACACACACACACACACACACACACACACACTATCTATCTATCTATCTATCTATCTATCTATCTATACTTAGTAAATACTTTTATTATCATGATTTTTATTAACAGTAGGCCTACTTCCGAAATCGTGGTCAGTCGCCAGCCAGTTCAATTGGACTTAAGCCCAAACGCAAACATCTTGGCGCCAGGCAGACGACTTCATGTGTCACCTCAGCCAATTAGACACAGCGAGGAGGCTAGTTTGTAGTCCTTCACGGAGACAGCACCGTCCTCAGACAGACTGAGTGGCTTGACCGACGTCTCAATAGGTCTGGCCAGACGGATCGCTACGTCTGGGCCAGACTGATCTAGCTAATTTACAAGACCTGTGTCCACAGTTAAGCCAGACGTCGCCGGCTAAAGTAGGAAGAGGGGAGGTATTGTGTAGTGGGGGTGAAATCAAGCTAATTAATTAAATGACCCATTGACCACCACAGAGAGCAAGGCGTGTAGGCGTGACGTTCATGATTTGCATGTCCAATGAAAATAGAGGGGAGGTAACCTCGGTACAAGGCGGGAAAAATTCTGACCAATGGTACTCACCCTTTGACATATAGGAAGAGAATAAAAAAAGTTAAGGAGAGATGTGAGGCAGAACAACAGAAGAGAGAGAGAGAGAGGTCCGGAGAGTAGGCTCTGCACGAGAGAAAAGCAGAGAGATGAGAGGAGGAGTGAAGAGAACCGAGTTGAAGCATTAGCACCATATAGGGTCTGCAGAGGAAGGACTAAGGAGAGATGTTGAGAGAGAGAGAGAGTTGCTAATCGATGAAGAGAAAAAAAAAGAAAAGAATAAAAGGCAACTATGTCCATCTGATAGAGCAGACTAGAAGAGAGAGAGAGAGAGTGCAATGCGTTAATGCAGGAAGGAAGAAAGGAGAACGGATCAATGTCTGGTAGTCACTGTTCAATTTGAACCGGGATTCGACCTCATGCCTGGCAGCGCCACTTTCATCAGGCAGAGCCACAGGCCAACGCCAGTAACCTGACCAGTGCCAGCAGTCTAACCTGACCAGTGCCAGCAGTCCAACCTGACTTTGACGAATGCATGATATATGAATGAGATTGTAAGCAAGCTGTGAGTGTGTTTGGGCTGTGCGCTAGTCCTTCCTCCACTGACATACCCCGAGGTGTCACGGACAAAAAAAAGAAAAACCGAAATTATGGTCAGTCGCCAGCTAGTTCAATCGGACTTAAGCCCGAACTCAAACGTCCTGGCGCCGGGCAGACGACTTCATGCGTCGCCTCAGCCAATTAAAGGCTATTTTTAGTTCTTGCACAGACGGCAGACAGGCTGAGTGGCTGACCAACGTCTCAAAAGGTCTGGCCAGATGGATCGCAACGTCTGGGCCAGACTGATCCAGTTAATTTACAAGACTAGTGTCCACAGTTAAGCCAGACACCGCCGGCTAAAGTAGGAAGGGGGGAGGTATTGTGTAGTGGGGGTGAAACCAAGCTAATTAATTAAATGACCCATTGACCACCACGGAGAGCTAGGCGGGTGAATGTGACTGTCATGATTTGCATGTCCAATGGAAATAGAGGGGAGGTAACCGCGGCACAAGGCAGGAAAAATACTGACCAATGGTACTCACCCTTTGACATATAGGAAGAGAATAAGAAAGCTGAGGGGAGATGTGAGACAGACAGGAGAACAGACAGAGAGAGAGAGAGAGGTTCTGAGAGTAGTCTCTGCTCGAGAGAAAAGCAGAGAGATGAGAGGAGGAGGGAAGAGAACCGAGTTGAAGTATTAGCACCAGATAGAGTCTGCAGAGGAAGGACTAAGGAGAGATGTTGATAGAGAGAGTTGCTAACTGATGAAGAGAAAAAAAAAAGGAAAAAGAAAAAGAAAAGAAAAGCAACCATGTCCATTTGACAGAGCAGACTAGAAGAGAGAGAGAGAGAGAGAGAGTGCAATGCGTTAATGCAGGAAGAAAGAAGGAGAACAGATCAATGTCTGTATGGTAGTCACTGTTCAACTTGAACCGGGGTTCGACTTCATACCTGGCAGCGCCACTTTCATCAGGCAGAACCACAGGCCAACGCCAGTAACCTGACCAGTGCCAGCAGTCTAACCTGACCAGTGCCAGCAGTCCAACTTGACCAGTGCCAGCGTCCAACCTGACCAGTGCCAGCAGTTGTGTTGTGACTGGTGTTTGTGAAAGTGACAGTGAAAAGAAAAGAAAAAAAAAAGAAAAAGGAAGGACAGTGATTCGTAAATAGTTTAAGATCACCTGGCCAGGTAAAGTGGAAATCTATTTATACCCGGGTTAATTATGATGATTTAGATAAATGGTTTTGTGAAGTTCAAGGAAAGAGAGAATGTTTTATTTGTTTGATTCCATGCGCGTTGATGTTTTCTATGATCATGTGTAGTAAAGTTATAGACTTTACTAGTGGTTTGATTTGACGAATGCATGATATATGAATGAGATTGTAAGCGAGCTGTGAGTGTGTTTGGGCTGTGCGCTAGTCCTTCCTCCACTGACATACCCCGAGGTTGACAATTTATTGGCGAGCCTGCCAGGATATTCTGGCCCATTTATTATAATTGTTCAACTTCTCAGAGAGGACGCTGGGTGGGATTCAAGTATTGTAATCCTAAGACAAGGTTGTGTCTTACTGTATGTTTCCAAGATAGTTAAATACTAGGCTTGGCATTGCTTCCAAGATAGTTAACACTAGGCTTGGCATTTCAGCCCCAGAGTACTTATTTCGCACAGATTGCCTATAATTCGCTCTCATAGTTGGGTCAGGCGCTAGGCGTCTTATAAAAACTAATTACGTTGTCCCAAGCTAATATTATCATTCATAGGATTGTGCTATTACGTCACTCGTGTCGGTAACCACCAGTTTGGCTGTCGTAGTAATAAAATCTTGTTCCAAAAAAAAAAAAAAAGAGAATAAAAAGGATATAATGGCGGACGAAAAGAACACCCCTATTGAACAACTTGTGAGCGTTCGCTCGTGATTTAGGCTACTCGAGAGAAGAGTTGCGAGCATTCGTTGAAAACCAACAAAAGATGGAAAGAGATGAGCGAGCGGAAAGACGCCGTGTCGCAGTAGAAATAGCAGAACGAGAAAAGATTAAAGCTAGCGAGACGCAGGAAACAGAAAGAATAAGGCAGGAAACAGAAAGAATAAGGGAAACGCAGGAAACAGAAAGAATAAGGGAAACGCAGGAAACAGAAAGAATAAAGCAGGAAACAGAAAGATTAAGGATTCAATTAGAGTTAGAAAAAGTGAGAATACAGAGGGAGACCACTGATGATGGTAGTTCAGTTTCCAGTGACCTGTGCGCAGTTATGCCCCCCGACCAAAGTTGCCAAAATTCTCTGAAGGATCAGATTCGATTGATGCGTACATCAGTCGTTTTGAAACGTTTGCTACTAGTCAGGGTTGACCTTCAGAAGAGTGGGAAATCATTTTGTCAGCGCTATTGACGGGTAAGGCATTACAGATTTTCACTGCGTTACCAGCAGACCAACAATCTGATTTTGGTGCTGTGAAGGAGTCGTTGATGAAGGGATTTGACCTCACAGAGGAGGGGTTCAGAAAGAAGTTTCGATCAGCTAGATTACAAGCAGGTGAAACGTACACTCAGTTTGGTGCACGTTTAGATCACTATTTTGAGAAGTGGTTAGAGTTGAGTGGTACGAAAAAGGAGTTCGCTGAATTGAAAGAGCTGGTTATGAAAGAACAGATTTTGTCAGGTTGCAGTCCAGAGTTAATTATACATTTGAAAGAGAGACAGCCAGAGACAGCAGGGGAGTTGCTGAAGTTAGCAGAGGTGTACAGGGAGGCACGTTTGGGCACTAAGGTGCAGGAGAAACAGGTGCCAGGCACAGGTGAGAAGAGTGCAAGGAGACTAGGGGAGTTTTCTGCAAAGTCTGCAAACCCAATGGTGGGGCAGAAAGAAGGACAAAGGGACAATAGGTGTTTCATTTGTCACAAGAAGGGACATGTGGCGAGGGATTGTCGCATGAGGTTCCAGAAGGCAGCAGCCTTGCAAGAGGTTGATAAGGGTCGCCAGGGGAAACGACCTGCAGTGGAACCAAAAGAGATCCAATCGGAAGAGGGTAGAGTACGGCCTATGGCTAGCACTGGACAGCAGTCAGTGTCAGGGATGGAGGGCACTAGGCTGAGTGGTTCATTACCAGTGGAAGAAGGGTGGATTGGCCAGCAGAGGGTGAAAGTGTTACGGGACACTGGTTGTTCATGTGGTGTAGTAAGAACAACGCTGGTCGAGGAAGGGGATTTGACAGGGCAAATCCAGACCTGTACTCTAATCGATGGCACTGTGAGGGAGTTCCCAGTTGCTAAGATAGAAGTACGTACCCCTTACTTCTCAGGCGAGTTGTCTGCACTGGTGATGGAGAAACCCCTTTATGATTTGATCATTGGAAATATTCCAGGTGCGAGGGATCCAGGGGATCCTGAGTTGTTGACTGCTACAGGGGCAGCAGTTCAAACACGAAGCAAGAAGGAGGAAAAGGTTGATAAGCCGTTAGTCGTTCCAGCAAGGAAGTCAGGCATAGATGTGTCGCCTGATGAGTTTAGGGCAGCGCAGGAACAAGACCCTTTGCTCGTGAAGTCTTGGGAGTTGGCAAGAGGTGGAGAGAAACAGGTGGTTAGAGGAGGTGAGACAGAATTTCTGGTGAAAGGCAGGTTGTTGTACCGAGTGTTTACCAAGGGGAAGACAGGTAAGGTGACAACTCAGTTAGAGGTACCAGCATGTTATCGTGACACTGTCATGTCAGTGGGTCACGAGTCGCTCATGGCGGGTCATCTCGGCGCCGGCAAATCAGCTGATCGAATCTTTGATGACTTTCATTGGCCAGGGGCAATGGCAGACATAAAGCGGTTCTGCATGTCATGTGATGTGTGTCAAAGGTCAGCCACAAGAGGGGTGAAGAGGAAGGCGCCTCTTAATCAGCCCCCTTTAATTGACACACCATTCAGGAGAGTGGCTGTTGATCTGAATGGCCCAATCTCACCCTGTTCCAAAGGTGGGCAGAGGTATGAGACATGTAAGGTTGCAAGGGAAGGTTTGCAGGAGGCTAGGGTCGTTCAGAAGAAGCAATATGACAGGAAGGTGAGGAAGCAATCCCTCAAGGTGGGAGATCAAGTCCTGTTACTGCTTCCCACAGATCACAACAAGCTGCTGATGCATTGGAAAGGACCATTCACCATCATTGAAAAGGTAGATCAGGATTACCGAATTGATGTGAATGGGAATCCAAAACTTTTCCATGCGAATTTGCTCCGCAAATATATTCAGCGTGAGACTCAGCACATAGGCACTGCAGCCCTACAGGTATCGAGTTCAGTACATCCCAGGTCGACAGAATGTCGGAGCTGACTATTTAAGCCGTGTAGTCTAGCAAGCTGCAACTCAGAGGAAGTCAGTCATATCCAGGGTGCATAGCTACTTTGGAAATAATATGTGTTGATTACAGTTGTGTTGAGTGGATATGGGTTCATTCCCATTTGGCTATGGTTCATATTTTCTGTGTGAGACTTGTTCATATTTTCTGTGTGAGACTTGTTATGTTTGGAGCATACAGTCGCTTGTGTAGTGACGCATTATTTGCGATAAGTGAGGATGGAGATGCCTCAGTGAGGTGTCATGGATCGTGGTCATATCAGAGTGTGCTCTTCAAAGTAGTTGTGAAGAGAAGAGATGGCAAATCCGCAAGTAGGGGAATCGCATAGGTGCGCACAGAGGTTATCAGAAAATGAGCTGAAATAAGGCAAAAGCGCACGCCAATGATAAACCGTTGGGGAATATCACTAGTGATATATGCTTATAATTTGTAAACCGTTTGTTGTAAATTATTTTGCAAAACCTTGCACGTGTAGCTGTGGTGTCAGCAAATTCGGTTGTTGTTGTTTTTTTGACCGTTGTTTTGAGACAATGCTGAGCATAGTCTTTTGCAAGGGGGAAATTGTCACGGACAAAAAAAGAAAAAACCGAAATCATGGTCAGTCGCCAGCTAGTTCAATCGGACTTAAGCCCGAACTCAAACGTCCTGGCGCCGGGCAGACGACTTCATGCGTCGCCTCAGCCAATTAAAGGCTATTTTTAGTTCTTGCGGAGACGGCAGACAGGCTGAGTGGCTGACCAACGTCTCAAAAGGTCTGGCCAGACGGATCGCAACGTCTGGGCCAGACTGATCCAGTTAATTTACAAGACTAGTGTCCACAGTTAAGCCAGACACCGCCGGCTAAAGTAGGAAGGGGGGAGGTATTGTGTAGTGGGGGTGAAACCAAGCTAATTAATTAAATGACCCGTTGACCACCACGGAGAGCTAGGCGGGTGGATGTGACTGTCATGATTTGCATGTCCAATGGAAATAGAGGGGAGGTAACCGCGGCACAAGGCGGAAAAAATACTGACCAATGGTACTCACCCTTTGACATATAGGAAGAGAATAAGAAAGCTGAGGGGAGATGTGAGACAGACAGGAGAACAGACAGAGAGAGAGAGAGAGGTTCTGAGAGTAGTCTCTGCTCGAGAGAAAAGCAGAGAGATGAGAGGAGGAGGGAAGAGAACCGAGTTGAAGTATTAGCACCAGATAGAGTCTGCAGAGGAAGGACTAAGGAGAGATGTTGAGAGAGAGAGTTGCTAACTGATGAAGAGAAAAAAAAGGAAAAAGAAAAAGAAAAGAAAAGCAACCATGTCCATTTGACAGAGCAGACTAGAAGAGAGAGAGAGAGAGAGAGAGAGAGAGAGAGAGAGAGAGAGAGAGAGAGAGAGAGAGAGAGAGAGAGTGCAATGCGTTAATGCAGGAAGAAAGAAGAACAGATCAATGTCTGTATGGTAGTCACTGTTCAACTTGAACCGGAGTTCGACTTCATACCTGGCAGCTCCACTTTCATCAGGCAGAACCACAGGCCAACGCCAGTAACCTGACCAGTGCCAGCAGTCTAACCTGACCAGTGCCAGCAGTCCAACTTGACCAGTGCCAGCGTCCAACCTGACCAGTGCCAGCAGTTGTGTTGTGACTGGTGTTTGTGAAAGTGACAGTGAAAAGAAAAGAAAAAAAAAAAGAAAAAGGAAGGACAGTGATTCGTAAATAGTTTAAGATCACCTGGCCAGGAAAAGTGGAAATCTATTATAACCCGGGTTAGTTATGATGATTTAGATAAATGGTTTTGTGAAGTTCAAGGAAAGAGAGAATGTTTTATTTTGTTTGATTCCATGCGCGTTGATGTTTTCTATGATCATGTGTAGTAAAGTTATAGACTTTACTAGTGGTTTGATTTGACGAATGCATGATATATGAATGAGATTGTAAGCAAGCTGTGAGTGTGTTTGGGCTGTGCGCTAGTCCTTCCTCCACTGACATACCCTGAGGTTGACAATTTATTGGCTGCAGTGCCATTGCCCAGCGCAGAACCCTGCTGTTTTTCAGCTGCGCCTCCTGCAGGAATTTGAGTGGTTGATGATCAGTCTCTACCACGAACTCTTTCCCATACAAGTATTTGTGAAATTTCTGCACGGCCCACACGACAGCCAAACACTCCTTCTCTACTGTTGCGTACCCTTCTTCACACTTCGTCAACTTCCTGCTGGCATACCTCACAGGAAACTCGACCCCTTCGTGCTCCTGCAACAATACTGCACCTATCCCACCACCTGATGCATCTGTATGCAACAGAAATGGTTTAGACATATCAGGTAGCTTTAAGATGGGACGGGAACCTAGTCGTTCTAGCACTGTCTGCAGTGCTTGCTCTGCAGCGTCTGACCACTCGACCACTGCCGGTTTCCCTGTCTTGACCAAATCACTGAGAGGACTCGTGATTGCTGCGAAATTTGGAACAAACTCCCTGTAGAAACCAATAAAACCTAGCAGACTCCTGACTTCTGTTTTGGTCTTTGGTCTCTCTGAATTCATCATCTTCTCCACCTTTCCCTTTTCTGGCTGCTTTGTGTCGCCTCCGACAACAAAACCTAGGAACTCCAGGCTTGGAAAACCAATCTGGCACTTTGTTGGTCTGGCTGTGAGATTGGCTCGTCTCAACCTCTCTAAAACTGCTCCTAGCTGCCTCATATGCTCCTCCCATGTCTCAGATGCTATCAGAATGTCATCCATGAAATTCACTACGCCTTCCAAACCCGTCAATAACTTCCTCATCATCCGAGAGAAAACTGCAGGTGCGTTGACCATACCAAAAGGAAGTACTCGCCACTGGTATAGCCCCATAGGAGTGGAGAATGCTGTGACTTCCTTTGAATCCTCACTCAAGGCTATTTGCCAGTAACCCTTGCTCAGATCTATCCTGGTGAAATACCTGCTCTTGCTTGTGGCGACCTGAGCGAATAGGTCTTCCACGTTCGGTATGACTTCTGCATCGACCTTGGTGACACTGTTCAGACGTCTATAGTCAACACAGAATCGATGCTCACCTGACTTTTTCCTCACTAGGACGACGGGTGCACTATACGATGATTTGGACGGTTCAATCACCCCAAGGTCCAACATCTTTTCCACCTCCTCCTCGATCACTTGCCTGGTGGCATACGGGACCGGGTAGGCTTTCACATGTACGGGTTTTTGCGATGTTAACTCCACCGTACAGGTCTCTAGAGTTGTCCTGCCTGGTTTATCAGTCAGGGACGCCCTATACTGTTTTAGGAGCCCTCTAACTTCCTCCTGTCTCCTACTGTCTAGCCCTTCATACAGTGACACATCCCTGTATGACTCTTCTCCTGGAAACTCAGGCAACAAAATCTCACCTTCTTCTGCTGGGTCTCCTTCACCCCCCTTCCTACTTTAGCCGGCGGTGTCTGGCTTAACTGTGGACACTAGTCTTGTAAATTAACTGGATCAGTCTGGCCCAGACGTTGCGATCCGTCTGGCCAGACCTTTTGAGACGTTGGTCAGCCACTCAGCCTGTCTGCCGTCTCCGCAAGAACTAAAAATAGCCTTTAATTGGCTGAGGCGACGCATGAAGTCGTCTGCCCGGCGCCAGGACGTTTGAGTTCGGGCTTAAGTCCGATTGAACTAGCTGGCGACTGACCATGATTTCGGTTTTTCTTTTTTAAGAGCAAGTATTTCACCAGGATAGATCTGAGCAAGGGTTATTGGCAAATAGCCTTGAGTGAGGATTCAAAGGAAGTCACAGCATTCTCCACTCCTATGGGCTATACCAGTGGCGAGTACTTCCTTTTGGTATGGTCAACGCACCTGCAGTTTTCTCTCGGATGATGAGGAAGTTATTGACGGTTTGGAAGGCGTAGTGAATTTCATGGATGACATTCTGATAGCATCTGAGACATGGGAGGAGCATATGAGGCAGCTAGGAGCAGTTTTAGAGAGGTTGAGATGAGCCAATCTCACAGCCAGACCAACAAAGTGCCAGATTGGTTTTCCAAGCCTGGAGTTCCTAGGTTTTGTCGTTAGAGGCGACACAAAGCAGCCAGAAAAGGGAAAGGTGGAGAAGATGATGATTCAGAGAGACCAAAGACCAAAACAGAAGTCAGGAGTCTGCTAGGTTTTATTGGTTTCTACAAGGAGTTTGTACCAAATTTCGCAGCAATCACGAGTCCTCTCAGTGATTTGGTCAAGGCAGGGAAACCGGCAGTGGTCGAGTGGTCAGACGCTGCAGAGCAAGCACTGCAGACAGTGCTAGAGCGACTAGGTTCCCGCCCCATCTTGAAGCTACCTGATATGTCTAAACCATTTCTGTTGCGTACAGATGCATCAGGTGGTGGGATAGGTGCAGTATTGTTGCAGGAGCACGAAGGGGTCGAGTTTCCTGTGAGGTATGCTAGCAGGAAGTTGACGAAGTGTGAAGAAGGGTATGCAACAGTAGAGAAGGAGTGTTTGGCTGTCGTGTGGGCCGTGCAGAAATTTCACAAATACTTGTATGGGAAAGAGTTCGTGATAGAGACGGATCATCAACCACTCAAATTCCTGCAGGAGGCGCAGCTGAAAAACAGCAGGGTGCTGCGTTGGGCAATGGCACTGCAGCCCTACAGGTATCGAGTTCAGTACATCCCAGGTCGACAGAATGTCGGAGCTGACTATTTAAGCCGTGTAGTCTAGCAAGCTGCAACTCAGAGGAAGTCAGTCATATTCGGGGTGCATAGCTACTTTGTAAATAAAAATGTGTTGATTCCAGTGAGATGGAGTGGATATGGGTTCATTCCCATTTGGCTATGGTTCATATTTTCTGTGTGAGACTTGTTCATATTTTCTTTGTGAGACTTGTTCATGGAAATGTAGTTATGTTTGGAGCGTACAGTCGCTTGTGTAGTAATGCACTGTTTGCGATAAGTGAGGATGGGGGATTCCTCAGTGAGGTGTCATGGATCGTGATCATATTAGATTGTGCTCTTCATAGTAGTTGTGAAGAGAAGAGATGGCAAATCCGCAAGTAGGGGAATTGCATAGGTGCACACAGAGGTTATTAGAAAATGAGTTGAAATAAGGCAAAAGGCGCACGTCAATGAAAACCCATTGGGGTGATATTCACTAGTGATACATGCTTATAATTTGTAAACCGTTTGTTGGGAAATTATCTTGCAAAACCTTGCACGTGTAGCTGTGTTGTCAGCAAATTCGGTTGTTGTTGTTTTTTGTACCGTTGTTTTGAGACAATGCTGAGCATAGTCTTTTGCAAGGGGGAAATTGTCACGGACAAAAAAAAAGAAAAGCCGAATTCGTGGTCAGTCGCCAGCCAGTTCAATTGGACTTAAGCCCGAACTCAACATCCTGGCGCCGGGCAGACGACTTCATGCGTCGCCTCAGCCAATTAAAGGCTATTTTTAGTTCTTGCAGAGACGGCAGACAGGCTGAGTGGCTGACCAACGTCTCAAAAGGTCTGGCCAGACGGATCGCAACGTCTGGGCCAGACTGATCCAGTTAATTTACAAGACTAGTGTCCACAGTTAAGCCAGACACTGCCGGCTAAAGTAGGAAGGGGGGAGGTATTGTGTAGTGGGGGTGAAATCAAGCTAATTAATTAAATGACCCATTGACCACCACAGAGAGACAAGGCGTGTAGGCGTGACTTTCATGAGTTGCATGTCCAATGGAAATAGAGGGGAGGTAACAGCGGTACAAGGCGGGAAAATTCTGACCAATGGTACTCACCCTTT
>CM031604.1:68264289-68266789 GCA_018398815.1 Conus ventricosus
CTCGGTGCGTCAGACAAGAGACAGCCCCGCAAAGCTGAAGGCGGGGGGGGGGGGGGGGGGGGGGGGGACTACAAACAATGCACAAAAATGCATTCAAATTTCAAACCGAAGTACGTGTATAACTATAGAGGCGTATGGCCCGGTCTAGAAAAGGAAAGTGCTGTGAAATTTAAGATCTGGGTCGCCCAAAAATATCACGTGCCATTTGGGTGAGTGCATGCATGTGTTCGGAAAGACGAGAACGAAATGAACGTCTTTTGTTTGGTTGGTTTTTTTCGTTTTTCTTTATTTTTTTTCTCTCTTTTTTTCAGTAGTTTTGCGTTGTTTTGTTTTTATTGTACAATTCTCTTCAACTCCTCGAAGAACTTGGACAGATATCAGGTCCGGAACAGCTCAGTTGGAACAACGCCGGATTCGTGATCCAGAGATCCTGGGGTTAAAGATTCGAATCACTCGAAAACTTTTTTCCCTTGGTGTTAAAATTTATTCTGACTCTATTTCCTGAGAAGTCCATCGAACGGAACTGTAAACTGAGGTTTCGTGTGTGAACGTACGCATGACGTCTTTTACACTCGCACGTTAAAGCCCATCGCCAGTCTTCAGAAGAAAAGATCAGTTGGCAATTGGTATGGATGACGCGTATAACACAACTCAGATTCTCATTCATCCTTTCGATTCTTATATTCGATTCGAATATAAGAATCGAAAGGATGAATGAGAATCTAAGTGATAGTCGGCCGAATGACACGGGAAACGACTGAATGTAGAACCAAGAAGCAAATCTTACGGTCAGCTTTACCTGTTAGGCAGCCCGTTGAGCACACGGGAGCGTGGATTGTAGAGCAATTAGAGCTTGGTCTCTACCTGAGGAAACGTGCAATATAAGTATTTATAATAATGATGATAATAATAATAACGATAATAATACTAATAACAACAGTAATAGCAACAATAATGACGATAACATTGTGCAGTACACAAATAGGTGTGTATTTTGAACTTTGAATGTCTCTTCTTATGCTGTGGTTCCAATCACTCTCAGTCGCACTCTACACACTCTTCTTGAAATAATAATCTAACTTCCTAATGCTAGGAAGCGCATGAATGTGAATCATTTCGCATCAATGTCGTTCTCAAATCCAGAGTTCGGTACCGCTGTTGGAAGCATGGTGCCATCTGATCCATAGAGCCACAGCCATCGATCAATGAAGCTCAAACAACTGTCTAAGAGAGGAACTAACAGTACATGTTCAGTTTTATGAATAGAAGCAAGGTGTCGTGGTTCCACAGTTCATCAGTTCGAAAGTTTCACGACATCAAGAAGGAAAACAAGCTCATTTTCCAACTTGCAACGGGCAAAACGGAATCTAGACACACCAAGTGCCTCATTATCATCATCATCATCATCATCATCATCATCATCATCATTATAATTATTATCATTATCATCATGATTATTACTATTAAAGGGTTCTCACCCATTTTTACAAATCTATTTTGACCAAATACACGGTTTTGGTATGTGGTCGTATTGCGAAACCCAGCCCCGAATCAGCCACCTGTGCTCTCATCTTGGAGTGAGAGCAGCATTTCTTGCGGATTGCGAAAGCGAGAGGCTGAAACAGGAACCAGAGCCTCGATTTCGATAATAGGGGGGTTTCCCGATTGATGACGTAGAAAAGCCAAGTCGCTCTTGGTGTTCGGCTGAAGTTAGATGGGGCGAATGTGTGCTGTGTCTGGTTGCGGAATTTCATCAGGAAATAAGCAAAGAGTAAGCGTTCATGCTTTTCCAGGTGCTTCCAGCCAGTTTAGGCGATTGTGGATAAATTTTGTCACCACAACGAGGAAAGATTTTGTTCTTCGGGACAGTTATCATGGCATTTGCGGTCGTCACTTCGAAGAGCACAGTTTCCAAGACCAACACACCTGGAAGGTAAAGGTGGAAGCTGGAATTCGGGTCCGAAGACAGCTGAAAGAGGATGCTGTGCCAACTATTATAACAGAAAAATGTATTACTAAGTGAATTATTTATCAGTGTTTGGATACAGGATGGTGACTTAGTGGCATTTTAAGATATATGCAGGTGTGGTATGTCTGTATGCTATAAACTGCCCTGGTGAGTAAGATAATAATGAGCTTAGATCTGCAGCTTAGATCTGATGTACGGCACGTCACGCATCAGTTTTTACAATAACAGCCAGAATCTTTGACTGCAATATATTGTAAAAGACCCCTCAAATTCTAATTGTCATTGTGGAACCTCAGAATTTAAGTGGAGAGAGAGAGAGATTTTAAAATGAGGAATGTAAAAAAAAAAAAAGGGAGGGGGAGGGAGACTGAAAGTGAACAGCTATTGAAAAGATTTCTACAGCAGGGAAGAGAATTAGTGTGATGATGCAGTAGCTGACAAACTCCTGTTCAAAGGAAAAGGCATTATCTGATAGATCTAACCAACTGAAGGAAAATGTGGTTTATCACATAATCATTTTACATACTACGG
>CM031604.1:68276789-68299289 GCA_018398815.1 Conus ventricosus
GACCCATTGCTTTAACATCTCATGTTGGTAAACTTCTTGAAAAAGTTGTACAAACACGTTTATTATATTATTGTGAAAAAAATGACATTATTCCAGTCCAGCAAGCTGGATTCAGAAAATGGCGTTGCACAACTGATCATTTAGTGAAACTAACTTCTCATATAAAAAAGCAATTTTCACGCAGAAAAAGTACATTAGCTACATTCTTTGATGTAAAGAAAGCATATGACCGTGTTTGGCATGCTCGATTATTGTATAAACTGAAAAATATTGGTATTTCTTGGAATATGTACGATTATATAAAAAAAAAAACTTTCTAGAAGGAAGAAATATATGTACACGACTTGGAAAAAATATTCATCATTCAGGAAAATAGATATGGGCATTCCTCAGGGATCTGTTATTGCACCTTTATTATTTTACGATCCTTATACATGATCTCCCAAAGGCATTATCAAAATCCACCAATGTATTGCAGTATGCAGATGATATTGCCATTTGGATTAATACTTCATTAAGGAAGCATTCGAATAAAAGGGCAGTAAAATTTGTACAGACAGTGTATCAAGGAGAATTGGACAGATTGTCCGCTTACATGAAAGAGAACGGACTTGAATTATCTGGTGAGAAAACTTGTTTAATGCTTTTTAATAATGGCGAAAACCCAAAAGCTCTGCCCAACCTTATTCTTGACGACAATGTTCTACAATATAAGCAAACAGTCAAATTCTTAGGAGTGTTTTTAACACCGAAACTGAGCTGGAAAAAGCATATTGAAAATTTGATAGGTAAAGCTAGGAAAAGATTAAATTTGCTCAAAATTATATGTTGTCAACCATGGGGTCAAGACTGTACTGCACTTTTACATTTATATACATCGTTAGTCCGATCAAAATTAATATATGGACAGGAAGTATACTTCTCTGCATCTAACTACCTTTTAAAGAAACTGCAAAGCTTAGATAGTAAAGCTTTAAAATTAGCCTTGGGTGTTCCAGTGCACACAAACACAATGAAATGCTATAAGGAGACAAACATTTTACCTCTTAATGAACAACGAACGTTGGATGTGTCCAAATATGTTGTAAGAGGCCTATCTGTAAAAAAAACTCTGCTACTGATGAAATTCTTATGGATTCCAACAAGGAATACCCCAAAAGGTATAAAAAATATATCATACATAGAGCCAATTAGAAATTTCACTTGTGAGCTTATGTCAGAATGTAGCATTGATATTGATGCAATTTCGGAGGTTCCCATTTTTCCTCAAATGCCCCCATGGGAGCATCTCAACGCAAAAATTGATGATGAATATACTACTTTGAAGAAAGATGACAATGTAAATATTCTAGTAAATGAAGTTCGAGAACATCTCGAAAAGACTTATCCAAATCATTTAAAAATATTTACAGATGGTTCAATAATGGAAACGTCTGACAGTGGTGCTGGATTCACTATACCACCCTTAAATGTGCAAAAGTCTTTCTATCTAGGCAGAGAATTTTAAATTTATACATCAGAGCTGTATGCAATTATAAAAGCTCTGAATTATATCTTATATGACACGCCAGTATCATTTTATAGTGTGCTATTTTGTGTTGATTCAAAATCAGTTTTACAATCATTAAAGCACTGGAACTCTAAAATTAGAACTGATATTCTTTTTGAAAGTAAGCATCTATTACATTGTTTACTTTCCCGAGGTATAGCAGTTGATTTTTGCTGGGTTTCTTCACGTTGTGGTTTAAAAGGGAATGAATTAGCATACAAACTGGCAAAACAGGGAGCTTGTACAATTTTTGAAACACCCTTCAACAAAGTCTTAAATTTTTCTCCGCATGAATTGATCCAGCGACTGGAAAAGAATATGCGGAAAAAAACATCTTAATGAGAATTTATTCGTCCTGCCATCATGTCCAAGGTATCTAGCCAGATTAATTCATAAATTACGGTTAAATACATGGAATACAAAATATTCACAAGATATAGCGTGTATATGTCAGGAGGATATCTCAATTCGTCATCTTTTATTTGAATGCCCTATACTAACGCCCGCTTATAAGGAGAATATTTTTATAAATAATTCTGACCATGTTGATAGTGTGGTAAATAACTCTTGCTTTTTTATATTGCTTTGGTTATTGCTCAGTCCCCAGTTGCAAAACTATTGTGAAAAAAGCCATTTGAGATGTGTGTGTTAATAGTGTTTTGTTTTTGTTTTTTGTTGTTGTTTTTTTCTTGGGGGAGGTGCTGGTAGTACAATGGAATGTACATTGCAGTTTAAAGGTCTAAGATCATCTTGCGATGAAAAGACATTAAAATAAAACTACTGAACTGAACTGAACTGAACACACACACACACACACACACACACACACACACACACACACACACACACACACACACACACACACACACACACACACAAAGGCGCACACACACATAAAGGCGCACACACATACACACACACTCACACTCGCACACACACACATACACGCACATAAAGGCA
Organism: Conus ventricosus; assembly: GCA_018398815.1. NCBI lineage: Eukaryota > Metazoa > Mollusca > Gastropoda > Neogastropoda > Conidae > Conus > Conus ventricosus. Next base: position 68,279,299 of record CM031604.1, read on the forward strand.
GACAGACACGCGCGCGCGCGAGCTTGCTTCATAAATTCTTCTGTCTGTGAATTAATTTTGTTAGTTAGCTTCGGGGAATGATATGAATTAATGAAAGACATTGTCGCATTACGATAGGATTGTTCATTTCTCTTGTCTGTACATGCATTATCCAGTGTCGTTCTATGTGTACCTCCTTTCTAAAGGGCCCTGCCTTTTCTGCATCCTTCTCTCTCTCTCTCTCTCTCTCTCTCTCTCTCTCTCTCTCTCTCTCTCTCTCTCTCTCTCTCTCTCTCTCCTCTCTCTCTCTCTCCTCTCTCCTCTCGCCTTTGTGAATAAGCATCTCTGTCTCCGACTCTGTTTGTCTGTCTCTCTTTAGCTCCGTCTTTCTCTCCCTTTCTTTCTTTCTTTCTTTCTCTCTCTCCTCTCTCTCTCTCTCTCTCTCTCTCTCTCTCTCTCTCTCTCTCTCTCTCTCTCTCTCTTCCACACGCACATGCACGCGCGCGCACGCACGCACGCACACAGACATGCAAACACGCACGCATGCTTGCTCTCACACACACACACACACACACACACACACACACACACACACACACACACACACACACACACACACACACACACACATAGACACACACGCATGCGAGCGCGCGCGCACACACACTTACACACGCACATTACAAAAATACACCACCTACATTCTCATACTGAATCAGTAGTGTAGTGGAAGTAGTTTATGCTTACAAAAAGACAGGAGTTATAACAAGTGCTTCTCAGAATAAATCACGTCGGAATGGAATGAAAAGTGTCATGGACTTGACTTCCGTTCACCGTCGCGGCAGGACGTGCCGCCGTGTCGCTGCGCTCCATTGAGTTTTTCTCCCTACTTTTCCGGACTGGTTTTTTCACATGTGAATTCACACTGGCGTTTGGGATCGTTTCCTTGTCCTAATATGTGAAAAGGTTTGTCCCTGTTGTGTAGTAGGCTGTGTCGCTCAGTATTTGTCTCCTGACAACGGACTGATGCAGTGAAGGTAGACATTGAGAGGGGCCCATTATTGACATGTGAACATGGAGAACAACAGTGCTTAGTGCTTTTCCTTTTTTTGTGTCATGGTGTGGAGAGGGAAACAAAGGTATGAAAAAAAGTATGAAGAGCTATGAATAGTGCGATATCAAAATATTTCTCAGTTGGGAGAGGGGACAAAAGGAAACCTTCGTCATCTTCAACAAGTGACTCTTGTGTCAGCCCTGAGACTGAAAGTAAGACGAAACAAGTTAGTAAGAAAAAACGACAGGACATAGACAGTACAGACGACATGGAGATACACGAGACACTGTGTGAGATGAAAGCCTCCATGACCAAGCTCTCAACAAAAGAAGATGTGCAGCAAATTGTTAAAAACGAGATTGAAAAACTGACTGTGTTTTTTACAAATCGAATTGAGCAGCTAGAGAGCTCGGTTTTTGAACTCCAAAATGAAAAAGATTCTATGAAGACGGAGGTGGTCAGGCTGCGGGAGGAGAACACTGAATTGAGGAGGCAGTTGACCCAACACTCTAAGGAAGCCAGCGACGTCAGGCGCGCCGTCAACGACCAGGAGCAGCATGGGCGGAACTGGAATCTGAGGGTGTTTGGTGTCCGCGAGGCTCAGGGAGCAGAAAGCGTCGACGACTGTGTAAAGAAGGTCGTCGACGTGTTTACCAAGCAGCTGGGGGTGGCTGTGTCCTCTGCCGATGTGGAGATTGCCCACCGGTCAGGGAGGGTGACCACGGCGGGCGGGAGACCACGCCCCATCATTGTGAGGTTCTTCTCCCGACGACAGAGAGGTTTGGTGCTGGCTTCCCGCAGGAAGTTGAAACAAACAGGGGTGACTGTAAGTGAAGATCTAACCCAGACTAATTACAAACTTCTGCAAAAAGCACACTCCCACTCAGCAACCATGGCGTCCTGGTCGAGCAACGGCAAAATCCTGACTAAATTAAAAAATGGAAAAACTCTGAAAATAGACACTGACACAAATATTGATACTTTGTTTGCAAGGGAGATGGCATGATTCGTTCCATTAATGATTACATCACAGGCTGACAGTGCGTTTACTATGATTTCCAAATGGAACTGCAGGATGTGTTGTTTGATGCATTTCATCTTTGAATAGTTTTTGTTTTTGTTTGTTTTTTTAATAGCTTTTAAAAATGTATCATCCTTTTTTGGTGTGTGCGCGTGCGCGGACATGCATGCGCGCACGAACATACATACCCCTCGAACACATGCACATGCTAGCTCACCTCCGTGTGCGCGTGTGCAGTCCGCGCGCGCGTGTGCGCGCACACATATACACACACAATTTGGGAATATTAAAATCACATGGAGGGAGGGAGGAGGAGAAAAAAAAAAAAACGAAAGAAAGAAAAAAAAAAAGGAAAAACACCCACCTCGATATTTATACATGTTGTAATGAAAGTATTTAGACCTAAAAAGATTTGGAATGTAAAGCAAAACAAGTCTTGATTCTTTTTTCCCTACACACTTTCATATTTTCTTTAACAATTGTCTTTGTAGTTTGAGGTTTTGCATTGTTTGTCATGATCATCTACCTTTGCTCATTTTGTGGTTTTACTTGCCAATGAAATTTAAGATTGTGGAGACCCAGCGGCTTTGTTTGTCCTTCGTGTTTTTGTCTGGTGAAAATGCTCATTGTTTGCATCTATTTGTGGTTTCCTAGTTGTTTTGTGACAGGATTTCCTTCCCCTCTTCCCTCCCCCTGCCCCCTCCCCTCCCCTCCGCTCCCAGGTTGATGTGGTGGCAGGATTCATTTCCTCCTCTCTGTATTTTGAGTGAGCACTGGAGGAAAGGGCATGGCTTACTGTTGGAAAGCTGTTTGATGTTGAAAGTTTTGACAGCACACATGGATTTGTAGTGGCCTTTTTATACTGTCGCTGGGATGCTGGAACTGGAAGTCATGATCTCTCTCTCTCTCTCTCTCTCTCTCTCTCTCTCTGTGTGTGTGTGTGTGTGTGTGTGTGTGTGTGTGTGTGTGTTGTGTGTGTGTGTGTGTGTGTTTTACAATTAGATAAGATATTAATTACTTTGTGTTGGTGTGCGATCAATGTTGATGTGCGACACATGTGATGTAGGCTACATCATTGATAATGAACATAATGTTTTAAACACAGATGGCGCGCACCAGAACACACACGCGCGCGCGCGCGCACGTGCGCGCGCACACGCACACATTTGTATGTGTGTGTTGTGTGTTCCCCTCCCTTCATCACCTTCACCTTGTATTCTTGACGACACCAACTGTCTTAATCTGCTGCAGATTATGTTTTTTTTTGTTTCTGCCTCTGTGACATTTACCTGGCAAAGTGGTGTTTCGTTGTTCTTATTTGATTGTGAAAAATATGTTCAAGGGCCCCGAAGAATGCCAACGCTTGTCAAGTGGATTTATTTATTTTTGTTTAATACATCATTCTCGTTTATTCATTTTTTTCTGTCTGTGAGGGTATATTATGTCCACAGACATATGTTTCTTTTTGTTTTGTTTTAAATCTTTTAGATTTTTGTGTGTGCTATTTTGTTCCTTTGGGACTGGGAATTGTTTTTTCTTACCTCATGTAATCATCAGCTATCAATTGGTTGGACAAATGGTTCTTATTTTGTTTAATGTATGTAAGTATATTTTGATGTTGGACCTACCAGAACGATTTTGTCCCTTCTGTGTAAATAATGGATAGCAAAATATCTATATTATCGGTTAACTGCCAAGGCCTGAATGGACATCAGAAAAGACGAGATGTCTTTCATTATTTAAGAAACAAAAACTGTTCTGTCTATTTCTTACAAGACACGCATTTTGAGAAAAAAATGGAGAAACACGTTTTAGCGGAATGGGTTATCAAGGATATTTTTCAAGTTATACATCAAATGCAAGAGGTGTTGCGATAATGTTTAATAATAATTTTGAGTTTAAAGTGAAAAGGGTTGTTAAAGATGATTTGGGGAATTATATTATGGTTGTTATTCAAATACAAAACGTCACCTTCCTTTTTGTTAACGTATACGGGCCAAATAAAGATGACCCTGAGTTTTATAACAATATTAAACTGAAGATAATGGAGCTTAATGTACAAAATATTATAATGGTGGAGATTTCAATTTGGTACTTGACCCGGTGAGGGATTACCATAATTATAAACACATAAATAATCCTAAATCAAAGGACACAGTTGAAAGCATGATGGAAGACCTCGATTTAAATGATATCTGGCGAGAATTAAACCAAGAATGTCTCCGTTTTACCTGGAGAAGAACCAGCCCTTTTCAGCAAGCAAGGTTAGACTTCTTTCTCATCTCGGATTCAGTGGTTTCGTTTGTAGATGATGCAGATATTGACTGTGGATATAGAACAGATCACTCCGCTATCCTGCTAAAACTAAAATTTAAAGAAAATGTGAAACATAACACTTTTTGGAAGTTCAATACATCTCTTTTGAAGGATAAACTATATCTAGATGAAATAAATGCTGAAATAAAGAATGTTAAAGAAGAATACTCGATAAACACAAATAATAATGAAATATCTGACGAAGAGATTCAGTTTTCCATCTCTGATGACGTGTTCTTAGATTTCCTACTGATGAAGATACGGTCAAAAACTATCTCATATGCTACGATGAAAAAAAAGAAAACAACAGAAGAAGAAAAACGGTTGGAACAAGATATTCGTAGTATAGATAAAATTGAAAGTAAGAGTGAACAAGACGTTAGGACTATGGAAGTCAAAAAAGAACAATTAAAAGAGATACGGGAAAAAAGAATAGAAGGAGTACTATTGAGGTCGAGGGCCAGATGGATAGCTGACGGAGAGAAAGTAAGTGGCTATTTTTGCAGTTTAGAAAAACGTCATTATGTTAGTAAATATATGCCAAGACTCGTAGACCAGCAAGACAATATTTTAGTGAATCAGAAAGACATTATCCAAGAGGTACAGAGATTTTATAAGTCTTTATATGCCGAAAGTGGTGTACAAAACTGTGAAATTAAAGATTTAGTCAATAATGTTCCATGCTTGGATGATACAGAGGCAAGTGAATTGGAAGGTGAAATTACACTAGAAGAAGCTACTTGTGCCCTGAATAATATGAAACATAATAAAAGTCCAGGCACAGATGGTTTTAGTGCAGAGTTCTTTAAAGTTTTTTGGAAAAAGATAGGAATATTTGTTGTTAGAGCCCTAAATGCAAGTTTCAGGAAGGGGGAACTATCTTGTGCACAGAGGGAAGGTATCATTACGTGCATTCCTAAAGGTGACAGGCCCAGACAATACATAAAGAATTGGAGACCTATCTCACTTTTAAATGTCATTTATAAAATTGGATCGTCTTGCATTGCTAATCGTTTGAAAAATGTACTACCACATGTTATTAATGAAGATCAAACAGGATTTATTAGAAATAGATACATAGGTGATAATTTGAGATTAATCTATGACACAATAGCCTACTTAGATAAGCACAATTTACCAGGATTATTACTGAACATAGATTTTGAAAAAGCTTTTGACTCAATTAACTGGGAATTTATGTTTAAGGTATTAAAAGCTTTTGGATTTCAAGAAGATATATGCAGATGGATAAATGTGTTTTATAACAATATAAAATCCTGTGTTATTGTAAATGGTCAGGTATCAGATTGGCTGGAAGTTAAAAGAGGATGCAGACAAGGAGACCCCGTATCCCCCTATTTGTTTGTACTTTGTGTCGAGGTGCTAGCCATAATGGTAAGAGAAAATCCGGATATTCACGGGATCAGTGGAAATAACACTGAATACAAATTGTCTCAATACGCTGATGACACTGAATTCCTACTTGCAGGGGATAGAAAGTCTTTTGAAACATGTATTGATGTTCTTGCTCGGTTTGGGGGTGTGTCAGGCCTTCATATGAACAAAAGCAAAACTAGCGCTATTTGGTTGGGAAGCAGGAAAACTAGTGAAATCCGTTACATGGAACATTTGGGAATGGACTGGAATCCATCAAAATTTAAAATACTTGGAATGTGGTTTACGAACGATCTTAGAGAATGTATTAACATAAATTATTCGGAAAGATTGACAGATATAAAGCATTTATTCAAAGTATGGGTGAAACGCCAGATAACTCCTCTTGGCAGAGTCGCCATACTAAAATCAATTATTCTTTCAAAATTGACTCATTTATGGTTACTTTTACCGAACCCACCAAATACATTTTTTCAGACATGTCAACGCATCTGTTACAAATTCGTTTGGAATAACAAGACAGATAAAATTAGCCGCAAAATTTCACACAAAAGTATTAAAAATGGTGGCATTGGTATTCCTGACTTAAAGATATTTGTTTTATCTTTAAAGCTGTCTTGGATTAGGAAAGCGGAAAAATCAACTCATAAATGGAAACATGTTTTGTTGAAAAACTTTCCAAAATGGCCTCTGATTAATAAATTTGGTCCTGAGTTTGTCTCTAGTTTTGCAAAATACAATAACTTTTGGAAGGATGTCTTCGAGGCAATGAATGTTTTCTATTATAAATGTACACCTAAGAATTCCGCTGAACTTCTTGCCGAGCCGATTTTTTACAATAAGCGAATTCAAGTAGGGAAGAAATTTATTGTTTCCAGAGAGCTTACAAACAAAGGTATTTACAATCTTGCACAATTTTTTGATGATAATGGGAAGATTTTGTCGCATATGCGGTTCAAAGAAAAATATAATGTGAACATTGACTTCGTTACTTTTGCTGGTTATACATCGGCAATAAACGATTGCGTAAAAAAGTATAATATTACGATCAAGGATAATAAATATCTAAACGAATCACTTTGTTTTAGGAACATATTTGCAATCAACAAAGGCTCAAAAATGTACTATGATATACTGGTAGAAAATAATCTGAGACCAAAATGCTGTTGTAAATGGGACTTAAAGCTCTCAACAGTCCATGACTGGAAATCGTGCTTCCATTATATACATAAAATAAATGACGTAAAGCTTAAATGGTTTCAGTTGAAGATTGTACATCGATGCCTAGGTACGAACATTATCCTAAGGGAAATTGGAATAGTTGATCATGATACTTGTAATTTCTGTGGAATGCACAAGGATAGTATTGATCACATGTTTTGGAAATGTGACATCGTACAGGTTTTTTGGAACAATCTCATTGATTTAATGAAAGAAAGGTGTATAAATGCAAGAAATGTACGATTAACAGAATCATTTGTGTTGCTCGGTTATGACAGTAACATTTTTACAGACAGCATTTTTTCTTTCTTAATATTGTTTGCAAAATACTATTTGTACACTTGTAAACTAGTGAAACAAAATCCACAGATATTTGTTTTCCTGAAAAAATTAAAATTCAGATATAAAATCGAAGAATATAATGCCTGTTTACTACTAAACCAGGCAAATTTCTCTAACAAATGGATAACATACAAACCATTATTATCTGACGACTAATCAGTCAATAATATACTTTACAAAATACAGTTCTACGTATTATAAACAATTATATCGGATTGTCAATTCATTACATTCGTCTGACGGTCATTATCCTTTGCCCATCTGTTCTCTGTATGATCAGCATACACTTAATCACAGGTGATCATTTTTTTTTCTCTCTTCTGAACAAAGGCCACTTTTGCTCCCGCATGTAATCAAGTATTTAGTATTTTTGTGTTACACTACATATGGTTGATATAGGTCTTGTTTGCCCATGTACTCTCCACTGTGTTTTACAGCTTGTTTGTCCAACATCCAAAACTTGATTTAAAGCATGTTACTGAAAGCATTTGAAGTCACGCACAAACCCAACCCAATCTCTCTCTCTCTCTCTCTCTCACTCCCCCACTCCCTCCCTCCCTCTCTCTTTCTCACTCTCTCATACTTTTTTTCTGGCTTTATATTTAATTCACTTATAATGAATATGATTTCTTTTGTATGTTTGTTATTGTCATTTTGTTTAAAGCAATTAAAAAAAAGTTTAAAAGAAAAAAAAAAAAAAAAAAAAAAAAAAAAAAAAGAAAAGGAGAACCACAAAAAAAAAAAAAAAAAAAAAGTGTCATGGAAATTCTTCGATCATTGCCAAAAGTTAAATTCTTTTGATGTGTATTTCTTTTGGAAAATGTTTTGATACTCAGATAGAACCAGTGTTGGCATAGTGTGTCACTGAACCGTGGGAGTCTTTTTAATTATACAGAAAGCAGAAGGAAACAGTACGTTGTTCTAGTCATAAACGTGTTTACATGTTTCCTTCTCTGAACAAAGTTTTGTTAATAAGAACGTGTGCTTAACGCATAAGATACCGGTTGAAACTTGTAAGGTTTTTCAAACCATACTTTGTAGACAGAGATACGGCATAATACTAAGGCACATGGAGCCGGGCAGAAACAACGGGAATACCTCATATTAAAAAAAGTTATCAGAAAAATGATCTGGCATTGTGTGGTTGTCCTGATGGTGGGGGCGGGGTAAAGAAAGGACCAAGTTTTGTTTCAGAATTTAAAGATCAGTCGATCGCGTGTTACGCACAGAACGGCCATTCTGACGTAAAAAACAAGAGGGAGAGAGAGAAAAACCCGACTGGTTTTTACACCTTTTAAAGTATTTTTCAAATAATAAGATCTATTGCAGTGATGGAAAATGAATGGCATAGGATGCATTTTTTATAACTTAGATTGAGAAGCTTTGGCTTTAATGCAAGAAAGAGGGGTATTTTATTTCTCAATGAAATCCATAGAACTGTCTCGCCCAACGCACATGTTTTTTGATGAAGGAAAGCATTTTTCATTTGAATGTAATTGTAAAGCTTCTGAAATTATAAGAACACGGTGTTCGTCTCTTTATTACAAAAATAAAGTATGATGTCTCTGACTCTGCGGTTATCAGAAGATTTAGTAATTGTACAGTCTGCTGCAAAATTTATGACAGAGGCAAAGAAAAAAAAAACCGCAACATTTTAGCCGGCTTGGACAGGAAGATCGATTTCTTTACGTTTTTTATAGTTTATTTTATAGTTTATTTATTTCTTTTATTGGTTGAGCTGTTTTGAATACTTGTCTGTTTAATTTGTTTCACCACAACATTTGAATATGTTTCAAACATTATTCTGTTAGTTTACTTTTCAACAAGAATTAAACTTGTATGTTCGAAACATGGCAGTCAGAGCTGATCTGGATTTGTTTGCAATTATTTATGTAAGTGATATTTTCTTAGGTTGTGTGTGTGTGGTGTGTGTGTGTGTGTGTGTGTGTGTGTGTGTGTGTGTGTGTGTGTGAATGATTAGTCACATAGAAATGTGTTGTTTTTCTGTCCTAAAATTCGTCATTATTTCTATTCCTTGTGCTATTGTTTGTTGTCACATCATCATCATCGTCAGAGGAACTTTCGACAAGAACAATACTCTTTCAAAGAGCTAATCTGCCTGTCTGTCTGTCTCTCTGTTTGTCTGTCTATCTCTGCCTGTCTGTCTGTCTGTCTGTCTGTCTCTCTCTCACTGTTCCTCTGTGTCTCTCTCTTTCTGTCTCTCTCTCTGTGCTTGTCCCCAAACACACACACACACACACACACACACACACGCACACACACACACACACACACACACACACACACACACACACACACACACACACACACACACACACACGCACGCACGCACGCACGCACGCACGCACATGCACACACACACAAACACACACGCACGCGCGCGCACACACACACACACACACACACACACACACACACACAACACACACACACACACACACACACACACACACACACACGCACGTTAGATTTCATCCTAAATTTTCCAATAAATAATTCCCAAATTATGATAGGTGTTGATTCGAAAGCAGCAATCCACTCGATTAAGTCTGCATGTCCTTCAATTCGTCTTGATATGATATTAGAAATTCATCATCTCATTCATCTTTTATCCTTGAAAGGCATTACTGTTACTTTTTGTTGGATCCCCTCTCATTGTGGTATTGTACCCAACGAGCGCGTAGATCAACTAGCAAGAAAAGCAGCTCAAAATGTCAATTACGCAATACCACTTAACATTCCTCTAGATTTGAAAGAATGTTTTTCAATTATAAATTCAACGTCAAGAGAAAAAGGTAAAACATTACTGATGAACTCAGACGTCCAATATTATCACAACTGTGTAAAGTTTAGTGATGGGTACAAGGGAAAAACGTACAAACAAGTCTCTTTCTCGTCTAGGGAGATTGAAAGCTTAATCCATAGATTTCGTTTGAACGCATTGAAAACAAAATATTGTCATAACGTTAAATGTATGTGTGGGGAAACCTTAAGTATCAGTCATTTACTAATTCAATGCCCAAGAGCAAGAGAACTCTTTACAAATTCGGGTATTGATGGTTACACTGATGGATCGACTTCCTCGCCTTTACCAAATATTTTAAACAGTTTTTATGTTCTTGAGTCAATTTGCAAATGTTTGTTAAGTAGTTCAATTGGCCTTTATCTTTAGATCTTGTCTCTACTCAGTTACATAATTTTGTTTTGATCAAATGGAAGAGGGATAGAGGGGAGAGGTGGGGGTGGGAGGGGGGGGAGGATGTGATATTCTAGCATTAACGTAGTAATACACTCAATCACTTACATACTTCATTCACCCACACATAAAACTGTCTGAATCACTGTAGTGGAAGGACATTAAACCGACGACAACACACACGCACATGCACTCACGCATTCATGCATTTACGCGCGCATGCACACACACACACACACATACACAAACACACGCCCGCGCATGCACACACACAGCCATTGTGTGTGTATATATAAATACATACATACATAGAATCGCACACACAAACGCAGGCATGCAGAGACAAACAGACAGAGAGTGAGAGAGAGAGACACTAAAATATACGCATACATACATACATACATACATACATACTTACATACATACATACATACATACATACATACATACATACATACAGTCACACACACAGATTATAGGCATGCACAGACAGACAGGCGGATAGACAGAGAGAGGGAGAGAGAGAGACAGACAGACAGACAGATTTGCGTCAGTAACTGGGCGGCAGTGTTACAACAAGCCAGCTGTAGAGGACAGATTGCTGATCAGGACTGAATGCGAAAAGCTTGTTTCTTCTTTACGTCATCTCTTCCTTCCTTGCCACCTCCGCAGCTCATCTGTCTGTCTGTCTGTCTGTCTGTCCTTATCTTCAGTGTTTCTAATGCCTCGGTGTGTCCGTGCGTATGTGTGTGTGTGTGGGGGGGGGGGGGGAGTATTTTTGAGAGAGAGAGACAGACAGAAAACACACACACACACACACACACACACACACACACACACACACACACACGCACGCACGCACGCACGCACGCACGCACGCACGCACGCACGCACGCACACACACACACACACGTACACAGAGCCAGGGAGAGCGAGAGAGAGAGAGAGAGTGCCAGTGTGTGTGTGTGTGTGTGTGTGTGTGTGTGTGTGTGTGTGTGTGGTGTGTGTGTGTGCGTGCGTGCGTGCGTGCGTGCGTGCAATCGCGCGCTCTCCCGTGAGTATCTGTATTTTTAAACTTGCTTCAAAGTCTGTTCTCACCTCTTCTCTCTCTCTCTCTCTCTCTCTCTCTGAGTCTTGGGAAGTGTTCACGGGTGAGACGCTGTTTTCGAAGCTCTGCGAAAAAAATAATTTGTTTCGTTAATTAGAGAGGATTGGAGTCAACAATTAGCTTACAGTTTGGAGTATTGCCAGATCAAAATACAGTCTATCATGCCTTCAAGTTTCATCGAGCTGCGTGTCCAAAGCGGTCTGTTTTACTGGACTTTTCAATGCTTCAGAGGCGTGCGTTTCATACCCAACAGTGCTGACTTCTGTACAGCGCGTTTTATTAACATCAAAACATACTGTGCGCTTTTCTTCTTTAAGCAAATGACATTCAGGCGGTCAGAAAAACCGACAACAGGCGCCTGATTTGGTGTTTTGACTGCTTTATTTTTTGGCGTGTTTCTAGCACACTTCCTCCTTGAATGTATGGATGTGGAGAGTAACCCAGGTCCTCCAGCTTCACACAGAGAAAACTCTCTCCTCACTGGCAGAGAAAACTCCCTTTTTACGGGAAGGAGCTGGACTGGGTCTTGGTCTCAGAAAGGGGGTCTCTTTGGAATTCATTCCAATCGCAATGCCGGTAGTGTCCGAAATCTTGCCTCCGACTCGCGAAACACATTCCTACCGCTCACAGACGGAGTAATGAGACACAGAATGCATTTTGCAGACACAGGCCTACATAGCAACTGTTTGCCCACTCTCAGAGAGATGAAAGAAGACTTGGTGTGTCTTTCTGAAAACACGGACAGGCGATTGAATGAATGCAAGCGTTTCCATTCAACACTCTCCACATCTGTGGAAAACGTGGAGACGTTGTGCCATTCTCTGCAGGCGGAGAACATGGAGCTGAGAGATGCCATGAACCAAGTGATGGACAGCAGAACACAGCAGCTGCAGGAGTCACATGAAAATCATCAAATAGCAAGAGATAATATTAACGTCTTGTATGATTGGTGTCAATCACTGCAAAAAGAAAATGACATGATGAAAAGGAAATGGAATCTCTCGCCCACTCCAGTCAGATACAGACCCCGACCTCCAGACAGTCACAGGCAGGGGCGGAATCAGCCACGTCCAGTGCCCTCTCTGAGATGATGGACTGGTGTCAATCCTTGCAGGTGGAAAACAACATCTTGAAAGAAGATGTGAAGTACCTTTCTTCCAAGAGCGAAGCTTTGGAAAATCAGTGTAGAGAACTCCTGGACTGGAATGGCTACTTCGCAGACAAAGGCGTTACCATGGACGACAAACTAGACAAACTGGAAGCTCTCCTCAAGGGCTTGCAACATCAAGTTTTTCAATGTGTTTGAAAGCAAAACTGAGAATCCAAGCGACTGTGTACGGCAAGTTGTCCAGATGTTGAACCGATTTTACCCCAGCAAGACATGGTCTACTGAAGATGTGGACAAAGCCTACCGTCTGGGCCCCCCCAAGAAAGACCGTCAACGTCCCCGACCCATCATCGCCACGATGCACAGGTGGAGGGACAAGCTTCATGTGCTGCGGGACCATGGTAGCAGGAAAGACATGGCTGACACTTTGAACATCCGCGTAGCCTCAGATCTGACGGACAGACAGAACGACATCTTTCAAAAAGAAAAACAGGCAGGAAAACGAGCCTTCTTTTACAATGGGCGTCTACGTTACAGTGCACAAAATGACTTTTACCGTGACGTCAACATCCGTCAACACGTTCAACGCGGACGTTCAGAACGGGAGACGGACAGACAAAAGGAGAGTGACAGAAACCACCACAAACAGCACAGTGGACAAGATGACAGACACTACTGTTCGGACGGACAGGAAGAAAGCGATCTTCCCAAGCCCAGAAATCAAGACAAAAGTAGCCATGATGGCAAACGCGATAGTCAACATCAGAAAGACATCCAAACCAGACATCACTCCAAAGACAGTGAACGAGACAAAGACAGACAACAAAATAGATCCCCAGACAAAGACAGACATCCTAGTCAGCCAGAGGAAAGGAGAAGAGAGGACATCCATCAGAAAAACGGATATGACCAGAACTCGGTCATCGAAGTCGACTTCTTTAATAACTCCCTGCATCTACGGGAAAGAGCGGCTTCACCTGGAGAAACCCCACTGTGGGAGACGCACACTGGACGTAAACATACAAAGAGAAGATGGCAACCAGCAACAAGATCAAATAACGGAGCCTGTCCCTGATTTTTACAGTGTGGATGAGTTCCCCCGACTCCGGAGAGAGACAGTGGTGACTAAAACGCCATATTCGTCAACAGTGGAGTCACCCACTGCTCTGGGACTACCGATTCCTCTTCTGGCGCAGCCCTCCACGGCAGATGACGTGTCAGCGGCAGACACAGTGTTTCTTACCAGACTTGACACTTGTTTAAGCTCGTCAATTTCCCCAGAGTATATGAACCGTTTCAAAACTCCTGAAACTGTCCAGGCTGACTCAGGCTGTGGACAGAACGACGAGTCACAACGCCCTTCTGAACCTCTATCATTCCGACCTTCAACTCCAGACTCTCCGGAGTCCCAACATGACCTCAGCCAGACCCTGGTGAAGCAAGTGATTGACCCATGGGACTGCACGGAGAGTGGTCAGAATAAGATGTCCCTGTCCCCCTGTTGTCAGACACAGGACAGCCCTGTCCCCGACCAGACACCAGATAACACCAACATGACTATTGAAAATGAAACCACCCGTACCCCAACTCCTGCGCGTAGTCCCCTTACACGCAGTAAAATAAAATGTAAACAGATGCATCTTACAGACACCTTCCAAAGTGTGGAGCCCACTCCACCAAGAAGAAAGACTGTTTTCAGTCCCCTGCTGCCAGTAGGAATTCGGCCCTCCCCATGTCAAACACAGCAAGAGTAATCCGTCCCATTATTTTTCATGCTTAACGTATAATATTGAAGAATAAATACAATTTACGAAATAGATATGCGATGCTATTTGACAAAATTCGATTTGATTGTTCTGACAGGAACATTCACAAAAAAATTCCCTTCCCACCTGTTCCCGATGTATGATGTTTTTATTTCAAGTGCTGTGAGAGTCTCCGATGCTCGCACAGCCCGACTGTGTGGAAGAGTAGTTTTGTTGATAAAGAAACAGTTTACATCCTTTGTTTCTCGAATTGACCTAGAATATGACAACTGCATCGTTCTTAAACTCTCCAGGCAACTTACAGGACTGGATTCAGATTGTATTTTGATTGGTGTATACCTACCTCCCCAACACAGTCCATACTATACTGATACAGATATCTATAATGGAGTTTCTCTTTTGGAACATTGTATTTTGGATATTCTGCAATATTACAGTGATGTGCCATTGATAATCATGGGCGACCTGAATGCGAGGACTGGCGGTGAAAATGCTAGTGAGGCTGAACTGCCCTGTGATGCTAGTGACACTGATAGTGCAACATATGATGGACTGATCCATACCAACGGATTTCAGATGACGTCGTGGTGAATGCTTTTGGTCGTTATTTAATAAGAGTTTGTGAACAGTTTAACTTGATCCTGCTGAATGGGGTAAAATCTGGAAATATGGATGGAAATTATACCTATGTTGCTCACAATGGTCTAGTACTATAGACTATTTCATAGTATCGAGACGCATTTTTGACTTGGCTGGTAACCTGAATGTCGGTCAAAGAATCGAATCAAAACATATGCCTGTAGAGCCTGGGTTTAAATTTAACAACGTAAAAGGTAAACGTACTTATATTTTTTAAAAAGCTACCGTTCAGATGTATAAATGGGACTGCCATAAATTGCAGGAATATTTGGATGCTTTCAAGACTGAAAAGATTTCTTTAATGTTTAAGGAAGCTTATGATTTAATTAGTTTGGATACAGAAGCAGCGCTCTGTAAGTTTTATAAATTATCGGTAGCGCAGCAAGTCCCATGTTGAAGACTGTTGTCATGGGGAGTTTTAGCAACAACCCCTGGTTTGACTCTGAATGCAAGCAACAACGTCAAGCGGCGAGAAACTCCCTTAGAATATTAAGGAAAGCCAAGAAAAATAAAAGGGAACAAAATATATCGGATAAGGAAATAGACATCCTGAGAATAACGTACACGAGCAAACGGAGTGATTATAAAAGTTTGCTACAACAAAAGAAGATGGATAATATAAAGCAGACAATTAGATTATTGGAAGATAATGCGAGCAATCCCCAGAAGTTCTGGAGTACTCTGAAAAATCATATAGGCAACCGATAAACCAGAATTCTATTGCTGCTGCTGAATGGTTTACTCACTTCTCAGAGGTATTTAACCAAGATTGCCCCAGTATTAGCATTAACGAGACGTTGCTTAATTGTTACCATTTGGATGCATGTTCTAGCGTGGATACTGACTGTAATGTACTAAATGAGGAGATCTCATACCAGGAAGTTCTTGATTTAATTTCTACATTAAAAAAACAACAAAGCAGCCGGTCCAGACGGCTTTTCGGGAGAATTTTATAAATATACAGACCCGGAGGTTGGACTATTTTTAAAGAAGTACTTCAATACATTATTTGATTCTGGTACTTTTCCACTTGGGTGGTCAGAAGCCATCATACAGCCAGTATATAAGAAAGGTGACATAAATTCACTGGATAATTACACAGGTATTTCCTTATTGAACGTATGTGGAAAGCTTTACAGTTATATTCTATTCTAAATAAGCGTTTAACTTCTTGGATAGAGGATAACAAATTGTAAAACGAGGCCCAAGCTGGATTTAGACGCAAATATAGCACAATTGATCACATATTTACCCTCTTATCATTAATTCAAAAACAGTTTGGCAGTCATGGAAAGTTATATTGTGCATTTATTGATTTCAAAAAAGCATTTGATTTTGTTGATAGATGCTGTTTATGGTCCATTCTAAGAAAAAACGGCATTGGAGGCAAAATGTATAAAGCTATTCAAAGTATGTATAACACTGTCAAAGCAAAAGTTCGTGCTGGTAGTGAACTTACAGATGTTTTCATGTGCCCCAAGGGAGTAAAACAAGGAGATATATGTAGCCCTGTTTTATTTTCCCTGTTTATTAATGAGTTGGCAAATGACATTAATCAAAAAGGAAAACATGGCATAACACTTACACCTGAACAAATACAAATACTGATTCTGCTTTTTGCTGACGATGTAATTTTGTTGTCGTATACTGTAACTGGTTTGCAGCAGCAACTAAATATTTTATGTAACACTGCGAAAAGACTTGGACTGATAGTAAATATGGGTAAATCTAAAGTGGTTGTCTTTAGAAAAGGTGGCCATCTTGCCGCTCGTGAAAAATGTTAGTTAGTTAGTGTTTATAGGGTCCAGCGGACTACTAGGAGCCAAATCAGGACCTCAGCTATCATATCTGAGTCTCTTGATACAAATACCCACACTAGTATTAACACATCGCTTAAAATTTATGAGGACAAAAGCACAATTATCTATTCAACTCCGACGACACCTGTATACATTATTAAAACACTATATTTTATAAAATAAGTTTACCTCTTTCAAAAAAAAAAATAAGATCTACTGAAATCTCACGAAAAAGAACCGATAAATCACTGTGGAAAAGAACTTCTCTCTGATACACATCAAATCAGCACATTCTGTCAAAAAATGATTAACAAATGATACTGCTAATAACGATAGTGAAGGTTAAGGTAACGAAAGCATGATACAGAAATATATTTAGAAAATACATTTTATAATAATCAAATAAATAAATGAAAGAAACATTTAAAAAAAATATAAAAAAAGAAAGAAAATAAAAATAATAATGATAATAAATGCATAAATAACATAGCTATAAGTTATGTGTGAGGTGAATAGTGGGAGATAAGGTAGTATGTGTGTGTGTTGTGGAGGATATTGTGGCTGAGATTGAAGTGGTGGGTTGGTACATGTTACTTAAGGTGTTGATGCTATGAGGGTGGAGGGAAGAAGGGGATGGGTCTACGTACTAACTGGGGGAGGGGGAGGGGAGGGGCAACATATTCACACCTATACACAATTCTCTCTCTCTCTCTCTCTCTCTCTCTCTCCTCTCTCTCTTCTCTTCTTTCTTCTCTCTCTCTCTCTCTCTCTCTCTCCTCTCTCTCTCTCTCCTCTCCTCTCTCTCTCTCTCTCTCTCTCTCCTTCACGACCAACGATAAAGGAGCTAGCATTCTATTCATTATGTGTGTGTGTGTGTGTGTGTGTGTGTGTGTGGTGTGTGTTGTGTGTGTGTGTGTGTGTTCCATTTGTAATATCAGCCTTATTCATTGGTTACCCCCACCTCCACCCCCAGCAACCGCCATACCCACCAACATCCCTACACACATCATTACTAGGGCAGGGGGGTGGGGGGGGGGGAGGGTAAGTCGATTGATGTAGCAAATGGAGAGACTCAGAGAGTGTAGGAAAAGGGAAGAGGATGATAGCTGCAACCTATGTCTGAGGTAAACAGAGGTAGGGTGTGCGTAGGTGGAGGATATTTCAGGCTGGAGCTGCAGAGATGGAATGGCACATACTACTTTTGGACGTTGGTGCCATGAGGGTGGACGGTGCCCAGTTTGGCAATGAGATGAGATTCCTGCATAAGGCGTTCCAAGTTGTCACTCTTAGATTGCCAAAGTGCCAAGACTTTGACATGGTTGATGTGTTGGGCATGGTTGAAGTGTAGAGCGACTGGTTTGGGCCGATGGTGGCGGATGTCGGCCAGGTGTTCAGAGATGCGCGTCTCAAGTGTGCGAGATGTCTCACCTACATAGATCTTACCGCACAGCTGACAGTGGATGGCATACACAATGTTGTGGCTCTGGCAGGAGAAAGTGCGTTTAATAGTGAAAGAGCCTGTGGGGCCATGTAGGATGGTGTCTGGTTTGGTAAGAGAGCAGATTTGCAGTTGGGTTTTGAGCAGGGGAAAGTACCTGGTGGCTTAGGTGTGAAGATTTTGTTCAGCTTAGAGCGCACCAGTAGGTCGTTGAGGTTTTTGTCACGTTTGAAAGTGATCATTGGTTTCGTCTCAAAGGCAGGTTTATGATTTTCTACCATGTGCCAGTTAGACTTCAGGATCCTGCAGATGGGCAGATTGTGAGGATGGAAGAGAAGGCAGGCAGTGGGTCTGTCTGTCTCTTTGGGAGGTTTAGTTTCCAGAGTAGATGTTCTGGATTTAGCTGCAGTGCGGCTGAGAGCATCATGGATGACGGCACTAGGGTATCCACGGTTGGTGAAAAAATCAGACATTTTGGCTGCTTGTATAGTGAAATCTTCTTCGCTAGAGCAGAGTCTGCGTAGGCGAAGGAATTCAGAATATGGAATACTATTTTTAGTGGAATGGTGGTGGGAAGATGTGTATCCAGGTATGAGTGTGCATCAGTAGGTTTGTAGAAGACTGAGGTTTGAAGCAGTCCATCTTTGAGGGAGATAGTGATGTCCAGGAAATTAACTGACTGTGAAATGGTGTAGGTCAGCTGGATAGATGGATGGAAGGTCTGTGCAAAGTTGAGGAAATTCTGGAGGTCATGTTCTGGCATGGATGTGGCTCCCAATCCATCATCTATGTATCTTTTGTAGAGCTCTGGTGTAGGGCCTGTGTAAGAGGTTAGTAGGCGGTGTTCTAGGTGTCCCATGAAGAGGCAGGCATAGGATGGTCCCATCTTGGTTCCCATAGCAACACCACTGATTTGTGAGAATATGTGGTTGTTAAATTCAAAAGTATTGAGGGTGAGGACTAATTCTGCAAGTCTGACCAGTGTAGCTGTGGGAGGGTGTTGTTGGTTAGGGGGCCGTTTGTTAAGAAAGAATGCGAGGGCCTTCAGTCCATCAGCATGAGGGATGGAAGTATAGAGAGAGACAACATCAAGTGTAAAGAGGAGGCTGGGTTGGAAAGTGGGATCTGTGTTGTATGAATTAATCATGTTGAGTGTGTGTGTAGTGTCTTTGAGGTATGTGGGAAGGCCTTGTACTATGGGTTGGAGGAGAGAGTCTAACTGTGGAATGTGTTCTGTAGGGCTGGTGTATAGGTGTGAATATGTTGCCCCTCCCCCTCCCCCAGTTAGTACGTAAACCCATCCCCTTCTTCCCTCCACCCTCATAGCATCAACACCTTAAAGTAACATGTACCAACCCACCACTTCAATCTCAGCCCACAATATCCTCCCACAACACACAAACATACTACCTTTTCTCCCACTATTCACCTCACACATAACTTATAGCTATGTTATTTATGCATTTATTATCATTATTATTTTTTTCTTTTCTTTTTTTTAATTTTTTTAAAATGTTTCTTTCATTTATTTATTTGATTATTATAAAAATGTATTTTCTAAATATATTTCTGTATCATGCTTTCGTTA
>CM031604.1:68304289-68306789 GCA_018398815.1 Conus ventricosus
CCTGGATGACCTTTTCCACCCTGTTGTTTCATTTAATCTTTCGTTGTGTGATCCTGTGGTCAAATTGACCTTGTCGTTATTCACTACTTTCTGTACTTTTTGTGCAGCATGTGTTGTTCAGTCAACACTACTTTCTGTACTTTTTGTGCAACATGTGTTGTTCAGTCGATACTCTTTTTCTTCACTTTGTACAGCATATGTTGTCCTTACTTTGTACAACATATGTCGTCCTTACTTTGTACAACACATGTCCTTACTTTGTACAACATATGTCGTCCTTACTTTGTACAACACATGTCGTCCTTACTTTGTACAACACATGTCGTCCTTACTTTGTACAACACATGTCGTCCTTACTTTGTACAACACATGTCGTCCTTACTTTGTACAACATATGTCGTTCTGTCCAGCTTTTCTTTTCTCGATTGGCGCCACGTGTGTCCCTTCAGTCTACACTACGTTTTTCTGCTTTGCACTACATGTATCGTTCAGTCTACACTACTGTTTTTCTGCTTTGCACTACATGTATCGTTCAGTCAGCGCCACCTTTCCTTCTTTGTGTCACGTGCGTCGTGTTTTCACTCTACTTTGTACGACACGTGTTATTCGGTCAGCATGACGTGTCTATACTTTCTGCTGAATGTGTCATGCAGTCAGCACACCTGTTCTCTCCTTTTTTTGTGCTAAAAATTAATGTGTCCGTCAGTCAACTCTGCTTTCCTCTACTTTTTGCTGCGTGTGGTATTCAGTTTTCCTCTACCATATATTTTGTTTTCTTTGTGCTACATGTTGTTGTTACACCAGCTGAAGATCGTCCACCCGAAGGCCGCTTGACCGGGGGCAGGATAATATCCCCAACTGAAAAAAAAAAAAAAGAAAAAAGAAAAAGAATGAACAAGAACCCACTGCATCACCTGAATGGGCCTGGATGTTCTTTGTATCTCAGTGTATGTGCAAAATGTGCGTACATGGGGCGGTGAGGAAGGGGGGGGGGGGGGGGGGGGGGGGGGGGGAGGGGAGTGGAGCGGCGGAAAGGACGACCGTAACGAGCGGCGATCGCATGTTGTCATTGATATTCTCGGGTTTTCTTCAGTGTAGTAGAGAGCCGTGACCCCAGCTGACCCAGAGCGGCCAGTGTGTGGAAACTCAAAAGCGTTTTTGGTGAACCGTGTGAGGACGTGATTCGCGTGATTTGAACGTGGGTTGCAACCTTGATTCGACATTGTGATTGCGACAAACTGTCAATCCAAAACAATCTCTTCTGCTGTGACCGGATCCGTCAGTGTGTGTGTGTGTGCATTGTGTTCACATTTCCGAAAGTGCTGCCATTCCTCCTGTGTGGATGATCGTGTTTCCTTTTCCTAGAGTGCTGCCTTTCCTCCTGTGTGGATGATCGTGTTTCCTTTTGCTAGAGTGCTGCCATTCCTCCCATTGAAACTACACGGACCGACAGAACGAGGAAAATGGAGGAGAAGGGAGGGAAAAGGAGAGAAACGATGGGAAGAAGAAAGGAGAGAAGTACAGCACGGGAAGGAAAAGCCGGGGGAAAGAAGGATCGCCCAAAAGAAGGAGAGAAAGGTAAGGAGAGGGTAGGGGAAGGGGCGGGGGGGGGGGGGGGGTTGAGAAAAAAACAGAAAATAATGGAAAAGGAAGAAAAGGTAGGGAAAAGACATGGAAGTTTAGAGGAAAAGTCCGAAAAGGGGTTGTGAAACGAAGAAAAGATAGGGGGGGGGGGGATGATAAATAGGAAAGAAAAGGACGGGGAGCAGAGAGGGAAGGTTGGGGGGGAAAAGAAAAAGAAGGAAACAGACTGAGACAAAGAAAGGAAAAGGTACGGAGGGGGGCGGTGCGGAGGAGGGGGGGGGGGGGTGTTAAAAGAAGAGTGAGGAAAAGATGGAGTGGGGGGGGGGGACATGGAGACAGAGATAGAACAGAACAGGTAGAAGCAAAAGGAAAAGGTCGTAGAGCAAGAAAGCAAAAGGTACCGGTTAGGAAGGGGTAAAAAAAAGTAGGGGCATGAAAGGGAAACTCGGGGGCAAGGAAGGGGAAAGGCATGGTAAGAGAGGAAAAGATAGCGGCAAGGAAGGGGAAAGGCATGGTAAGAGAGGAAAAGATAGCGGCAAGGAAGGGAACAGGAGAGAAATGATAGGGGAATGGTAGGAAAAGGTGGGTGGCAAAGAAGGAAAAGGTGGGTGGCAAAGAAGGAAAAGGTGGGTGGCAAAGAAGGAAAAGGTGGGTGGCAAAGAAGGAAAAGGTGGGTGGCAAAGAAGGAAAAGGTGGGTGGCAAAGAAGGAAAAGGTGGGTGGCAAAGAAGGAATAGGTGGCATAGAGGGAAAAGGTGGGTGGCAAAGAAGGAATAGGTGGCATAGAGGGAAAAGGTGGGTGGCAAAGAAGGAATAGGTGGCAATGAAGGAAAAGGTGGATGGCAAAAAAGGAATAGGAGGCAAAGAAGGAAAAGGTAGGTGGCAAAGAAGGAATAGGTGGCATAGAGGGAAAAGTT
>CM031604.1:68309289-68314289 GCA_018398815.1 Conus ventricosus
ACACACACACACACACACACACACACACACGTATGCGCGCATGCAAGCACACACACACACACACACACACACACACACACACACACACACACACACACACACACACACACACACACACACACATACACACCACACACACACACACACACACCATACACACCACACACACACGCACACGCACACGCACACACGCACACACACACACACACACACACCACACACACACACACACACACGCGCGCGCGCGCGCGCGCAGTGTGCAGTGTGGTCTCAAACCTTCGCGGATATATGGTTGTAGCGTTATAAGGACTAGTCCGCACGCAATGACACCTTCCTGATGAAACTGGAAACTGAAACTGAAACCGAAATGCCAACGTGTACGTCAGAAGAAAGTTTCGGTATTTCACGAATTTGTATTACTTTACAGTTGGTTATCCTTTGTAAACAGTACCGTCACCATGGTCATGTTCGGTAGTTGTGTGTTTTGTTTGTTTGTTTCTTTCTTCCTTTCTTTCTTTCTTTCTTTTTTTTTTTTCTTCTTCTTCTTTTTCTGCCTCATCTTCTGTGCCAGTCCAGCGGCGTTTCCCCACGCCGCTTATTGTGGAACTCCGTCCACACCCACACCCAGACTTGTTCCACTGCAGTCCCGGCACCGGCAGTCTGCAGGGAGAGTCAGTGTTAAATGGTCTAGAGCCAACTCACCAGATGGGACACAGCACAACTGCCGGTGTTCAGTGGTGCCTGTTGTGAGCCAGTATACGCAGGATACCACCTCCTACGAAGTCCCCTATTGACGACAGCATTGTTTTGTCGCGGAGCCAGAGTGAGTGAGCGTTCCCATGAGGAGGGTGCCACCATGCCCGTCCAGTGACAGTCCCCGTGAAGTCGGCCATACCGGCGGTCTGGACACGAGTTCACCAAGAACGGAGTCGTGGAGAGGAAACGGAAACTGATATATACAATCATCAAAGCCAGACAGCAGAGCAAGCGGTTGCAGGAGCATCCACGTTTCAATAGACATGACCCGTACCACCTGCTAACAAGATCAGAGCAGGTGGCAGGTGGCCATCTTCAGGCTGCGGACAGGCCACAACCGCCTGAACTATCACCTCTTTACCAAGTTCAGGATCGGTCAGTCAGACCAGTGCCCATGCCAGACCGGCAGTATGACACTAGCACATCTACTGCAGGATTTCCCGTTGCATGAAGCTCTGAGACAACAGATATGGACGGAGCAAACATCAGCGGAGAGGAAGCTCTACGGTGCCCTTGGGGACCTACAGCGCACGGCAGCATTCGTCAGGGGAGCTGGCGTTCCCATCTAGAGTGTTCGAAAAGAAGAAGAAACTGATATGAAGTCACCCTGAGAACATGGAATGAAGGGCCACAGAACTCGAGACTTTCATTTTATGCTGATCGATGAGGATAATGTTTTATGCTGATCGATGAGGATTATGAAGATGATGCTGAGGAATTCCATTGCGATCCGTAAGCGTATTTCGCGATATATCCCGTCGCCAACCAGGCCTCAAGATGCAGACTTCTGCTGTGCTGGTGAGCAAAACTCTCAGAGATGCATCCATTACGTGGATGGAACTCGACTGTGTGGTCCCAGTCTTCCCATTTGAGCCCACAGCAAATTTAACACTGGGTAGGCGCCGGCCGTGGGCCGAAAAATCCCACAAATGTAAATGGCTATGATGGGAATCGAACCCAAGACCTCCAAGCCGGGAATCCACGACGCTAATGACTGTGCCATGGCGGTTAGTGTTCAGCGGGAACTTTGGGTTGATCTGGCTGAACGGATCCACCCTTTAATCCGGACCCGCACCAAAACTGAATAACTTTGTCCTTGGGCCACATTTCAACTTTCTACATAGTTTCATTGAAATCACTTCAGTCGGTTTTTTCCCCTCAGGCCTGGTGACAGACATAAACACACCAACAGGCGCCAGTGAAAACAGAACCTCTCGGCAGTGGTACAAACAGCTTGGATTGGTTCGATGCTCGCGGGTGGGAAAGTGCAGCCGGGAAAGGAAAGCGGTTGAAAGTGAAACAGATGGGTTTGTAAATGGCTGCACGTGGAAAATGGCCCAAGCATGTAAGTGGTTTCATACAGAAAACGCTAGCTGCATGGGCCGCTTAAATGGCTTCCGTGCGCAAAAAGAAAAAAAAATGAAGTTGGGCAGGTGAATGGTTTGCATGTGAGCAACTCCCTTCGAATAATAGGCGTGTTGCCAACCTCGCCAGTGCGAGAGAACTCTTCTACGCCGGTGCTAAGAAAATCGATTTTGCTGCAGGCAGTTTTGTCGCGGGGCAAAAACAAGACGCTTGAGAGAAGCTCCAGCAACCTGATATGGGTGACTAACCAAACTGGCTTCAGGGACTGCAGAAACTACTGAACATGCGCACGTACACATGAACGTACTAACGCAGTATGTCGCACGACGCCATCAGAACGGAAGATACTGCTCCGAATGGTACCGCTAGCTAGGCACTGGTTAAAAAAAATTGCCCGCATATTTTGGATGATGTCCTGCAGTAAGGTATTCAAAGAGTCTGCCTAGTTTCAGTGAAGTGAGCTAACTGGCAGCTTGCCCAAACGCCCATATTGCCTTCGTTGGTTCACCAATTAATAGCGATTTTAAGCGATGTGTTAATACTAGTGTGGGTATTTATATCTAGAGACTTAGATATGATAGCTGAGGTCCTGATTTGGCTCCTAGTAGTCCGCTGGACCCTATAAACACTAACTAACTAACTAACTAACTAACGACGGTCAAGTTCTTTTAACGAGGTCGATGCTCTGTTTTAGAGGGGGGAAACCAGATTGTAAAGCTGGAAGAGCTGTAAGCTGTAAGCACATAAAGAGGAACACGCACACATGTGCGTGCATATACACACACACGCACACACACACACACACAGCTTGCTGTGCGTTTTCCCATAAGTCCCGTACCAAACTGGGAGCTCCTCAAACCAGTGTTTGATTATAACTATACAACTATATCTAAAACTGATAACATTAATATTCTAGCTTGCGAAGCAAAATCACATATCAATGATTGTTATCGTAACTTCGTAAAAGTCTATACTGATGGGTCTCTATTAAACAATAATGCTGGTTGTGGCTTTGTCATTCCATTTTTAAAAATTGAGAAGTCCTTTCATCTTGGGGCAAATCTGTCCATTTTTACAGCCGAACTTATAGCAATATTAATGGCCGTAGAGTACATACATGATTTATCATTTGACTGTTATGGTATTCTCTTTTGTGTAGATTCTAAGTCAGTTCTTCAAGTTTTAGAATCTACAAATTCAAAAAATCGTGCTGAAATCGTATCAGAAATTAAAATACTTATTCACAACATTATGTCAAGAGGTATAATAGTTAATTTTTGTTGGGTTCCTTCCCATTGCTTCATATCCGGAAATGAATGGGCTGACAGGATTGCTCGAGCAGGTGCAAACAATTCTGTCAATACGGCTTCTATTCATATTCCCTTGAGCTTACATGAAGGATATTCTCTCTTACAAAGAGCCTCTTTTGAAAAATTTGAGGAATACTACAAAGAAAGTGTTCTCCCCCGAATACATAAACCCGACTCTTCTATACTTTGTTGTACGAGCTCTCGAGCAAGTAATCTTTTAAAAAGGGCTTCCTCAGTAAATCCAGTAAACCGTAATATAAACATAGGATTATACCCAAGACACAGTAGACAACTTGCCTCCTTATTATTTCGGTTAAAAATAAATGCATTCAGAACAAAATATGTCAAGAATATTCGATGTGCTTGTGGCGCCCTTGATAATTGTACAACAACACACGTTCTATACTTTTGCCCCTACTTTGATTCCGATTTGTCAGAGTTTCGAAAGGATGCTTCAAAGTGCATATTTCAGGATACCATGACTCTCTTAAATTTTGTACGAATTCTTATGTTAAGCCCAGTTGGCTCAATCCTGTAATTGCTGTTTCATGATCTTGTTTCGTACAGTTGTTTGTTTTTTACTTTTGATGGTTTTTTTTTTTTGGTTTTTTTTTTTTTTTTACAGTTTAATTATTACATAGAGTTTCTCCTCATCACACATACACGCACACACGCACACACACGCACGCGGGCGCGCACTCACGTACGCACGCTGCACGCACACACGTACGCACGCTGCATGCACACACTCAAACACACACACACACACACACACACACACACACACACACACACACACACACACACACACACACACACACACACACTCAAACACACACACCTTGTCTAATATCACATTTAGTGAAAAGACGTTAAATTGAAGAACAACAACAACACACGCACGCACGCACGCACGCACGCACGCACGCACGCACACACACACAGAGGGACGATACCTTACCTATCCTATCCCTGTGCCCGTACAAGCACACCTCACTGTGTCGGCACTAACCATTCTGACAGCGAGGTCGTAAAGCAGGACGCGGGAGAACTGAATAACCTTGCTCGTCCTCATGGCGTTACTCAAAGCTTTACGCTCAACAACTCTCCAGACTTCAGGAACCCTGATTATCTGTGATCTTTACCAGCCCCCCCTGCCCTGTTTCCACTCGAAAAGCTAGAAAACTGACAAGGTTCTGTTCAGGTACTATAGTCGTATTCCGTATAGTGCTGACCTGCGAACGTTATGCTAAGTGAACTTGAAAAATTCGACATTGTATGTTCAAATGTGAGCACATGAGAGGTGATCTTTTGTGTTTGTTCATTGGTGATGGGTTTGTGTGTGTGTGTGTGTGTGTGTGTGTGTGTGTGTGTGTGTGTGTGTGTGTGTGTGTGTGTGTGTGTGTGTTTTGAATGTAGACTTTCTTTGTAAGCCAGCTTGCCAGCGTGCATGCGCACACACGTGTGTGTGTGTGTGTGTGTGTGTGTGTGTGTGTTTTGAATGTAGACTTTCTTTGTAAGCCAGCTTGCAGGACAAGGAAATATATGTAAAAACATAGATCAAGAGCA
>CM031604.1:68319289-68324255 GCA_018398815.1 Conus ventricosus
CCATCTCCGATGCTGTGCTTCAGGTGCCAGAAGTTTGGACACGTCAGGGACCGCTGTTCTGGGGAGGAGGTGTGTGGTGTTTGCTGCAAAGCAACCCATAATGGGCCGTGTAAAGATCCGGCTCGTTGTGCAAACTGCGGTGGCGACCACCCCTCCTCTTCACGCAGCTGCCCAGTTTGGATCCAAGAAACAAACATCCAAAAAATATAAACAGAAAAGAAAACCCCTTTTTCGAGGCACAGAAGCAGGTCCTTGGTAGTCAGACTTCTCTAGTTTCTTCATACGCTTCGGCTGTGGAGAAAGTCTCAACACGTTCAGTTTGTTGTCAAACCGATGTTTTCATTTTTTTTTTCAAAACACTGCAAGAAAAAATGCCAAGCCCCGTGGAGGCAGGTCCACCACCTCCCAACCTAAAGTGGATGCCTCTGATGGGGGCAATAAATCCACCACCCCTTCGACTGCCCAGCAGTCTAATTCATCTGCTGCTGGGCAGAATTAAAAAAAAAAAAACAGCCCTCCCGCCTCGAACTTTCGAGAGCAGTGCCCGTGCAGGCAAGGGAGTACAACCGAGTGTGGAGATGGTGGAGATGAAAAAGAAACCTCCACCGTCTCCAAAACCCAAACCGTCTTCACCTGCGGCAAGTCTGCCAGCAGGTGTGGAAACCAAAACCAGTCCATCTTAAAAGCGGATACGCTTCATTGGATGCAGATGACGACTCGGAGATGTACTGATTTCTCCCCTGTTTGTCCTCTGCATCATGGATAGTAAATCAATTCATTAGAACATCCGTGGATTAAACTCAAACTTTGAGGAGCTGCAGCTTTGTGTCGTACACTGAAACCCCAGTAGCAGCTCTTCAGGAAACAAAAATTCAAAGCCAGAAGACCTTCACTCTTTCTGGCTTCAACATTCTTTCCAAACCTGCACAAGCTTCCACATTGGGACTAACGGGCGGGCTTGCCCTTCTTATACACAAAACTTTGCTGTTTAGTCCTGTCTCTCTGGCTACCCCTCTTCAGGCAGTTCAGTTCAGTGGTTATTTAACGTCTGTTCACCATTGATGATATTAGACGACCTCTTCAGGCAGTAGCTGCAAGAGTCACTCTTAAAACCATTACAATTTGCTCGTTATATGTGCCACCTTCTGTCCTAGTTTGTTGTCAGGACCTTGTCAGTCTAATTGAAGAACTTCCTCGACCTTTTTCGCTGTTGGGTGATTTCAGTGGGCACAGTCCCCTTTGGGGTAGTGTGAATTCGTCATCCAGAGGTCTGTTTCTCGAAGATGTCTTTCAGAGCTCGATTTGTGTTGTCTGAACGATGGATCTCCAACTTACCTCCACTCTTCCACAGGTTCACTTTCGTGTTCAGATTTGTCGATATGTGGCCCCTCGCTGGTCCTGGACTATAAGTGGTCTGTCCATGACGATCTGCATAGAAGTGACCATTTTCCTGTTCTATTAAAGCCCATATTAACTAAAAACGCGTCTGTTTCACAACACTTTAATAATAAGAAGGCTAATTGGAATCTTTTTGTTGCAAATATTTCAAAGGAGCTTCAGGAAATTGATATTCTTTAAAGTCCAGACCCTGCAGAATCTCTAACCAATACTTTGATAAAGTCTGCTAAAACCTGTGTTCCAATGTCTTCTGACAAATTCCAACTGGCTAAAACACCTTGATTAATTCTGACTACCAACAAATCTCAAAAGTACGCAAACGGGTTCAGCGTCGGGTATTCCAAAGTACCTTCAGGTCCCAATGCTCGAGCCCATCAGAGTTCTGAGTCCTCTCTGTTGACGACTTCGCGCTGTACGCAGTTGGAGCCTCTTACGCCAGAGTACAGCGTCGACTCCAACTTTGTGTCAATGAAATTTAACAGTGAGCCGAGGAAAACGGGTTTACCTTTTCAAGAACCAAAACTCAGTCAATCCATTTCCACAATTTTCGTTATTTTTTTTTTTTTACTGGTCCTGAAATTCGTCTGGACAAGTCCACCATTCCAACTGTGAAAGAAGCCAAATTTCTGGGTGTTATTTTATTTTTTAATGAAAAGCTGAACTTTAACTTGAAAACTGCATCCAGAAAGCCCTGAACATTCTGTGAGTTGTAGCACACACAGATTGGGGCGCTGACAAGAAAAATCTCCTCCATCTTTACAGGGCTCTGATCCGCTCTAAACTGGACTATGGGAGTGTAGTGTACGGTTCGGCCAGACTTTCCTACCTGAAACGTCGAGATCCTATCCACCATCAAGGACTTCGATTGTGTCTGGATGCGTTCCGCACCACCCCTGTTTATATCCTGTATGCTGAGACAGGAGAACCATCCCTCTCAAATCGTCGACTGAAACTTGCCTTGAATTACTGTCCGAGTCTCTCTTCTCAACCTCAAAACCCTGCATATGACTGTGTTTTCGACGCCAAGTTCCAAAAGAAATTCGATGACCACCCCAGTTCCATTCCACCCTTCCATTCCACGTCTTCTTTCCCATTTAAACAAAGCAGATTTAGACCTGGGAGTAGTTTGTGATTTATCCAGGTTTCCTGATGACCCACCATGGACTTTCTTCACTCCAGAGATCCGCTTTGATTTGGCTTCGTACAGGAAAGATTCCGCTAGTTCCTTAGCATACAAGTCCCTTTTTGCTGAACTGTGTTCTAAGTTTCCATTCTACACAAGAGTTTTTACAGACGGTTCCAAATCTGAGGAGGGAGTTGCCTCTGCTGTGTTTTATGCAGCAGATCCCCCTCAGAGATGTACCAAACACATTCCAACAGACAGCTCCATCTACACTGCTGAGCTGACAGCTTTGGTCCTGGCTCTTCAAATGATCTGCAAATCGAACCATAAAGATTTCCTTATTTTATCAGACTCTGTTTCTGCTTTGGAGGCCATTGCTGGCCGTAATCTCAAGCACCCTCAGCTGCTGAAGGTTTTCGAACTGTGCACCTCTCTGAAATTTGATGGATACAACATAGATTTTGCTTGGGTTCCCAGCCATGTGGGCATTCGAGGCAACGAGGTGGTTGATCAGCTTCACACTGATTTGAAACCCAAAACACAGGCTTACGTCAAAGACCTCTGGCAAGAGGAATGGAACTCGCAGATGGATAACAAACTATTTAAAATCCGTCTAAACAGGAAAGAGTTTTTTACCATGTTCCAGAGGCGGCCGTAAAGACAAAACAGTCCTGTGACGCTTACACACAGGCTACTCGTTTTATACCCATTCTTATCTTTTAAAAGGTGAAGAACCTCCGTGATGCATCCCATGTCATGTTCCACTCACAGTGAGACTTACTCTTTTAGAGTGTTGGGACTTGCACGATGTGAGACATAAATACTTTACAGCAGACTCCATGAAAACCCTGTTCAGAGATATCTCACCTGATGGGGTCTTTGAGTTTCTGAAAGAGATTAACAGTTTTCATCTGATCTAAGATTTTACGGAAGTAAGATTTTTAACGAAGTTTCTGGTACGTTTTTAGGTGTGTTGTAAAGAGATGTGTGAAAGGTGTGTGTTTGTGTGTGTGTGTGTGTGTGTGTGTGTGTGTGTGTGTGTGTGTGTGTGTGTGTGTGTGTGTGTTTTTGATGACTTGAGTTGATTTTAACGTGGTGACATCCCTGATATGGCCCTTTACGCTCGGCAACATTACCTTACCTTACTTTACCTGACCTCTTCTTCTTCTCCTCCTCTTTCCCTCCCTCCACAGCCCAGCTGCATTTCAAGTCGTCACTGTTGTCAATCAGTTTTGGTTGCTGTTTGCCACAAACGTTTGCTGTATCTTTGTTGCTGTTTGCCACAAACGTTAGCTGTATCCCTGCTGCTGTTTGCCACAAACGTTTACTGTATCTGAACAATACCGGCCTTTGGGTGAGTGCGGTTGTTTGGGCGGCTCCCCACGTGTTTGGAGTTAGCTTCCTTCAGACCTGCACTAATTATGTTAAACACACAACACAAATGAGAAAGAGAGAGGGGTGTGTGTGTGAAAAATAGTGTATGATAGCGCCGCCGCAGTTTGTTTTGAATCTGACGTTTTTGTTTACAGTGTAGTTGGCAGCCCTGAAACAAAACGGAAACTAAAAAAAACATTTTTTGTGTGTGTGTCTGTTTGGTCGTCAGAATCGTCATCAGCGTCATCATCATCGTCGTTTATCATTGCATTCACAGAGGAGGTTAGGTTTTCTTCCAACCTGTGTCTGTCGGTTGGTTGGTTTGTCTGTTGGCCGGATTACGCTGAAACTACTGATGTATTACTGTTCGTTGTGGCCAACAAGAGAGATAAACGAAAACTATTTGGATTATGAAAGAACTTTTGAGCTACGAACTTTTCTCTTATGCTATTGTAGAATGGACAACATAATAAGAAGTGCATTTCGTTTTCGACTGCAACTTTACATAGTTTACAAATTAAGTCTTGTGGCCTATGGATTCTACACCTATTGTAGTGAACTGACCAGTCAGAAATGCCAAATCTAAACTTAGTTATAATGTACTTTAAATGCCCGTCAAGATCCATGCATAGATATATAGGTAGAGAGCCACGCGGATTACAGAAAGTTTTATATACAGAAAACCTGTCACTCTCATTCACGTGTCCACGCCATTCTGGCCATCTACAATCAATTAATCTCTGCCGAAAGACACACAAAAATTCCTTGCAGCCACACAAATGAGAGAGAGAGAGAGGTGGGAAGGATCCCTGTAGCTGACCTTCGATTTGATCATGTCTCAATGAAAAGTACTTGTTTCTTTCACTGTAAGTTTTTGTATGTGCACCGCACCTCCTACGTTTACAGGGCGAAAGCCAAACAGAATCTTTTTTGTGTGTGTGTGTGTGTCCCATATATCCTCTTTGTGTCTTTCTGGGTGCTGCTTACTGTTCTCTGACCAACCCTTCGCCCAAGAGGGTTATGGTTCCACCGATGTCTGCTTCCTTGTTAGTCTTTCAAGTACATGACACC
>CM031604.1:68333405-68338405 GCA_018398815.1 Conus ventricosus
CCAGGATGGGGAAAATAGCATAGACGTTAAAGTAAATGTCTAACTGGGCTCTTAATCAGTCCATGAACAACTTCAAAAATGTTTGATTCGTGGAGATGACGTCTTCAAAGGCTGACATCGACGGTTCCAGTGTTCAACAACCAAGCAGGTAAGTAGGGCTTCATTCTATCGCACAAAAAAAGTAGATGGAACGGGGTGATTTGCTGGCCACAAATGCAAGTCACATGTTTACAGAATTTGGTTTTAAAGGCATCAAGCCTCAATCTAAAAATCAAACTTTTAAAATCCACTCTTGTAGAGATTTCTTGATACCTGTTTTATTGTCTGATATCTTGTTAAATAATATCCCCTTTTTGTTTCTGGTACCTTTTCGCTTATTTGAAATAGAGTTCCAGGATACGTCTTTTAAAAGACTAAACTCTCATGTAAGGATAAAGGAATGCATATCTTTGTTAAATCAGTCTCAGTGATAGCAGCCTTTTTGGCTAATTGGTCTACCCTTTCATTCGCAGATAATCCACAATGTGATGGAACCCAACAAAAATCGACATAGGAACCACGTAAATGCAAAAAATGAATTAAGTGTAGACTTCTGATATGAGTTCTGCTCTCACACTTGTATTCGAAAATTTTAGAGCTTGTAGGACTGATTTTGAATCAACACAAAGAGATTTGAAATGCAGGAAATTGAAAATCAAGAAGAAAGTGTAATGCCATAATAATGGCAACAAGTTCCGCAGTAAATATGGAAATATCTTACCAAGGTGGTAACCTTCTCTTATTTTTAAGGATGAATTATGAATGCTGAACCAGACAAATGATTGTCTAGTACAGAACCATCTGTATAAATTTAAGGTGATTTATATAAGTTCATTTATATGTGATTTAGCATACGTTGGCAGCAAGGGTCCCATCACTTTTTTAAAACTTGTGTAGTCTATGTCATAATTTGCTCTACTAAGTTCCCATTCCGGGATAGTGCTAAAAGACACCCGAGGAGCTACGTTTTGAGGGCAGTGCCTGCTTTTGTAAATAAGTCGGATGTGTATGAGGCTATCGATTTTAGAGAATCGATATTTGTGCCCGCTTAGCAAAACTTATTTCTGATTTTAATTCAGTTTCATGGTATTAAGATTTTGTACTGTATGACTTCTTAAAATATATTTTGCACATGCAAGTTTCATATTTTCTTCAAAAGGCAATATTCCGATCTCCATATAAGTTCTTAAAGTTGATGTATGAACCGGGACACCAAGAGCTACTTGTAAGCTTTACTGTCGATAACTCTGCAACTTTTTAATTAAACATTTTGGGATGAGAAAAATGTCTCCTGGCATAGGAATCGTACAAGCGCAGTAGCTAAATGTGTTAATACTTTACTGTCTTTACCCCATGATTGTTGACTCAACCATTTTCAAAAAATTTAAAGTTTTCTTAGCTTTTGTTAGAATAGTTTGTATGTGATAATTCCAGCTCAATTTAGAAGTTAAATTTACTCCTAAAAATTTTACGACTTTTTATATCAAGGCATAATCCATCAATTTGAAATGAAGGCAGAGATTAGGATCATAACCAGTATTGAACAGAACCATATGCGATTTTTCAGCTGAAAGGGCCAATCCATTTTCAGTCATGTACCAACTAATTTTATCTAGTTCATTTTGATATATCTTTTTAATATAGTTGATTGATCTAACAGGTGTGTGACGTTTTAAAGTAACTTTCATCCATATACAGATATCATCCGCATATTGTACTAGTTCAACATTTTTGATAATGATTTAGGAAGATCATGGATCAAAATATTAAACAGGATAGGAGCTATCACAGCTCCTTGTGGATTCCCATCTGGATAATGTCTTTCATTAGAATATACATTTCCTACCTTCGTCTGAAATTGTTCTACCACTTAAAAAGGTTTTTAAGTAATTGTACATACACCCCGAGAGACCTATTAACTTCAATTTGTTCAGAAGTTTTGAATGCCAGACTTGGTCATATGCCTTTCTAATGTCAAAAAAACGTGGCAAGTACATTTTTCCTACGTGCGAACTGAATTTAACCTGTGTTGTAATTTTTACAAATGGTCAACTGTAGATCTACCCTTTCTAAAGCCAGCCTGTTGTATTGGTATTATACCAAATTTTTTCACAATGATGTTCAAGTCTCTTTAGAATAATCCTTTCCATAAGTTTTCCCACATGTGAAGTGAGAGCAATTGGCCTGTAGTTGTTTTTGTCTGATTTTGACTTGCCCTCTTAGGGATAGGGTTACAATTGATTTTTTCCACAAAGATGGTTGAAGCCCTTCAGACCAACATTTCTGAAAAAAATAAGTTCAGAAACATTGTGAAATTAACTGGCAAATGCTTTATCATTTCATTGGAAATCGCATCTGGTCCCACTGATTTTCTTTTCGAACCAATAGAGAAAATTGCGTCCTTTACTTCTTGAAATGTAAGGGGAGCATTTGTGCAGTGACTGTTAATGGACTTTTTTCATGCATTTCCTTATCCTCCATTTTCTCTCTGTATATCTTTTCTTTTTCTGTCAGGCCCTCCCTGTTGCTACTTTTTGCAAAAATATTTGCAAATGCTTCAGCCTTGTCAAATTTTGAAGGAAACTCATTATTTTCCAATGTTATGGGATATTCAGGAAGACTGATTCCATTTTATATGTCTTTCAATTTTTTCCATGTTTTCTGAAGATCTTTGTGGTCATGTACTTCACTTTCACAGAAATTTGACCAATATTGCTCCTTGACTTGTGTGTGTGTGTGTGTGTGTGTGTGTGTGTGTGTGTGTGTGTTGTTCTCTCTCTCCTCTCTCTCTCTTCTCTCTCTCTCTCTCTCTCTCTCTCTCTCTGTCTTCATCTCTCTCTGTTCCTCCCTCCCTCCTCTGCTCCCGCTTTTGATACGCTACATAGCAGGACCAGAAGGTCAAAGCCAAAGAAGGCTGATGCCCCGCACACAGAAAAGGTCAAAGGCACGTGCTGTGTGTGATGAAGTGTGGCCGCCTTACGTCACAGCCTTTGCCATTCTGATGGAATCAGACCTCGTGTTGCCTGCTTCC
The DNA here is from genome assembly GCA_018398815.1 of Conus ventricosus. NCBI lineage: Eukaryota > Metazoa > Mollusca > Gastropoda > Neogastropoda > Conidae > Conus > Conus ventricosus. The sequence continues at coordinate 68,336,476 of CM031604.1, forward strand.
CCCTTCTCGTCTGTGCCGTGACCGTAGAGGTCATGCAGAACTTGACCTTTCTGACATAGACTAGCGCCCTTTGTGTGGTGGAAGAGTGAAGACAAAGGGCGGAGAGAGTAGGGAGAGAGATGGGGGGGAGAGCGAAGATAGAGGCAGGAGACAGAGAGAGAGAGAGAGAGAGAGAGAGAGAGAGAGAGAGAGAGAGAGAGAGAGAGAGAGAGAAGTGATGAGAGAGTTGAGTGTTGCTGTGTTTATTTGTCCTAAATATTAGTTTCCAAGATGGCTATTGGAGTTACAAACAGCCCAAAAGCTAGGAGAAAACAAGAGAGAGAGAGGGAGGAGGCATGGAAGAGTGAGTGAGAGAGAGAGAGAGAGAGAGAGAGAGAGAGAGAGAGAGAGAGAGAGAATGATAATGAGAACGAAATGTTATGTTACATTCAGGCTGAGGCTCCTTACCTAAAGGGGGTACTCATACTATGACCATACACACATCATACATATCGACCATAGACGGGAATACAAATTAGAACTTAATATTTTTCATAAAAATGAAACAAACTAAAATCAGAGGTACTTTTGCAATGACAGCATAATTCCTTTTTAATGTTGGAAGGCATGTGACCGCTCAAAAACTTTAAATGAACACTGAATAATACACTCTGGTTTCAACATGGAATGAGTGAATTGAATATAAAGCAACATAGATAATTGCGATGCGCCTGTAACATTTAAACCTACCGGAATGGCCCAAATGTGCATTCTCTCTCTCTCTCTCTCTCTCTCTCCTCTCTCTCTCTCTCTCTCTCTCTCTCTCTCTCTCTCCTCTCTCCTCTCGCCCCTCGCTTTGTGTCTCTCTCTGTCTCTGACTCTGTCTGTCTCTGCCTGTCTGTCTCTCTCTGTCTCTTTTTCTGTCTCTCTCTCTTTCCCAGCCCCCCCCCCCCCCCCCCCCCCCCCCCCCCCCCGACGCCTTCTTGTGCAGTTGATGAGTCTGGCACTGAACAGTGGACGTCACAAGAATCTGGCGCAGTGCAGAACGTGTGGGGAGGACGTTGGAGGCAATCAGAAGTCGACTCACCAAGTGTGAAAACTCATTAGGGTTTTAAGTCGGACCACGTGGGCAAGGTGGCTTTTTTGGGGGTGAGGTCGGTGAGTGTGTTCGTTTCAAAGGGAGCAGAATCATCGGGTAGCTCCATAGCTGCTTGGCCTGAAGATTATCTTTTGTTTAGTGCATTCTCTGGACTACCTTATGTTAAGCGGTTTTCCAAAGAGTAATTTTGTTCGGCAGGTTTCTGGTAATTTTTGTTTTGCACGTTTTCCGAGGAGTGTGTTTAGTTTTGTAGATTTTGTAAAGAGCACCTTTTTTCCGGTAGATTTTAAGAAGAATGCCTTTTATTTTGTAGATATTTGGAAGAGTGCCTTTTTGTAGGTTTCTGAAGAATACCTCAATTTGGAAAATTTTCCAGTGAGCACCTGAAGTATGGTAGATTTTTCGTGGATTTTGTATGAGTGTGTGTGTGTGTGTGTGTGTGTGTGTGTGTGTGTGTGTGTGTGTGTGTGTGTGTGTGCTACGTGATCCGCCGAATTCTGTAAGCTTCACTGCGTTTGGTAGAAAGAGTCTTCGGAATTCATCTGTAGGAGTGCAGATGTCTGCTTTGTCGAACAATACTGGATTCAGATTTCGAGTCAGTTCTTGATCGAAAGTAACCTTGTTTTCCGGTCTGGGGAAGTAATTGTAGGAACAGACTGAAAGAATTACATCCCCTTTCATTTTTTTTTATCAAAAGGATTTTGAAAAAAAGTATGACAACATTTATATTACCGTGAGTTGTGATATTTCTTTTAAAAAAATATATTACTTAATAGATAATTGTAAATCTATCACAGTAACGTCTCAGTGGTCATGTTCGGTAGAATATTTGTCATACTAGTCCCCGTGAAA
>CM031604.1:68343405-68350905 GCA_018398815.1 Conus ventricosus
CTTCCAAATCCGTCCAAACCTGAAAGAGTTTTTACCATGTTCCAGGGGCGGCCATGAAAAGGAAACAGTCTTGTGCCGTTTACACACAGGCCGCTCATGTTATACTCATTCTTATCTTTTAAAAGGCGAAGAAGCTCCGTGGTGCATTCTATGTCATGTACCACACACAATGAAACATTCTTTTAGATTGTTGGGACTTGCACGATGTGAGAAACAAACACTTTGCAACAGAATCCATGAAAAACCTTTTCAGTGATGTCCCGCCCGATGTGATTTTTTTATATCTGAAAGAGATCAACATTTTTCACCTGATCTAAGATTTTACGGAAGAAAGATTTTAAAGAAATTTCCGGGTGTTTTTTTTTTTTTTTTTTTTTTTGAAGGTGTGATTTAGTGAGTTGTAAGGATTTTTTTAAAAAGTAATATGAGTTGAGAGTTGACTTCAACGCGGTGACAGTCCTGATATGGCTCTTTGCGGTCGGCTGGGCTATAAGCAAGATTCTCTCTCTCTCTCTCTCTCTCTCTCTCTCCTCTCTCTCTCTCCTCTCTCTCTCTCTCTCTCTCTCTCTCTCTCCTCCTCATTCATTTTTTCTTTTCAACCTTTCTCGCTCCCTCCTGTCCTTTCTTCCTTCCGTTCCAAGGGGACAGACATCCTCTGTGTCATGATGCCATGTCTTAACAGCTAGCTTCGTCGGCGGACTGGTTTGGGGTTCGATTCTCGGGCTTTGTGCTGGGGGTTCGATTCTCGGGCTTTGTGCGTGGAAGTAGACAACAGTTCTGTAAAAGGAAAACGCTTGTGGACTTTGCCGCAGAATCATTGTCGTTCTCTCCTACTGCTTTTTTCTTCCGTTTCCAAGTTTTTTGTTTGTTTGTTTTGTTCTCCTACTGCTATTGCAAGGTCTTGCGTATTTTTTTTCCCCATTCGTTTCAGACTGAAATACTGGTTATATTTCTCTCTTTTACTCTATCTCTACCTCTGCTTCTTCTACTTGTGTTCCTAATTCAACTTTTTTCTGTCACAACTGTTGATTCTTATTTGATTTAATTTACTTGTTTTTTTTTTTCTTTCTATATACCCGTCATACTTCTGCTTCTAATTTTACACCATAAACTTAGTTTCATACTTCTGCTTCTAATTTTACACCATAAACTTAGTTTCATACTTCTGCTTCTAATTTTACACCATAAACTTAGTTTCATACTTCTGCTTCTTATTTTACACCATAAACTTAGTTTCATACTTCTGCTTCTAATTTTACACCATAAACTTAGTTTCATACTTCTGCTTCTAATTTTACACCATAAACTTAGTTTCATACTTCTGCTTCTAATTTTACACCATAAACTTAGTTTCATACTTCTGCTTCTAATTTTACACCATAAACTTAGTTTCATACTTCTGCTTCTAATTTTACACCATAAACTTAGTTTCATACTTCTGCTTCTAATTTTACACCATAAACTTAGTTTCATACTTCTGCTTCTAATTTTACACCATAAACTTAGTTTCATACTTCTGCTTCTAATTTTACACCATAAACTTAGTTTCATACTTCTGCTTCTAATTTTACACCATAAACTTAGTTTTGACGATTTTCTCTTGGTCGGCCTCCCCTCATTCACTCACTCGCCCACCGCCATCACTCACCGCCCACCCACCCCCACCCGCCCCGTCTCCCTCACCCTCGCCCACCCCCAAACAAACTCCTCTTCTCACCCCTTGCTCCCAAGTGGATGCCGGCCATCAGTTGATGGTTCTGGCGCATGCAGCCTGCTGCAAAGTCATTAGGCAGCATTAGCAGCCATAGTCGGCAGGCTTGAATGATTTTTCCCACCACATCATGGTCAACACTCAACGTTTTGGTGCCATCACACGCTGTACCCCCCTCCCTCATGGAGCACTCAAAATGACCTGTGCTCGGTTATGTTTTACAGAGTTACCACCTCTGTTGCTTGTTTCTTTCTTTCTTCGTTTGTTTATCTTTTGTTTTCTTTCTTTCACTCATTCTTTAATCTGATTTGGATGGGGGGAATTGGCAGGGAACTGACCCATTCAGACGGGATGACCAGAATGATGGAATGAACATACGGACCGGTCATAGGTGTTTCCCTCAGCTTCAGGAGAAGGGAGCTCACTCAGGAGGATCTCGCCCTTTTCTTCTTATTCTGCTTCCACTGTTTACTCTACAGCTCCCACTTCCGACATGATCTTCCCCAGCGTCTGCTCCATCTTCTTGCCTCTACATCCATCTTCACCATTTCCTCCTCCCGTCACCGCATCAGTCCTTGATTATCCTGAGATATACAGCCTACTGCAGATTCTGTTACAGTGGTAACCAGAGTTGGCGAGCCTGGAGAATTCTCCCAATCAATGGTCAACACGTGTCGCTTTGGCAATTGCTGCCCAGTCCTTCCCCTGTGGAGAATCCAAATGAGCTGTGCTCACGGACGTTTCACAGAATTAGAACCTGTTTCCCTCTCTCTTCTATGAATTGGTTCGAAGCGGATGGAATATCGGGTAATCGATATAGATGTGTCACGTTCACCCAGGTGTGGGTGGCACCAGGGGCATAGAAAGATAGAATAAAAGGAGACTCTGACCCGTCAGTTCTCGCTCTCAACTTTCAGAGAAGTGATATCCCTTAGCTACGGGCATCGCACTGGCAAATGATGATTCTGATTTGGATTCGTTTTGCTTTGTTTGTTTGGGTTTTGGTGCGTTTTTTAAGGGATTTTGTTGGAGAAACACAAAGCATGGATGAGTTAAAGGATGAGTGAGCAAGTACGGTAAAGTATGTATAAGAAAACAGGAAGAAAAGTGCTTGGTACACGGGTGGGAGAGTGGCAATCCCTCACACGTTGTTTCCTTACTTGTCCGATCGTACTGAGTACAGACAGGGGGAAAGACAGGAAGTGTTCCCTGACGATAGTTGTTTCTTTTTATTCCAAGAGCAACTAGGACCCTGAGAATAAATACATCTTCACTAAGACTAATGGGATGATGATGCTTTGCCCAGCCAGAAGATAAGATGGAAAAGACGAGGCGAAGCTGGGAGGGACATTTTATAAATGATGATAAATCTTCGTAGATGTGTTGGGAGATGGAAGGGGATGTTGAACAATAACAAACTCTCTCTGTCTGTCACTGTCACTGTCTCTGTCTCTGTCTCTGTCTCTCTCTGTCTGTCTGTCTGTCTGTCTGTCTGTCTGTCTGTCTGTCTGTCTGTCTGTCTCTCTCTCTCTCCTCTCTCTCTCTCTCTCCTCTCTCTCTCTCTCTCTCTCTCTCTCGTTCGCAATCTCGCTCTCTTCCTTCTCACTATACTCTCTCTTTCTCCCCTTTCTTCTCCCTCTGTCCCCTCCTCTCTCTTGCTCTTCCCCTCTTCCTCCTCCCATACGTGTGTGTGTGTGTGTGTGTGTGCGGGGGGTCTCTCTCTCTCTCTCTCTCTCTCTCTCTCTCTCTCTCTCTCTCTCCACCCTCCCGCCTTTGATACGCCACACAGCAGGACCAGAAGGTCAAAAGCCAAAGAAGGCTGATGCCCCGCACAGAGAAAAGGTCAAAGGCACGTGCTGTGTGTGATGAAGTGTGGCCGCCTTACGTCACAGCCTTTGCCATTCTGATGGAATCAGACCTCGTGTTGCCTGCTTCCCCCTTCTCTTCTGTGCCCTGACCGTAGAGGTCATGCAGAACTTGACCGCATAGCAGAGACCAGGGCGCTTCGTGAGAGAGAGAGAGAGAGAGAGAGAGAGAGAGAGAGACAGAGAGACAGACAGACAGACAGACAGACAGACAGACAGACAGACTCGGAGACAGACAGACTCGGAAACAGACAGACTCGGAAACAGACAGACTTACAGACAGACAGACTTACAGACAGACAGACAGACTCACAGACAGACAGACAGACTCACAGACAGACAGACAGACTCACAGACAGACAGACAGACAGACTCAGAGACAGACAGACAGACAGACAGACTCAGAGACAGACAGACAGACAGACAGACAGACAGACAGACAGACTCAGAGACAGACAGACAGACAGACAGACTCAGAGACAGACAGACAGACAGACAGACAGACTCAGAGACAGACAGACAGACAGACAGACAGACTCAGAGACAGACAGACAGACAGACAGACTCAGAGACAGACAGACAGACAGACAGACAGACAGACAGACGACAGACAGACAGACAGACAGACGCAGAGACGACAGACAGACAGACAGACAGACAGACTCAGAGACAGACAGACAGACAGACAGACTCAGAGACAGACAGACAGACAGACAGACTCAGAGACAGACAGACAGACAGACTCAGAGACAGACAGACAGACAGACTCAGAGACAGACAGACAGACAGACTCAGAGACAGACAGACAGACTCAGAGACAGACAGAACAGACAGATTCAGAGACAGACAGACAGACAGATTCAGAGACAGACAGACAGACAGATTCAGAGACAGACAGACAGACAGATTCAGAGACAGACAGACAGATTCAGAGACAGACAGACAGACAGATTCAGAGACAGAGATAGACTAAGACATAGAGAGAGGTGGGTGAAGGAGAGAGACAGAGACAGAGAGGGAGAGAGAGTATGAAGAGAGAGAGTGCGAAGAGAGCGAGAGAGAGAGAGAGAGAATGAGAGAGAGTACGAAGAGAGAGAGAGAGAGAGAGAGAGAGAGAGAGAGAGAGAGAGAGAGAGTACGAAGCGAGAGAGAGAGAAAACGGAGAGAGAGAGAGAGAGAGAGAGAGAGAGAGAGAGAGAGAGAGAGAGAGAGAGAATACAAAAGAAAAAGAGAGCACAAATGCTACATCCGATTTATGATTTGGCCACTTACTGAAAATGGCAGTGATGCTATGATCATACACATCATACAAATCAATCATACAGGGGATAAAAATTAGAAATAAACATTTTCTTTATAAAAGTCAAACAAACAAAAACCGCAGGCGTTCCTGCAATGACAACATCATTCTTTTAAATTGAAACGGACCGTTTAAATCTTTAGCTGTACAGTCTTACGTAAAATAATTCTCTTCCGTTTCTACATGACATTAGTAAATTCAGTATAAAATAACAAAGATTATTGAATCTGCGTTTTTGATGTATCAAAGAGCTGGATTGGCCCAAATGTACGCTCTCTCTCTCTCTCTCTCTCTCTCTCGCTCTTACCCCCCCCCCCCCCCCCCCCCCCCCCCCCCCACTTGTGTAGTTGATGAGTCTGGCACTGAACAGTTGACGTCACAAGAGTCTGGCTTAGTGCTGGACTTGTGGGAGGACGTTGGAGGCAATCAGAAGTCGACTCACCAAGTGTGAAAACTCATTAGGGTTTTAGGTCGGGCCAAAGTGGCAAAGATCACTTTTGGGGGGTGGGCGAGTGTGTTTGTTGCACAGGGGTCGGGGGTCGGGTAGTTCCATACTTGCTCCTGGTGCCCTATTTGCTGCAATGTACCTTTTGTCAGCAGTTACCCTACTTGTTCATTATTTACTTTTACTGTTCCATGCCTCATTTCAGATTTCCTTCTGTTGGCAGGTCTTTCGTAGAGTACCTTTTGTTCTGGAGTTGTTGTTATTGTTGTTGTTTTTCGTGCAGTACCTTTTGTTTGGTAGATTCTAAGAAGACAGCTTTTGGTTTGGTAGGTCTTCCAATGAGTACCCCTCGTTGAGAAATAGTATCTTTTATTTGGTGCATTTTCTGTAGAATGCTTTTTGTTTGGTAAATTTTCTGTAGAACATCTTTTGTTTGGTAGATTTTCAGTAGAATGTCTTTTCTTTTCTTTTCTAGTTTTTTTTTTTTTTTGTTTTGGTAGGTTTTCAGAACAGTGCACTTTGTTCGATGGGTTTCCAAAGCGTATCTTTTGCTTAGTAGCTTTTCGGAAGAGTATCTTTTGGATGATAAATTTCCTAAAAATCACTTTTATTTAATAGTGCCTTTTGTTGAGTAGGTTTTGCGAAGAGCATCTTTTGCGTGGCAGTTTTTTCCCCAAGGGTACCCTTTGTTTTTGCAGAAAGGCCCATCATCAAATGGTTAGAGTGTTTGCCTGCTATGCTGACGGTGGCGAGTTCGAATCACTTGTGGGGTCCGAATCACTTGTGGGGTCCGAGTTTGTCGGCTTAAAAACCCTGTCTGTCCACTCAGCAGTAAATGGATACCGGATCCAGTTCAGGGAAGGTTAAAGGCGGCGGAAAGAGAGGGATGGGCACCGTCCCTAAACACAGCCAACCTCTGACAGGTCACTGCCGCTACCGCCTTCGCTAGTCATTTTTGTGTCCCAAACCGGTGTGAATTGTAATTTGGAATTTTTATTGGTTCCGCTTTTAAATAGCTTTCAGCCAACATGCAGCCTCTATAGTCAGCTCGACTGAAATTACTGTGGCTTGACTGTAATTACCATGGCTTGACTGTAATTATCATGGCTTGACTGTATTCACCATGGCTTGACTGTTATCTCCATGGTTTGATTGTAATCACCATGGCTTGACTGTAATTAGCATGGCTTGACTGTATTCACCATGGTTTGTCTGTAATCACCATGGCTTGACTGTAACCACCATGGCTTGACTGTAATTACCATGGCTTGACTGTAATCACCATGGCTTGACTGTAATCACCATGGCTTGACTGTAATTACCATGGCTTGACTGTAATCGCCATGACTTGACTGTAATCGCCATGACTTGACTGTAATCACCATGGCTTGACTGTAATCACCATGGCTTGACTGTAATTACCATGGCTTGACTGTAATCGCCATGGCTTGACTGTAATCACCATGGCTTGACTGTAATCACCATGGCTTGACTGTAATTACCATGGCTTGACTGTAATCACCATGGCTTGACTGTAATTACCATGGCTTGACTGTAATTACCATGGCTTGACTGTAATCACCATGGCTTGACTGTAATTACCATGGCTTGACTGTAATTACCATGGCTTGACTGTAATCACCATGGCTTGACTGTATTCATCATGGCTTGACCGTATTCACCATGGCGTGACTGCAATCACCATGGCGTGACTGTAATCACCATGGCGTGACTGTACTCACCATGGCGTGACTGTATTCACCATGGCTTGACTGTATTCACCATGGCTTGACTGTATTCACCATGGCGTGACTACAATCACCATGGCATGACTGTAATCACCATGGCTTGACTGTAATCACCATGGCTTGACTGTAATCACCATGACTTGACTGTAATCACCATGGCGTGACTGTCACCATAGCTTGACTGTAATCACCATAGCTTGACTGTAATCACCATGGCGTGACTGAAATGACCATGGCTTGATTGTCATGGCCATGGCTTGATTGTAATGGCCATGGCTTGATTGTCATGGCCATGGCTTGATTGTCATGGCCATGGCGTGACTGTAATCACCATGGCTTGATTGTAATGGCCATGGCGTGACTGTAATCACCATGGCTTGACTGTAATCACCATGGCTTGACTGTAATCACCATGGCTTGATTGTAATGGC
>CM031604.1:68353405-68360249 GCA_018398815.1 Conus ventricosus
ACGCACGCACGCACGCACGCACGCACGCACGCACGCACACACACACACACACACACACACACACACACGTAAAAGGTGATCCGTTTTTGTGCCATGTCTTTGAAAAGGAGAACTATCGTCGGTGCTGCAATGCAGACGACACGATATCCAATAAACAGTAAAGAAACGTGACTTTGTAGGAAAATCACACAATTCTCGATTTTCAACACAAACTGTTGTATCCTAGACTGGCCGACACCGCAGGGTCTTCGTTTCTCACAACACTGGGGTTGACTTTTGACCGAGAAACAAAGAAGTTTGATGTTTGTTTGTGCGGGTTTTTCCTCTTTTTTTTTCTTTTTTTTTCATATTTTTTAAAGTTTTTTTTTCAAACAGGGTGTGGTTTACTAAAGAAACAAAAGGTAAAGTGTATCATAAAGGGAAGGCAGCTTTTAAAGAAACAGGGAAGGGAGTGGTAGTGGAGAGAGAGAAAGTGAGACGGCGAAGAAAGGGGATGAGCGAGGGAGGGGAGGGGGGGGGCTTTTTGTCGGTCGTTTCACCGCTAATGAATGGTGAGAACGGCGGTTGGGGCAATGGCATCGTGTCAGTGGCTAATATGTGTCGATAGGTTAGAGGGAACAAAGTTTTTGTTAGTGGTAATCCCCTCCCCACGCACCCACCCACCTCTCCCTCCCTCTGTCTTTCTTTCTTATCTCTCTCTTTCTCTCTCATTGTATGTGTGCAGGTACATGCATGCCCACATCTTAGTATACACATGTGCGTTCGCGCATGCCTCAGTGGGGAATGTGTCTGAAGAGTTCAGTGAAATAAACCTAGCCATTGATACATGAAAAACGTGACATACACGGCCTGAAAACAGCGACCCTCTCCCCAACACGAAGAACTCTGTAGTGACAACCGCCTCTCCAAACCTGACAAATACCACGGGGAAAAAAGGAAGTCTTGCCCATGTGGTTCCAGCTTTGTCTTCAGTCGGCACCGTTTCTGCCTCAAGGTGTGGAAGGAAAGTCGTAAAGGTTACGGGGGTGTAAACTACCGATGCTGAGAGACACGGATACGGAGACTGTCCCCGTGTGTAACCCATTGCGCCCCTGGAAACGTTGGATATATTACAAACATAACGTGTCAGTGAAGTACCAGATGGGCACACACATATCGATCAATGTCAATGGAATTGGGCTATCTGATCATACTGTCTGTCTGTCTGTCCGTCTGTCTGTCTGTCTGATCTCTCTCTCTCTCTCTCTCTCTCTCTCTCTCTCTCTCTCTCTCTCTCTTCTCTCTCTCTCTTCTCTCTCTCTCTCTCTCTCTCTCTCTCTCTCTCTCTCTCTCTCTCTCTCTCGTTGTTGCCAAATCGATAGATGGATAGATAGATATAGATTGGTAGGTGGATAGATAGGTAGAGAGGTGGGTAGGTAGAGAGACAGACAGACGGACAGACGGATGCAGTTATAACATGATAAAGCAAGAGTACAAAAGGGAAAGACATCAGTGTGCCAAAGTGTCTTCATGCTACGCATCTTTCAAAACCGTGCCTAGTTAATGCTGGATTCAGATCTACATGAAACAAAAATAAATGATTATATTATACAATTTTGATGGTCACAACAGATCTGTTTGTGTAAAATTGGAGCCGCTCTCCCTGTCTGTGTAGAACACGTCAACGCTGTACAGTGCCACCCCATCATCTTATGTTTCTCTGAATGTCTTGTTAACTTCTAGAATTGGATTTGTCTACAGACTGTAGTCAGGGACAACTCTCTCCGTTACCCAGCTGTCTTTGACGTGCGCGAGGTCCGTGCTGCACACGTGACCTCGGTGTATCGTCTCGCAAAGTTTGCTAAGTTCGGGGTTCCCGTTTCTCCGCGAATTCATCTGTTTCAGTGGCATGTACATATGGGAAGCCGCAAAACAACAACAAAAATACGGTTAGGAAAAAAAAAATCAGAAGAGGGTTTCAGTAAAAATGTACATTTGAAAAGCCGCGAAAAAAATTGAGCAAAAAAAAAAATTAAATAAAAAAGGAAAAACAATGGCCGTGGAATCCCGTGCTGACTGCGTTTTTGGTTTGCAAGCAGACGACATTGATATCCCGAAATTTGATGTAAATCTCTTCGCAAAAGTTGGCAGGATTTCGCTGCCCGTCGGAAAGCAAAATAATGTCACCTCTGATGTCGAGCGTCGGATGGACGCTGCGAACATGAAAGAGATTTTTTTTTAAAAAGAAAGAAAAAGGAAAGAAAAAAAAAAAAAGCTGTACGAACAAATGGTCATGCTTGTAGTTGGATCGAAAAATGGGCAGTGCGCCACTGAATGCTGAGACTGATGTCGGGCAGCACCATTTTGAAAACAGATTTTTAGAAATTTCCGCGAGAGGTGAAACATGCCTACCCGAAGCGCCATGGAATTTGAGCGATTTTTCGCTGTTCCTCAGCGGAACCGTACAAGCTGCAAATGGAAACAGCCGGCCGCGATGTGGCGTGTACTGCACAATCTCTGCGAGCTGGCATAGCAGGGAGGGCCGCGAAACAAATGGTAAACCTCTCTCCAGGTACGCTGATGTGAGAGGTCAACGTCAGGCGGCGCAGTCAACCTTCCAGCCGCTATGGGTGACGGCGTGTCTAGCCTGACTCGCTAGGGGACGGTTTCTGGAGATGTGGGGCAGTCGGCGATGGAGCGCTGCCTGACTACGGTAACTGTGGCCTGGGAGACCATGTTTTCGGGTCGGTATGGTGGGAATGGTGGGCATATATTCAGACAAGCCAGTTTTTCTCGCTTCCGTGCGCTTCGTTTTTGCATCCAACAGTTCGTAGAAACACACACACACACACGCGCGCACGCGCGCGCGCGCGCGCGCATGCACACACACACACACACACACACACACGCGCGCGCGCACGCACACACACGCGCGCGCGCGCGCGCGCGCACACACACACACACACACACACACACACACACACACACACACACACACACACACACACACACACACACGTGTGTGTTTTTATTTTGTTTTGCTTTTTGTTTTCAAATCATTTGATAAATTGGGCAACGATGCGGAAGTGAGGTGGAGATGAAATGATCGGGGAGGGGGGGGGGGGGGGCGCAAAAAAAGGAGTCAAAAGTGAACGATCAACAATTGCTTGGTCATATATTCTGACACAGATACATTCTCAGCTGGATTAAATGGAGGGAAGCGAAAGTGGAACGTTCAGAGTAGAGTAGGGGGGCGGAGGACTGGGATATGTGATTTAACACCCGCCCCACCCCTTCTTGACCCCCTCTCCCCGCGCCTCCTTTCCCTCTTTCTCACCCCTTCCAACCCCCTTCCCCAGCCCCACCTACCCATCAGATCGGCCTCATCCACTCTCGTTCTCTGTCCCTTACCGCCCCCCCCCCCCCCCCCCCCCCCCCATTGTCTTCAATTGTTTGTTTGTTTTTCCGGCGCTGCTCATAATTACCTTGTCGTATGCGCCCCCACCTCATCAGTTTCACGCACGTCAATTTGGGCGGTGGTGGTGGTGGTAGTGGTGATGTTTGGTCTTACCTCTGCAGGCAGTCGCTGCGTCTCGTGAACTTACCACAGACTCCTCCTCGACAAGGTAGTCGGTCCAGTGTTCAAGGTGTGCTGTACCTCGCTACCCTGATCGTGCCTGGCCTGCATGGTCGTCCGGGCTCGCCGTCACCTGACGTGATCGATCTTCTTTCTTACTAAGTTCATGTTCATGGTGGTTATGGCCCAGACAACCAGGAACCAGGAAGGTCATATCAATGATATATGATCACTCTCCCTTCCTCCCTCCCCACCCCCCCACCCCCCCCCCCCCCCCCCCCTCGCTGTCTCCTTCTCTCTTTCTCCTTCTCTCTCTCCCTCTCTGTGAACACACACATACATATAGGTGTATGCGCGTGCGTGCGTGCGAGTGTGCGTGCGCGCGCGCGCGCGCGCGTGTGTGTGTGTGTGTGTGTGTGTTTGTGTGTGTGTGTGTGTGTGTGTGTGTGTGTGTGTGTGTGTGTGAGATATCACAATCTACAGTTATGTCGAACGCAAAGCTGTTGATCTAAAAAAGCAAAGTCAGTATCTAAAATTACAAAAAAAAAAGACAAACTATGCAAACGCTTTTTCATGATCCATGTGTGTAGCAATCCAGACTTTTAACAGATATTTATTTCATCTACAAAAACAATAAACAAAACAAAACTTTTGGAAAGTGGGCTAGTGGGTGTCACATCAGATGAAGCATCTTGGAACAAAGTCTTCATGGAATCTGCTGTGAAACATCTTTCTGGTCTCATAGATCCCAGCACTCCATAAGGAGATGTCTGACACTGAAAGATCTGTTGATACATAAACTTTTCTTTTCGCAACCCGTCTTACAAAGGAAACTTGGTCCACACCATGCGTGTTGATATTTGGTCCACACCATGTGTGTCGGTTGAACCTAAAGCAACGCTGAACAAGCTGAAAGGACATTTGCTATGTTAGCTGGAATTTGTGCTTTGGAGAACAAGAAGGTTAAGGGTAAGAGTGCATGGGGTGGGGTGGGGGTGGGGGGCGGAGTGAGAATGAAGGGGGGGATAGCAAGAAGGGGAGTGGAGATGGGCTGTCTAAAGTATTGTGCGATTTCGCCTCAAAGCCTAGGCGGGACCTCGGTTTACTCAGCTGGAAGAAGGACGGGGTAGAGGAGGGGGGAGGGGGGGGGAGGAGGAGGGGCAGAAAGAGAAGGATCAGAGAGAACCGATTGAAGGTGTTGACAAACGGGTACGTGCCTGTGACGTCATGTCAACAGATGGGTTGGAGGATCAGAGAAGCCGGAGCCCGCCAGTGTGAACACGTTCTGTGGTATCACGCCGTTATCCATCGTCGAAAAACCAAGCTGTTTTTTGTTGTTGTGTTGTTGTTGTTTTTATAGCGCGCGTGCGCATTTAGACAAACTGCACGCACACACATACGCCTGCACGCACGCATTTGCGCACGCATTCGCACACACTCTCACTCCAATCCTTCTACACACACACACACACACACACACACACAAACGGAGACCTGTGTATGGGCCTATGTCTTAGAAAAGGAAAACTATTGTCAGTGCTGCAGTATAGAGGGCATTACAATCCAGTGAAATTCAAGAACAACTTGCCCATTGACAGAAGAAGCACACAGACTCTCGTTTTCCGATAACAAAATGCTTGTATTCTTGACAGGCAGGCTTCGCAGTGTCTTCGTTCCTCACAACACAAGGGTAGACTTTTGACAGGGAAACAAAAGAGTGTCGCTGTTACTTTTCTTTGTTTCAAATAAGCTTTTCAAACAAGGTGTAGCTTACATGAGAAACGAGGAGTGCGGTGTATCGAATAAAGAATGCAGTTTTGAAATGGAAGAAGCGAGAAGGGGGGGGGGGGGTTGACGGAGGAAGGGTCTAGGGAGCAGAGGGAGGGGTGGCGGAGAGTAGGAGAGAGAGGTTGTGTGTGGGCTGAGGGAGGGGGGGAGGGGGAAGATGTATTACTGTCGGTCGTTTTAGCGTTAACGTATAGGCCAGAATAGGAGTTTGTGTGAACAGTGGCATAGTCTCATTGACGAGTTCTAACATCTGTAGATGTGCTAGAGGGCACAGTCTTTTTGTTACGTCTCACTCATTCCCTCCCTAACCCCCCTTTAACCCACCCACCGTCCCCCTGCCCGTCCACCACCACCACCACCACCACCCTTCCCTCTCCCTCTCTCTCTCTCTCTCTCTCTCTCTCTCTCTCTCTCTCTCTCTCTCTCTCTCTCTCATTAATGAAAAAAACACATTTACCCCTTCCTGAGGGCCTGAGGCCTTGAATAAACCATAAATTATTCATTCATTCATTCTCTCTCTCTCTCTCTCTCTCTCTCTCTCTTTTCTCTCTCTCTCTCTCTCTTTCTCGAACGCGGGCGCCCTTAAGGACAGATTGGAAGAATACGCTCTGCCTAAAGTCTCAATTTTTGATTGAATAAAGATATTCTGAGTTCTCTCTCTCTCTCTCTCTCTCTCTCTCTCTCTCTCTCTCTCTCTCTCTCCGTGTCGTACAGGGACAGATTCGTTACATTAATACCCCAAAATCATCATCCTCAAGAAATTCGACCCATCGTGCCGCCATCTTTGTTCAGCATGCAACCTAGCCCTGTACAGAGGTGAGCAACATCTAAGATGCTCGCGCCGCAAGAGGCCGGTAAGAAACGCCCCCAGAACAACTGGCGTTTAACATTGCACTCTTTTTGTGTTCTGTTGCCGTGGAAACGGAACACCGAGTCTGCGCTTTTCATTGTTGAAATACTTTTAAACGGTCGGCTTTGATATCTCTCTCGTGGAATCGGAGGGGTGGGGATGGGGAGGACTTGAAATGTTGAAATGTTTGCAGCGAGCTTGGTTCTCAGAATAGTTGTGCTTCCCAGTCCCGTTCTTCCCCTTCTCTTCACATCCTGCCTTTTTTTCTTTTGTACCTGTTGTTTACAAGCAACTTCAGGGAGCATCTCTGCCTGTCTGTCTGTGTCTGTCTGTCTGTCTGTCTGTCTCTCTCTCTCTCTCTCTCTCTCTCGGGGGGCGCATTTCCGGTTGTTTAATGTAAACACCGGCTGACAGGAGCTCCGTGTTTAAAACCGTATTACGGGAGCGTAAGTAGTAGGGTGAGGGAGGTCTCACGCCCCAAAAACGGTGCAGGGAGACGGTGCAGGGATCACGACAACGCCTCAGGGGCAAATCACATGACCAAGGATGCTCGGTGATAAAATCGAACGATCGATGTGAGGTCCCTATGAAAAGACCCTACGGGCGTTCGGGCGCGAGTTGCGTGATGTGACGTTAAGTGAAAAAGACAG
>CM031604.1:68360349-68399504 GCA_018398815.1 Conus ventricosus
GGATGGGGTTGTGGGCGTTAGTGACGTCCTTATAAAAGGAATTAATATTAGCTGGCAAAACTTAGACGTTAAACGCCTTAACGTTACCATCGTCGTTCTCACAATGGTGAGGATATTAAGATCATAACAACAAGCAACAAAATCATGTTGACTTAATAGAAACAATCTTACAGAACTGAATTGATAATCTTACACATTAGGCCTCATAGGGTTTTATTACACTGAACAAGTTTTGACGGAGATATGATAAAAATAATAACTGGATTAGATTAAATTCTTCTATAAAACCATGGAGCATTAAACTTATGACAAAAACCCCTCATTGCTCATTGATTTGTGGGCAGACTGGTTGTGGAAAAACAATATTTGTCCTAGACCTATTACAAACAGTTTATCGCTATAATTTTGATCATATTGTGGTTTTCTGTCCAACACTTAAATGGAACAAAGCATATCATGATAGAAGGTTTATATGGACAGATGATGACATATATTTAGTTGATCCTAGCAATAAACTGAGTGAGTGTTTAGAACAGTTTTATAAACTGTTTGAAGGAACGCAGACACTATTTATTATAGATGACTGTTCGGCAGAAAGAGACATAGTTAAAAAGAGAAACACTTTGTCAAAACTAGCTTTCAGTGGAAGACATGCTAGGATAAGTGTGTGGATTTTATGCCAAAAATATAACTCAGTTTTAAAAGACTTTAGAGAACAGTTAAAGACTGTAGTGGTATTTCACATGAAAGACAGAGACTCATTGAAGAATGTTTGCGCGAAAATGATGTTATTGAAAATGATCAGGAAAAACATAGGATTAAACAAAAACTGAAATCTGAAAAGTTTAGTAAATTAGTATTGAAAAGGGATAACCCTACACAGTATGTTTGTTTGTAGATAATCGTTATTTTTTGGTTATTGAAGTCTTACTTGTCAGAGAACGTAGAAATACCAATCCTGGGTTACTTTCGCCCGAAACTGGTTGAGGGTGGAAGTGGCCCAGGATTGGTATTTCTACGTTCTCTAAGCAGCACACAAACTCTCGTTTTCGTATAACAAAATGCTTGTATTCTTGACAGGCAGGCTTCGCAGTGTCTTCGTTCCTCACAACACAAGGGTAGACTTTTGACAGGGAAACAAAAGAGTGTCGCTGTTACTTTTCTTTGTTTCAAATAAGCTTTTCAAACAAGGTGTAGCTTACATGAGAAACGAGGAGTACGGTGTATCGAATAAAGAATGCAGGTTTGAAACGGAAGAAGCGAGGGGGGGGGGGGGGGGGGGGGGGGGGGGGGGGGGGCGGGGGGGGGGTGGGGGGGGGGGGGGGAGGGGGGGGGGGGGGTGGGGGGGGGAGGGGCGAGAGGGGTTGTGTGAAGGGTCTAGGAGCAGAGGGAGGGGCGAGAGTAGATGAGAGGTTGTGTGTGGCTAGGAGGGGATAGGGGAAGATGATTACTGTCGGGTGTTAGCGTAACGTAAGCCAAATAGAGTTTGTTAAAGTGGCATAGTCTCATTGACGAGTTCTAACATCTGTAAGCTTACATGTGCTAGAGGGCACAGTCTTTTTGTTACGTCCCACTCTTCCCTCCCTAACCCCCCTTTAACCCACCCACCGTCACCCCTGCCCCGTCCACCACCACCACCACCACCACCCTCTCTCTCTCTCATTAATGGAAAAAACACATTTACCCCTTCCTGAGGGGCTGAGGCCTTGAATAAACCATAAATTATTAATTCATTCATTCTCTCTCTCTTTCTTTCTCGAACGCGGGCGCCCTGAAGGACAGATTGGAAGAACACGCTCTGCCTAAAGTCTCAATTTTTGATTGGATAAAGATATTCTGAGTTCTCTCTCTCTCGCTCCCCCCCCCCCCCCCCCCCCCCCCCCCCCCCCCCCCCCCCCCCCCCGTGTCGTACAGGGACAGATTCGTTGCATTAATACCCCAAAATCATCATCCTCAAGACATTCGACCCATCGTGCCGCCATCTTTGTTCAGCATGCAACCTAGCCATATACAGAGGTGAGCAACATCTAAGATGCTCGCGCCGCAAGAGGCCGGTAAGAAACGCCCCCAGAACAACTGGCGTTTATCATTGCACTCTTTTTGTGTTCTGTTGCCGTGGAAACGGAACACCGAGTCTGCGCTTTTCATTGTTGAAATACTTTTAAACGGTCGGCTTTGATATCTCTCTCGTGGAATCGGAGGGGTGAGGATGGGGAGGACTTGAAATGTTTGCAGCGAGCTTGGTTCTCAGAATAGTTGTGCTTCCCAGTCCCGTTCTTCCCCTTCTCTTCACATCCTGCCTTTTTTCTTTTGTACCTGTTGTTTACAAGCAACTTCAGGGAGCATCTCTGCCTGTCTGTCTGTGTCTGTCTGTCTGTCTCTCTCTCTCTCTCTCATGTGACATTTTCTTCTTCATCTTCTTCTCTCTCTCTCTCTCTTATGTGCCATTTTCTCATTCTCTAATGAGAGAACTGTCCGGATCACTCTCCGATGAAGTAGATGATCTCGTTCTTTTCAAATTCGTAAAACAAAGTTCTTGATTACAAAATAGTTTGGGGCCAAAGTTCTCCTGAAGTATATAAAGTGTTCTACTATATTTGTACCCCTCACCCACACCCACATCCACACCCGAAAAAATGCTGAACTTCTTGCCGAGCTGTTATTTTATAACAAGTGCTTTCCAATATGAGAAAATACATAGTTTGTCTCAAATATCAAACGATAAAAAGATATACTGTATTCCAAATTTTTGATGATGAAGAACATCCCCTGTCTTACATACGTTTGAAAGAAAAAATGTGATATTAACATCAATTTTTTTTTCCTTGTACTTTTAGTTTTAAACAAATATTTGCTGTCAATAAAGTTTGTAGATACAATGATAACAAACACAGTATAACATCATCATAGCAACGTCAAGCACCAAAATACTGTGAAAATTGGGACACTGAGCTCTTAAAGGTTTATGTCAGGAAATGTTCTTTTCTAGATAAGATACACACACAATAATTGATATCTTAGACGCTGATGGGATCAGAAAACTGAAGACAAATTTAGAGAAAGGGTCGGCTCTACTAAAACGTTTCAGAGAACAGAGTGATCAAAGAAATCTGGAGGAAAGGAAGAAATATTTGACCAAGTTAAACTAACACCTAGCTCAGACTGGCATTGATGATGAAATCCCAGAATCTGAACTGAATGACGCAATAGCTAGATGCACTAAGGATAGTGCTCCAGGACCAGACAAAGTACGGCATGCAGATATCAAACAGCTCTCAGAAGAGAATAGAGCCAAACTCTTCAATCTGTACCAGGAAAGTTTTGATAAAGGCTATGTCCCAGAAGACTGGACACACAGCTACCTGAAAGCTTTACCAAAGCCATTAAAAGATCATCATCAGTTAAATGGCTACCGCATACTCACTATGCAAAATATAGCAGGAAAGCTCATGGAACGAATCATAGCAAGAAAACTCGCAAGAGATCATGAAAGTCGACAAATCCTCCCATCAAATCAAGGAGGCTACAGAACAGGTAAAAGTACATGGGGAAATGCGGCCGCTTTTGCCTATGAAGTGTACGAATGATTCCAAAGAAAGGAAGAAATACTAGCTGCTGCAATAGATCTGGACGATGTATACAACAAAGTCCAGTTCTCGCTTCTCATAGAACTACTTGACTATGAAGTCAGTAAGACACTTACACGATTGATAACAGCAGCACTTCGGGAGCGAACCGTCATCCTACGATTTGGAGACTGGACTTCTGAGCCTCATAAACTTTCTATCGGACTACCTCAAGGTTCTCCTCTTTCCCCTGTTTTGTACAATATTTACACTAAAGGCCTAGCAGACCTCAACAGAAACAGAACTGCTCAAGTGATGACATTTGTAGATGAAGGCCTGATCTACAAAACATCAAAGAATGTTGAAGAAAGAACGAAAGCAGTTCAGCAACAGTTGAACAACAACAACAGTGGTGTCAAGAAACTGGATCGTCCATCAACCCTACAAAAGCCCAGGCATTAGCCTGCACTCTCAACATCAAGACATCAGGACAAGTACCCTCATAAGTTTCCTTCAATGGAATACCAATTGAATCAACTAACAATCTACGCTATATTTGGGTGTAGGTTTTGACAGAATGCTAACCTTTAGAAAGCATGTTGTTGATGCAAAACTTATCTGCCATGAAAGCAATGGCAGCTAAAGGCATTAAACAGCGCTATCTCTACCGACTGTATCACGCACTTGTACTCAGTGTGACAGATTATGAATTAGGGCTTACAACACTGTTCAACAGCAATCTTCTCAAATTAGAAAGAATTAAAAATGAAGCAATGAGATTGATCCTGGGAACCACAAAGGACACACCAGTTCAAACTATGCGATACTTGCTCGACCTTCCTTCAATGCAGACAAGTCACAAGCTGGAACAGGTGAAGGCATATTTCAGAGCCCTTGAAAATCCCCAAAACCCACTTCATGCGGCGGTCAAGGAAACAAAAGGCACTCGGCTACGACGTGGAAAATCATGGATAGGACAGGTAGAAGACAGTATACAGCTTGTGTACCAGTTAGGAGATGTCAAAGAAACCAAGGAATGGGAGAAATATCCAGACCACTTGAAGCACCTCTACCAAATTGCCCTCGCTCCAGAACTTGCAAGACATTGTCGAGAATGGCCAGAAGGCAAAACCAACGCAGAAATTCAGATGCTGGTAGAAGACCTTTGCACAAAAGATGATATTTGATATACACTGACGGTTCTGTCACCAAAGGTAAGTCAGGCTGGGGATACACTGTGAAGCAAAATGGCCAGACCATTCGGGAAGATAATGGTGCGCACAGTTTAACAACTTCAAGTCTAACAATGGAGGTAGAAGCAGTGACACAAGCACTTCACTGGCTTACATCCATAAGCCAGTTTCAAACTCAACAAGCCATGATACTGACTGACTCCATGAACTACTTCAGAAAGTGAAAAGTGGAATGGGAAGCCCTGCTTGGAATGAGCTAATGCGCAGCTTTCCATTGGAGAGACTCATATGGATGAACTGCCCTGGACATGCTGGAGTTAAAGGAAACGAGAGAGCAGACACACTGGCTGGCAAGGCAACAATAAGTACTGGATTACTGCTTGGTCAATGTGATGTGATAAGACATCTGAAGAATCACTTAAGCAAACAAGAGCAAAACCACTATACCATAGACCATCTTTCAGATCTGAAAATCAAGAGAGGAAGTGGCCGCACATCCAGACTTAAGGGAAGAGCAAGAAACATTACCAAACAAACAAACATTGGAATAATTTCAAGGCCAACATTGCGAAGACTCTAGAGATTGGGGCAAACTCATACTGGGCTTTTCCAATAACAGACACAAAGGATGAAACACATGTCAACCGAGATAAGACTTTGAATCTCTCAGGGCCCCCAGCGTATACTGTACACGTGTGTGCGCTGCTTGTGTTAATCAGTGGGGAGATGCAAGCGTGTTAATTAGAGTGTCCATCATGAGTGTGCAAGCGTTGGTGTGTGAGTGTGTGTGGGAGTGAGTGAGCGAGTGTGTGTGTGTGTGTGTGTGTGCGTGTGTGTGCGTGCGTGCGTGTGTGTGTGTGTGTGTATTCATCAGTGGGATAATGCCAGCGTGTTAAAGAGTCCACAGACATGTGTGTGGAAGCGTTGGTGTGCGAGTGTGTGTGAGAGAGTGCGTGCGTGTGTGTGTGCGTGTGTGTATTCATCAGTGGGATAATGCCAGCGTGTTAATTAGAGAGTCCACAGACATGTGTGTGGAAGCGTTGGTGTGCGAGTGTGTGTGAGAGTGCGTGAGTGTGTGTGTGCGTGTGTGTGTGCGCGCGCGCACGTGTGTGCGTGCGTGTGTGTGTTTGTGTGTGTGTGCGTGTGTGTGTGTGTGCGTGCATGGGATGTGTTTGAGGGGGAGGAGTTGTTGTTCTTATTGCTATGTGTATGTGTGCGTGTGCCCGCGAGTGTGCGTGTGTACTTATAGCTGTATTTAATGGTCTTGTTCTTGTACCTAAGTCATCTTCTGAACATTCACGCACGCAGTCACAACACACACGCGCGCACACACAAACACACACACATATGCGCGCGCACGCACGCATCACACCACACACACACGCGCGCGCACACACACACACGTATACAAATAAGCACACAAATGCACATACACGCACATGCGCACACCCCCACATACAAAGGCACATAAGGCTGTTAAGTTGGCACTTGGTGTGCCAGTACACACAAATACGCTCAAAACATACAGAGCAGCTAATCTGTTAACTCTTGAGGACCAACGGAAGTTGGCCACCGCAAAGTATGTGACTAGATGTCTTTCAGTTTCTAATTCAGTGACAAATGACATTTTTCTTGACTCAAGACAGGATTTCCCGAAAAGAGCGCAAAACATTTCATATCTTCAACCTATTAGAAACTATACAGATGATCTTTTTAAGAGTTGTGATATTGATATTACATCAATCTCAAGTAGTCCCATAATACCCATTATTCCTCAATGGGAGCATATTTCTGCTAGATTCGATACAGATTATACAACTCTAAAAAAAAGAGGATAACATCAATCTTATATCCGTTGAAGCAAAAGAACATCTAGAAAATAAGTATCCAAATCATTTAAAGATTTTTATAGACGGATCAGTTTTGGAATCATACACAGGGGCTGGATTTGCTATTCCTGCTTTCAAGATAAGAAAGTCATTTTGTCTAGGAAAAGGTTTTTCGGTATTTACTGCAGAACTATATGCAATTCTTATGGCCTTATCCTTCATAGTTGATATTGATACTGCGATTTATAGCATTTTACTTTGTGTTGACTCAAAATCTGTTCTTTACAGTCTGCAAAACTGGAATGCAAAAGTTCGAAAAGACTTGATATTTGACGTAAAATACTTAATACATTCAATTATATGTAAAGGTATTAATGTAGAATTTTGTTGGATTCCATCTCACTGTGGTATTTGGGGGAATGAAATGGCTGATAGATCAGCAAAAGAAGGAGCTCTTAGAAAACATCCGGACAGTACACTAAAATTAGAAAAACATGAAATAAATTCGATGTTAGAAAGTCGTATAATGACAGAAAAGCTTCCTTCAAAGTAAAAAATATTACCGTGTTCGAGATCCTTGTCTAGTCTCATTTACAAAATTCGATTAAATTCATGGAAGACTAAATTTTCAAAAAATGTAGAATGTGCTTGTGGTCATTCAATATCAATTGAACATATTCTTTTTGATTGCCCATTGCTATCCCTGTTATACAACATATATGGGATAGATGTAGCAAAAATGAGATCTTTAAATGATATAATCTACAGCGAAGAAATGATACAAATTGCATCAGTTTTATCCAGCACTATACTTGCAAATTTATTGTAAACATTAAATCATTTATAGTTATTGTATGAATGTTTATACGTAGCCTTTCACACATGAGTGCATATTCACACTAACACACACACACACACGCATACGCACAGTACACAAACACATGCACACACACACACACAAACACACGCACGCACGCACGCGCGCGCGCGCTCTCGCAAACACAAACTCTTACACAGCCCGTTTTAATTTTTTTTTTTTTGTGTGTGTGTTTTTTTTTGGGGGGGATTGGTTTATTTCTAGTCTAATATCACCATTGTTGTGAACAGATGTTAAATTAAATCAATCAATCAGCCTATATGCAGATACGTGTGCTGACACAAACCCACAAATCACACACACACACACACACGCATACACATAAGCGCACAAATGCACACACACACACACATACACACAGATATGTACACAAATAGCCTATATGCAGATACGTGTGCTCACACAAACCCACAAATTACACACACACACACACACACACACCACGCACGCACGCACGCACCAGCACACACACACACACACACACACGCAAACACGTGCATACACACGCAAACATGTGCACACACACACAAACAAACGCGCACATATGCCTGCTCGCACACACACAAACACGCACGCACGCATGCACACACACACACACACACACACACACACACACACACAACACATGCCTGTGCGCGCACACACATACACGCACGCACACACACATTGAGATTGGATTGTCAGGAAACATTTATGATTTTTTTAAAGACTTCTTAGAAAATTAGTATATTAGAACAAAGGTAGGGAACTCTTACTCTACAAGAAGAAAATTACACATGGGCATTCCTCAGGGGTCTGTTATTGCCCCTGTACTTTTAATATTCTGATGTACGATTTACCCACAAAAATTACTAAGAACATAGAACTAGCCCAATATGCAGATGACATATGCATATGGATCAAAGTGACATTTAAAAAAAATGTACACCTGTCAGATCACAAATCTATATCAAAAAGTTATATCAAAAAGAATTAAATACCTTTCTGCTTACATAACTGAAAATGTTTTGCAAATATCAACTGAAAAAGCACACATAATGTTATCTAACACTGGATCTGATCCAGTTAATATGCCTTTATTTCAAGTCTACGGCATACCCATTAAATATACAAAAATAGTGGAATTCCTTGGAGTAAATTTAACATCAAAGTTGTCATGGGATTTTCATATAGAGCATATTCTATCGAAAGCTCGGAAAACTTTAAATCTCTTAAAGATTATTAGCAAGCATGTTTAGGCTCAGGACACATTCCTACCGCACTGGTTAGATCAAAATTAACGTATGCACAAGAGGTGTTCTTCAGTGCACCCAGATACTTACTGAAAAAACTTCAAAGTATTGATTCCAAAGCATATAAGATAGCCATGAGACTACCAGTCAATGCCTCTTGTACAAAAGCATACCGTGCTGCTGGGATATTACCACTGGAAGAATATAGTTATCTTGCATGCACCAAATTTATTATTAGAAGTTCTTCTAGACAATAATTTAGGCCCTGAAATAATTATTTAATCGGACACTGATTTTCCCAAAAGGGCTAAAAACATATCATCTCAAACGACTCTAAGAACATATACTTCCTCGATTTTAGAATTCTCAGAAATCAAACTAACATCTATTGCAAAAAGATCTATTGTGTCTCCTGTCCCTCCCTGGAAACTAATACGAGCACATTGTGATATTGTGCATAGAGATTTAACAAAGGCTGAAAATACTAATTTATTGTTATCCAATATCAAAATGCATTTGCATGATCACTATCCCCACCATTTTAAGATATACACGGATGGATCACTAATCAACGAGCATGCAGGTGCAGCATACATTATCCCAGGCCTTAACAAAGAAAAGTCTTATTATCTCGGGGAAAAAAAAAATCTATATTCACTGCTGTGTTGTTTGCTATAATTATGGCTTTAAAGTTTGGTGTTGATTACCCTCAAAATTTATATTCAAAATTGTTTTATGTGTAGATTCCAAGTCAGTTCAAGTGCAATGAAGAATTTTAAACTAAAAGTTCGACCTGAGATGATCACTGAAATAAATAATTTAGTACATTTCCTCTCAGTCAGAGACACTGAAATAACATATCTTTGGGTGCCCTCCCACTGTGGGTTATATTGTAATGAAAAGGTTGATGTTCTAGCAAACAGAGGAGCAAAACGATCATCAAATTCGCATTTTTTTAACTTCTCTATGTCAGTGCAAGAGTGCTATACTTTGGCAGAAAAAGTACAATTTTCTAATTTTCATTTGATAGTAATAGAAACTGGGTGTTTTGGTTTACATGATGAAATGAAAAATATTCATGAAAAGTTAAGTAAGTACGATCAAAACATTTATCGTAGATGACAGATAAGTTCCTTGATCTGTAGATGGAAATTGGATTGTTTAAAAACAAAGTATGTCAAAAATATACATTCTTTATGTGGTCATAGCATTTCAACCGATCACATTCTTGTGTGTAACTTAATGAAAAAAATAATTCCAAATACGTCTGCACAGCCCATTCAAAATGTTTTCCTCTCAGCAAGTGAAACATCTTTTCTTTTTGCACTTAGCTAAAAGTCCAGTTGGCAAATACGTATAATCGATAATAAGCAGTGGTGAGACGAGACAGAAGAGTTATATGTTTGGATTTCTTTTTTTTCTTCTTTGTTTGTTTGTTGTTGTTTTTTTAATCTTTGATTAAGTGTTTATTCTATTTTTGTGTTATAGTTGTAGATAGGTTAATTCTTTTGACTCGTGTTAACCTTTTTCCCAGCCCCGATTTTTGTTTCTTTCTCTGTTGTTTTTTTTCTTTTTTTTTCTAATATCACGTAAAAAACAAAACAACAACAACAACACCACACACACACACATGCGCCCACGCACACACATGGGCCCATGCCCACATATCATACACACACGTGTACATTCACTTTTTTTTTTAAATGGTAGGTAGGCACTCAAGGTCTGACCAGCGCGTTGGGCTAATGCGTAGGTCACACATCCACTGAGTCGTAACCACGAGACCCTCTTCTTCAATTGTCTCATCTTTGTTGTTTAATTCAATTATCCATCAGCTTCAAACCATGCGTAGTGTGGTCTCAAAACTTAGCGGATCTGGTGTAGCATTATGGTCTAGTCCGCACGCAGTGACGCCTCCTTGATGAAACTGAAACTGAATCTTAAAGGTTTATATCAGGAAATGTTCTTTTCTAGATAAACACACAATACGTGATGTAAACGGCAATGGTTTCCATTAGAATAATGCATAGATGTTTATGCACAAATGTTATTTTAAAGATTGCAGGGTTCATACAGATGTGACCAAACAAAATTCCATACTTTTTCCAGACTTTTTCCAGGGCTTTTCATAATTTTTCCAGACCCCAGAATGTGTGTGTGCGTGCACCTCTGTATGTGATTACCATGCTAAACACACCAGAAAAGAACTGCTTTAATGATATCAGAGCATTCAATACTTACCAAAAAATTTAGTGTGTGTGTGTGTGTGCGCGCGTGCGCGCATATGCGTGAAAAAGTCCGAGACACGGAGACAGAGACAGTGAGAGAGAGAGAGAGACAGAGAGTCGGTGTATGTGTCTATGTATGTGAGAGAGAAAGAGACGGTGTGTGTGTAAGTGTGAGTGTGAGTGCGCGCGCGCATGTGTGGGTGTAGGTGTGTGAGAGACAGACAGTTGTGTGTGTGTGTGTTTGTGGGAGTGTGTGTGTGTGTGTGTGTGTGTGTGTGTGTGTGTGTGTGTGTGAGAGAGATATGGTCAGGTCAGGTCAGGTAATTAGGACACTAGGCCTCAACTGTCCTTTCATTTTAATTTGGATGTTCAACATGGCTGAGTACTTACAAGCCTATGTGCTCTCTATTCAATTCCGTATTTAAATTTTGACATAATTTTTTGGGTAAGAGAGAGGAAGAGAGAGTGAGTGCGTTAGAGACAGCGTGTGTGTGTGGTGTGTGTGTGTGTGTGTATGTACAGGGTTCCTACAGACTTCCAAGAACAAAATTCAAGGAGTTTTCAAGGAGTGCCTTTTCTATTTCTAGGTTACAATACTTGCGTAAAAATTGAAAACAGAAACGGCAGTTTGATTTTCCTGTGTTAAGGTTGATGAAAAAAAAATTACTTACAATTTTTTTTTGTATAAAGAAAATAAAAAAAAACTTTGTTTTAAAATAATTTTTTCATCAACCTGAACAGAGAAAAGTCAAACTGCCATTTCTTTTTTTTCCAGTTATCAGAGTGAGTGTGCCAGTACACCACACATTAGAACATTAACAAACTCAGACCCTTTGTATTAAATGCCAAAACACTAAAATCAGCAAAAATATGTCCATTTGTAAGAAAACATACTGACTATGCATGGCGTGTAAGAGACTGTTTGGAGGAAAAAAAGCAAAAAAAAAAAAAAAAAAACTTGTTAAAAAAAAAGTTTACAAACGTCGTCGCGAGCGTTAATACCAAGGGAGGTAATTGATGAAGTTACAAATTACCTCCCTTGGTAATCGTCTGCTAAACCTCCGGCCAGAGAACTGAAAACCGCGATCATTGTGCGTGATTTAATTTCTGTTTTTATTCCTATTTCAATGTTTTTGTAAAGAAACATCAAAGCAAAATTCGACATCAAAGTTTGCACATCTTTTACAAAATTCCAGGACTTTTCCAGACCCATGGCCACAAATTACAAAATTCCAAGACTTTTCCAGCCCTGGAAATGGTGTTTTCATTTTTCCATACTTTTTCCAGACTTCCAGGACTCTGTACGAACCCTGAGATTGGTATTGTAACCTGTTACAACTGTAGTGCACAATGTTTTGGGAGAGTGTAGGAAAATGTTGATTACATGTTCTGGAAATGTCTTCAGTAAAACACTTACTTCTATAACAAAACATTTGCGAAGAAAAAGAAGTATGTTGAACAGTCGACTTTTTGGAAATTATATAGTTAATTTTAGCGATGCTATCTTTTATTTTATAACGCTTTCGCAAAGTACGGCATACGATACCATTTGTAAGTATAAAGCAGCCTTCGACGCGAATTATCTGCCGGATAGTTGGCGTACAAAGTAATATCTGTTAATGATTAATTACATCAACGTGGTTTGGCATATTGATATACTTGTGTGAAATCATATATACATATACATTAGAATTACGTGCCTGTGTGTGTGTGTGTGTGTGTGTGTGTGTGCGCGCGCGCGCGCTTATGTGTGTGTGTGTGTGTGTGCGTGTGTGTGTTGTGTGTGTGTGTGTGTGTGTGTGTGTGTGTGTGTGTGCGCACACGCACGCGCGCGAGCGTGTGTGTGTGTGTGTGTGTGTGTGTGTGTGTGTGTGTGTGTGTGTGTGTGTGTGTTCCAGTTATTACTTTGTGGCCACTGAGGTAAAGGTAAATGTGAATAAAATGTCAGTCATCACATGATTTAATGATATCCAACCAGTGTTCTCTCTCTCTCTCTCTGTTGTTAATGTACTTGAAGAATGTCTCGTTGATTTATTGTTGGCTGTTGCCTAGGGATTATTACGTAATGTTAAATGGTGATTTGAATAGCAGATCCTACAACATTTTACAAGACATATTTGTATACGATGTTTTTTATGAGGAGTTTCACAGCCGTCCTCTCAATGTCTATCGACACTGAAAACTGTATATTGAATACGTA
This sequence comes from Conus ventricosus, assembly GCA_018398815.1. Lineage (NCBI taxonomy): Eukaryota > Metazoa > Mollusca > Gastropoda > Neogastropoda > Conidae > Conus > Conus ventricosus. The sequence goes on from CM031604.1 coordinate 68,373,475, forward strand.
TGGAAGATTGTTCTTGAATATTGGTACAACTTCAGATCTGCGTATTCTTATTGACGTGTCTAAAGGAGGCCTCAAAGGTCGCTCTACATACATTTCTGATACTGGTTGCAGTGTTGTCGATTATTCATATTTTCTTATGAACGTCTTGCTCTTTTATATAACCCATGTATGCTGAAAGCTTTAAAACACATAGATGCTGACCATTTACCTGTATTGCCTCTTTTTCGCTTTTTCTGTTTGCTAGTAGTAAGGTAGGAAACATGTTATGGAAATATTTGTCTGGAAAGATGAACATACAAGTTTGTTTCGCGATATATCATATGAACAGACCAATTACACAGGACGAAATATTACTAGTGTGTAGAAAACTGAAAAATCGCAAGACAGCTGGCCTTGACGACATTACTGGTGAATTATTTGAATATTCTTCTGATTAGGTAGTGCAATTGTTTCCAGCATTGTTTAAAACATTATTTGTTAATGGTTTCCAGAAAACTGAAATGATTCAGTTAGTTTGCCATGTTTTAAAAGGGTGATGTGCAAATTAGAAACACGCTACTTGCATACACGCAGTAACTGAAGATGTTTGCATAGTAATCCTAAGTCAAGCCAAGTGTAAAACAATGAATCTGATCTACTTTCAGTGGTGCTTAAAGACAAAAGCACAACTGAAAAAAAAAATTGAAAAAATATCACTGTGCTGTTACATGAAAAAATAAACAAATTACAAACCATTACACGTTGTGACCTCTTTGGTCTTTTCCAGGCTAAACAAAACATTGAAGACGATAAAAACAAAGGACGAACGGACAGTCACTGAATGGAAACCAGGCTGCTGGGAGGTGGGAAAATAATAATGATAATAATAATAATAATAACAATGATAATAATAATAATAATAATAATAATAATAATGTAAAGAATAAAACTACTACGACTACTAACACTTGTAATGATGGCAGTATAATCATGTGTAGCCGGGTGCTAACAGTGTTTCGTTTGGTTACTTTTCGTGGATGAAAATGTTTTGTTCGAGAGTTATCTTCCCCTTACCTCCCTTGGTCGAATCTCCTTTTTTTAATTGTGTAAATTCTCTAAATCATGAATACCTCAGAACCTACATAGTTGTATGTACGTTGCTAAAGTCACAAAAATTAATGTATTTGATTCATTACAACCGTACCGGGCTGAGAAGCCCATATTTTCTCTAAACTGGTATTTTGCACGAGCAATCTTGGCGCCATTTTCAATTGTCTGTCGAATGAATATTGAATAATTCTTGATTTTACAAAAAGTAAGAGGAAAACCGAAGAATCTGAAGATGCATGTTAAAAGTAAAGTCCATAAGCTTTCATTTCATATATCGCATGCCTATGATCTTTTCTGTACAAGCTTGCGACTATACGAAATGACTGACAGCGCCGGTCCCTTTAGCGAGTCGCCTTCTTTGTTTACTGTCGGAGTTTTGATCTGAATTGTCCTTTCATGAAATTTGGACTTCCCGATCGAAATCTTGCTAATGACTCCATTTTTGTTATGAATACAACTGAAAATGTGTAGAATTTATTATTTAACAGACCGTTTCAACAGAGTATTTTCCAGTTGAAAATTGTGTCAGAAGTGGGTGCCGACGGCCCAGCGAGGTGAAAAGTCAGCTGTGTTTTCTATCAAACTTTAAACGCAAAGTTCTCCACTTAGACACTGTCTCGGAAAATGAAGTTTATATGTATGACAAGAGCGAGATGCCAGCTTTTTATTCATTACAAAATTATTTCACGCTGTTAGGTATTTTTCATCGAAATAAAGGAAAATATGACGTAAGCTTGTTAAAAGTGGCTTCACTCTCGGACATTAATCAGCAATGATTTAGTACAGGAACAAAATTGTCAAATATGACTTGCTGCATTTTATTTCCTTGTGTTCTGAGGTTTTCACGATAGTAAATATGTGTTGATAGTTTGAACGGACAGCGAGCCAGACAACACGGAAGCTGCCATAGAAAACACAAAATTCTGTTGGTTCGGCCTCGCGAGGCTCGTTTCGGCTCCGGCGTTGTGTCGCTGGCTTTGCGGTCCGGTCAGGGTGTATATAAGTGGGCGCGCTGTGTGAGAATGGATGGCACTGCGAGTGTGGCATAGCAGTCAACACCAGGGGAGAGGTGGCAGCTCTCCTTTGAAGGATGCTGACGTGAGAGGTCAGCGTCATTGGGCGGCACAGACAACCTTCCAGCCATGTGGGTGACGACGGGTCTAGCCTGTGTCGCCGGGGGACGGCTCCTGGAGGTGTGGGGCGATTGACGAAGGAGCGCTGCCTGACTGCGACTACCGTGGCCTGGAATACCGTGCTGTTTTGTGGGGAGGCAGACATGGGGGCACTCCTTACGGGGTTGGGCTGAAAAATTACCCTCTCGGCCGCAGTCAGCGAGTGCCCGCCAAGTTTTAGGGACTCGTGCAGCGCTCCAGCGACTTTCGTCCTGCTCCCTCCTTGAGGCGGCCTCACGCGGCACAGGACCATCGCCACCCGAGCATGAAGAAGGCCGCCCGGTGGTCCTGAAGACAGCCTGATGTTTGGGGGACAGCAGGCAACATACACCGACGCCTACCGTCGGTCGACCAAGATCCTGAAACTGAACCAACGTTCAAGACCAACTCCACCAGACTTGAACCAACTTTCAAGAAGATAATGACCAGAATTGAGCCAATGTTCAAGAGGAACGCGAGCTCTGCGAGACAAATGCGACGACCCTCACTGAAACTACCCACCACTGCCAGGCGACAACAGTTGCCACAATATGCAGACCTTTGTCTGCATGAACCTTGTCCTTAAGGGCCTCAGGCCAATAGGACGTTAATCTCACCATCAAAGTCAAAGTCAAGTGAGAATGGAGCAGTGTTCCCTAGAGTTCCATGATGTGAGCGACTGGCGTGAGAGGCAGAGAGAGCGCTCAGTGCGCTGAGTGCTGGGCGAGAGAGATTGCTCTCAGGAATGCGTTCCTGGTTTGAGCTCACAGACTTAGATCATTTATTTAGATCATTTATTTATAGCTCCGTGGTTTGAGCTCCTTGCCATGGGAGAGAAATAAAGACAAGAAAAACTCCACGTCGTCCACTGCGTCTTTTTGACTGGCTGCTGTCCCTTGGTTCCTGCACTTCTCACCATCTGCCTGTCTTCACCTGCACACCCCTTACCCCTCCACACCATCACACATGTAACAATAAAAAGGATAATATTAATAATAATGATAATAAAATAGTAATAATGATGATAATAATAATAACAATACTACTACTACTACTACTACGACTTAATAATAATAATAATAATAATTTTTTAAAACAAAAATAATAATAATAATAATGAAAATAATAATCATAATAATAATAATACGAACAAACAATGCTTGTGTGATGTTGAACATCTTAAAATGTTCATAGACAGACAGCAACATTTTAAAAGGAAAACAATGGTTTATTACCTGTGCTGTGCTGCACAGGACTGTCTCAAGGAACATTATTTCAAGATGGATAAAAACTGTACTGCACGGAGCAGGAATGGATTCTTAGAATTGTCCAACCTTTTGTAGTGCAAGCACAATTACTCTATTGAACAGAGAGTCTTTGCTTGACTGTATTCTTTAATCGTCATGACTGACAAAGGCAAGCACTTTCATCACAAGGGTTTCTGTTTTTCTTTTTTTCAATCAGCAGACTAAAACGCAACAGAGCTGAAAGTGATAAGGAACAAACAACAAACGCTTGGAGAAAAGAAGACCCTTCAGAAATGTATCGGTCAAATTAGGAACAGGTAAAATGTTTGCATACGATCTATAAAGGGTGCATCTGTCTTATATATCAAGTATGCGTGATCTCCAACCGTAAAAGTTCATGTGAAAACGTCTGACCCATCGGCAGACTGGTTACCATTGGAAACGTAAGCAAGAGTTACCTGAAAACGAAATTTAACTGAAGTTATTTCAAGTATGCTGTTGGGTGTAGGTGTACACATGCCGACACTTCAGTTGCTCGAAGTAGTTCATTTCCATCCTGTAGGATTTTAGGAGACCGCTGGAGGCTAAAAAAAAGGCATACTGACGCACATGCTGCACCATATCTGTCAATCTGTCTATTATCTATCCATCTGTCCATCTATCTATTTATATATATATATATATATATATATACATATATACATATCTATCTATCCATCTCTCTCTCTCTCTCTCTTCTCTCTCTCTCTCTCTCTCTATATATATATGTGTGTGTGTGTGTGTATGTTTGTATGTATGGTACACATGTATGTATGTATATCCAGCAGCTTATTCCAAATAATTTCAGATAAACTTCATCTTCAGGAATTTTTTTATTATCAAGTTAAGAATATAACACTAAATGAAAATAACAAATGAACAGAATTAATAAAGAACAAAACAATAAGATAAATGAAATAAACCGCTCAAACCATGGTTAGTCTTAATATGAATAAAAATGTGTATGTATTATTCGTAGTCGTATTCTCTCTCTCTCTCTCTCTCTCTCCCTCCCAGGGGCTGTGAACTAATCCCCTTCTTAATGTCAAGCCGTGTGAATGTTTTGACCCAAAACTTTGCTAACACATGTGTAAGGTGCCATGCCTTCGACACCACTTATTTTCAGGTCGACATGTAGCTGTTTTCCTGCCGTTTATCAGAGATTTATGTTGAAAAGAGCCACTGAAAAATGTGCCATGCTGTCACTCCGATGCAGAGCAGACAGTGTCATACTAGATCTGCTCGTCACTCTACTGTACTGGGGCGGACTTCTCCTGCAGTGTGGCAATGTGTAGCAGAACCCGGACCAAGGGCGGACAACTTCCGGCAGTCCAGACTGGCCAGCACGTGTGTGTGTGTGTGTGTGTGTGTGTGTGTGTGTGTGTGTGTGTGTGTGTGTGTGTTTCAGCCTGGGGTTACCAGGTGATGTAATAATTCACCCTAGTCCCTTCTGGTATTGGCCTTCAGTGGGCTGAGGTGTGTATGTGTGCCTCCTGAGGGAAGGGTCATTATATGTGAATGTGCAGCACATGCGTGCCCAGGTATGCATAAGGGGTCATGCGCTGATGGTCGTGTATGGGTGTTAGTATAGTTGGATTCTTGTTGGTTTTTTGTTTGTTTGTTTTTTTTGGGTGTGGGGAAAACTGCCTGTGTGTGTTGGATATAGAGGGCTTGGTGTTTCATCTGCCATTATGTTGGTGAGAGTGCGTGTGTGAATGCAAATAAAGCCTTCTGTTTGTGCACCATATTTTTTTTTTTTTGGTTTTTTTTTTCCATTTTCCTTTTGTCCATTTTCTTTTTTTTTTTTTCCTAAAAAAAAAAATTTAAAAAAAATCCAAAAAAAGCCCCAAAATTTTCTTTTTTTTTTTTTTTCCTTTTTTTTTTTTTAACCCCCGAATTTTTTTAAAATTTAAATTTGGGGGGTTTTTAAATTTTTTATAATTTTTTTTTTAAAATTTATTTAAAAAAAAATTTTTCATATAAAATTTTTCAAAAAAAAAAAAAAAAAAAAAAAAAAAAAAAAAAAAAAAAAAAAAAAAAAAAAAAAAAAAAAACCCTTTTTCCCATTTTCCCTTTTCTTTTTTTTTCTTTCCCTTAAAATGGGGGGGGGGGGTTTTTGGGGGGTTTTTACTATTTTTTATTTTACAGGACAATCAAAAGTCAGATATTTTAACCTGCTTTCAGGGTAAAATTTGGGTTCAAGGTTAATGTAATCATGGGGGAAAATTAATATCATCGGGGTTATTAGCACATAAGGGGTAAATGAATAACCGGGGGGGAATAAACCTGAGTCAATAATTAACTAATGTGGGGTATTAAATTCGTAGTGGGGTTTTTTCCTTTATGTAACCCCAGTTGGGGTAAATTCCTATAGTCAAGGTTAGTGAAGGGTTTTGGGGAAAAAAGCAACCCTGGTAGTCAGGGCTAAATGTTTTCAGTCAGGGTCGGTTTAAAATGTAACCCTGGTCTGCGGGGTTTTACCCGCAGAGTGGGTGTAAATAACTGCGTCAAAAAATGTAACCTCGTGGGGGTATAGTGAACCGGCAAGGGTAAAATCCGCAGTCAGAGGAAGTTTTGGTTGGGGTTTTGGGTGAGGTTTGTGTTGGTGTGGGGTTGTGGTGGGGTGTGTCTGCCTGGGGTATAATGTAAAATCACGTCTTTGTATGCTCAGTCAGGGGTATTGTCCTGAGAGCGAGGTATTTCCCAAACCTCCCGTCATAGGGGTTTTTGTAAAGGGCGTGGGGGGTTTAGAATTGATGTGGTTTTTGTTTGTGTTTTGGGGTAAAATTAAACCGCGGTAGGGGCTGTGAAACCTCCCAGTCTAGGGGTTAATGAAATGCCTTTGGGTTTTAAAATTCCGGGCGTGGGGTTTGTCCTGCATCGGGTTAATGAATAAGAGGGGTTATTAAAAGGGGGGTTAATAAATCATACCCCGGGATCAAACCCGTGTCGGGGTAAAGTAACCTCGTGATTTTAATGAACTGCAGTCAGTCAGGGGTATAATGAACCTGCAGTCAGGGTTAAAAATGTAACCCGCAGCAGGGGGGTATAATGCCCAGTCGTCGGGGTTAATGTAACCATAGTCGGGGGTTTAAAATGTAACCTGCAGCCGGGTAAAAAGCAACCCTGCGTCAGTGGGAAAAAAGGAACTCAGTCAGTCAGGGGATATGAAACCTGCAGTCAGTCAGGGGCATATGTAATGCTTCAGGGGTAAAGTAACTGCAGGTCGGGGTTAAAGTAACTGCAGTCAGCGGGGAAAAATGTCCCTGCAGCAGTCAGGTATAATGTAACCGCAGCGGGGCAATGTAACCTCAGTCTCAGGGGTATAATGTAACTGCAGTCATCGGGTATTTTGAACCCGGGGAGTTCCAGTAGGGGTTAAAATGAACCCGCAGTAAAGGGGGTAAAAATTAAACCGCTGTCAGGGGTTTTTTACCTTCACAGGGGTAATGAACCTGCAGTCAGGGGGGTTTTGAAACCTGAAGTCAGTCGGGGGTATAATGAACCGGGGCAGTAGGGGTATTAACCTGCGCTAGGGGTATAATGAAACCTGCAGTCAGTAGGGGTTTGAAACCCTGCAGTCGTGGGGGTATAATGAACCCGAAATAGTCAGGGTATAATGAATCCTTGTCAGTGGGGGGTAAAATTGAAACCCCTGTATAATGTAACCCTGCAGTCAGGGGTAAAGTACCTCAGTCGTCTGGGTTAATGTAACCTGGTCAGTCAGGGGATAATGAAACCGCAGTCAGTCAGGGGTAAAATGTAACTGCAGCCCCTAAGGGGTAAATGTAACCTGCAGTCAGAGTATTGAAACCCTCAGTCAGGGGGGTTATGAAAACCTGCGTCAGGGGGTATAAGAACCTCGTCATGGGGGTTAAGAACCTGAGTCAGTCGGTTAATGAAACCCTGTATAATGTCCCCTGCGTTCGGGAGTTAAAAAGTAACTGCAGTCATGGGGGTATAAAAAACCTGCGTCATGGGGTAAAGTAACGCAGTAGTCGGGGGTTAATGCAACCTGCATCCGGGGTTAATGAAAACTGCAGTCGGGGGTATAAGTAAGCAGTGGGTTTAATGTAAACTGCAGTCATCAGGGTTTTATAAGCAACCTCAGTAGGGGTTTAAAAACCCTGCATCATTCAGGGGTTTTACCTGCATAGTCGGGGGTAATGACCTCAGTCAGTCGGGGTTAGGGTAACCTGCAGTCAGTCGGGGTATAAGAACCTGCATCAGCAGGGGTATAATGAACTGCAGTCAGGGGTTGAGTAACCTGTATAATGAAAACCGCGTCAGGGGTTAAAAAGAAAACGAGTCAGTCAGGGGTATAATGAACCTGAGTCAGTGGGGGGTATAATGTAACCGCAGTCAGGGGGTAAATGCAATCAGTCGGGGGTAAAGGAAACCCTGCAGCAGGGGTTTGAAACCCTAAGTCGTCAGGGGATAATGAACTTGCAGTCCGGGAAAATTTATAAGTCGTCAGGGGTATAATGAAAACGCAGCATCAGGGGTTAGAAACCCTGCGTCGTCGGGTTTTAAAAGAACCTGCATATCGGGGTTAATGAAAACTCGCGTCAGGGGTAAAAAATGTAACCTGCGTCGGGGGATAATGTAACCTCAGTCAGTAGGGTTAAGAACCGCGGGTAGGGAAAATGTAACCTGCGTCAGTGGGGGTTTAAAATGAAACCCTCAGTCGTGGGGGTATAATAAAACCCTCCCAGTCGGGTATAATTCCCCCCTGCTCGTCGGGTAAAATGCCTGCAGTCAGTCAGGGGTATTGTAACCTCAGTCAGTCGGGGGTTTAATGAAACCTAAGTATCAGGGTAAATGAAAACCTGCAGTCGTCAGGGGATAATGTAACCTCATCGTCAGGGGATAATGAACCTACAGTCAGTCGGGGTATAATGAAACCCTGAAGTCAGTCAGGGAATGAACCTGCTCGGGGGGGTTAAAATGAAACCCTCAGTCAGTCTGGGGTAAATGCAACTGCTTCGGGGTATAATGAAAACCGCAGTCGGGTTAAAAGTAACCTGCGGGTCAGGGGTTTAAAATGAACTAATCAGTCGGGTTTGAAATTACAGTCAGTCGGGGTTTAAAATGAACCGCAGTCGTGGGGGTAAATGTCCCTGCGTCAGTGGGGGGTATAATGTAACCTAAGTCAGTAGGGTATAATTGACCTAAGTCGTCGGAAATTTCCCTGTTGAGGGGGTATCTGCAGTCTGGGAAAATAACCTGCAGTCAGAATTTTTAAAAACCCCTTTTAATCGGGGGTGGTAATGCAGCTGCAAAATCGTGGGGAGGATGTATTTTCATCAGCCGGGGAAAAAGAAAACCTCAGTCAGTCAGGGGAAATGTCCTCGTCGTCGGGGTAAATGCACCGGCCCCCGCGGGGGGATAAGAACCAACAGTAAAGTTCTGTTAGGAACCTGCTGTTCAGTTATTTTTACCCCCCAGTGGGGGACCCCTCTTGGGTTTGTTTGGCGGTAAAAAAGAAATAACAAAATTTTCAATATTAACCTTAATTCAAAAATTACCTGTCCAAATTAACCTGTTGAACTGCGTTTTTAATTTACACTAAAACAATTATGTAACAACACCTGTTTTATTAACTGACAGTTATTAACCCCTTTTAATCTCAAAAATTCCATTTCCCAAAATGAACAAGTAGAACTGATTTTAACCTTTCATCAAAATTACCTGAAAAATAAAACCTGTATGAACACGGGGGAAAATTCCTCTTCATTAAAAATCTCAAAATTTAAACAATTTTGCTGAAGTTATTACACTCTTAATTTTAAACCCTAAAGGGGGTAAATTAAACCTGAGCGCAGTTTTTTAAACCCCTTTTACATCTCAAAAATTACCTGCCCACGCAACGATAAATAAGTTTTTCCTCTTCATCTAAAAATCTCAGTAAAAGACACACTTAGCTAAGTTTTAATCACCTCAAACAATCTAATGTAAATTACACCTGATAAAATTTTATTATCTTACATTTTCCCTCCTGCCCAACTTACACACGTAGAACGGGGATTACCAACATCAAAAAATCTCCCTTTCCAAACGACACACATTAGCGCTGTTAATTTTTCACCAGTGTGGGAAACTTTTTTTGGTGGGGAAATTAAAAAAGATTTAACCTTTAATTTACTTTAAACCTATTCACGCCCAAACTCATTAAAGAGGGGGCCATGGAAAAATTAATTCTAAAAAAGAAAACATAAAACCCCCGAAGAGAAAAATAACCCCCTTTACACCAACTTCCAGTAAATTGCATTTTCTTTGGGCTGGGGGTTTCACTCTTACACCCCAAAACTTCACCGTCAAGAACAAGGAAGAGATTTACTCCAAACTCTTTTCTCACTGGTTCCCAACAGAACTAAACCCGGGGCAGGGGTGCCTTGGGAAAAAAGAAAAAAAAACCAAAACAGTATAATGGGATTAATTCAAAAACATGGCAACATAACGAAAAAAATTGAAGAACCCTAAACAAAAAATTACGGGCCCTTTTGAAAAAACCGGCTACATATACCCAAAATCTCAACGTTCAGGTTCCCATTTTATGATTATTTCTTTAATTTTAAAGATTAAACCCTTTTTAATTAAAACCTGTTAAACTGTATTATTACTTTAACCATCAAGCCCAAACCCAAAAACTACAAGTTCTTTTCTTTCAACCCGGGACTATGCCAAAGAAAGCCGATTTTCAGCAGATTATCTACCTGCCAGCGTCGCGCGAAAACGCCAGGGAAAAAAAAAATGAAAAAACAAAAATGACCCCCTTCCAAAAAATTCCAGTTTTGAATCCTTCTGAAAGCTGTACCCCGGGTTTTCCCTTGTCCTTAGACTTTCAAGAGACTTCCCCTATGCCCTCCTGATCTGACAATTTTTCCAGGGGGGGGGGGGGGGGGAGGGGGGGGGGGGGGGGGGGGGGGGGGGGGTTTTTTTGGGGGAGGGGGGGGGGGGGTTTCCCCTTTTTCCCTTGGGAGGGGGGGGGGGGGGGGGGGGGGGGGGGGGGGGGGGGGGGGGGGGGGTGGGGGGGGGGGGGGGGGGGGGGGTTTTTTTGGGGGGGGGGGGGTTTTTTTTTTTTAAAAGGGGTTTTTCCATTTAAAAATGGGCTTGGGGTTTTCCAAAAAATTTTTTTTTTTTGGCGATTTGAATTTCCCCGCTTCCCTTAAAATTTCATGATCCCCCTTTGCCTGAGAAAAGTTCTTGGTGAAACCCCTTTCCCCCCTTTAAACCCCAACCCCCTCAGCAAAATAAAAAACACCAAAATTCCGGATGCCCTTTTTTAAAAGAAAAAAAAAAAGGGGCATTAAAAAAAAACTTTGGCTTTGGGGTATTTTTTAAAACGAAAAAAAATTACTTTAAAAAAATATAAGGCTGGGTAATTTTTTTAAAATGAAAAAAGAGCAAGGTATCCTTTTTTGTGTTACTTAAAAGAAAAAAACCTGAAAGCATAAGGGTTTTTGAAAATGGGAATTGCTTATTTCTTTCCCAAAACTGAACACCTTGCCCAGTCTTTATAAGGAAAAACAGTTTAAATTTTGTATCCTTTCCCCAAAAGGGGCAAAAATTTGTGAAAAAGGGGTTTAAACAATAACTGTTAAAATCTTTCCTTTTTTGCGGGGGAATTTTAAAAACCGGGGGGGGGGTTTTTTTTTTTCAAAAAAAGTGGGAATTTTTTACTAAATTTTTACCCTTTAAATTGCTGAAAAGGGGAAATTTTTAAAAACCCCAAAAAAAGCCCTTGGGGTTGTACGGAGGGGGATTTTTGTAGAGTCGCCCTGGGGGGGAGGGGGAATTGCAAAAAACAGCTGGTCCCCCAATGGGTTTTGGTATGTATAGCATGTGGGGCAAGGTGGTGGAAAATTTTCCCCCCTAACACCCCTTTTCCCCCCCCAAGGGGAATTGCCAGAAGCCCCCCAGGTTCCCCCGGGGGGGAAAAAAGCAGAAAACAGAAAAGCTTTTTGCCCCCGATTTTTTTTGTAAAAAATAAAAAAAAAAAAAATTTTTCCCCGCAGGGAAAACAGGTGGTAAAAAATTATGGGGTTGGGGTTTTTTCTTTTGGGTCCTTGAAAGAAACAACTTCGCTGGGTTTGTAGTGCTTTTCATTCGCACGCAATGTAAACCTTTTTGAGGGTTTTTTTGGTTTTTTTTTTTTTAAAAAAAATGTGGACACGCAAAATAATGATAAAAAGGAGACACTCCCCTTGAGGCGGGGCAAGGTTGAATTGTATTAAAGAGGGGGATGGGGGGGGGTGAAATTTAATAAAGTCCCTTGTTTAAAAGGGGGGTTAAACAAGTGGAGTTGAGGGTTTTTTTTCATGTAACAGGTGGTGGGGGGGGAAAATTTTAAAGACCATTTGGGCGGGGGTTAGTCTGAAAATTGGTGCAAGGGGGGTGTTTTTGTAATACGGTTTATTTTTCAATTATTTTTATGTAAACCCGGCTGTGGTAAAAAGGGGGTAAAATTTTTAAAAAAAAAAAAAAATTTTTTTTTTAAAAATTTTAAATTTTTTTTTTTTTTTGGGGGGATTTAAAAAAAAAATTAAAATTTAAAAATTTTTTAATAATTTAAAAACTTTTTTTTTTTTTTTTTTTTTTTTTTTAAAAAAAAAAAAAGAAAAAATTTTAAAAAAAAAAAATTAATTAAATTTTTTAAAAAATAAAAATTAAAAAAAAAAAAAATTTTAAAAAAAAAATTTTAAATTTTTTTTTTTAAAAAATAAAAATTTAAAAAAAAAAAATTTTCATTTATTAAATTTTAAAAAAAATATAAAAAAAAAAAAATTATTTTAAAAAAAAAAATTTTTAAAAAACCAGTGGTGTTGTGTGTGGGGTTTGTGTGTGTGTGTGTGGTGTGTGTGTGTGTGTGGGAGAGAGAGACTCAAAATGGTTTCTAACTGAACCACGTCCCCCAACCCCAACTGGTGGCACTGGCTTTTACAAAACGGTTTGGCGAGTTATTTTTTGACTGGTTTAAAAAAAATACCTGTAAAAACTGGTGATGGTGAAAATAAGAGAATACGCAGGGAACGGAGTGCACTTTAAATTAAGAATGCATATGAGGAGAGATTCATTTAGAATATCTGTAGGTTATAGTAATTCAGTTAAAATCTGTGTGGGTGGTTTTCCTTTGACAAGAACAAATACGGACAGCAATGTTTTCGGGAAGGGCACTCTGCTGATTGGTTGCGTGCATGAGGAACATAGTCAAATAGATTTTGAATTTTTGTTTTTACTATGATTTAAACTTTCTTTTTTTTGAAATTGTCAAAAGGAGATCAGAATCAGTGCAGCAATTTTGGTCAAAAAAAAATTTGAGGCGTTTTTTTTCATAGACGTTTAGATCTATATCTAACCCTAAGTATTGTGCAGGATAAAAGAAAAGTTATTGTTTTTTTTTTTTAAAAAGTCATTTCGTCAGTGGTAAGTTTTCATTTTTGAATTGACCCCAGTCTCATCTACCATGCCCACTGCCACATTCGTTCCAGCAGCGAAATGCCATTTTTGGTTCACTGAATCAGGACCCCACAGTGGCATGAAGCAAGTGCCAGTTGGAAGAACGGGTGCACCTAAAAGAAAATGAATTGACGATTAAGACACCGACTGTGGGTGTCAAGCTGAGTACACCGTATTCACCGCCTTTTTTCATTTTTTTTTCTTCACGCGTTTTTCTTTTCGTGTGTGGTGTGGAGTGCTTTATAAATTAAATTTTTAAATTTTGGTGTGATGGTAGCGTCAGGAGTGCTTCAAATATTTTGTAGAGACGGGGTGTGTTTAATTTACCTGCTAAACTTGAGTACGTGGTCCAACTCCCCTTGAACATTTTTCTCACTGCCCTCATTTCACTGCCTATTTTATCCATCCCCTTAATGAAAGGGTTTACAAAGATGTGTGAAAGGGGTTTTGTCAGCATTATATGTGGGAGGGTTTGGGTGAATGGGGGAAGTAGTGAAAAGGAGGTGGTATGCCTCGGGAAGGAACAATGGCTCTTTATACTTAATGTGTGTGGTTGTTATTGCCTGTGTTTGTTTTCCCTCTGCTATTTATTTAGTTTTTTTAATAAATGCAAGTAATATGTGTGTATGTTGTGTGTGTGTAAAATAAGATTAATTATTATTATATATTTATATGTATGAAACCATACACACCCCCAATTTAATTCATACTGCTTATACCATCCCCAGCCCCCTTTTGGGCATCGGGCTGAATGTTTTTAATCATTTTCATAGCATTTTGAACTTTTGAAGTGCGGAAAAGGGGGGGGGGGGGGGGGTAAAAAAAACCACAAAACACCCCCCACACATTGTGTTGTGGTGTGTGGGGGGGGTTGTGGTGTGTTTTGTGTGGGGTTGGGGGGTGTGTGTGTTTTCAGAGTAAATAAAAATAACCATTTTAATCAGAATGTAAGTCACTTTTTGGGGCCTTACATTTTGGAATATACAAAAGTGTAAACGTTGCAGGTGTAAAAGTAACAAAACAGCAAAAAATGTTGTGAAGCCTTTACTGGAGAAACAAGCCCACCTCCAGCTTATGTCAGAAGCACGCAGACCCCGAGAAGTTCCCACACTTCCATGAATGCCAAACGATCCAATTGGGGTGAGTATTGTTCATGATAATGACGCAAGTCAGCAAAGCGCGAAATGAAGAGCTCCCATAAATGTGTTGTTGACATTTATCCGTTAACACCTTTAAAAGAAATAAACAAATGTGAATTTAAAACTTTACATTAATGTGGTTGCATTAATAAAAAAATGTTCTCAGTAGAGCAAATTATATGCATAAAGTTTTAACCAAAAGTCACAAAAAAAAATTTAATGTTTTTTGAATCCAAAGTTTATGGAGTTTTCGGTCGAATTTGAAAGTGGACTACAGCATCGCACACGGGCATGTGCCTTGTGTGCATTGTGAATAATGCATTTGATTATGGTTGGGTGTGTGGTATTTTATTTTTAAATTTTTCGAGTGTAGAACATGTTGTGCGTTGGTAATGTGCCTGTGTTGTTATATTCCGGGTGACTTCTCCCAAAATAAAAATCGGGTTTCGTTTTTTTTGGGTTTTATCTGCTTACTCAAAGGTTCCATAAACGTATTTTGCTTGGAGTCGTGTGTTCATTTCATTTTTTTTATTGTGCTTTGTTGATTCATGTTATGACTCCCATTTCTCATTCTAAATCATAAGTCATTTTTAATTGAGCTTTGACTTTATTTTATTTTTTGCAGCCCAATCTGAGAGATGGTGTTTGAAATAGACTCTGTTTCCCATCCAGGAAGAGGGGGAAGACCCGCGGAAAATCCAAAAAGCAAAAAGGGTAACTTTTTTTGCATTTGTTTTTTTTTTAAAAGGTTTGAAAAACCCGACCCTAAATTTTCCACTTGAAGCACAGTATAGTTTCACCTTAACACTGATAAACAAAAAAAGTATGTAAAAACTAAAATGGGTGTTGGGGTTGGTGTGTGTGTGGTGTGTGTGTGTGGTGGTGTGTGTGGGTTTTGGTGTGTGTGTGTGGTTGCAGGCGCAACAGACAAGGGCCTGCACAGGACTGCCCCCTTTGCAGAGAAAAAAGTAATTGTCTGTAAGGCAGCGGAACTGCTCCTGAGTGTCGCAGGTGTGTCCAAGCCATCCAAATAGGAAAGGGGAAAGAATGTGGCAAGTTTGAATACCCAGTGAATGTAAATGTGGTTAAAAATTTACTGGGTTTTCACAACCTATTCCCGGGAGAATTTCCCCTGGTCAACCTTGTGCTTGCGCAGCTACCCTTTTTCCTGCCGTTTGGCAACCCCCCTCTTGTGTTTTCAGCTTTCCCAAAATTGCCCGTTTCAGCAGGATGACCTTTAATAAAATCAAGGCCCCATTGTGCCAGCGTAGGTGTGTGGCAAAATGCCAGGTCACCTTTTCCCGGGTGAAGAGGCAAAAAAAGTCAAAGGGGGCGGGGGATGGGGATGCGACTTCCGGTCACTGCGCAAATACTGCAGCTCACACTCCTGGATGCAGGACCTGAAGTTCTCCCGTTGAGCTTGTGAGGGGATTTAAACATTATGTTTCCCATGGTTTTCTTTGTTTTTCAAAAGTCGTTTTTACAAAGCAGCAACTATTTTTAAAATTGGAATTTTTAAAAAATTCCCTTATTTAAAATGTTAGTTGAGTGTCTTTGGGAAAAAAAAAGTTGAAAGGGTGTAACCAAGTCAATGCTGTCTTTAAACCTTCACATAGCAAAGTAGGCCCCTAGGCACAGTGTCCATTATTTTTTTCAAATGGATTGATTCCAACTGTGCGACTTTTTAATCCCGTTCTTACATCGCACAAAGGTCCTGTGAATTGCTAATACAGCTAATACCTTTGGGTAACAGTATCTTTTAAATCTCTTTCAGAGCAATCAAGTAAAAAATCCCCTGCGATGGAGTGGAAGGGGTGAAAAAATCCCCGGACAAAATTAAGGACAGGTGTCGTCAGCCACCTCATCCGACAGAATGCCCGTATTAAAAAATAATGAGGGACCACCATACGAGTGGTTCAAATCAAAAACCAATTACCCCCGTTGATGTCTGGATAGGCAAAAGGTATGTAACAACAAACCCCCCACAGGCACACCTTCTTGACAATAATTTTTAAGGTGTGCACGTTTTTATCAACAGTACATTAGCCAAATCAGGCATGAAAATACCAACAGTAAAAAAAACTGAAAAAATCAGCGGCCCCCCCGTGGGCCCCAGGGGGAACGCCCGGGGGGGTAGGGGGGAGAGCCCCCGAAGCTGAAGCTTTTTTATGAAATAAAAGGCTAAACTGCAAATAAAACCCTTTTCAGGCTGTAAGAAGGGCAAATAAGCCACATTTTCTGTTTTCATAATGAAAATAATATTCAAAAAATCATATAAAAATTACTTTTATATGGCATATGACTCATTCAATGCATTATTTGTTTTTTTATTTTTTACTTTTTAATGCGCGTGGTGACCTACTGTTTTTTGGGGAACCCGTATTTTTGGGGGAAGAAAAGAAAAAAAAGAGGGGCCCCTCAAACTTGATTTCAGTCGGTCAATCTTTCCAATGGAACACAAATGCAGCGCCTTTTTTCGCTAATTTGCGAAAACATCGCCCAAATCGAAAATCGTCCGCTTCCCCGGGCTGCCGTCCCCCTCCCATCGTTTCTTCCCTTTTTTTTTTTGGCGTGAAATCGCGACGCGTTTAAAACTTTGGGAAATTAAAGGTCCGACGTTCGACAGGGCGAAAGACCGGATGTTGTTTGACGGGGGAAGTGAGGTTGCTCTTTTGAGAAAAACAAATTGTCCCAAAAGGGAAAGCATCGAACGAAAATTTAACAGGATTTTTTTTCCTTTTTTTTTTTTTTTTTTTTGGGCGGCACATTTTTTTTGGGGGGGGCGAGATAAAAAAATGGGCGGAAAATCCGCCTTTGGGGACGAATTTTATGCTGACAAATGCAAAACTAAGGGAAAGAACTTTTTGATGTGAAGGAAAAGCAATTTTTATGATGGAAGGGAAAGAACCCGTCAAATTTGTATGGATTGAAAGAAACTGGACACTTTTTTGGGTTTGGGGCTTGCAGCAGAGTTTTCCACAGATCCCAAAAACAAAATTCAAAAAGTTTCAAGGTGATTTTTTTAATTCAAGGCTACAACAATGCTAAAAGGATAACCCCCTTTCCCGTTTCCCCACCTTTGTCGATTGATCAGCTGTTTCTTCACATAGCAGAAAGAGAAAATATTTTTGTATAATGGGAAAATATTTTCAAAAAGAACTAAAAGTCTGGAAAAACACCCCTTACACTACAGCAAATGCTACTACCAGGTTGGAAAGTCACCCCTTACACTCACGAAAGTTCCCACCAAGGTCTGGGAAAATCAAACCCCTTACACACAGCAAACTCTCATCCAAGGTCTGGAAAAAAAATCGCCGCTTACCCTCACGCAAAAGCTCACCCACCAAGGTCTGGAAAATCCCGCTTTAATAACAAATGCCACTACCCGGTTGGAAAGTCACCATTACCTACAGCAAACTGCCACTACCAAGGTTGAAAATCGCCCCACCAAAAGCAAACGCTCACTACAAGGTCTGGAAAAATCACCATTACAGTCACAGCAAATGCCTCCCAAAGGGTTTGGAATTGGAAAATCGCTGCACATACATTCCCAGCAAAATGCTCAATCGAAGTCTGCAAAATCATGACCCTCAGAAAAAACCCAAAAAAAAGTCTCCAAAATGCTGTTGAAAAAAAAGCAAGCAAGAAGAAGGAAATAAAAAAGTAAGGGTACTTTCAGAGGTCCCCGAAAATTTCTTTTTGAAAAAGTGGGGAATTCGTCCACAAGAGTGGGGTTTGATGGAGCTGACAGTGTGCAGTGTCCAAAGAATTTCAGATTTTGCACGTCTGTCTTTTTAGCAAAACGAATCCCTTGTGGGTGAAAGTTGATAGATTCACGCACGGACACATCAGGTAGGATTTATTGGGGGCCAAATTCGCGTTCGATGCTGTGTGCTGTATTATTTGTAAGAAAGTGCTCGTGCAACAGAGTCATGTGCTTTTTTCCTTGTACGGTCTAGGGCACTCTCGCCCATTGAAACTTTTTTTTTTTTGCAGATGTGCAGTGAGGGGTATTTTTTGCTTGTCTTTTCTCGCCCGAAGAAAACTTGGTTTTATAACCACTGACGGTTGAAAGCAATTTTTCCCTCCCATTTTCAAACTTTGTTTTTACTCCAGCTATCACAGAAACTGAACAAGCCCGAGGGCAAGCCCTTGGGCATGGTTTAAAAAATTAAAAATTTTTGGGGGTTAAATTATTCCCCCGGTTTAAAAAACCGCAACAAGTGGGATCTGGCAATGTAAAAATTTGTTTTTGAAAAAATTTTTTACAACCCGAACGCAAAAAAAAAAAAACAAATGCCTTTTTTCTTTGCCCCCTTAAAAAAATTTTGGAGCCAAGGGCTCGATTTTGAAAGGTTTTCATGGTGGTGGTCAAAAGAACCAATCTTATTTTTTTATGGTTTTCAAGGGCCCTTTAAATTGGCTCTCGGGAAATTTAAGTCGTTTCAAGAGCTATGAACCCCGTGATGAAAACCCGTTGCTGTTACGGTATACTGGAAATTAACACTCTCCTGTCCCAAAAGTTTTGGAATTTGTCCCCACCGAGTGCAAGAAGAAAACTGTAAAAATGTTTGATGGTTAAATGAAGTTTTGTTTTTGTACCCCAAGTGCCAAGGAAAATTTTAAAAGAAAAGGGGTTGCAAAACTTTTTCCCTCACGGGGTCAAACCCGTGACAGGCGGGTTTCCCCAAGCATTTTCAGACCGTTTACCCCCCCCATTCACTTGCTCAGTGTTGGGGCCTCCCCAATCAGTAGATTTGCATGTAAGTCAGTAGATTTTTGCGGCGTTTTTTTTCTTTGCGGCTTTTTTTTTTAGGCAAAGAGTACAATATAATATAGCAGTATTTTTAAATTTAGAGAAAATTTTGAAACTTTTAAAAAATAAGCTAAAAATTTTTTAAGCAAAAAAGAAAAAAAAAAACAACAAAAAACCCAGTGCAAACCCCCCGTTCCAAATTTGCTCCAGGGGCCCAAAAGTCTTGAGTTGCACGTTTTGTTTATGTTATTTTATTTTTACTTTTTTTCATGCGGCTGGTGACCTACCTTTTGAGTGAACCTATTTTAGGGAAAAAAAGAAGAAAAAGAAATAGCCCCAAACCCTTTTGCCCGGGGGGCTAACAGTGTTTCGTTTGGTTATTTTCGTGGATGAAAATGGTTTTTTCAAGGTTTTTCCCCTTTTCCTTGTCGAATCTCATTTTTTTATTGTGTAAAAACTTTAAATCATGATGCCTGGGAACACATGTTGTAGTAGCACTAAGTCACAAAAAATTAAAGTATTTGATCCCCTTACAACCCTTTGGGTTGAGAAAGCCCATTTTTCTCTAAATGGTATTTTTTCCGAGCAATCTTTGGGGCCCATTTTCAAATTTTTGCTGAATGAATATTGAATAAAAATTTTATTTTACAAAAGTAAGGAAAAAAGAAGAATTGAAGGGATGGGGTTAAAAATAAAATCCATAAGCTTTTTATTTCGTGTACGCATTTTCTATGTTTTTCTGACAAACTTGGACTTGGAAATACTGACACGCCCATCCCCTTTTGCGAGTGCCTTTTGTTTACTGTTAGTTTTTATCCTTACTTTTCAAAAATTGGACTTTCGTCGAAACTTGCTTATGACTCCCCTTTTTGTTAAGAAACAATGAAAATGGTAGAATTTTTTTTAAAATCGTTCAAAGAGTATTTTTTAGTTTAAAATTTTGTCGAAATGGGTGCCCACGGGCCCCCGCGAGGTGAAAAGTCAGCTGTGTTTTTTATCAAACTTTGAACGCAAAGTTCTCCACTTAGACACGTCTCGGAAAATGAAGTTTTATGTATAAAAAAAAGGGGAGATGCCCGTTTTTTTTCTTTACAAAAAATTTCCCTGTTTGGTTACTTTTCATCAAATAAAGGAAAAAATGGTAAAATTGTTAAAAGTGGTTCACTCTGGGGCATTAAACAGCATGATTTAGACAAACAAAATTGTCAAATGTGACTACGCATTTTATTCTTTGTTCTGGGTTTTTCATCGATGTAAAAAGTTTAATAGTTGAAGGTGCGAGCCAGCGCCTGAAGCCCCGATAGAAAACACAAATTTTTGTTGGGTTCCCGGCCGGGGGCCCTTTCGTCCGGCCCAATATGTCGTGGCTTTGCGGTCGGACACGCTTATAAAAGTCGAGCGTTTGTTGGAATGCAAAGGGGGTTTCCCCCCAAATGTTCCCTGAGTGGCGAACTGGGGAGAGGCAGAGAGAGGCTCAGGCCTGATGTGTACGAGAGGGATTGCTCCCCGGGGGCGTTCCTGGTTTGAGCTTATCATGGAAGGGAAAAAAAAGGGGGAAAAAAATTGCTTCGTCCACTGCGTTTCTTGATGGCTGCTGTCCCTTTGGGTTTCCCGCATCCTACCATCTGCCTTTTCCCGCACACCCTTACCCTCCCCACCATCAATGGCGCTGCGACAGGCGCCCGTGAAAGGTGGGGGTGGAATGTTGCCGCATCCATACTACGGGGTCTTTACCCGTGGCCACGCGGGGAGCACTCCGCAAGGATGTCCGGTTTTTTGGACCCCTCCTACCCCCACCCTTTTTAAAAGGTGGAAGGAAGCCCAAAGGGGATGAGGGTGCGTGCCGCGGCGACATCCCCCACCGGCTGGCCTGTGCTGTTGCCCGCTTCAAAATCAGCTAGAGGCACTCAAGCTACGTGCCGTTTTAGGAGGGAAAACCGCAGCCACCACGACGGCCACCCGCAGATCCAAGCTCATGGCAAATGCGCAGCATTCAAGAACGGCCCAGACAAGGCGACGCGGAAGACTGCGCTGCAATGGAAAAACTGGGGACAAACCCGTCCTTTGCCACTGTGGCGGCCAGAGTGCAGACAGTCTCAGCAAAATGGTTGGGGCACCCCGGGCACGGAGAGTCCCCCCTTTTTCCCCGGCTGTCGCCGGGAGAGATGCGCGACTCCGCGGGGGGACCCCCCATTGGGCCCCTTCTGTCCTCCTGGCCAGAGAGGCCCCGGTGGCAAGAACCGGGAGTACAGGCTCTCTTTTGCAGACAGCCACTCACCGCCGAAGGGGATGCTGTACGGCGAATGGTGGACCCCAACTTGGGGGATGTGAGCGCTATCCTTCCGGATTGCTCCGCCCCAAGGGTTTTCATCGGGCCCAACCGCCAGGGTCACCGGGGTACCAGAAAAGCTGTGGAGATTTTTCGCCCCCCGGTTAGGCCGGTATGACCGGGACCGAGGCACCCGGCTGATTGCCACCGCAGAAAGGCAGCCAAATGCCGTGCCTCCATGCCTCAGACCGGCGCCAGAACCCAGGCCACCCAGGCTGCTGGGCCTCCGACCCCTGGGTCTGGCCCCCTTTAGCAACTTCCCCGCCGACACCGAAGTGCGCACTGCCCGAACCACCTGAGGGGGACCCAGGCTGGGAATATCACCCGATCCCGGGCAGACTGGGTTTTGTTCCCACAAACCCCAAACCCCGAACTGCTACCCCCGTGCCCAAATCCAGTTCCCCCCCTGATACGTAGTGTTAACCACCCACGCCAGCCCCCCGGCGAACTGCCTTCTGGCGGTGAAACCCTTTTAAAAGGATGCAGTGATGCCTGGATGACCAGGAACACTTTCAAAATAACTGATTTGGATCCTGAATTTTTCTTCCCCGCATTTTGGGATTGACTTTTTGAATTTTTTTTTAAGTAAAAAATTCTTTCAAGTCATTTGGGATTGACTTTTTTGGAATTTTGTTTAAATAACAAGTCCATTGTTTTCATGGTGCCTCCAATGTTTTGGATTTTTAAAAAAATCCTTCCTTTCATTTTGTTTTGATATTTTGGAATTTTTTTTAAATTATATGCCGCCCCGGACAATTGAGATTTCTTTAAGGGGGAACTGGCTTGGTCAGCCTTTTAGAGGACAGTTATGATTGTATATTCCCCAGTTATCGAACACCCCTTTTTTTGGGAAAGGTGTTTTCGGGCCGTTTGCCCGAAGTTCATTGTTCTTTTGGTTTTTTTTTTCACAGTGCTATGTGGTTGTTTTAGTTTGATGATGATGTGAACCCCTCTTTTGCCAGGAGGTCTAAAAGGAAAATTTAAATATGATTTTGCTGGAAATTTTGCCGCAAAAATGCTAAAAAAACCCCCCAAAATTAGACCTGGGGACTTGCTCAAAAGGGTTTTGAAAATCCTTTTTTTTTCCCACTTTTATGTGTATGTTTGCTTTATGGGTTTTTGTTAAAAAAGCAAGCCCCTTATTGTCCCCCTTGGGACCCCCCGTTTTTTAGTTTGAAAATCCTCCCCAAATATATTTTGTACCCGACCTTTTTGGAATGTTTAAAATAACAAATCCCTTTCAAAGCATTTTTGTAGACCTTGGAAATTTTGTTTACATAACAAGTCCCTTATTGTCATTGGTTACCCCGTGCTTTGGGTTTTAACACATTTCCTAATGATTTTGAGTCCGATTGGAACTTTGTTTTAAATTTTCAATAGTTTAGTCCTTATGACCAAAGCCGGGTTTTGTTCATGAAAGGAATCCTTGTTGTCTTTTGTATTTGATTTTTTGGGTTTTTGTTTAAAATACATGTCCTTTTAGTCAATGTGAATTGGCTTTTTAAAGCCCGTTTAAAAGACAAGCCCTTGTATTTGGAATAGTGAATGCAAAGAAGAGAGGGAGAAAAAGATGTTTTGATGTTTTGATGCTTGATGTAAATGTTTTGATTTTGGGGGGGCATGCCCCTTTTAAAACTTGTGGTGAAGCTTCATTTTTTCATTGATTGATTTTTTTCACCCCCTTATTTTATAACTTGCCCTTTTTATGTCATTTTTGCCCGCGAGGACGCTGGTTGTAACAGGAGGGGGGGTGTTGCCGGGTTAACGTGTTTTTGTTTGGTTTCTTTTGGGATGAAAATGGTTTGTTCAAGAGTTATCTTCCCCTACCTCCCCTTTGGGCGAATTCATTTTTTTTTTTGTTTTTAAAATTTTTTAAATCATGAATGCCCGGAAAACCCACAAAGTTGTATGTACGTCACAAAAACACAAAAATTTAAAGTATTTGATCCTTCAAAAACCCTCTGGGTTGAGAAGCCCCTATTTTTTCTAAATGGTATTTTGCCGAGCAATTTGGCGCCTTTCAATTTTCTGTGATGAAAAAATAAATTTTTGATTTACAAAAGAAAGGAAAACCGAAGAATCTGAAGATGCATGTTTAAAAATAAAAACCTAACTTTCATTTCGTGTATCGCAGCCCCATGATCTTTTTTACAAACTTGGCTATGCGAAATTCTGACAGCGCCGATCCCTTTGCGAGTCGCCCTTCTTTGTTTACTGTCGGAGTTTTTATCCAAATTTCATTTACGAAATTCGGGTTTCTCGATCGAAATCTTGCTTATGACTCCATTTCTGTTAAGAAAAACATAAAATGTGTAGAATTTATTATTTAAAAGATCGTTTAAAAAGGTATTTTTTATTTAAAAATTTTGTCGAAGGGGGGGCCCGCGGCCCAGCGAGGTGAAAAATCCTGTGTTTTTATCAAATTTTTCGCAAAGTTTCCACTTAGAAAAGTCTCGGAAATGAGTTATATGTATAAAAAAAGGGGAGAGCCCTTTTATTCATTACAAAAAAATTTCACGCTGTTTTTGGACTTTTCATCGAAAAAAAGGAAATATGACGTAAGCTTGTTAAAAAAATGGTTCACCCGGACATTAATCAGAATGATTTAGTCAGGAACAAAATTGTCAAAAGTGACTTACTGATTTTTCCTTGTGTTTTGAGGTTTTCATCGATGTAAATATGTGTTAATAGTCTGAAAGGATAGGAGCCCCACACACTGAAGCCGCGATGAAAAAAACCCAAAAATTTTGGTTCCGGCCCCCGCGAGGGCCGTTTTGGCCGGCACTATGTCGCTGGGTTTGCGGCCGGGGACACCCCTTTAAAAATCGAGCGTTGTGTGAGATGCAAGGAGTGTTCCCCCAGAGTGTTTCCCTGATGTGACAACTGGGGTGAGAGGAGGGGAGTGCTCGTGCGTGGGCTGTACGAGAGGGTTTTTCCGGGTGGTTCCCGGTTTGAAAATTTTATGGAAGGCAAATAAAGGGGAAAAAACTCTTTGTCCCGGCTTCTTTACGGTGCTGTCCCCTTTGGGTTCCCGCCTCCTACCATTCCTGTCTTCACCTGCACCCCCTTACCCCTTTCCCCCCATCACACCTCATACTTGCAAATTAGGTCATTGGTGTAGGGGTGGGATGGAGGAAAAACCACGGCTTGAAAGCCCTCCACTTTGAAGTAGGGGGTGGGGGTAGGGGAAAAACCAAGTTTGTGTTTCACTTTTAAGTAGGGGGGGGGATGGAAGAAAAACAGAACTTTGGGGAATTTCTATTTCTCCTCTGAAGAAGGGGGAGGGGGGGGAGGGGGTGGGATTGGGGGGACAGACATGACTGAAAGGGTCTACTCTTTGGTGTGGGATAAGCAGACTTCCTTTTCAAGAGAAGTTGATTTAGCGATCAGCCACACAAGTTTCCCCGGAACGGTGATCGGAGTTCGCTTTTTTTTTTTTTCCTCTTCCCCAGGTAAGGGCCAAAAAAAAACTGAGTTATCGCCCCCATCGCTGTTGAGGGTTCACTTGGGGTTCTCAGTTGGATGTGGTGTTTTATGTCGTGCTGCCCCCGTGCCCAAATTCCCAAGTGAACTTGCCTCCGCCAAAAAACCAAAATCTTCCCTTTGGGGGGTGCCCCTAAACCCCGGAAAATCTTTCGAGAAAATGGTTTGATTTGTAATATTTTTTCTTTTTTGCCAGATTTTCCCCTTTCCCTGGTTTCTTCACGCCTATAGTGTCATCTTCACTGTCGTTTCTGGGCTTTGCTCTTTCGCGCCCTTTGAATGCAGTACTTTTTGCGCCTTTGCACTAAAAGGGGACAAGCATCTTTGTACTGTACCTAGGCGAGGTGTGCCGGGCGTGATGAACCTATCTTGCGTGTTTGGCCTGGCCCAGTTCCGTAGCGCGGCGGACCGGGGGTTTTTTTCGAAAATGCCTTTTTTCAAACTGCCCAGTGCGTAGCGGGCAAACCGGGGGAAAAAAACCAAAAGGGAATGGGAGATCGAGTTTGACCGGGAGACGGGGGGGGACCTACGAAAACGGGGAATCTCCCCCGGGGAAAAGGGGGGTAAAAGGTTGCATTTTGTTGAAGCACATTTTGCAGCAATTTCCTTGTTGTAGCTAATAGGTGACATGCATGTTTATTTTTGCAAAAAAAAATCAACTCTCACCCCCATTCATTGGGGCTTCTTACCCAAAAAGAACGTATTCAACATTCTTTAAGCGAAAGCCATCACCCGGCAAAGCCGAAGGGCCAGCTGCCCCCCTCAGGGGAAAGGGTTTCACACTCACAACAAAAACCACATGGACGCACTTTTCACGAAGCCTTGATAACATGACCCCAAAAAGAGAGTTTTTTTTATTTGTTTCCGGTCACCTTTTGATGTTTTATATTTCCAGAAAAGGTGAGGGTTTTTTATTCCTCTTCAGTGCGAACGAACACAATGGCCCCCAGTGGCAACAACCTCCCCGGGGTAAAACTACAACACTGGGTCTTTTTACATCTTCTACCTGCCTACACCGGTACATCACCCACGAGCCATTTAATGACTCCATCATGCAAATGTCAAAAGGGAAAAAAGGGACGTGTACCATGGGTGAATTAGTGTTGTGAAACGAAGTCTGAAGAGGTAACACTGAAAAAAGACAAATTGGGAAAGCCTTGGGGGGGAGGGGGAAAAAAAAAAATTTGATTTTGCTAAGTCAATGAACAGTAAATCAAGGCCCTCATACATGCAGATTTCAAGGGTGGTGTGTACAGAGGGCCCCTGTGTGCAAACCCTGAAGCTAGCAGTGTTTATTTCACTTTTCCCGGTGATACTAAACATCCCTTTTGCAAGACA
>CM031604.1:68399604-68432104 GCA_018398815.1 Conus ventricosus
CCTTGCTGCGACGTTTAAAACAAAATTCCATATAGTGTCTGCCGCTTCTGGGAATGTTTATGAATCACTCTGTCGAATATATTGCAATTTTCTCTGTATTGCTCAATCAGCTCTGCTAAATTGGGGTTTGCTAACAACGTAAAACCCTTTTAACGAGATGTCAGAAATGCTGTACTTTGCTCCGGTGTCTGATGATCTGATAACACGTTTGTATTCATTAAAAGTTAGTTCATATGACAATCTGTCTTTCAATGCTCCTTGAAAGTAGGGCGCATGCGCTTTTAACAACTCAAAATCAAAGGGGGATGGAAAAGCGATTTCCATACGCAAAATTTACTGCTACATACTTTTCCCGGGCTTTAACATCTGCGGCGCCTATTCTTGTTTTAGTGCTTCTTCATTTTCGTTTCCCTTTGAAACGCAAAGTCAGCCCTTTCATTCCGGTTAGCCATAGTCAGAATAGGTTAAAAATTTGTCTGCTTTTGTGTAAAAAAAATATTTCTTGCCCTCAAGTTTTATAGAAATTTTTTTTAACAATTGCCCGTCCCAGATTCTGGACAAATGTCCTGTTTGGGTCTGTTGTTGAAGGGTTCTATTTTGAAAGTAAGACGCGCAGAGCCTGGCACAATCAATTCATCCGCTCCTAAGTCTGGAAATTTGACAGTAAGAATTGATCTGCATCAATAGTAGATGGTTATTTGGAAAAATTTAATATTCCTTTATTTCCCTTCACGCCAAGGGGCTCTTTCAGTTTTCTATGCGGGTTAAGAATCGAGCCATATGTTTGCTCCGCAATTTTTATAAAACAAATAAAAGTTAATTATTTAAAAACATGGAAAGAATTGAAGGTGAAAAAGATTATGATGTTTTTGATCCTGGAGACGACATGAGTAAAAATGATCCCTTTAATACAACATCGCTCAACGCTCTCAATGCGGCATGAATTAACAGAAAGTAAGGTTAAATCATTTTACGAAGTTTAGGTCAAGAAACCTCCCGAATTTATAGACCCAAATGATTTGGGAATTAAAAGATGATCATTTGTCTGTAAAAAACGATAAAGGGGCAACTTGTTCGGCTTACAACTAAACCAGACCCATCAAATTTTTTAGCCAAGAGTAACAATTATACAAAGACTCAGTGTGAAAGATAAAAATCGCCTTGGTCTTGTTAGGCCAAAAATTTAAAGGGCGGAGGCAGTTTCTAAACTTCAAAACACACTGCAAGAACTCCCGACAGATAACCAAATGCAAAACATGGAACTTAAAGAATTAAATCAATCAGCAGGGAATTAATAAATGTAATAGAAGCAGAATCCAGTTTTTCAGAAGAAACAGCGTTAAAGACTATACACGACTCGCCGCAACCCATGCGAGAACTAACGGCCCTTGATCATGCTTTAAGAACCATCAAAGGCGAATTAACCCAACAATTTAGCAAAACTAGGTAAAACTAGATGGGCATAAAAAAAAGAGAAAAAGAAAAAATCGTTGAGGCTGATGACGCCAACTTAGGGCTGATATTAAAGAAAGAAAACCAAAGACTAAAGATCTTGAACAAGAGAGATCAGCAAGACTAGAAGCGCTAACTACTAACCGAGACCAATTACGAACTCAAGTGAATAGATAAAAAGAAACTATCCGGAAAATTTTATATAAGACAAAAACGCTAGCAGAACGAATACAAAACGCTGTTTAGAGAGCAAGGCGTCACATTAGCAAGCTTTATAACGGCCTTAGGATTTGCAATAAGTACACTGGTGTTGGCTATTACAGGCGGCGGTGGCCAAAGTTCAGTCCCCTCCCCGCCATCGCCTCCACCTGATAAAATCTGGGTAAAAAAACAGCTTGATCATCTTGCGAATTAATTAAAAAAATTAGCTGGTAAAGCTATAGACGCTTTACCAGGAATAAATTTGGGGGGTATTGTCACTGGCTTTTGTCTACTGCAAGCAAAGTAGTTGGCTTTATGGCCGAGCACTTATGGACATTAGTTCTTGTAAAAAGTTGGGTTACTATTTAGTAAGATAAAGACCAAGTAATTTCCCATGCCAGTTAATCCAAGAACAAGCGCTGTTTTTCATATTCATGGTCATCGCGAACAGAGTCCGCGAGCTTTGCTGAGTCTTCAATGACTTTGGGGGTTGGACTTCGGGATTTAGATGACTTAATTTGGGTGTTCTTTTATTGGTTGTAATATTACGGCTCAGATTTTATTCGTTTTTTTCCCAACCTTCTGTTCATTGCCTGCTATAAGAATTTCATTATTATAGTTTATTATTGTACCTATCTGGAGTCTGAGGTCAGAAGGCAGCATGTATAAACCCGTGCCAACAGCAAAATCTACTTTCGATCTTGCGTATTGTAAACATGTTGGTACCTTTGAATACTTTAAGGTAAATCAACTGTAAATTAATGGCGTCCTCTAAATTTGCTAAGTATTGTTTTTGTGCGTCAAAGCCAGTAGAAGGGTCAGTTTTTGCTCGATCTTGCCGTGCTTGCGAACCTGGGAAACACCAAACGTAAGACGAATAGAGTCGTTTATTCGTTCTATTCCCGCCCTGGGTTTGGCCCTTAGAAGTGTCTAAGATAAATGTTGTCCATGCTGTTTTATGCTCTTGCTGTAGGGGCCCGGGCTCAACAGTTGTGCCAAAAAAAAGAAAGATTTGAAAGGAGATGCCAGTCATAGTTTTACTTTTTTGTGCGTGCCCCGAAAAAAAAGGTCGCCTAGGCCATGATTATGATCCAACTTTTGTCTAAAGCCTGTCTTGATGTTTAATATTGAATTCGTTAACAATCCTTTCAAAAGCCTTCATGTCTATTCTGTTGCTGAGTGGATTAAATGGTTTGTCATTTTGGGAAAGCGCTTGCAGTTCAGTCAAAATACGTCTGAAGGTGTAATAAAAATGAAATCTGTACACTGACTCACCAAAGGATCATGGTGATTTAAATGATCGGCATACGACACTCCACACCCAGTTGATGCGCAAAACACAGCAAAGTTTAATGGGTTTTGATAAAAAATGCATCGGATGACTAAACCCCGCTTTCTTGATGCGGTCGTTTTCAATAGGGGGGTTAAGATATCTGCTTAATGGAGTACTCACCTTTTTAATAAGAGGCAGTCTGGGTCACAGCAATGTCAAGAGTATCAGTTGCTATATTTTTTAAAATTGTAGTGCGGCCCAACAGAATATTTTGCACCATATTTTTGAATGCACTCATTTTTATTTCGTTTAAAAAAATTGTTTGTAACAATAACAACCCAAGACCCTCCTTCGTTTTTAGAACATGCTATTGATAAAAGAATGCGGAGCCAAAATGGTTTTCACTTCATGAAATATTTTACAAAGTCGTATGGTTTAATATAAGCGAAGCCAAGGAGAATAATACGGTTCTAAAAGTTTACAAAACAGGGGCCAAAATTAGCCAGTTCAATAGCTGATGGTTATTACGGTTTTCCTCACTAAAAGAAGCAATGAGTAACTTCGACATTACTCTCAAACTTAACAAGCGAATCAAAAACAATGTTAACATTCAAGCTGAAGAAGAAGTAGGTTACATTTTGATAAAGAACTAGCTAAAATGTTAGGCTTTACAGCTAACAATTATAGATTTAGGTTACACCCCAAACCCAAACTATTATGAGGGGAAAGTCCGCTCGGATCTTGCATTACATTCATTTCTCTATGTTCATTTGGATGAGCTGAGCACTGATGAAAACTTATATGACGGAAGGCCCTCAACTGTTTTAAGAGCTCTTCCATCAGGGAAAGCTGCATATTGCGATTATGAAATTATACAATTCCCTTTAAATTTTCAGTTTAAAAGATTATTTGTGGGAGGGTCGGATCATTTAATATAAAAATCAAAGACAAAGCAGGAAAAAGTTGTAAAATGCATAACCTACCATTGTTTTAGAAAAAAATAATACGCTACAAAAAAATGTCGCGGGGGCCAGAAAAATGGGGGTTACTTTGCCCTGTGAGGTGTAAAAACTTTAGAATTAAAGACCTTGCGACGTTGCGGACTTTAAACAGAATGGTGAGATAGGCGCTTTGTATGGTTTTGAGTCACTAAAGATGGTGTTATAACGAAAAGGGTTTGGCGACGCAAAATTTTCCAAAAACTGAAAATGGCAATCTAGAGGCAAATATTTGGCCAGTATGAATAAAAATGTTCAAACCTGCCTCAAAGGGCCTTAGAACCTATTTAGAAGGGGAATAAAATTTGAATTCAAAGCCCTTTTACAATTTTAGCCGTCAAAAAGTTTAGAAAAGCATTAAACTCGGGCCCCTTTTTCATGTAAGTTTTATGCCGGCGACAATATCGGAAAGAAATTGAAATAACGCCGTATGGGAAAAAAAGTACACCCCACAGAAAAAAACAGTTTAAAAAAAACTCTACAAAATTCGTTTTTTCCAAGCAAAAAATTAGGAACACGTTCACATGATATTTAAATTTCTGTTTTAAAAATGTGGAGAGGGGTGGGGTTGTGGGGGTTTGTGGACCTATAAAAGGAATTTAATATTAGCTGGCAAAAAATTGACGTTAAAACGCCTTAACGTTGTTGTCGTCGTTCTTTACAATGGGGAGGTATTAAGATCTAAAAACAAGCAACAAAATCAATGTTGAATTAAATAGAAACAATTACGAACAAATTGGGTTAATCTTACACATTTAGGCCTATAGGGTTTTTTTATATGAACAAATTTTTCGGAGGTAGAAAAAATAATAACTGGGTTAGATTAATTCGTTATAAAACTTGGGGCAGTTAAACTTTTTGACAAAAAACTCTCATTGCTCATGATTTGGGCAGCTGGTTGTGGAAAAAAAATTTATCCTCGACCCTTTTTTAAACATTTATTTATAATTTTGATCATATTTTAATTTTCTGCCCCAAAACTTAAAAGGAAACAAAGCATATCATATAGAATGTTTTATGGACAGATGTGACTATATTTAGTTTAAACCCAGCAATAAACTGGTGAGTGTTAGAAAAGTTTTAAAGACTGTTTAAGGAAAAGCGAATATTTATTATAGATACTGTTCGGCGAAAGAGCATGTTAAAAAAAGAACCCTTTGTCGAAACTTGCTTCAGCGGAAGAATGCTGGAAAAAGTGTGTGGATTTTATGTCAAAAATATAACCAGTTTTAAAAAACTTTAAGAAATTAAAGATGTAGTTTATTTTATGAAAAAAGAGATCATTTGATGAAGTTTGCGTGAAAATGTGTTATTGAAAAAAGACCAGGGAAAAAAAAAAAGGGTTAAACAAAAACTGAAAACTGAAAAATTTAGTAAATTAGTATTTAAAACGGGTAACCCTACACAGTATGTTTGTTTGTAGATAATCGTTATTTTTTAGCTATTGAAGTCTTACTTGTTAGAGAACGTATAAATGCCAATCCTGGGGCACTTTCGCCCGAAAACTGGTTTTGAGGGCGAAAGTGAGTCAGGATTGGCATTTATACGTTCTCTCCATGACTTTATAGAATCTTGAATGAATTAGTTTATCTCTCAGTGTAAAGAGATACATGTATAAAATCTGTTTATAAATTGTTTGATGTGATTTAGTAAAGTGTTTTTTTCCGAAGGAGAGGGGAGAAGAAAAAACATTCGGTAGTGCGCCTTTTGGTTGATTGGAAAGATTGCGTGTGCGTATGGAGTAAATGCTGTCATGAATGCGTGTGTGCAAAAGTAACTGTGTGTGTGTGGTGTTGTGTGTGTGTGTGTGTGTGTGTGTGTGTGTGTGTTCGCGCGCGCACGCGTGTGTATGCGAGAGAGAGAGGTGTGTGTGTATTTGTGTACCTGCAATTGTGTGTACGTGCGTGCGCTCGTGCTTGCGACTACTTTAACAGTGTCTTTTGAAATGTCTTTAATGCACATGCACGCGGATATTTGTACGTTTTCTGATGCTTGTATTTGTCTTGCAATCTACTTCTATAATCATTTTAGTGCATTCTTTCGAATGCCTTTTTTTCTTCTTAATCATTATGATCACAAGACGTATTCATTTTAGATTGAGATTTGAGGCACACTTTTCCCTCCCTGACCATTCTGACTCGAGTTTTGTTTGTTTGTTTCATGGGTGGTGGTGGTGGTGGTGGTGATGGTGGTGGCTTTTTTCACAGTATCCTGTTTAGACTGTCAAGAGAGTGCGGGGCTGTTTTGGATCAGGTGAGAGCAGAAAGAGAAAAAAAACGAGAAAGACGGGGCAAAAACTAAACAAATATACCAAATAGAACGTCTGTCAAGCATAAATTAATCGCTCCGTCTCCTACCAGCTATGAATGGTTTTTGCTGGAGAGTCCACCGCGCGCGGATCGTGTTCCTCTTCAGTCAGTTTGCACGGCTCTCGCCACTGGGGAAACTAGGGAGAGGAGGGGAGGGAGGTTGGGGGGGGGGGGGGGGGGGAGAAGAGTGGGATTTTTTTTGGTTGGTTGGTTTGTTGTTGATGTTATGGTTGTTGCTGTTTCTCGGCTGAGAAACGGGAGGAGGGTTATACGTGGGGCTAGCAGTCGAAGACAGGCCGGTTGTTGTTGTCAAAGGATTAGAACGTTTGCCCGCGGAGTTGACCGGTTGTGCGTTTGAACCTCTCGTAGGATCGGATTTTTTTTTTTCGGCTGGAAACCCCACCCCACCCCCGACTCTGTCTACCACCCAGCAGTAAATGGGTACCTGGTTCAGTTCAGGGAAGGTTGAAGGCGGCGCAAGGAGACGGATGGGCTCCAACTTTCTTCAGGCCATGCCCTAGACACGATGAACTTCTGACAGTTTACGGCCAACAGGCTGTGGGAACTGTAGCCTTTCAAGCAACCCCACCCCGTGTCAAAAGTCAGTAAGTAACAAAAACCGTCGCTGAATACATTTCGGGAATGCGAACTGCAGGTCTCATGACCAACACCCTGCAGCTGAGATGGAGGGACGGCAGCACCTATGAAGAACTGTGTCACGCAGCCAGCTGGAGACCAGAACGGGGTCACCCTCAGAACCCCAGAGAAGCCGGAAGTGTGTTGGACACACTGTGCGGGGAGGTCCAAACAGACATCGTGCGACAATGCACTGAACCTGAATGTCCAGAGCAAACAGGGCGGTAACAACCTGGCGAGTGACCCGTGGACAGTGAGAGAAAAGAGGACAGCCCAAGACTGATTACGCTGGAGATCGGCAATGAAGGCCTTATGTTCCAGTGAAGACGGAGAGGTCTAAGTACACAAGCACAATAAAGGTTTTTGAAAATGTTTCTGACCTGATTTCTTTTTTAGTTGTTTTGTTTAATAAACAATGTATTTTGTAGCGTATTTATTAGAAGTATCAGTATTGTTTCTTTCTTTCTGTCTTTTTTCGGGAGAGGGGGCACGGGGTGCGGGAGGGGGCCGGAAGGGGTGGGGTAGGCTAGTGGCGAGGTAGCACCACGTTACCGCAAAAAAAAGCCACATTATAGCGTAAGTGGGTATATCATTTCCGCAAAACCGATGCTACAAAACCGCAATCTGCAGGAATACGTTACCGCAAATCTGTTCAACAGGTACTTTTGACAGTACCACAGTACTTTGTCTCTGAATTTGGCATTAAAAAAGGTACCTTAAAAAACCCTTGCATTCAAAATCACGTTCAGCATCTACTACTTTGTCTCTGAATTTAATTAAACATTAACAGCAAAATTTGGCATTAAATATCAATCGCAGTTCAGCATCACATCAGCTGGAGAGCGTCATCACATTCAGACGGGCTGGTACCTTAGTGCCAGCCTCCACACATAGTTTGACTGAGTAATGGCTCCATGCTGATAGGCTGCCTGTATTTGACCACAAGAGTGAAGGGTGATGAAGGCAGATAAAC
Source organism: Conus ventricosus (assembly GCA_018398815.1). Classification (NCBI taxonomy): domain Eukaryota; kingdom Metazoa; phylum Mollusca; class Gastropoda; order Neogastropoda; family Conidae; genus Conus; species Conus ventricosus. The sequence continues at coordinate 68,407,447 of CM031604.1, forward strand.
TGAACTGCGGTAGTGAATAAACATCACAGCGACGATGTATTTCCATGAACAGTATTCATATATCACTCGTTATTACAACTCAGAGTGTCTCGCTGCCATGCAGTTCTAATTGTACTTGAATCAAGTAGCTGGTGAATCATAGGACAGTGGTACCTGTGCTAAAAGGCTACAGAAATCAACAAAATCTATTTGCGGTAAAGTAGCAAGTCATTTTGCGGTATCGTAATATACGACTTTGCGGTAATGTATTCTCGCGGTAAAGAGCATTTGCGGTAATGTATTGTAACCAGTGGCGATGGAAAGGCGGTGATACGGGAGAGGGGGGACGGGGTGCGGGAGGGGGCCGGAAGGGGTGGGGTAGTGGCGAGGGAAAGGCGGTGGTACGGGGGATGGGGGTACGGATAAAGTGGGGTGGCCAGGAGGGAGGGAAAAAGAGAAGGGATGAGCTGTCGCGTGTGTGTGTGTGTGTGTGTGTGTGTGTCTGTGTGTGTGTGTACGCGCGCGCGCGTGGAAAGCGGGGATGGTGGGTATATTTGGAGCTGGGGATCGTGCAAGCATGTTTATGTGCGTGTTCAAAGCGCACGCACATGTGCTTGCATCTCTCTCTCTCTCTCTCTCTCTCTCTCTCTCTCTCTCTCTCTCTCGTGAGGGAGAAAGAGAGACAGAGTTTATTTGGTTCGGTGTGTGTGTGTAAGAGAGAGAGAGACAGACAGACACAGCGACAGAGAGAGAGGGGGTAGAAAGAGAATTGACTGGGAAAATAGAGTAAGGAAGAGAGTAAGCGAAAGTTTCAGAGAGAGAGAGACAGAGACAGAGAGATTCTAGTCGTTACACCACACCCTCAACGCACACACACTCGCACACCACTCCAACTCAACTTGTTGGGATCGTGGCCGAACCAAGTCAACCAGCTAAAAACCATGAACAGACACTCCCCCACCACCGACCCACCCCAGTCTCCCCATTCTCCAATCCTCCCTTCCACCTACCACCCCCGACCCCTTTCTTCTACCTACTCTCCTACCCTCTTTCTTCGCTAACTCGCCCACCCCCCACCCCCCACCCCACCCCTAGCCCCGTCACTTCTCTTCTCTCCCACCCACCCACAGGTAGCAAAAAAAGTGACTTGCCCCTTCAATACAAACTTGGCCACACTCGTTCCGCCAGTAGTTGAGCTGCCACACGCACGGACGTTCGGAAGGGGCCTGGAGTAGCATGCTGGCCTATATATATATATATAAATGCTGGAGTGTGGCCAACTGTGTGACCAAAACCTGAGACCCAGCTACATCAGCGCCCTGTCACACACACACACACACATTCACACGTTTAACGTGTCCTTGCTACGTTTCCAAACACCTGCCACAATCTGTGCCAGTTTGGGACTCGAAAAGGCTTGAGTGTGAGAAAAAAAAAATGTACAGAAAAGGGACCAGCAAGTCATTGAGTTGTTTCCGCAGTCTTGTTGTTAAGTGCGAGGCAGTGCGAGTTCAAGAGCCGTGGCGGTAGTCGTGGTTTTGTGTTTTGAAAAAATCGAGAGAATCGTCGAAGGAAGATCTTTGTTGAGACTTCAGAAGTGTGCCGGAACACTTAAGTCTAGAGTAATGAAAATTTGGTGCTTTTTTTTTTTTAATCACTTCGAGAGTGCCGGAACGTACTGTCACTTGTGAGTGAAATACACTCTAATAAATGAAGGAATTAAAAATCAATTAGTGAGTAACTGAATGATTACAGAAATGGACAGATAGATTCGTTGAGCAATTTTAAAAAAGAAAAAGACGGAAGACGTGAACCTTTTTAAACATCGGACCTTCATGCGGCTCAGGTGTTTTTGTTTGTTTTTTTGCGAACAGCTGGAATGGATTTCGTGTTCTCGTTCTGCTGGTTTGGGGCCCTGTCCTCGAAACGCCCTCGGCATCACTTCAGAGAGAGGCGCACATGTAGCTGCAGACTCTGCCGGAGACCCTGCCCACCTGTGATCTAGTCCTTGAGTGTGCGTGCGCGGGAGAGTGTGGAAGGTGAGCGGAGATGTCGTTTGGACATCAATGCCCCACTGTCGCCTTTCATCTGGTTTCTTGTTTGTTTCATAAGCGAATTGGATGAAGGCGGGACATTTCTGTCTGTCTGTCTGTCTGCCTGTTCCTCTCTGACTGTCCGTCCATCTGTTTTTCTCTCTCTCTCTCTCTCTCTCTCTCTCTCTCTCTCTCTCTCTCTCTCTCTCTCTCTCTCTCTCTCTCTCTTTCTGTCTGTCTCTCTCTCTCTCTCTCTCTCTCTCTCTCTCTCTCTCTCTCTCTCTCTTTCATTCTGTCGGTCTCTCTCTCTCTCTCTCTCTCTCTCTCTCTCTCTCTCTCTCCTCTCTCTCCTCTCTCTCCTCTCTCTCCTCTCTCTGCGTAGGGTCCAGGGCGTGCAAAATAACCAGTGAAACGTTAGGACACGCAGATGACCCTGATGATTTTATTTTGCATTGTTCACAGATATGATCGTGGAAGTTCCATCAACAGATTGAAATCAGTATATTTTGTACCAAATGATCAGAAGAAAGAGCGCGCGCGCGCTGTGTGTGTGTGTGTGTGTGTGTGTGTGTGTGTGTGTGTGTGTGTGTGTGTGTGTGTGTGCGCGTGCGTGTGTGCGTGTGTGTGTGTGTGTGTGTGTGTGTGTGTGTGTGTGTGTGTGTGTGTGTGTGTTTAACAAGTGTAGTCAGCAAAGCGTATGCATATAATTTCGAACAGAAAGTGGAGACAATGGGCAGGAAGAGAAGAAAAAAACAGCAGAACAGGGAATGCTTAGACCAGAGTACAGTAGAGTAGACCTGTTTTCACTTATTATGCGTCAGTACAGAAGTATTCCCAAAACACAAAATGGTAAGCCTTTTTTGTGTGTAGATTTTAAAGAAGTGTTTGACTCGGTAGATAAAAGTATGGCATGTTCTGGGAAGGTGGGGGATGCTGCCACACCGGCGCATTGTAGATTGTTCTACGTGGTATATGTAATTCAGTCACTGTACGTGTGTGTGTGAAAAAATGTGTGTTCTGACTGATTTGACTGTGCCTCTGAAGTCAGACAAGGTTACCTTTTGAGTGCTCTGGAGTCACCTCGTTTCAGTCAACGAACTGGCCTTGAAATGTTAAGAAAAGGTGGACACGGCATGCAACTGATCCCCGTAGCTATTGAATTCTTTATTTGCATACCTATTGATGATAAAATTATGCTCTCTAGTAGTGTGTTCGTTCACAGAATCAGGTGAATGTGTGAAATGGTGAACCAGATAGATTGTGCATGACTGTTCATTTAGATTAGACTCATGTTACCGTCATGCCGTTCATCCATATGCATGGTCGTGTATTTTTTTTCGGAGAAAATGGACGGCAGAAGTGCAAGTCTTCCGGATTAAACCGGGAACCCGGATCAGAAAAATGTGGGAGAACGTAATTGTCTCTGGGTCACTGACATTGTGTTTGTGCTGTCTCTGGTTCAGCGAGACTTTGCTTGGTGTTTTTTTCGGTGCCTATATATTTAAACGAAGTGAAAAATTCTCTTTGGTTCATCTTGAATATACTCTTTTATTTATTAATTGTGGCGCGTATGAAAAATACAGAATAATTGTTCAGGAAAGAAACTTACTGATGAGAGTAACTGTGGTCTAGTTAATTTTGGTTGCAAAAATCTGTAAAATACTATCGCGATTACCGAAACTCATCAGTCAGGAAGATACAGAGTCTGAAAAGCTGCTCCCTGTGAATCCGGGCGCAGAAAGACAGTCAGTCCAAGTAGTAACAACAAAAGAAACAAACAAACAAAAGAAAAGAGAGAGAGAGAGAAGAAAAAGGAAGAAAGCAAAAAGAATGGGACGAATGAGTAAAACACTTGACAAAACACGTTTCGATGGCCGCCTGCGAATCGGCGAAAACCATGTGAAAGATGGCTGAAAATGGAATGGCTGGACGAAATCGGAGAACATGGACTGGTCTGGTGCAGACACCGCGCTTTAATGTCAGAAGATCGATGTCGTTACCGTGCGTGCTGATGCATGCCGTGTGGCCAAACCTTGAAGTAACGTCTCCAGTCAGTGGAGGAGAACTTCCGAGAAATCGTTGGCTACGCATGGTGGTGGTCCTTTACGCATTGAAGCGTATGCTTCGATTCTTTCATGGAGTTTTGGGGAGGAGGGAGGTTGGGGAGGGAGGAGGGGGGAGGGGGCGGGGGGGGGGGGGGGGGGGGGGGGGGGGGGGGGGGGGGGGGGGGGGGGGGCGCCACCACCACGAAAAATGCACCACAAAAACAAAGAGCGACCAGATTTATCGGCGAGATCACAGCGTTGATCTTTTTCCCCTAGGCTGAGCTCTCTTGGTATTACTTTAGTTGCAGACTGTAATTGACAGAATCAAACCTTAAGTGTTCAAACATCAGGAGTATCTGGGATTTGAAGGACAAAAGCAGTGTACACATCAGCCTTTGGTGATGAACTCTTGTGTTAGTATTGTTGCAGCTGTTTCATTTAAGATAATTTCCACACGAAGACTTTTTTTTTTATAAGGACCTGGGAAAGAGAGAGTAAACAGAGAGAGCAACAAGACTGAATCTTCTATCAGAGGCAGAAACCTTCCCTCGTGAGTGGAGACCGTCCTGCAGGTCCATAACTGCTTATGATCCCCCATGCCCCACCCCCGCCCCCAGCATATTGATATTTTACCCAAACATGTCACATGATGTGTGGAAGGATGCGGTATGTTATGCGGATCATTGGTCGAATACAAAGGGTTCTTTTCTTCTGCTTTATCCTTCACCCATTCGTCTACCCCACGCTTCCCCATCCTCTCTCCAGTTCACGTACAAAATACAAAAATGTTCGCGTAATGGAGGAGCTCTATTCTTAGAACAGTCAAAAAGACGAAGATCAATCAATGTAAAAAACAAAAAATCGCTGTTTTGTAGGGTGAATAAATCACGTAAATGTACACAAAGAGCTTTTTTCCCCCTTATTATAATGGTGATAGTTTTATGTCTTTTGTTTTCGTACCTTCTGTTTTGATTTTCTTTTGAAATTTACGATCAAGTTGAAAGGCAGAGGGAGGGTATGCAGACTGTTGCATTGCTGATTAATGCGTTTTGAAAATATCATTTTCCATTCTACATTTTTGTTTCAGAACTCCTCAGAATTAGTACTCCCTCTCACTTCATACGTATATGTATGTACACACACACACACACACACACACGCACACACACACACACACACACACACACACACACACACACAAGAGAGAGAGAGAGAGAGAGAGAGAGAGAGAGAGAGAGAGAGAGAGAGAGAGAGAGAGAATTGGCAGGATGGCCCTTGATCAAAATTGCAGATCCTTCCCCATTTGCAGCCTTGGTACGGAAATGTCGGAGTGAATGTAATTAATGCATGTTGGTATTAATGAATGATAGCTGCAACATTTTGATACGTTCACAGCTGCTTGAAATCATATAACGAGAGTTTATAAGCAGTTCGCTTTGCCCTGAACTGGGATAGTTCGTTACGTAAACAGGTTGCAAATTTCTTTTTGAATTATGTATCTTTGCTTTAAAACATTAAGAACACTTCGTTGAAAGGCAGTAAGCTTGTAAAATCGCATTTGTGTCCATAGGACTTGGTTAACAACAAAATCATATCAAATATATCAGGATGGAAAGATCGTGCTGCAGTTCAGATAAGAAACCATTTTCGGACGATGGTATATTTACATGGGAAAGATGTTTTAAAAGAGATTGTAATGACCAAAACTATGGCTGAAACAAAGGTGTTACAGACTAAACGGTCAATACTGTCAACATCTTGACTGCAAAATAGGCATCGTAAACAATCAGCACATATCCAGATACCTTCTTATTGAAAGAATACAGCTACCACGAAACCATTTCAGCTGAAATTTCGGGCGTTGGTTTGTAATCATGGGCAGTATTTTTTCCGATCTAAATGAAGATACTTTTCATTCCATTTTCAGACTACTACTCGAGTTGATTCTACTCAAAATAGGAAGGACGGTACGTATTTACTGCCTTTCTAAATGACTAGCCAGGCTTTAGCAGCCGTGACTTTATGCAGTTTTCAGCCGGCCGAATTTCATGTTTTAGAAATATCTGATCGCTTGAATTACAGTTACGTAAAAAGGAAAGAATACCTACATATTTGTGTTTCATTCTAACAGGTGAACACGTTACCGTCTGTGATTACTAGGTGTTAAATATAGGAGGAAAATGCGTGAAAACTTTGATGGGAACAAGTGTCCATGCTTCTTGGAAATATTTGCATTTTATCGAAACCATTCTGCCACAACATCATCCTCCTTTTTGGGAGTCGTTTGTCCACCCTGACCTTGAACAATTTACTCGAGACATACTGAGGTCGAAATACAGCTTGACAAAGATAAAGAATGGGAAGAGGTGATTTTGCTCCCGTGTCTGAGCAGGAAATACAACATGCTTGCTTGTACCAATAGGTAAAGAGAAACCTTATCAGTGCAAAACGAAGCATACGTCAAAACGCACTTAACCCAAACTCCGTTCACCTTTCTTCTGATGTTTACCCTCCAACCTGGCTCTACAAAGGTAAGACCCATTTGTTAAATTCGGGTTGAATCAAATCCATTTTAAATGAGAAGGGCATTTGGCAGGGCGCAGACTTCCGCCGAAGTCGAATTTTTCATCCGCTGTTTGAGTAAAAACAACACTTTTTTTGTCTGGGGAAGAAATAGTTGTTATGGACTGACGTAGTTAACAACCCATGTACTTTCCACAGACATTTTACAACATTCCAGCGTTCATATCACTAAAAATTTTCAAGGGTTCTATAACAAAAAAATCACCACTTTGTGGGTAGTTGTCCGTTCGTAAACGTTGACTTCATTGTAATGTTCACCGGAATCTGACAGTCCTGTCAATGATATGAACAGATCCGGATCTACATCTTTTGACCCGGGACCTACAGCACAGATCCACACTGAAAGATAATGATTCGTTTTTAGTCCACGTCTCACTTTCCTCCAAGTTTCGTTGAAATCGGTTCAGTCATTTTTGCGTCCATTATGTTGACGGACACAGACAAACCCACGGATTCCAAACGACATGATTTTCATTGCAGAGATAGAAAAGTTCCCCTCCCACCCGTCATCCAACCTTCCACGGCACCATCCCAAAGTCAGAGATCTCTGACGACTTCAGAAGTTAAAATTCTCGCTGTCGAACGTTTCCAGCTTGAGCTTTAAAAGATCTTTGACGTCTTCAGCATTGAAATGTCCGATTTTTTTTTTTTTTTTTTCATCGTACGATTTTCAAGTTTCAGGGGTAAAAGATCGATGACAAACTTGAAATTCCCGCCCTTGTATGGTAATGATTCAAGCTTGACTTGAAAAGATCTCTGACGAAACTTTAGCATTGAAATCCCCTCATTTGCATTGTAGGGGATTGAAGCCTGGGGTTGAAAAGATCAGAGACACACTTCAGCGTTAAAGTTCCCGCTGTTGTAATGATCGAGCCGGATCACTTTTTTTTTTTCTTTTTTTCTTTTTTTACACTGAAGGGAGGGTTTGGGGGGGGGACTGGCTTTTATTAGACATGATTTATTTCGCATGGTCCCGTGTCTGTCGGGTTTAACCCCCCCCCCCTCCCCCCCCCCCCCCCCCCCCCTCCCCTCCCCGAGCAAGGCTTCGCTAACCGAATAGCCTTGATACTTTATACTCGCACACTAAAATGCAGTTCATTTTACTTTAAAATATCGCACTGCCCGCACCACGCGCGCGGACACAAACCCCTCACACACACACACACACACACACACACACACACCACACACACACACACACACACACACTAATGTTTGTTTAAAAGGGTAAACAGAAAACTTCCATGATTTAAATTTAAGTGATGCAAATACGCTTGGTGTCCATTCTTGTAGTAAATACAGTAAGGAAAGCAGAAAGTCCACCTTTCCTAATATTTACTTGGTTTATTAGTATCCAAAGATTTGAAAGAGTTCAGATTGTTAGAATATACCAGCGTTTTGAATACCAGTATTGGTTCACTGTGAATGAAGAAGGGGACGACCACTAAGAAGAAGAAAATAGCCTGCTTCGAGAAAAAAAAACACTCGCGCGCGCGCACAACACACACACACACACACACGTGCGCGCACTCCCCCCCCCCCCCCCCCCATACACACGTATACGCACATACACATGTGCGTAGACGCACTCACTCGCGCACGTATGCGCCAGCGCGCGCGCACACACACACACACACACACACACACACACAACACACACACACACACACACACACACACACACACACATACGCACGCGTTCTTGCTCTTAGCGACAGGTCAGGTGAAGTCATTTCTGTTTACATAACGTTCTAATAGCCTTCTCCGGACATTTTTTCCCCCTGCTCCTCCCTTTCTTTGCTCTTCGTTCCACAACTCTTCGCCTCGTTCATCTCCATGATAATACCTGCAGTCTTGAATGCGACAGCTCCATTGTGGCTATGTTGCGATGAAGCAGGAATCCCTCTTGCCTTTCCTACCGAGTCCTTCGGACTTTATTGCCTTACCAGTTGAAAGACACGGCTGTTGCTATAAAAACGCTGCTGGACTCGAAGGCAGTTGACAGATTCGTCGGGTACTCTGTCATTTGGAACAAGAAACGCCTGGCCCCTGCAGAGATGATGGAGGCTGTGTCGGCATGAATCGTGTCCCCTACATTTTGAAAAGTCTGTGCATGTGATTTCCCTTTTTTCTGTCACTGTCTGACTGTGTGTGTGTGTGTGTGTGTGTGTGTGTGTGTGTGTGTGTGTGTGTGTGCGTGCGTGCGGTGCGCGCGCGCGCGCGCGCGCGCGACCCGCCAATGCAATTTGTAATACGGCCGCTTTTCTGTTCAAATTTGTTGACCAGGTAGTGAGTAAGATTGTAAACACTACCAGCCGCCGTGGCGAAGTGGGTTTGCGTCGCGGACTCCCGCTGGGAGTCGTGGGTTCGAATCCCATCAGAGTCATGTGGGTTTTTTCTGCCCCGACCGGCTCCTACCCAGAGTTGAGTTTGCTGCGGACTCAGTTGGGAAGACTGGACCACACAGTCGAGTTTCATCCACTTAATGGATGCGTTTCTGAGAGTGTTGCTCAAATTTCATGACCAACACTGCAGGTGCCTGTATCTCTCGGGCCTGGTTGACCCCAGGATATATTATGAAAGGAAGCGTAGAGTACAGCCCTGTCATGTAGTCTCAGACCGAAATGGAAATCTGTAGCATCATCTTAATCATCCTCATTCCCATTGATCAGCATTAAAAAAAAAATGTCTCAAATTCTGTGGCCCTTCATGCCCTGCTCTCATGGTGACCTCAGTTTCGATGTCCTCTCCGCGTCTGTGGCCCTGGTTTGCTTCCGTCAGGGTCACCGGTATCGGCGAGTCCATGGGGGCTGTCGTTAGACGGACGTGGTGGCGCCCTCCGGAGGGAGAGCTCACTCACGCCGGCTCCGCGACTAAGCAATTATTGTTGTCAGTAGGGGCTTAGTAGGTGGTGTCCTGCGTATGTTAGATCAGAACAGGCGCCACTGAACACCACCGAAGTGACTCGGCAGCAGTGCAGTGTCTCCTCCGGTGGGTTGCCTCATGACGACTTGACATTGACTGCTCCCTGTGGATTGCTGGTGCCGGGCTGCGGCGGGGCCAGCCGGGCTATGGCTGTGGACGGGGTGTCGGAATGAGCGGCGTGGTGCACTGCCTCTGAGGTAGCGCAGAGGTTGGGACAGCAAAAAAAAAAAAAAAAAAGATTGTAAACATTGTACTGAGTGAACACTAGCTGTCCATTGTCGTGTGCATTTTACTCAATTTATCTTTTTTATGTGTCTTCCTTATTCTGCATCTAAGTACTCTCTCTCTCTCTCTCTCTCTCTCTCTCTCTCTTTCTCTCTCTCTCTCTCTCAAGTGATAAATCAAGCAAAATAACAGGGACCGTCAGCACGTCCTGCTTTGTATGTGCCTTTTAGATTTCAATGGTTCAAGTTATGATGTTACAAACAGGTAGAGATCACGATGTGCATGTTGTTAGGGGACTTCTTTTTTTTCATGGTCGCCTGGGTTACAAACAACCTACACTGAATGTGTTTCTCTACAAGCAGCTTTCACTGTTACTATGCAGCCACTTGTCTTGAGGCGGGTTTCTTCTCTCAAGACCTTCTGCTGTCAAGCTCTCCCTAGAGTTTCTTCTTACTGGCCACACGTGCTGATTTTGAACTCGTGTCTCCGCCTTTCCTTAAAGATTTTTATTGTTCACTTCACTGGCTACTTGTCTCAAACAGAATCGAATACATTTTCTCTTACATTTCCTGTTGTTTCTTGAACTGCCTCCTCCTGCTTCTTGATCACCTTCATGTGTATCCGCGTAATGGCTCAACTTCAATCAGCATCTTATGATAAAACAAATCCCAGGGGTAAATGCCAAGCTCCTTTAGTGTAGAAGAAGCCGCGTGCCAATTCCACGACACTGACTCAAAATATTCTCTTAAAGCCGAATCTTTTTTCTTTTTTTTTTCAATTGCCTGTTTCGACAAACCTGACTTTCCAGATATCCATAATGACTACAGATTTCCTTTCGTATCAGCCTGTTCAGTGGTGTGTGTGTGTGTGTGTGTGTGTGTGTGTGTGTGTGTGTGTGTGTGGTGTGTGTGTATGCGTGTGTGTGTGGTGTGTGTGTGTGTGTGTGTGTGTGTGTGTGTGTGTGTGTCTGTGTGTGTGTGTGTGTTCGCGCGCGCCCGTGCGCGCCTTTGCATAAGTGTGCGTGTGTGCCGAAGAGGTTAATATGAGAGAACTGATTTTTGTGGGTGTGTGTCTGATTTTTCTTGTTTATTTTGCAAAGCGCATGGAGTAGATTATCTGAATTAGGTATTGCGTAAGTGCACATTCCTCCTCCTCATTCTTCTCCTTATCCTCCTTTCTCTTTCTCAACTTCTTAAAAACAGTAGTAGTAGTAGTAGTAGTGTTGCATTGTTATTGTTGTTGTTACCATTATTATTGATTTAATTTTTTACAACAAATATAACTACTACTACTACTACTACTACTACTACTACTACTATTTACTTTAATTCTTGTTGTTTTTGTTGTTGATTTTATCATCATTACCATTCATCATTAGCATATTCTCCAACTACACGATTCGCCACTCCATTGCCTAACTTTCCCAGCGACTGGCACATGGCGCAAGCAAAGCGCACCTGCTGTGACAGACACATCAGGAATTCCGGTCCAGCATGCGAAACGAGGCGTGCAGGGCGAAAACAAGCTGCGGCATTTCTTTAAGGCGATGGTGCGGAACGTGCTGCCGTGTCCTGTTTCCAGCCCTCAGTTTTCTTTCCTTTTTTCTTTCTTTCTTTCTTTCTTTTTCTTTTTTTTTTGTTTTTGTTTTTTTGTTTTTGTTTGTTTTTTGTTCATTTTCTCTTAATTTCCTCCATATATCATTTCCTGCGTATTACTGTCTTTTTAGTCCCAACAGGTGAACTGAGATTCTTTTTTTTTTTTTCTTTTTTTTTTAAAGCCCCCCCCCCCCCTCCTCCCCCCCCCCCCCCCCCCCCCCCCCCCCCGTCTGTCTTTTCCTGCTTATTGCCACATGTTTAGTCCTAACAGCTGAACTGAGATCTTTTCTTTTTTTTTTTTTTTCTTTTTTTCTTTTTCTTTTTTAGTTCCTCTTCCCATCTGTCTTTTCATGCTTTGTACCACCTGTTTAGTCCTAACAGCTGAAACTGAGATTTTTGGTTTCTGTTGAACATTTTTTTTATTACTTTGTGTGTGTCTGTGTGGTTAAATAAACGCTCACACGTTCATGAACTATTCTAATCCACTTTTTGATACAGGCTAAATAAAGGAGATTGGTAACATGCAAAACCAACATAGTACATAAAATTAAAATACACAAGATACACAGACACAAAATGCAGAGAGAGAGAGAGAGAGAGAGAGAGAGAGAGAGAGAGAGAGAGAGAGAGAGAGGTGTAGACATATTCAGACGTGCGCGGAAAAACCCTAGCCTATCACACACAAAAAGAAAAAAAGGAAAATAAAAAACACACATTTGTGACGGTTCGGATACCGGTTGAAGTTGCCATGATCCGGTTTCTTTCACTTCCCAAAAAAAAATAATAATAATAAAAGAAAGAAAAAGGAAAAGAAAATCCGTTTCCAAAAATTACACGCCTCTGTTGAGTTTACTGAAATGCACCCAGTGATTTTTTTTTTCTCCTGTGTCGTCTTCCGTGCCACTTCAGTGGCGCTGCACCCATGCCTGTCATTCCGGATCTTCGTCCACAGCCACAGCCTGGATTGTTCCACCACCTCCCCCCTCCCCCCCCCCCCCCCCCCCCCCTTCCCCCTTCGGCACAGAGATCAGTCAATGTCAAGTAAGATAGCTGCAGTGCTGGTCTGGAATTTTGATCAACGCTCTCAACGACGCATCCGTTAAGAGGACGAAATTCCACTGTGTGGTTCCAGCCTTCCCAGCAGAGCCAATAGCAATCTCTCAACTCTGGGTAGGAGCCGATCGGGTCAGTAAAATCCCTCAGATAGATGGCTCTGACGGGGAATCGAACCGACGACCACCCAGCCGGGAGTCCGTGACGCTATAGCTACTTACAACAGCGACCGGTTCACCCCGCAAACTTGCAGGTTAACATCGATTAACAATCGTTTCTGTGTTTTTGCTTTCCGTAAGGATGAGAACTTTTTTCTTGTTTCCCATAATGAATGTGAAGGTGTGAATCCAAGGAGAGGGACGGGAGTTGTTAAGTGCTCACCGTTGACGGATTCCAAACAAATTCATTGTTTGCCTAGATTTTGTTTATCTTTAGGATGTAACATTAGCAGAACAAAGTCCACGCTAGCTGCTGTACACTAATAGTGATTAAGTCAGTTTTTATTACGTGCTGACTTTAATTTATCGTGCTGCTTGTAAAACATAAAGAGACGCACACGTATACACACTCGCTCTCTCTCTCCTCTCTCTCTCTCTCTCTCTCTCTCTCTCTCTCTCTCTCTCTCTCTCTCTCTCTCACACACACACACACACACACAACACACACACACACACACACACATATGCGCGCGCGCACACACACACACACACACACACACACGCGCGCGCGCGCACACACACACACTTCTGTCTCTCTAACTCTTGGACTGGAAGTAAAGTTGAAAAAGTCGCTTTTCATATTTTCATTAATATTTAAGCGCCGCGTGCGCGCGCGCGTTTGTGGCTCTGTGTGATAGAGAGAGAAAATGAGGAAGACAGAGGGGAGAGAGAGAGCATCCAGACGAATGAATAAGTGTTGTTATTAGTCCAGAAGTTGCGGCTTGTACTAGTGTGAAAATACCGGTTGTGAAAACCGGCACTAATACACACAAAAGAGGAAGGGGAAAGAGACTGTATACCGGTTTGGACTTGCCACGATTTCCATAACAGCCATCTAAGCTGAGCCAACAGATGATTAAAGTGAAACAAGGTTCAAAACAGATCATTTGAACATAATCTTTGATAACTACCAGTTGCGAGAGAGTTTACAGAATTTGGTCAGTCATGTGGGTCAAGACGGTAGTTGAAGTAGAAGTAGTAGTAGTAGTAGTAGTAGTAGTAGTATCATTATTATCATCGTTACTTTTACTATTGTTACTGTTATTTCTTTTATCACCATCACTATAGTCATTATCATCATCGTTATTGTTATTACTTCTGTTCTTATCATCATCATTGCCATCATCATTATGTTATTGTAGTAGTTACCAGTAGGGTCATTATCATTATTACTTTTACTGTTGTTACTATTAGCACTAATATCATCATCATCATCATCATCATCATCATCATCATCATCATCATCGTCATCACCATCATCACGAGTATCATCATTATTTCTTTCATTATTATCATCATTATCACCATTATCATTATATTTCTGTTGTTAATAATTTAGAGTAATAGGCCAAGCGATAATGTTGAATCATGAACTTTTTAAAACATGTTAGTGTAGACATGAGGGGCATTTATAAATGAATTTATGTGACGTGAGAGGGAGGGGAGATAAAGAGAGAGAGAGAGGAGAGAGAGAGAGAGAGGAGAGAGAGAGGAGAGAAGAGAGAGAGAGAGAGAGAGTTGATAATATTTATTTGGTCTGTCTGTGAAAGGTGTTAGCATGACATTCTGATATTTTCTGTTCCGATACATTTTTACATACAGTAGTAAACATTTTTTTTATCATTTCTACAGTACATGTATAGTGGACGAAAAAAAAAGAGGTTCTTTTGCCTTACATCCCTTCAAATTTTGCCGGGGATCACAATCAAAAACACTATAAACTAATGAATTATCACTAAGAGGGGTGTTAAAAGGCAAGCGCTCGTTGTCCAGCAAGTTCAGTTCAATATTATATATCCTACAGTGACAGAAAGGCGCACAATGACTTTTCGGTCTGTGTTCAATATACTTATGTTATCCACATGTATTCAGTATGTGTGTGTGTGTGTGTGTGTGTGTTGTGTGTGTGTGTGTGTGTGTGTGTGTGTAAAGCTGGAAAAAAAATATCCATAGCGAATGTTCGGGGATAACAGAGACAGGCGTGAAAAAGACAAAGTTGACTTAACCTTATGTCTGACGCAGTTTCTTTCCTTTCACAATCATCTTACTGATGGAGTTTTTTAAAAATGGTATGACATAAAAGGAGTCATGTGTTCACGTAATAATCACATGACAACGACTATTTCCTTTTGAAAACGATCAATTTCACGTGACATCTAGATCTCTCCACGTCATGATTCATACCTGAAAACTATCATCTTCACATAGAAATCGATATTAACTTACGAAAGCTCGTAGTTTTCACATGATAATTGGCAGTTCTGCATATGAAAATAACCATGTTCTTGTAATTATCTGCCTTCACATCATTTTTTGTTTTCTTCACCTGATTATGGTAGAAATCACTCAGACCATTTTCTCCGCGTGAAGGAGTCCCAGTTACCACTGCTTTACGTGAAACAAAGTCATTACAGCCTGTTGGAAACGTTTCACCCACACAGAGGGAGGCGACCGTCGCTGCTTGGAGTAGGGTTACATTAAATAATGTTTTATATCCAGCGCCCAAGGTGACATCACAGATAGAACAACCACACGTTAAGATGGGCAGCGAAAATGTTTCAAGTTTGTCTGTCTGTCTATCTGTCTGTCTGCCCGTCTGTCTGTCTGTCTGTCTGTCTCTCTCTCTCTCTCTCTCTCTCTCTCTCTCTCTCTCTCTCTCTCTCTCTTCCCACTCTCTTCACTCCCCTCCTCACGTTGTTTCAATCTCTCTCTCTCTCTCTCTCTCTCTCTCTCTCTCTCTCTCTCTCTCTCTCTCTCTCTCTCTCTGTTGTGTGTGTGTGTGTGTGTGTGTGTGTGTGTGTGTGTTGCTGCTCCTTCCCTCTCTCCCAACTCTCTTCCCTCACCTCCACACGTTGTTTCATATCTCTCTTCTCTCTCCTCTCTCTCTCTCTCTCTCTCTCTCTCTCTCTCTCTCTCTCTCTCTCTCTCTCTCTTTGCATCCTAACAGCAAAGTATGTGGAAAGGTCTGTTCAGGACCGTCGGATTACATTGCAAGCGTGGTTGCATGGTAGACGACTACTACACAACCGCGAGTGTCATGTTGGATCTGGGCTTTTGTGGGAGTTCTTTATCTACCGCTTGACACTGAAAAGGTTTGCTCCCCACCGCCATCCCCACCCCTCCTCCCTGACAAAGGAGGTCACTTTTCTCACCGGCGTCTGCTGCTGTGTTTCTTAGTTGTTGTTTTGTTGTTGTTGTTTGGGTTTGTTTGTTTATTTGTTTTGGGTTTTTTTGTTTGTTTGTTTTTTGTTCTAAGAGTACTGAACCGGTTTTAAATCCATTTTCATGCTGGAAATTTGAAAAGTGGCCCTAAAACGAACGCTGTAATTTTTGGTGCTGGTTCGTGGTGTGCATCTGATTTACGATTTTGTTCAGCAAGATTACGCTTCACGAAACCAGTACGTCACGGTACGGTCGTTCGCTCAATCACGTTTTACCTACACCTTTATTCTGGTACGTAATTGCGATTGTTGTACTGTCGGAGTTGGGTGGACGATGGGGGTGGGATGGGCGGGGGGTGGGGGGGGGAGCGCCACTCCCTCCCCCAATGAAAATATTGGGAGGGGGAGGGAAGGGGGAGGGTAGTGCAAGAGGGTTGTTGTGCTATCATCATCATCATCATCATCATCATCATCATCATCGTCATCATCATCATCATCACCATCTGTATCTTATTATTGGTGTAAAAATATTATTGAACCCTAGACAAATGTATTTATAACCAATAATTGGATAAGAAAAGAAAAGAAACTTAGTTATACCTGGTTTGGGTGAAAACATGGTGGATATTTAGGAATAAAGACGCATGGGGTGAAAGGTGATTGGGCAAAACGGGATTGGGTGAAACGTGATTAGACAAAACGCGATTTTGGTAACACGTGATTATGCAAAACATGACTGGATGAAAAATGATTAGGCAAAACGTGATTGGGTGAAAAATGATTAGGCAAAACGTGATTGGGTGACAAATGATTAGGCAAAACGTGATTGGGTGACAAATGATTGGGCAAAACATGATTGGGTGACAAATGATTAGACAAAACGTGATTGGGTGAAAAATGACTAGGCAAAACGTGATTGGGTGAAAAATGATTAGGCAAAACGTGATTGGGTGACAAATGATTAGGCAAAACGTGATTGGGTGAAAAATGATTAGGCAAAACGTGATTGGGTGACAAATGATTAGGCAAAACGTGATTGGGTGAAAAATGATTAGGCAAAACGTGATTGGGTGACAAATGTTTAGGCAAAACGTGATTGGGTGAAAAATGATTAGGCAAAACGTGATTGGGTGAAAAATGATTAGGCAAAACGTGATTGGGTGAAAAATGATTAGGCAAAACGTGACTGGGTGAAAAAATGATTAGGCAAAACGTGATTGTATGGTGCATCAAAGGGAACTGGACGGAAAGAATTGAATGTAACTCAAAGAAGATCCCTTCAGATTTTGGCATAGATCCATGGGGCGGGTTTCGGATCAAAGGGAAGATCCAGGATCCCTTCCCCTTTGGCGGAAGCAGGCGAGGGTGGTCAGGTTCGACAGAGTGCCCTCCCTGTTGGTTCTGTTTCTTGTCTCCCTTGTTCACGTTTTCGACCTGTCACGTGTGTTCGTTTCGGTCCCCGTCGAATGTTCAGACAGGCTTCCTACAGCTTTCGGATAACGTTCTTTCAGATCAGCGGGTCTTTGCCTGCCTGATAAAGCCCTGTGTTCGCTTCCAGGCGTTCCAAGTTCGAATCCCTGTGAGACGCCGACTGTAAAACTTGGCAATGTTCCAGCCCATTTGAACGTGTTATCGTTCTGGTGGTGTTAGTGTAGAGTCAAGAAGCACCCCCTTCCCCTTTCCTCCCCCATCCCTACCCCAGTTTACCTCCATCCTCAACCCCCCCCCCCCCCCCCCCCCTCCGTCTTCTTGGATGGTTGTCCGAGTCCGCTATGTCGGCCAAACGTTACACCCGAATGTCACTTCACATGTTTCAGTACAACCAGTCAGTGAATGTTAATGCTGTCAGCTGATAATTAAATAAACGAAGAACTGATGGATCAATCGATCAGTCAATATCACAACAACATGAATGATTGAGTGATCAAATAGATCAATCGATCAATCAGTACGACACGAAGAAGAAAGTAAAAAAAAAAAAAGAAAAAAGGAAAGATAGGAAGAATTTCATCGAGGATCACAATCCAGGACTTTCTGCACGAAGAGACTAGGTAGACCTAACTAACGTTACACACATTAGTAAAAAAAAAAAATTTAAAAATGAAAATTCACACACCACGACGACACATTAACAGGACGTGTTTACAAGCTGCAGGGGTCGACGACATCTAAATTCATTACACTTACAATGTGTACAAAACAAAGAGTAGGAACGGTAAAGATGGGTTTTGCTGTTGTTGTTATTGTTGTTGTTGTTGTTGTTTTCAATCTTCTTATTCGATTTTTGGTGTGATTGCCGTCACCTGTAAAAGTCGATATACATCGTTTCAATCAAAAGGACATACCTTTTAACCATGCGCTTGTTTTGGGTGTCATCATTATCGTATTTTTTGATGACAGAAGCGGTAAACGATCGGATTGCATGTGCGGAAGCTCTTCATATGAAAACAAACAAATAACGCGTCTCTCTCTCTCTCCCTCTCTCTCTTCTCTCTCTCTCTCTCTCTCTCTCTCTCATTCAATAAGAAGAAAAGCACCGCATTATTTCCACTCGCTCCCACCTCCGCCTTACCCCTCCGCCTCCTCACCATAAAACGGTTTCGGGCGCGTGTCTATGTATAATGATGTACATTGGTCTATGGGTTGGAATATCCATTCCCGTCTTTCCACTGTGCCTGTGCATTCTCTTGCTTGAATCCTATCTGGAAAACGTATCTTTGACGGCCTTGGAGCAGGCTGAGAAAAAGTAATTCACTGGTATACAGTACAATGGTGTCGTGAGTGTGCTGGTGCTAGTGTTCCTGCTCTCTCTCTCTCTCTCTCTTCACTCTCTCTCTCTCTCTCTCTCTCTCTCTCTCTCTCTCAAGCGTTTCAGTTGCCGTGAGATCGCTATCTTGTAAAATGCTATTCTACTTTATGATTGGTATTGGAAACTTTGTGTGAAATGATTGTTCAATTACTCCCCTTCATCGGGGGCAGCCTACTTATGAATAAAACATATCTCTCTGTCTGTCTGACTGTCTGTCTGTCTCTCTCTCTCTCTCTCTCTCTCTCTCCTCTCTCTCTCTCTCTCTCTCTCTCTCTCTCTCTCTCTCTCTCTGTTCATCTTCCACTACTTAACTGAAAGAATAGAAGTTTGAATGTCTTAGGTCTGAGCTATCTTCTCTCTCTCTCTCTCTTCTCTCTCTCTCTCTCTCTCTCTCTCTTTTCTCTCTCTCTCTCTCTCTCTCTCTCTCTCTCTCTCTCTCTCTCTCTCTCTCTCTCTCGCTCGCTTGCTCGCTCTCCCCGAAGAAAGAAACCAATTTCTATTTTTAAAAGACCAGAAAAAGGGCGGTCCTTTTCGAGAAAAAAGATCGGACGGAAACTCCCCTCTTTTCGGTGCGTGGCCCAGAGGAAACAGGATGAACAATGCCGAGGGCTGCTTCTACCAATCAGAGATCGTTACTATTTTGGTACATGGAAGACAAAACTAATGGATGAATGTAATTCGAAAAGATGTCGTTTTTTTCAGCCTCTAGTCCTGTAGACAAACATTCATCTTATTCATCTGAAAGATGACGTGAATTTTAAACAGAAAGAGTTTGAATTAGAAACCAGGGTGTTTCAACTTTGCAACAGTCTTGAGGGCAGGCAATGCGATGGTTCTGTCAGGCTGTCGGGTTTCCATATGCTGCTAGTGAAGGGTTTTACATGTAAAAGCCCTCTTTTTTCCTCCCATTTCACACACACACCGCGCGCGCGCGCGCAGACACGGACGCACACACACATACACACGCGCGCACACACACACACACACACACACACACGCGCGCGCGCGCGCGCGTACACACGCACACACACACACACTTTTTACTTATTATGACATGACTTTTTTCCCAACAAATTTCAAATGTAATTAATAGCGAACCGCCAAGAAAACCTAGACAAACGAATCACAAGGCAAAACACGACGCGTTTCGACCTATTTTTTTATCTATGCCGAGTCATTCCTTCTATCATGAAGGAGTTGTTAGCCTTAACTTGTCTAAACCCTCCCCCTCCCCTCCCTACTTATTTCATCAATGTAGACTTTTTTATTTACATTTCCGGCTCTTTTCATTACATATGTCAGGAAGGAAGTGGGTCGTCAGATTCTGCAAGCTTCCTTGCCACTGGTCGAAAGAGCCGGCGACGTTGACCTGCTGACAGACTGAATACAGACCTCAAGGTCAACAACGAAGCTTTTGCCCAACGGAGAAAGACACCGGATAAATTGGAGTATTCAGGAAGGATACTTGCTTAAGTCCCAGGAAGTGGCTCGGCCTTGTTGAGGAGATAGCCCGCAGTTGGAGCGAGCTGGTCAGAGAAGTTAGGGAGAGAAGAACAGGAAGAACAACTTAAACACAGGGAGAGAGAGAAGAGAGAGAGAGAGAGAGAGAGAGAGACTTCGTGCTTAGATTCCTGAAGTTGCCTGGTATTGTGTATGAGATTGCCTTTACATTTTGAGCAAGCGGGACAGAAGAATTGATGAAAGAATAGTGAGAATAAGAACACACACACACACACACACACACACACACACACACACACACACACGCACGCACGCACGCACGCACACACAACACACACACACGCGCGCGCGCGCGCGCAAGCACGCACGCACGCAAGCATGCATGAACGCACGCAGTTACACACGGGCAAACACGCACATACGCGCCCAACAGCACGCGTACACGCGCGCGCTCGGAGTTAACGTTAGTCCCATGGTTCCGACTCCATTTCCCGAAAAATCCGTCGCATGAGATTATGAACCGAGATTCCGTGTGTGAATGCACGCATAACATCTTGAACACACGTGAAATCCTACCGCCAACTTTCGGAAGAGAAGACCATTTGGGCCGCTTGTATGGTGACAGGTATACACATAACATGCATCCTCTGTAAAAGAATATACCGGATGAATTAAACTTGAATGACTAATATTCGACTGAATGACACGGGAAACGACTGAATGTAGCGCCAGCAGGCAGCTTTTCGGCCAGCTCTACCCAGGTAGGCAGCCCCTGTAAAGGAGAGCATCGACTGCAAAGCGCTTAGCGCTTGGTCTCTAAACCGAGGACAGACGCTATGTAAGTAAGCCTACTCTCAATAAATAAACCAATTCTCCTTTCTTGTACAGTACTATGTTCTGTACGTTTTGTTTATTGTATGGTATGACAATATTTGGGTTATAGTCATTGTATTCGCGGTCGGATGGCCTATTAACAACATGAATTGAACTGGATTATATTTCTTCGTAACACATCATACTGTACTACCATCTATGGCATTGCTAGCAGTGTTGCTTCTGTTCGAGTGTCTATGGTACCTACATAACGCTGCAGTTCCTTTTAGTGAAAATCCGCATAGATTTCATCTCCAAGCGATGTGAATGTTGTTTTCCGTCTGATGAAAAAGGCGAAGTGTTTTATCTAAGTGGAGGTACTCCTGGTTTTATGGGACGCTTCACCCATCTCTTCACGTAACAGACTGCCGCTGCCTCGCTGTTACTTTGGGAAGGCATTCATTTCAGTGGTATCATAGCTTCATTTGTCCACATGGGGCCCTGTCGGGGTTTCACCACCACAGAGAATAAAGCCCTGTCCTGCAACGGAAATACACACACACACACGCACGCACGCACAGCACCACATCACATCACATCACATCACATCACATCACATCACACACACACACACACACACACACACACACACACACACACACACACACCATCCACCTGCACTATCTGCACAATTCATAACACGACAGATAAGCCATTGAGCGCTTTAAAGGCAGATCGAAACCAGATCGCGTTGAGGGGGCCGGGTTTTCCTCGTCATTTATCACTCCCAGTTGACATGTCCCCGTCCTGCCAGGAGAAACAAACACCACAGCTGACTCCGTGTAATGCAGCTCATAACATGGCAGCTAAGCTATCCTAATATCCTGAAAACAGATCAAATTAAAAGCCGAGCGGAGGGTTGCGGGTTTTCCCTTTCATTGATTACCTCCCGCTCCTCCCTCCTTCCCCCCACTTCCCCAGTCAATAAAAATACACAGATAAACTGATGAAATGGCGGTGACACTATGAAGGAAAACACAAGCAAACCATAAACGTAAGAATGTTATCTGCCCAGGGCAAAGGGACACTGCAGAAGAGACCACCAGCGTGAACTGTCGCCAAGTTGCAACAAATTCTTCCTCTTTATATGTTATAAAAGAATTTTTTTTTTCAAAGGAAAGACAGACTTTCAAAAACGATAACAGGTGTTTGGTCCACAAAGCCCGTAAAAACGATAACAGGTGTTTGGTCCACAAAGCCCGTGAAAACGATAACAGGTGTTTGGTCCACAAAGCCCGTGAAAACGATAACAGGTGTTTGGTCCACAAAGCCCGTAAAAACGATAACAGGTGTTTGCTCCACAAAGCCCGTGAAAACGATAACAGGTGTTTGGTCCACAAAGCCCGTGAAAACGATAACAGGTGTTTGGTCCACAAAGCCCGTGAAAACGATAACAGGTGTTTGGTCCACAAAGCCCGTGAAAACGATAACAGGTGTTTGGTCCACAAAGCCCGTGAAAACGATAACAGGTGTTTGGTCCACAAAGCCCGTGAAAACGATAACAGGTGTTTGGTCCACAAAGCCCGTGAAAACGATAACAGGTGTTTGGTCCACAAAGCCCGTGAAAACGATAACAGGTGTTTGGTCCACAAAGCCCGTGAAAACGATAACAGGTGTTTGGTCCACAAAGCCCGTGAAAACGATAACAGGTGTTTGGTCCACAAAGCCCGTGAAAACGATAACAGGTGTTTGGTCCACAAAGCCCGTGAAAACGATAACAGGTGTTTGGTCCACAAAGCCCGTGAAAACGATAACAGGTGTTTGGTCCACAAAGCCCGTGAAAACGATAACAGGTGTTTGGTCCACAAAGCCCGTGAAAACGATAACAGGTGTTTGGTCCACAAAGCCCGTAAAAACGATAACAGGTGTTTGGTCCACAAAGCCCGTAAAAACGATAACAGGTGTTTGGTCCACAAAGCCCGTAAAAACGATAACAGGTGTTTGGTCCACAAAGCCCGTGAAAACGATAACAGGTGTTTGGTCCACAAAGCCCGTAAAAACGATAACAGGTGTTTGGTCCACAAAGCCCGTAAAAACGATAACAGGTGTTTGGTCCACAAAGCCCGTGAAAACGATAACAGGTGTTTGGTCCACAAAGCCCGTGAAAACGATAACAGGTGTTTGGTCCACAAAGCCCGTAAAAACGATAACAGGTGTTTGGTCCACAAAGCCCGTGAAAACGATAACAGGTGTTGGGTCCACAAAGCCCGTGAAAACGATAACAGGTGTTTGGTCCACAAAGCCCGTGAAAACGATAACAGGTGTTGGGTCCACAAAGCCCGTGAAAACGATAACAGGTGTTTGGTCCACAAAGCCCGTGAAAACGATAACAGGTGTTTGGTCCACAAAGCCCGTGAAAACGATAACAGGTGTTTGGTCCACAAAGCCCGTGAAAACGATAACAGGTGTTTGGTCCACAAAGCCCGTGAAAACGATAACAGGTGTTTGGTCCACAAAGCCCGTAAAAACGATAACAGGTGTTTGGTCCACAAAGCCCGTGAAAACGATAACAGGTGTTTGGTCCACAAAGCCCGTGAAAACGATAACAGGTGTTTGGTCCACAAAGCCCGTGAAAACGATAACAGGTGTTTGGTCCACAAAGCCCGTGAAAACGATAACAGGTGTTTGGTCCACAAAGCCCGTGAAAACGATAACAGGTGTTTGGTCCACAAAGCCCGTGAAAACGATAACAGGTGTTTGGTCCACAAAGCCCGTGAAAACGATAACAGGTGTTTGGTCCACAAAGCCCGTGAAAACGATAACAGGTGTTTGGTCCACAAAGCCCGTGAAAACGATAACAGGTGTTTGGTCCACAAAGCCCGTGAAAACGATAACAGGTGTTTGGTCCACAAAGCCCGTGAAAACGATAACAGGTGTTTGGTCCACAAAGCCCGTGAAAACGATAACAGGTGTTTGGTCCACAAAGCCCGTGAAAACGATAACAGGTGTTTGGTCCACAAAGCCCGTGAAAACGATAACAGGTGTTTGGTCCACAAAGCCCATGAAAACGATAACAGGTGTTTGGTCCACAAAGCCCGTGAAAACGATAACAGGTGTTTGGTCCACAAAGCCCGTGAAAACGATAACAGGTGTTTGGTCCACAAAGCCCGTGAAAACGATAACAGGTGTTTGGTCCACAAAGCCCGTGAAAACGATAACAGGTGTTTGGTCCACAAAGCCCGTGAAAACGATAACAGGTGTTTGGTCCACAAAGCAAACGAATGAAAGAAAAATGGAGTCGATAAAAAGTTATGTTAGGTTGTTTTTTTTTAATTGAAAAAAAGCTTGATTCACGATTCCGGTAAGACAAAAAAACCAAACATATATATATATATATAAATATATATATATATATATATATATATATATATATATATATATAGTTCTCTCTCCTCTCTCTCTCTCTCTCTCTCTCTCTCTCTCTCTCTCTCTCTCGTGTGTGTGTGTATGTGTGAAAGTTTGTGTACCTAGGCTTGCATGACCTTTCACAAAGAGCAGGAAAAGACACAAAACTCCCTCGCCAGTTCCCCCCCCCCCCCTCCCGTGTGTGTGTGTGTGTGTGTGTGTGTGTGAATACACTTGTAAGGAGACCTGCACGACCTTTCACAAACAGTGGAGAAAGAGAGAAAACTCACGTGCGAGGGCCCCAAACAGCTCAGCTTCCCCCGGCAAAGACCGATAGCTAGGGGGCCCGTTCT
>CM031604.1:68437104-68499604 GCA_018398815.1 Conus ventricosus
TTGTGTAATCAAATTAGGGGGAGGAAATGCTAGGCCATTAACTGCGTTCATTCACTGACTCAGCCCCATTAACATCGTCAACACTTTGCCGCTTCCTTCTCACACACCCTGTGATCGTGGGAGCCGGACAAAACGGTACTGTGGGTGAACAGTGAGGGAAACTGTGGGTGAAACGTTACACGTGGGACGTCTAGAACCCTGGGAAAGGAACAGTCGCAACTGCGCTCGAGAACCAAAGACTGGACGAAGCATGGGGTACCACATCTTACTATGACTGTCCGTCCACCGGAGCAACAGAGTATGGACGCAACACACAGAGACAGAGTGAAGAAGTCCAGGATGGACAACATACAGGACTGAACTGGTTACAATACCTGTACCCAATCGCGTATGACTGACACCAGATTGGTGAGGAGATTCCTGGCTGCCTGAGTGTCTGTCTCCACTCCTCTAGACCTATGTCTCTGGACAATCTTTTTCTGTTTTCTTTTTTCAAAATATAAACTCAAGCAACAACTGCCCTTTCTGTAAACCATTCAAATCATGGTCCTGAAACATGTCCTGATCAAAACTTTCAGTGATCGACAAAAGCAACAAGAAAATCAAAACTTGATTATTGTCAACAACGTCAACAAAAGAGCACAGCTATGGGTTCCATGGGTTCCAATCATCGGAACAAAATTTCCAGTTACTGGAAGCAAACAGGCTACGTCCCCGAAGCCGTCAACTTGTCGCTTAACTTTTTTTTTTCTTCCCCAAAACATGGCTCCGATCCAAGGAGCAACAGTTGGCTCGCTGAGCGGACATTTCTTGCCGGGTATGACGGCAGATATGCGGTAAGTGGCGCTTGGACCGGATTACAGCAATACGAGACGACTGGTGTTACCAGAGATTTTGCCCCCTGAGTCTCCTGTGAAAAAGAAAAGTTTTCTTTTTATGATCAATATGTCTTTCTGCAGAAATATTCACCTCTCTCTTTGTCAAGAAGGCCTCCGCTGACTTTGTCAACAAGAGAAATCTTGATAACTCATGTCTCTGCTGTTGTGTTCTGAACTTTCATGGTTCATGATATTTTGTCGGAACTCATTCATCCTTCCACTAAGATCGATTTCTGAGATCTTTGTTCGATACATAAATCTGCATAAAGCAAAACATCTATTGAGAGCTATTGAGAAAGACTTTTTTCCATGGCCTTCGAAATAAAGTTGGAAAATATAATGTTCAAAGCACGATGACATTTCTTCCAGGTGGTCGTAAATTGTATGATTTGCTCTCTCTCTCCTCCCTCCCTCTCTCTCTCTCTCTCTCTTGTATTTTTAAATGTTATAAGCACTCAGCAACACTCATGAAATACCATTTGCACATGACTAACATTATCATTAACCCTGAAAGATAACAAAAGAGAAATATTTTCTGCCGTGACAAAACGGCTACCTGCCCATCATTCCAAACTAACACTGCTCTTAGTATCCATTCATCTAGCACGCTTGCATACACGAGGCACACAAAACAAACGCGTAAACATCCTCGTTCGTTACCTTTTGTTCACGTCACCCCACCTCACCTAAGATTCCCTTTCACAGTAGATAACTTCAAACTGAATGACCTTCTTCTGAGAGAGGAATGGGGGTACGTTTCTCTTTGAGAAGGAAATTCAAAGTACTCGAGATAATTTCTATGGTGATAGGCGGTGCTTTTCTTTTGAAAAAAAAAAAATTAGAACTCTGGAGAAGATTTTTCGGGAGGAATAAGGTTGTGTTACACCAGCCTAATCTCCTCTCCCTGTCTCACCGTCAATGACCGATAACTCTAGTCGAGCGGCCTTCAGTGTTGTTTTGGCGGCGGCTCCAGGTTTCCGCTTTGATAGGTTAACTTGCGTTTTTCCACGCGGCTGTGCAATCTTTTCCGGGTTGAAACCCCAGGGGAATAGGTGTTGGGAAGGGGCGGGGAGGAGAGAGAAGAGAGAGAGAGAGAGAGAGAGAGACGTCTGTTCTGTTCAGCCTTGGTATGTGGTGAGTAATTCTTCACTGATGTGTTGTGGTGGTGGTAGTGGTGATGCTTATTGTTGTTCTTCGACCGTCAGTAATTTCCATTTTGTAATGTGAAGTACAAAAGATTTATCAGGTAACGGGTTTACTTCTAAAGCGGACACATACTCCTGTCCACCGCTGTCCCATCTCGCCTCTCACCCTGCTCATGTCATCCACAAATTGTCAGGTTTTACATTATAAAAAGGAAGACTAAGAAACTGCAGTAAAGCCTTTCTTTAAGTGGCCAAATAAGGAGTCAACATCACACACACATACTCATGCACACACACACACACACACACACGCCGCGCGCGCGCGCGCGCGCGCGCGCGCGCGCGGAGGAAAATATGATTAAACTGATCAGTCTGCTTCAACCTATTCAAATCAGTCTATGATTCTTTTGCAGAAGCAGAAGCAGACCATGCGCCGACAGAGACAGATCGACCCCTCCACACATCCGCCGGGGAATCTCCGTGCCCCGCCCTCTTCCGGAGCAACCTCTGTCTGGGTGGGGGCTCAACGTCCTCCCAAGACTCTGGCAGAACCGGTTCCAGAACCAGCACTGGCTCCAGAGAAGGAGTGGACTCTGCGATGCGACGTTCCGACTCCAACAGTGAAGGGGAGTACGTGCTGGTTTCTGTGAAGAACTCCCTCTCTGACTCTGAATCAAGCAGCAGGAGGAGCAGCGAGACCGGGGGTGCCCCACCTACCTCAGTCCCTCATCCTTCCAGTGCGGCACACAGCAGGAGCAGCAGCAACAGCAGCAGCATCGACCCGTTCTCTCCTTCCTCATCAGGCCGTGGTTTCGACCTGAACTTTAATGGTCAGCACGTCACTTCCGGTGGGAACGTCCCTGGCGCTGCCACTGTTGGAAGCTCTGGCGCTTTTCGGGGCGTTTCAAACGGAACTGATGTCCAGAATCTTCCCCTGGCGGGAAATGTTGGCAACAGTGCTAGCAACCCCGGCATGCCTGCTACCACGGGCAGTATCCCAAACCCTACCTTCGCTGGGATCACCGCCAGCAACCAGAGTGCGGCGTTAGCCGGAAACGTGGGCCAGAACACGGTCTTTTTCCCCAGCGTCGGTCACCTTTCCAGCCTGAACCTTGCCGGGAATGCAGGCAATCTTCTGGCAGGGAACCCGATGCTGGGCGGCAATAACCTGTTGTACGGCGGGGGCGCCTTCCTCCCCGCGGCCTCCTCCAGCATGGCGGTGTTGCCTCAGGGAGGCCTGGACCCCAGCGCCCTGCTCCTTCAGCAGCAGTACGCCCTCAGTCCGGACCTCCTGGCCGCTTCCCTGGCGCAGACGCTGAGTCTCTCCCAGGCCCAGACCCTGGATCAGCTGCAGTCTCCGGCTCCTCTGAACCAAGGCCAGCCAGTTGGACAGGGTTTGAACCTCTCCCAATCTCAGACCACGTCTCAGACCTTGAGTCTGCTGCAGGCCCAGGCAGCTCTGACCCAAGCCCAGCCCCTACCTCAGAACTTGACCCTCTCCCAGACGCAGGCTATTTTGGAGAATATGAGACTCGCACAAGGCGTGCCGCAGACCCTGAGTTTTCCGCAAGCACCGGACCAGGCTGTGCCACAAGCGGGAAACAGACCGCAGAATCCGGTTCTGTTGCAGACCGCAACTCAGAGGCCTGCCGGCCTGGATCCTGCTTTGCAGAATTGGGGCTCCCAGCAGGCGGAGGTGCCCAGCCCACCCATGGGCCACTCGTTCGACGTCCTGTCAGCGATGCTGGCGGCAAACCAAGCCATGCTACCCACGCCCTTGCAGTCCCCGACCTCGCCAGCGTATTCTCCCATGGCTGTCGATCCTCAGCTGCTGCCCACGGAGAGCACCTCAGGGCTGCCCCCTTCCCTGACCGGTCTCCCGCCGGTGAACTCGGCTGACCTGGACAGCCATCAGCAAGAGACGGCCCCAGCCGAGGAGCAGTCTCCCAGGAACGGCAGAGCTCCGGACCACAGCTTCAACACGTCGTCCAGTCTGGAGAACGGCGACGACCTGGCGACCTCGGAGCTGGGGTCTTCGATGTCTTCCACGCCCTCGGACTCCAACCCCACCTCCCCGAACTCTGACCTTTACCCTCTGACGTGTGAAGACGAGGGGGGCGTGCAGTTAATCGGAGTGCAGCCTTGCTACGATCGACCGTCGGATAAGGGAGCGTGCTTGAGATGTGGTAAAAAGGTAAGACGAGCAATACACAGATAGAGGGAGAGAGAGAGGGGGGGAGGGGGCGGGGGGGGGAAGGGGGAGGGTAATACAATGATTTTATTCATTATAAAGTATGGTCCCTTGTGAAGGAGTGATATTCTTTTCATGAGAGCCACATATACCTCTGTGTGTGGTTTCTTCCCACAGGTATACAACATGGAGAAACTGGGCCCGGTGAAGGACGTGCTGTACCACAAGTCGTGTTTCACGTGCGTGGCCTGTCACACCCGGTTAAACCTGAAGAACTTTCACCACAACGACGCCGACCTCGCTGACGTCAACGTCTACTGCGCCTCGCACAAACCCAGTGCCCGGCCCAAGCCTCTGGACGCCAGTGCCGTGGGCATCAGACGAGCCCTCACGGTGCCCCGGCAGGGCAGGTAAGAGAAGGGGGGAGGGGATTTGAGGAGATAGGTGGGTGGGTTGTTGGTTGAAGGCGTCATGTGTGTGTGTGTGTGTGTGTGTGTGTGTGTGTAAGAGAGAGTTTGTAGCTGTACGCGTGCTCTCTCTCTCTCTCTCTCTCCTCTCTCTCTCTCTCTCTCTCTCTCTCCTCTCTCTCTCTCTCTTTTCTCGCGCGCGCGCGTGTGTGTGGTGTGCGCGCGCGCGCACGTCTCGATGTGTATGTGTGTGCGTGCGCGCGCGCGCGCGCGCGCGTGTGTGTGTGTGTGTGTGTGTGTGTTCGTTCGTTTGTACACAAGGAAAAAAAAGAGAGAAGGACAGAATAACTACCACTTGAATTTCACTTGTTTCTCGACAAATACAGTGAAAGACATTTTTGTTTGCATTGCCATTTTTATACAACAGATAGCTGCTTTAATTACTTGATTCTGTATTTGATTAGTCATTAGAAGAGATGTGGAAAGAGAGAGAGTTTAAGAAATAATGCTTCAATATTGCAATGGATATGTGTCAGTCTCAAAAAGGCAACGTTCACACCAAACATTATTTATTCTTCCATATGTATTTATCTGTTCATTCGTTCATTCTGCGTGCGTCGGAAAGTTTGTTTGACTGCCAGCAAGAGGACGCAAAATCTACCGTACCGATCGTAACCAAACTCGGTGGAAACGATGGAATGGGCCCAAGGACGAACCCATGAAACCCAGATGCGGATCCGTCAAGCA
Organism: Conus ventricosus; assembly: GCA_018398815.1. Lineage (NCBI taxonomy): Eukaryota > Metazoa > Mollusca > Gastropoda > Neogastropoda > Conidae > Conus > Conus ventricosus. The sequence goes on from CM031604.1 coordinate 68,442,473, forward strand.
GATGCAGATCAAATGGCGGATCTACCTTCTTGCTGAACCGATTTTCACGAAATTTGGCGGAAAGATTATTGTGGCTGGAGGACAAAACCTTTGAATTTTGGTGCGGATCCAGATCAGAGGTCGGATCCATGATTCGTTGGACGGTGACGGAGGTCTGCGGTCTCCCTAGTGCCTTTCTATTTCCATGTGTGTTGTGCCTGTTCATTCGTTTACTCATCCTTCATTCGTTTACTCATCCTTCATTAGTTCGTTATCTTTTTTTTTTCATTTCGGTTTGTATAGTCCTTTTTACTTTTTTTTTTATTTATGTGTGTATGTATTCATTTTTTCATTTGTTTATTTATTTGTCCATTCGCAGAGTCAACGAGCAGATCCGAGGTGGGCCAGAAGCCACCAGCGTCCACCTGGACGCCAGCTCGGTCAGCATCCGCTCCGCCATGCACGCGCCGGCGCCGGACCTGCAGGCCTCCAACAAAATACGGGAGGGAGCCTGGTTCCGGGAACAGCGGAGGTACGAGAAAATGCCGCCCCAGGATGTGGTCAGGCACGACGAGCAAAGTCAGCAGTACGAAGGCAGCCGATCGCTGTACCTCGACCAGAGCTGATTCAGATTATCCATCAACTGTAATCGATCCTGCTATACACACATTTTCGCCCCTGTGCGCAATTCCAATGGGGATTTGTGTCCATCCTCTGTAACTCAGCCCGGTTATAGTGTTGGTAGTTTAAAGCAATTTTTCATTGGGCAAATTTTTGTTGTTGTTCACGAACCTTAGTTGATCGTCTACGTACACTGCCCCGACGATCTCGTCGCTGACTGTCGTTGTTCTTTGTTGTGCGAACTTTTCCTCTGCGATCGCGGGGTCGAGAGTTGTTTACTCCAGATTCGTTGGTTAAGCAGAATTGCTCTGTATGCTCTGGGAAACGGTTTACGGGTTCGCCGAAAGGGAAGTTACCAGGTATAAGCTCTCCTGTGATAAAGCTGGGTTGTCGGATTGTCCTTCACGCATGTGTTAAAAAATTGGATCGAAGTCCCTGTCCTCGATTCGGAACAGCTGTAATAATCAAAGTTCACAGTGCTTGGGATATTAATAAGTTAGCAAAATTCGTGACACGGATAATGCACTCAATCTTTGAAAATGAGTAAGTGAAATTTCGGACGGAGGTTGACATAAAATCGGTTTCGAAACCTGTTCAAAACAGTGCAATGCGCTATAAGCAACGGTTTTTCCAGCCGAGCATAAGTAAACTGACAGATTTTACATGCCAGTATCATTCTTCTCAGAAAACAATAACAACTACTACCACTGCTGCTCACTCGCCTTCAAACAGGATTTGTCTCCCTTGTTTTTTCTCTCGGCCAAGATCAAAGTTGCTTTAGTTTGGAATCCTAAATGGTCTGTATAAGTACCAAACATTTACACAAGTTTAAACGAACACTATCTTACTATTCGACAGAAAGTGGTTGTCTTTAAAATTGAAGTTATGGTGGTGTGAGTGTGTGTGTGTGTGTGTGGGGGGGGGGGGGGGGGGGGGGGGGGGGGGGGAGGAGGGGGGGAATGGGGGGCCTCCTACAGCAAACCCTAGTAGGTAACTTCCCTTAGAATTGTTTTTGGCACTGCGTTCATCGCGTGTTTGACTGGCAATGAGTTGCCGGGAAGGCCAAACGAGAGTGTGTTCTCTCCCTTGAGTAGAGATCGTCGCGGCAACTCGGTGAACCTGTTACGAGAGCAAGGGCAGTGGAATCTAGTTAAACGAACCACGACATTTTTCAGTTAAGAACGGCCGCGAAGGCGAGGGGAACAACGCCCCACTCACGCTGGCTCCACAAGCTAAGCAATTGTTTATTGATATCAACAGGAGGATTAGCGTGCGGTGTCCTGTGTACGCCGGGTCAGAGCAGGCGTCACTGAACATTCCTGCAGTAGTGCGGTATCGCGTCTGCTGGTTCGCCTCCAGCTGACCCACATTGATGGCTCCTGTCGGCTGCTACCGGACACGCCTGGATGTGGGTGTGTGTTTGGGGAGCTGGAGGGAGCGGGGGTGTGAGAGTTTGTGCCGCTTGATGAAGGAGAGGGGTGGGCTGGGGCTCTGAGAGGAGGTGTGGATAGTGGCGTCAGAGCCAGGAAGTCCGACCCCACCCCCACCCCTTTCCCTGGAAAATTTTTGGGAGGGGGGGGTAGACTTCTTTTTCATCCCTCCCGCCCCCCCCCCCAACCCCCCCCACCCCCCCCCCCCACCCCCACCCCTCTTCTACGCTCTGCCTCTTAATATTTTAATCCAAAGAGGCACCAAAAAAAAAAACACGAAAAAAAGAGACGTACAGGGTATGCATATTTGTCAACACTCTTTTAGGTCATGGCTTTGTGCTTTTCTCGATGACATTTTGGTGGGATGAAATAACGAGAGAATTATATTGGCTCGGGTTGAATCATATTGCTCCATTTTGCTACTTTGGATGGAAAAAAAAAACTACAAAACTACTGCATATTATGGTGCGTCCTCGATCGTCTCCCCCCCCCCCCCCACCCTCCCCCCCCCCACCCCCCTCCCCCCCCCCCCCCCCCCCCCCCCCCCCCCCCCCCCACCTCACAAAAATTTGGAAGATGAGAGAACCTCCACCTCCTTGTTTTATTTCTTATTGAAATGATCTATGATTTGAGGATGAGCCCCCTCCCCCCCCTCCCTCCTCCCCCCCCCCCCCCCCCCCCCCCCCCCCCCCCCCCCCCCCACCCCCACACACACACACACCTCGTTTTCCACTTTCACAAGAATTTGGAACATGACAAGAAAATGAGAGGCGCCCCCCTCCGCCCTTCCACTCCCGCTGGTATGACAGTTTGGAGGACAAACTGCAGTGGGTTTTGTTTGTTTGGTTTTTTTGTTAAAATGCTTGTCTTCTCCCCTCTAAAGCAAAATGTATTCCGACACAAGTGGTAAATGATGGATTGGCGACAACAACAAAAAAGAAGAAAAGAAAAATGTTGTTTATGTCATTGATCCTGATGTGCAAAGAGTTCTTATATGGAGAAAGATGTAAACAGCTTTGAGTACGTTTCTTTGTTTGTATGCTTTTAACCTCAACCAGTTTCACTTCTCTGATGACTTCACCTTGTTACCCGTGTTGCTTTGTGTGATGAAGTAAACTTCTGCGCTTCACATAGTAGTCGTGTACATCCAAGGTACCCCCAGCCAACACTTTTATGCAGGGCAATGTTGTATTCCCCAGCACAACGCTTGTTTTTTGTTGTTGTTGTTTTTTTTTGTCGTATGTGTACAAATGATTCAGCAGCACAGCTTACACACACTGGTGAAAGATGCCAAGTAGAACAGCAATTGGTGGGTGTTGGTGTTTCTTCGTTCTTGTACTATGTAAACCATATTTGGATATCAAATTCTTTAAAAATGAAATGTAGGATATTGGTGTTATATGTACATGTCTTGTCAGTGTGCGTTCTAGATTTGCAGCAGTTGTAGCGGTTACTAGTGTAACACTACCAATGAACCGGGAGTGGGAAGAAACGGTGACGGCTGGAGTTCCACTCCAGCGACGTAGATACTTCTAACACCTCACTGACCGACACTGCGGCCGTTCCTCATGTTCAGCCAGCCGAGTTATGTAGTCAAGGCTTCGGTAGCGTCTTTGTACGAAAACGTAGTTTTAATTGAACGCAGTCCAGTTCGGACCCCCACCCCCCACCCCACCCCCTGAATATGGACATAGCTACGTTGACCCTACGTTGGTCTCCTGGTAAAACGTATACCTGTGCGACTTGTGACCTCGTGGCTCGGTGGATGTGGTGTAGCGTTTATGGACTAGCCCGAACGCAGTGGCGTCTCCTTGATGAAACTGAAACCGAGTTCGAATTCTCACATCAGGTAACACTAGTTAGGCTAATATTAATTGTAGTTATTCCCAGCACGTAATTTTTTGTGTTTGTGTTGTTGTTGTTTTTGGTGGGATACTTGTATATATATCATCATCGTCATCGTCACCTTAGCATCATCATTTTCGTCGTCGTCATCATCATCTCATCATCATCATCATCATCATCATCATTGTTGTTTACTATTTGTGTGTTGGAACGCTTGGGTCCTGTATTAATCCAAAGTGGATTACCCGTATATGTATTGATCTATATTATTCTCTGCTTCTCAGCTGAAGTTGTTCCCTGCATATGTTTCAGACCTGGTTCATTCCATAGCTATATAGTTCCCATGTTCTTTTCTGCATACCAGTCTAAGTTCATTCCTGTATGTTAGTCTATGTTCATTCCTGTATATCAGTCCAAAAACATTGCTGTATATCAGTCCAAGTTCATTCTGTAAATCAGTCCGATTCATTCATTCCTGTAAATCAGTCCGATTTCATTCCTCTAAATCAGTCAGAGTTCATTCCTGTAAATCAGTCAGAGTTCATTCCTGTAAATCAGTCACAGTTCATTCCTGTATAGCAGTCCAAGTTCATTCCTGTATATCAGTCCAAGTTCATTCCTGTATATAAGTCCAAGTTCATTCCTGTAGATCAGTCCAAGTTCATTCCTGTATATTAGTCCAAATTTATTCCTGGAAATTAGTCCGAGTTCATTCCTGTAGATCAGTTCATGTTCATTCCTGTATATCAGTCCAAGTTCATTCCTGTACATCAGTCCAAGTTCATTCATATAGATCATTTCATGTCATTCCTGTATATCAGTCCACGTTCATTCATATATATATATATATATATATATATATATATATATATATATATCATTTCATGTTCATTCATGTACATCAGTCACAGCCTGATATGGCCCTTTGCGGTCGGCTGGGCTATAAGCAACATTATCTTATCTTATGTACATCAGTCCTATGTCCATTCATATATATCATTTCATGTTCATTCCTGTATATCAGTCCACATTCATTCATATAGATCATTTCATGTTCATTCCTGTACATCAGTCCACATTCATTCATATATATCATTTCATGTTCATTCCTGTACATCAGTCCACGTTCGTTCATATATATCATATCATGTTCATTCCTGTACATCAGTCCACGTTCGTTCATATATATCATATCATGTTCATTCCTGTACATCAGTCCACGTTCGTTCATATATATCATATCATTTTATTTATGCCCATATATCATTTCATGTTCATTCCTGTACATCAGTCCACATTCATTCATATATATATCTATATCAGTTCATGTTCATTCCTGTATATCAGTCCACGTCCATTCATATATATATCAGTTCATGTTCATTCCTGTACATCAGTCTACGTTCATTCATATATATCATTTCATGTTCATTCCTGTACATCAGTCCACATTCATTCATATCTGTTATTTCATGTTCATTCCTGTCAATTAGTCCAAGTTTATTCATGTGCATCAGTCCAGGTTTATTCCTGTACACCAGACCAAGTTTATTGCGACGTATCACTTCAGCTTCATTGCTTTATACCCGTGTTAGTTCATTCCTGTATATCGGTCCCGGTTAATTCCTGTACATTGGTTCAAGTTCTTTCCTGTAAGTCACTCTACGTTCATTCATATATATCAGTCTTCCTCGGTTCTTTGCCGCTGATCCCAGCAGATTGCACATGGAGCTCTGAATATGTGTCCGGTTGGTTCTGCAGATACCGGACTTCAGCTGATTTGTGGACATCAGTCACAGCTGAGTGCTATTGCGTCTTTCGAAAATGATCGTCGTGAATGCAATAAGTGTCTTGTACATTCTTTATTAGTCCAGCGTGTCGATCAGGGTGATTTGATATATGCCACTAGGTAAACATCGGTGGACGTGCATTGATAAAAAGTCAGATGTTCGTCGTTCATACCAGTTAGGCCCAGTACATTATTATCAATCCACGTTGTCATTGTTGTGCATCAGATTACACTGATAGAGCCTACGTATGCATCACTTAAAAATGATCGCTGTGTATCAGTCGTCGTTGTGCAAAACAGTTAATTTGTGACGCTCCAGCGGTTGTTTCTTTTTTTGGTTGTTGTTGTTTGTTTTCTTTTTCAAATCTGGCGACTGGAGGCTCAGAGTGTACACATTGTCTACAGTAGACACATGCTATCCATTCTGCTGTGTGTTTACCCATTCGATGTTTGTTTGTTTTTTCTTTTTTTCTTTTTTCTTTTTTTTTTTTTTGGGGGGGGGGGGGGTTGTTTGTGTTTTGTTTTGTTCTGGGTGGGGGGTGGGGTTCATGCGTTTTATGGGCACGTTACGTTTAACGTTGAAACGAAAACTAAAGCAGAATGACTGTCGTTCTCTGCGCTGCCTCGACATACCCTCCTTAGGGATGTGAAATGTTGTAAATACTAGTTCTGTTCGTTTTTCTCTTCTTTTTTTTTCTCCGTTTCAAGCATCACGGCGTAGGTTTGTTTGTTTTGTTGTTGTTGTTTTTTGTTTGTTTGTTTCGTTTTGCTTTTTCCCCCTGCTTGATGACAGTCTTGAAATGGCTCCGAGAGGTCGGCTGGGCTCTAGTGCAGCTGACACTGTAAGTTAAAAGGATGGGTCACGTGCGTTATATGCCATTCCATGTATACCATCTTGTTTTCCTTCATGTCACCGTCGGCTATGCCGGGTACGAATCGTTTCCTTCACTTCAAGAAAATTCTGCACTTGTAATGTCCTCTTTCCTGGCACTGGCTCACTCTTGCTTTTACCCCCCTCACCCCACCCACCCCCCCCCCACCCCCTCTCTTTATTGTCGTCCACTGTCTTGTATGGTCCATTCGTCCTTCTTTGTTCCAAAAAAGAACGTTTTCATTATTTTTATTTTTTTATTTATTTTTATTTAAGAGTTTATAAGATGCCAGCGTTTTTGTTTTACTGACGTACTGGTGACTATGTGTCTTTGCCCGTGTGACCTTTTCGTGGTACCATTACGTTCATAGTTAATTGTTTCACTGTTTGCTTTTAGTCTAAAGGGTGTGGAGAGGAGGGGGGAGGAGGGGTATAAGTCAAGGAGAACGCAGCCTAGTTTTACCAGCCTTGAGGATATCAAGAGATGGGTTTTTATTGATGAATTTCGTGAAGGTGACATTTAAACACTCGTTTACTTTTCTTGTTTTTATTTGTTGGTTTATTGAGAGTGTGTCTTTCTTCTTCTACTTCCTCCTCCTCCTCCTCCTCCTCCTCCTTTTCTTCTTCTTCTTCTTCTTCTTCTTCTTCTTCTTTCGGCAGCTGCACGGAAACGTAGTGTTAATCAAGAGTGGGGCGGAGCGGGGGGGGGGGGGGGGGGGGGGGGGGGGTCGGGGGGGGGGGGGGGAAGGGGTTTCCGTTGCTTCATCCCACTTCAGCGTTTTGTTCATTGCTTTCAACCAGGTGAATTCAGTGACACAGTATTTGTTCTATGAAAGAAGTCCACGTTTCGAGCGGCTACAAACGAAAATTCGCGCACATACTCACATTTTGAAAACCCGATCTCTGAGCAAACCAACAAGCGCACAATCTGAGTGGGCCTGTAGTCTGTTCGGAATCCTATGTGAACACAGCACAGGCTTCCAAGGGTGGTGTGGAAGTTCTCCCCTCTGATTTGTTCGGCAGTTGAAGACCGCACATCCCTTCGGATGTATCTTTTTCTTCTTCACTTGCCCAAGGGGAGTTACATGTATGTGCGCCCCTTTGTCCATGCCCTCAAAGCTGGATGCGTCCAATCGTCCATCACCTCTGAACATGTCTTCATCATTCCAGTCAGAGCCCTGTACATTTTCCAATCTGTTCACTACCTGTGAGTCTTCTCTTACCGGTATACACCGTAGCAGTTTATGGATTTGGATGCAAGGGGGTGTGGTGTTATGCAATACGATATAGGACACCCAGCAGTACTATGTAATTAAGTACGAAAAAGTGTATGGCGAACATGTAAATCATTTATCGGGTGTATAATTTGAAATGTATCTATTTATAGCTCATTTCTTGTCGTATTTCAATGTCTGTCTGTTCGACCAATAAATGTAATGTAAGTCCTGTTACAAACTGAAACTCGCATGTATATGAATAATGTTGATTGTTTCAAAACAAAAGTTACTTCATGTAAAATCAACAGCCTGACCAAACTGTTTTCGCTAAGTATGAATAAACATATTAAAATTTTTTTTAATTGCGCAATGTACGGTTTGCATATACATGGGCAATGTATTGTGCTTTTTGTGTACTTAAATTTTGTGTATGCATGTATTTTTTGAATCTCTCTCTCTCTCTCTCTCTCTCCTCTCTCTCTCTCTCTCTCTCTCTCTCCCCTCTCTCCCCTCTCTTCTCTCTCTCTCTCTCTCTGCGTGCGTTCAAAAAGTGAGAGTGTGAGTACCCTTTGAACTGTAGGTGCACTGTGTGTGTGGTGTGTGTGTGTGTTGTGTGTGTGTGTGTGGTGTGTTTTGTGGTGTGTGTTGTGTGTGTGCGTGCGTGTGTGTGTGTGTGTGTGTGTGGTGTGTGTGTGTGTGGTGTGTGTGTGTGTGCGTGTGTGCGTGCGTGGTGTGTGTGTTTGTTGTTGTTGTTGTTGTTCCCACGCCTCTTGCTCGGGCTCCTCAATGCACACACAACACACACACACACACCCCACACACACCACACACACACCCACACACACACACACACCCCACACACCGGCTGGCCTACCGCAGCCCCAGCACCGCAGTCCACAGGCAGAAATCATGTCAAGTTCGTCATGAGCCCCCGCCCCAAAGGAGACTCGGGCGCTCTCGCCTCCTTTCTGAAAACATGTTGATCGTGTCTGTTAATTTGCATGAACGTAAACACACATGTCAAACACACACGCGCACGCACGCACGCAAGTCACGCTCCCCGGCACACACACACACACACACGCACGCACGCACGCACGCACCACCACGCACGCACGCAAGCACCGCACACCCACCACCACACATATTCTTCAATTTCTAGACTCCCCCCCCGCCCCCCCCCCCCCACCCTCACCGGATATCTGGGCTGTCGGTGCCCAAAATGCCCCCTTTGCTCAAAAGTTGCACCTGCCCAAACGCGTTCTCTATACCCCCTCTCCCCCTCGCGCAAAGTTGCTGTTGTTGTTGTTGTTATTATTGTTGTTGTTGTTGTTTAATGGGAGATGGGGATACAGGAGGAGCATTGTGAGACGGGAGAAATATACTGCTCTTATTCTGTCTTCTCATTTAGCTGTTTTTTTCCATTTCACTCTTCTCTCTCTCCCCCTCTCTCTCTCCCCCTTCTCCTCTCCTCTTCTCTCTCCCCTTCTCTCTCTCTCTCTCTCAAGAACACACAACACATACACACACGTGGCACGCACGCACACGCGCACACACACACACACACAACACACACACACACACACACACACACACACACACACACACACACACACACCACACCACACCCCACACACACACCAACACACACCACCCCACACACGCGCGCGCGCGCGCGCGCGCACAGAGAGGAGAGAGAGAGAGGGGTGAGAGAGAGAGAGAGAGAGAAGAGAGGGGAGAGAGGAATTAGACATGATTTGGAACAAACTGAAGAAAACATACAATATTAAACGAGGAAATCCGAACGCAGTCAATGATACTAATACAAGCGTGGTAATAAGATAGTTATATTGCACATAGCTCTTAGACGTATCAAAATATGTGATTAGATGTCTGTCAGTTAAGAACTCAGTTACAGCAGAACGGATTCGAACAAAGATTATCCCAAACGAGCTAGAAATATTTTATATTTACAACCAATCAGAAATTACGCGTATAAGCTATGTCTGATTGCAACATTGATTTATCCCATCACGCCTAAGATTCCCCTTGGGAGCATTTGTGTGGAAATTTTTGTTATAAATTTAAACGCAAGTGTTTCTAAAATGAAAACGTTAATCTCTTGGTTAGGGGAGGTAAAAGTTCATCTTGACAATTTTTTTTATCAGTCACCTGAAAATTTAACTGATGGTCAGTCCTAGATAACATTGGTAGTGGTTATGGTTTTGTAATTCCTAGCCAAAAATGTGAAAAAGAATTATCACTTGGAAAAGGGGTTTCCATATTTACAGCAGAATTATATGCAATATTGATGGCTTTGACTACATTTGGGATGCCCCCATGCCTTTTCATAATATTCTCATATGTTTTTGATTCAAAATCTGTCTTGCAATCTCTAGAACTTTGGGATGGTAAGGCTCGGAAAGATTTACTTTTTGATATTAAATCACCTCATACACTGTTTAAGGATTTATGGAATATATTGACTTTTGCTGGGTTCCTCTCATAGTGGGTTGAAATGGAACGAAGCAGCAGATATACTCCTCACTAAAGCTGGAGCTAAACATTGCCTCGATTGTAATTTATTATATTCACTGAAAACATCTTCGTCAGAAAGTTCCCTAAAATTAGAAAATTTTGGGGTTTAAAAACAGAAATTTTGGAGAAAAAAATCTCAAATATGTAAATACTTGTCCTCGTCACATTTCCAAGATAGTAACATAACTCAAATTTAAATGCATGGAACACAAAATATTCGGCCATGTTTTTGTACCTGTGGTAAGCCTATTTCAGTGCATCATTTGTTGACAGAATGTTCTGTCTAACTCCAATTTATAAAGAAAATTCTATTGATATCAATGTCCAAGATATTAGTCAAATATTGTCCAGCCCTTCTTCCTAAACATTGTTACTATTATCGCACAATCTAAAATTGCCAAGTTGCTTTGATGCGGTTTTTTTACCACTAATTCAACAAGTTATTATTTAATTATTTTATTTATCCCCGTCGCTCCCGGTGGAGCATAGGCCATCAACGACTCTTCCCCATCGCACTCTGTTCTGGGCTGTTCTGGTCATTCCAGTCCTTTGGGTCCTTGTGTTTCAACTCCGCCTCAGTGTCCGTCTCCAGCTGTTGCGAGGCCGGCCCCCTTTTTCTCTTTCCCTGCGGGTTCCGGGTCAGGGCTTGGCGTGTGGTGCTGGATGCTGGTTTCCCTGAGGGTGTGTCCGATCCAGCCCCATTTCCTTCGCAGTATCTCTTGGCCATGGTTCCTGTCCCGCACGCTCCACAGATCTTCGTTTCGGACCTTGTCCTGCCATCGGATTTTGTAGATGCGCCTCGGGACAGGTGTTGAAGAATGTCTGAATCTTTTGTTGCATCGTCTGTGTTGTTCGCCACGACTCGCATCCGTAGAGCAGAACTGATTTCACATTGGAGTTGAGATGGGGAGTTTGGTTCTTATGCTGATTCCTCCAGAGCCCAGATGTTCTTGAGCATGACGAAAGCTGCTCTTGCCTTGCCGATTCTGGCTGTGACTCTCGGGTCCGTGCCTCCCTGTTGGCAACCACGCTTCCCAGGTAGACGAAAGCCCTCACCTCCCTGATGGGCGCTCCATCGACTGTGACTGGTGTGTTGGCAGTGGTGTTGTTTTTCATCAGCTCGGTCTCTTCCTGTTAATCTTGAGCCATGTCCCGGCTGATGTGGTCTCCAAGCGAGTGGTCTTGCCCTTTGCATCTGGCTGTGGCTGTGTGACAGGAGCGCCAGGTCGTCAGCGAAAATCAAGGTCGTCGAGCTGCGTCCAGAGTGTCCACTGTTTTACCCTTGTTTCTGCCTGTTGTAGTGGTCTTCTGATCCGTCAATGCCAGGGGGAAGAGGAACGGCGAAAAGCAGGCATCCCTGCCGAACTCGGTCTTCACCCCGAAACTTTCTGACAGGGGCCCGGGGTGGGCAATCCTGCAGTTCATGTCCTGGTAGGTGCACCCGGGTGAGGGAGATGATCTTCTCGGGGACTCCGTAATGCCTCAGCAGCTTCCACAGCATCTCTCTGTCCACACTGTCGAAAGGGCCCTTTTCATAATCTATGAAGTTGATGTAAAGGGGGGAGTTCCACACCAGCGACTGCTCCACGATGATGCGCAGGCTGGCGATCTGGGCGGGACATGATTTTTTCTGCTGGAAGCCTGCCTGTGGTCTCGGAGCTTGGGGTCGACGGCCTCTTTCATCTCTCCATAGAATCCTTTTGATAACCTTGCCCGGCGTTGACAGGAGCATGATCCCCCGGTAGTTGCGCAGTCCCTGAGGTCCCCCTTTCTTTGGCAGCTTGCTGATGATTCCTTCTTTCCACGAGCCGGTACCTTCCCCCTTCTCCCAGATCTTGCTGAAGAGGCTGTATAGCATGTTGACAGCTGTCTCTATGTCTGGGTTTGATGGCTTCTGCGGTATCTCGTCCGGCCCCGCAGCCTTCCAATTTTTCAGAGTCATGATGGCCTTCTTGATCTCTGCCTTTGAGGGTTTGTCACAGCTGATGGGCAGGTCTGTCTCTGCAGTGGGATGTCTGGTGGTGCGTCAGGGGCGGGGGGGTTTTAGCAGCCCCTGAAGTGTTCTGCCCATCGTTTTACGTTCCTCGGTTGTTGTCAGTGGGTTTCCGTTCTTGTCCTTCACTGGCTTGTCTGTCTGCTGGAACTTACCCCTCAGCTCCTTGGTCACCAGGTACAGGTCTTCAGATTCCCTGTCGGCTGCTGCCTCTGCTTGGCTGGCCAGGTCGTCAAAGTAGTCCCTCTTGTCCTTCTTGATGCTCTTCTTTACTTCTCCGTTCGCTGCTGTGTGCTCTTCCTGTGCCTTTGCCCTAGCTGCTCTTGTTCGGCTCGTGTTCGTGTAGCTTTCTTCTCTCTCCTTGTTTCCAACTTGTGGATGGTGTGGCAGAGATCCATTCTTTGTGCTGGGCTTCTTCTTGCCAAGGATCTCTTCACATGTGTCAAGCCAGAGCTTCTTGCAGTGTTCCCACTGTGTCTCGATGTCCGTCTCACTGTCTTCTATCAGCTCTGTAGCGGCTGGGAAACCCGTTGGAAAGGCTGATCTGGAATGCTGCTTGTGTGTCCCTGTTCCGGAGCAGTCCGACATTGTACCTTGTACGTGTGTTGTTTGGGGTTGGTGAATCTCTTGAGGCGAAGTCTCACTGTTGTTAAAAGAAGGTGGTGGTCTGATGACACGTCAGCACCTCTCATCACTCGTACATCCCGCCATGATCTCCTGAATTTGCGGCTAATGCAGAAGTGGTCAATCGGTTCTCCGTGACATTTGGGTTCGGGGATCTCCATGTGGCCTTGTGGAAAGCGCTTGTGTGGGAAGATGCTTCCTCCTATCACCAGCTGGTTCAGGCGCACAGGTCTGCAAAAACGCTCCACCATTCTCGTTCATCTGTCCCAGTCCATGTGTCCCCATGATGTCCTGTAGCCTGTGTTGTCCGTTCCGATCTTGGCGTTAAAATCTCCCATCAGTATGGGTTTTGTCCTTTGCTCCTCTTTTGTCTATCATGTCTGTAGTTGCTGGTAGAAGTCATCTTTTTCTCTTCTTCCGCATCATTGGTGGGGGCATAGCACTGGATGATGTTCAGCCTGATGTCCTTCTTCTTCGTGGTAAACTTGGCTGTGATTTATGCGGGAGTTGACAGGTTCCCCTCCCATGATGCCCCTTGTGCCTCCGGTGCCAGCATCAGGGCCACACCCTCAGTGTGGGGGGCTCCATCCCCTGTGTGTCCTGAGTACAGCAGCTGTTCTCCAGATGAAAGTCTCAGCTGTCCTGATTGTAGCCACCCTTTTCTCACTCAGTCCCAGCACTCCGATCTTGTAGTTTTTCATCTCTCTCCCCAACTTGGGGTGGTTTTTTCCTGTTTCAAACATCGTCCTGATGTTCCATGGGCTACTTTCGTTGTTGTCCTGGGTGTTAGAAGGGGAGTCGGCCTTGCAGCTTCTTTCGGCTTTTACTGCACTGCGTCATAAGTCTCCGGGATGGAGACCCTTCATTGCCCAGGTTTAATGCTTTGGTTCATTGTCGTCATGCTTCTGTAACTCGTCTTTTTTACAGGCAGGGTTGTTAGCCCAACGCAAACCCCTTTATCCCCGGGGGGAGGTGGTCCTGCCTTAGTCGCCACTTACGACATGCATGGCAGAGCAGTGGGTCTATTCTATGCCCAACCCACAGGGCACGTCAACAAGTTATTGCTGTTATTTTTTTATCTTTGAGGCTAAGCTTTGTTAGGTAGAGACGCGTTTAAATCATTTTTCGTCTAATATCATCAATGGTGAACAGACGTTAAATAAACCACTGAACTGAACTGAACTTTGCACATAGCCCAGCCGACCAAAAAGGCCAAGTTCAATATTATATAAAGAGAGAGAGAGAGAGAGAGAGAGGAGAGAGAGAGGAGAGAGAGAGAGAGAGAAGAGAAGCTTTAAAAGAAGCAAAGCAAAGCAAAGCAAAAGAAAAGAAAACAAAGACAACACGAATACCCGGGTGGGGCGGGGGGGGGGGGGGGGGGGTACAAAACAAAACCAAACAAGCGATCGAGCCTCCTCAAACAGTTAACTCCCGCCCCCACCCCTGCAATATTATACAATTTTGGAGTGAAAAAGTCTTTAGTTGCCAGAACCATTTTTTATGGGTGGGGGTTTAGGATAGAGGTGCTGGAGGGAGAAGATAGTTTAAACATTAGCGCATAGAATAAATTGAAATTAATGGTCCCTGAAAGTGGGGCAATGTGCATGGTGTAAACTGATCAACTCAGGGAATGAATTCCATTTAAAAACAGGAATCCGAATGAATCGTACTCGGAAAATTATTGGAACTGTGACATGGATTTTTTTTTCTCTCTCTCTTCAGCTTCTATTTAATTAGTGGAAGGGGGGGGCATAACATGCATTATGAGCCTATGTATTTCTGGCTAAATGCTTCAGATAATGAATGTGAATTGTTTTTTTATTAACCGTCTGAGAGAGAGAGAGAGAGAGAGAGAGAGAAGAGAGAGGGGAGAGGGGTAGTGTGTACAATTTAGCCTCCCTTCGTTAAAATTTAAATGCACTGCGCCCCCTGGTCAAAAAAAATTTTAATTTTTTTTTTAGTAACAAGAGATTCAAGTGCATATAAATGCATCTGTAGCAAATTACTCTACACTTGCGCTGCTTTTATGGCTACAAGGTATTTATTACATGCATAAATGTCATTGATTTGGGGCGTTTCCCCATTCGAAGAGACATAATCTCCTACAGACCGATTCTATCACCTTCTTAATGAGTGATGATTATCTCCCCTTACGTTACGACCATGTGGTTGGTCGACGTTTCAGCCCGTGTGGAAGCAAAGATTAACTTGTGCTTAGAATGTCCGCTGGGTAACACTTTATGATTGGTTAGAGATTTGATTAATAGTAGTTTTATTTCATTTTTTTAACATGATGTTTGTTTCAAAGTCCTGTTCTCAAAGGGATTAACAGGTCAAAAACCCCAAACATGTAATCCGCGAAGCTTTTTTACTATCCTTATCGGCTGGGCGATCCACGAGAAATGCTTTTTTTCCAAATAGCTTCTTGCGAAACCGTTCCCGTCATGTCAGTGGTTTTTTTCCTATAAAACACGTTTCGCGCAGACAAATCTTGCAGCCAGGAAGTTTCTCGGTGTGTTGCTAGACGTCACGAACCTAGCGGCAAAATGGCAAACGTATCCCGCGGGGGGGAGTGACAACATTCTGCTTCAAACTGTTCCTACAAGGTAAGATGACTTCATTCCTTTTGTGAGATTGTATGTTGCATCAGTCATTTCACAGTGCAACCATTTAAATTTTTTTTCATTGGCTAAACGGTTTCACGCACCGTTTTGACTTCATTGAGTGTGTCACTGTGTTCAGACCAAAATACTTCGTGAATCTCGACTCGACGCTGAAACGCGAGCTGTGCAGAGCGGCGAAGTTATAGATACGCGCATTTCTCGCTGTTAGCGTCCCAGCCCGAACAAAATCAATAAAATTAAAATTGTTTTTTATAACAGAAATTTTGGAGAAAATCTCAAATATGTAAATACTTGTCCTCGTCACTTTTCCCAAGTAGTAACATAACTCAAGTTAAATGCATGGAACACAAAATATTCTGGCCATGTTTTGTACCTGTGGTAAGCCTATTTCAGTGCTCATTTGTTGACAGAATGTTCTGTCTTAACTCCAATTTAAAAAGAAAATTCTATTGATATCAATGTCCAAGATATTAGTAAAATATTGTCCAGCCCTTCTATCATAAAATTGTTTACTATTATCGCACAATCTAAAATTGCCAAGTTGCTTTGATGCGGGTTTATTTTTACCACTAATTCAACAAGTTATTATTTATTATTTATTTATGCCCGTCGCTCCCGGTGGGCCCATAGGCCATCAACGACTCTTCGCCATCGCACTCTGTTCTGGGCTGTTCTGGTCATTCCAGTCCAGTTGGCCCCTTGTTGTTTCAACTCCGCCTCGTGTCTCGTCTCCAGCTTTTTGCGAGGCCGGCCTCTCTTTTCTTTCCCTGCGGGTTCCAGGTCAGGGCTTGGCGTGTGGTGCTGGGATGCTGGCTTCCGGGGTGTGTCCGATCCAGCCCCACTTCCTTCGCAGTATCTGCTTGGCCACGGGTTTTCCTGTCCCGCACGCTCCCACAGATCTTCGTTTCGGACCTTGTCCTGCCATCGGATTTTGTAGATGCGCCTCAGACAGGTTTTTGAAGAATGTCTGAATCTTTTGTTGCATCGTCTGTGTTGTTCGCCACGTCTCGCATCCGTAGAGCAGAACTGATTTCACATTGGAGTTGAAGATGCGGAGTTTGGTTCTTATGCTGATTCCTCCAGATGCCCAGATGTTCTTGAGCATGACGAAAGCTGCTCTTGCCTTGGATCTGGCTGTGACGTCTCGGTCCGGGGCCTCCCTGTTGGTCAACCACGCTTCCCAGGTAGACGAAAGACTCCACCTCCCTGTGGGCGCTCCATCGACTGTGACTGGTGTGTGGCAGTGGTGTTGATTTTCATCAGCTCGGTCTTCTTCCTGTTAATCTTGAGCCATGCCCCGGCTGATGGGTCTCCAAGCGAGTGGTCTTGGTCCTGCATCTGGCTGTGTGTGTGACAGGAGCGCCAGGTCGTCAGCGAAGTCAAGGTCGTCGAGCTGCGTCCAGAGTGTCCACTGTATACGTTGTTTCTGCCTGTTGTAGTGGTCTTCTGATCCAGTCAATGACCAGGAGGAAGAGGAACGGCGACAGCAGGCATCCCTGCCGAACTCCGGTCTTCACCTCAAAACTTTTGACAGGTGGCCGGCGTGGGCAATCCTGCGTTCATGCCCCTGGTAGGTGCACCGGATGAGGGAGTTGATCTTCTCGGGGACTCCGTAATGCCTCAGCAGCTTCCACAGCATCTCTCTGTCCACACTGTCGAAAGCCTTCTCATAATCTATGAAGTTGATGTAAAGGGGGGAGTTCCACACCAGCGACTGCCTCCACGATGATGCGCAGGCTGGCGATCGGGTTTCGGCACATGATTTGTTCTGCTGGAAGCCTGCCTGCTGGTCTCGGAGCTTGGGGTCGACGGCCTCTTTCTTTTCTCTCCAGTAGAATCCTGTTGAGAACCTTGCCTGGCGTTGACAGGGGGCTGATCCCTCGGTAGTTGCTGCAGTCCCTGAGGTTCCTTTCTTCGGCAGCTTGCTGATAAATTCCTTCTTTCCACTGAGCCGGTACCTCCTCCTTCTCCCAGATCTTGCTGAAGAGGCTGTATAGCATGTTGACAGCTGTCTCTATGTCTGGCTTTGATGGCTTCTGCTGGTTTCTCGTCCGGCCTGCAGCCTTCCAATTTTTCAGAGTCATGATGGCCTTCTTGATCTCTGCCTTTGAGGGTTTGTCACAGCTGATGGGCAGGTCTGTCTCTGCAGGTGGGATGTCTGGTGGTGCTCGGGGGCGGGGCGGTTCAGCAGCTCCCTGAAGTGTTTGCCCATGGGTTTCAGCTGTTCCTCGGTTTGTTGTCAGTGGGTTTCCGTTCTTGTCCTTCACTGGCTTGTCTGTCTGCTGGAACTTACCCGTCAGCTCCTTGGTCACCGGGTACAGGTCCTTCAGATTCCCCTGTCCGGCTGCTGCCTCTGCTTGGCTGGCCAGGTCGTCAAAGTTAGTCCCTCTTGCCTTCTTGATGCCTTCTTTATTCTCCGTTCGCTGCTGTGTGCTCTTCCTGTGCTTTGCCCTAGTGCTCTTGTTCGGCTCTGTTCAGTGTAGCTTCTTCTCTCCCTTGTTTCCAATTTTGTGGATGGTGTCGGCAGAGATCCATTCTTTGTGCTGGGCCTTCTTCTTGCCAAGGATCTCTTCACTGTGTCAAGCCAGAGCTTCTTGCAGTGTTCCCACTGTGTCTCGATGTCCGTCTCACTGTCTTCTATCAGCTCTTGTAGCGGCTGGAACCTGTTGGAAAGGCTGATCTGGAATGCTGCTTGTGTGTCCCTGTTCCGGAGCAGTCCGACATTGTCCCTTGTACGTGTGTTGTTGGTGTTGGTGAATCTCTTGAGGCGAAGTCTCACTGTTGTTAAAAGAAGGTGGTGGTCTGATGACACGTCAGCACCTTCATCACTCGTACATCCCGCCATGATCTCCTGAATTTGCGGCTAATGCAGATGTGGCCCAATCTGGTTCTCCGTGACATGGTTGGGGGATCTCCATGGGGCCCCTTGTGGATGCGCTTGTGTGGGAAGATGCTTCCTCCTATCACCAGCTGGTTCAGGGCGCACAGGTCTGCAAAAACGTCACCATTCTCGTTCATCTGTCCCAGTCCATGTGTCCCCATGATGTCCTTGTAGCCTGTGTTGTCCGTTCCGATCTTGGCGTTAAAATCTCCCATCAGTATGGTTATGTCCTTTGTCCTCTTTTGTCTATCACTGTCTGTAGTTGCTGGTAGAAGTCATCTTTTTTTCTCTTCTCCGCATCATTGGTGGGAGCATAGCACTGGATGATGTTTAGCCTGATTTTCATTCTTTTTCGTGGTAAACTTGGCTGTGATGATGCGGGAGTTTACAGGTTCCCCTCCGATGAGTGCCCCTTGTGCCTCCGGTGCCACATCAGGGCCACACCCTCAGTGTGGGGGGGCTCCATCCCCTGTGTGTCCTGAGTACAGCAGCTGTTCTCCAGATGAAAGTCTCAGCGTCCTGATTGTAGCCACCTTGTCTCCTCAGTCCTAGCACTCCCATCTTGTAGTTTTTCATCTCTCTCACAACTTGGATGGTTTTTCCTGTTTTCAAACATCGTCCTGATGTTCCATGTGGCTACTTTCGTTGTTGTCCTGGGTGTTAGAAGGGGAAAGGGCGGCCTTGCAGCTTCCTTTCGGCTTTCACTGCACTGCGTTTATAAGTCTCCGGGATGGAGCCCTTCATTGCCCAGGTGAATGCTTTTTGGGTTTATTGTCGTCAGTGCTTCTGTAACTCGTCTTTTTTACAGGCAGGGTTGTTAGCCCAACGCAAACCCCTTTATCCCGGGGCGAGGTGGTCCTGCCTTAGTCGCCACTTACGACATGCATGGCAGGCAGTGGGTCTATTCTAGCCCAACCCACAGGGCAACGTCAACAGTTATTGCTGTTATTTTTTTATCTTTGAGGCTAAGCTTTGTTAGGTAGAGACGACGTTTTAAATCATTTTTGTCTAATATCATCAAAGGTGAACAGACGTTTTAAATAAACCACTGAACTGAACTGAACTTTGCACATAGCCCAGCCGACCAAACAGGCCATGTTCAATTTTTATATATATGAGAGAGTGGAGAGAGAGGAGGGGGGAGAGAGAGGGAGAGAGAGAGAGAGAGAGAGAGAGAGAGAAGCATTTAAAAAGAAGCAAAGCAAAGCAAAGCAAAAGAAAAAACAAAGACAAACAGAATACGGCTGGGGCGGGGGGGGGGGGGGGGGGGTACAAAACAAAAACCAAACAAGCGATCGAGCCTCCTCAACAGTTAACTCCCGCCCCCACCCCTGCAATATTATACATATTTGGAGTGAAAAGTCTTTTAGTTGCCAGAACCATTTTATAGTGGTGGGGGGTGAGGATAGAGGTTTCTGGAGGGGAGAAGATAGTTTAAAAATTAGCGCATAGAATAATTGAAATAATGGGCCCTGAAAGTGGGGCCAATGTGCACTGGTTTTTATCTGATCAACTCAGGGAAAGAATTCCATTAAGAACAGGAATCCGAATGAATCTGTACTCGGAAAATTATTGGAACTGTGACATGGATTTTTTTTTCTCTCTCTCTTCAGCTTCTATTTAATTATGTGGATGGGCGGGGCATAACATGCATTATGAGCCTATTTTATTCTGGACTACTGTTCAGATAATGATGTGATTTGTTTGTTTTTTTTAACCGTCTGAGAGGAGAGAGGGGAGAGGAGGAGAGAGAGAGAGAGGAGGGGCGTAGTGTGTACAATTTAGCCTCCCTTCGTTAAAATTTAAATGCATGTCGCATCCCTGGTCAAAAAAAATTTTTAATTTTTTTTTTAGTAACAAAGAGATTCAAGTGCATATAAATGCATCTGTAGCTAGGTTACTCTACATTGCGCTGCTTTATGGCTACAAGGTATTTATTTACATGCATAAATGTCATTGATCGGGGCGTTCCCTATTCGAAGAGACATAATCTCCTACAGGACCGATTCTATCACCTTCTTAATGAGTGATGATTTTCTCCCCTTACGTTACGACCATGTGGTTGGTCGACGTTGCAGCCCGTGTGGACAGCAAAGATTAACTTGTGCTTTAGAATGTCCGCTGGGTAACACTTTATGATTGGTTAGAGATTTTGATTAATAGTAGTTTTATTTCATTTTTTTAACATGATGTTTGTTTCAAAGTCCTGTTCTCAAGGCTATTAACAGGTCAACCGCAAACATGTAATCCGCGAAGCTTTGTTACTATCCTTATCGGCTGACGATCCACGAGAAATGCGTTTTTCCCGAAATAGCTTCTTGCGAAACCGTTCCGTCATGTCAGTGGTTTTTCTTCCTATAAAACACGTTTCGCGCAGACAACTCTTGCAGCCAGGAAGTTTCTCGGTGTGTTGCTATGACGTCACGAACCTAGCGTGCAAAATGGCAGCGTATCCTGCGGGGGGCAGTGACAACATTCTGCTTCAAACTGATTCCTACAAGGTAAGATTGACTTCATTCCTTCTTGTGAGATTGTATGTTGCATCAGTCATTTCACAGTGCAACCATTTAAATTTTTTTTCAATTGGCTATCGGTTTCACGCACCGTTTAGACTTCATTGAGTGTGTCACTGTGTTCAGACCAAAATACTTCGTGAATCTCGACTCGAACCGCTGAAGCGCGGAGCTGTGCAGAGCGGGCGAAGTTATAGATCACCGCGCAATTTCCTCCGCTGCTTAGCGTCCCAGCCTGAAACAAAATCAATAAACGATCAATTCTGTTATGTTTTGCTTGCAGTTTATGCGGAACATTGATAAACTCGATCGCGTTTTCCTCAGTCGGAGGAATGGCATTTTCTCAATCGTCACGACACCAAGAATGACTGAATGAATCAGCGAACAGGTTGTGAACTTAATCCTATTAACACGATTTGACTGGTACCAGATGAGTGAAAACAACTCCTGTGAGTGTAATGTGCCAGAAACAGCCTTTCAGGGCATTATTGAGTGTATTTCGAGTACTTTTTTTGTGTGGATGTCATGGTGACTTTTGGTGATGATGTGGCAGCGAAACAGAAACTGAAAGTAGAAAAGAAGGAAGATTCTAGATGTAGATTCTTTGAAAACAAATGGTGTCAGGTCATCAGAAATAGAGTGATTCTGAGAAAACACTGCATCCATTTATCATGTAGATTCTTTGAAAACAAATGGTGTCAGGTCATCAGAAATAGAGTGATTCTGAGAAAACACTGCATCCATTTATCATGTAGAGGCTATGATGTGTCACCAGTGCACAATAGGAACTACAGAAAAAAAAATCCTTTTGTGAGACACACCCAACTTATCTTCATCCTCTCCCTCTTTCCCCCACCTTTCCATATTATGAAACAGATTCATCTCCATATCATGAATGCATAATCTTTACTGATGAATACAAAGATTGGGAGAGAAGGAGTAGGTGAATAATTTAAAACAAGGCATTGCTATCTTTTTTCCTTGTAAACACACACAAAAACACACACTCACACACTTACACACACACTTACACACACACACACACACACACACACACACACACACACACCACACTACACACACACGCGGGCACACACACCACACACACACACACACACACACACACACACACACACACACACACACACACACTTCATATGATAAATGCACACACACACATGCACACATGCACACACACACGCACACATGTACATTTCACATAATGAAAGGAGACACTTCTCAAATGAATAAAAAGTCCAGGAGGGTTGGGGGGGGGGGGGTTCCTCTCAAAAATAGGACTTTGCCCATTTTTTTCGCATACACACTTACACTCACACAGACACACACACACACACACACACACACACACACACACACACACACACACACACACACACACACATGAATGCACATACACACACACTCACTCACTCACTCACTCACTCAATCACTCACTCACTCACACGCACACACACACACACACACACACACACACACACACACACCCCACACACACACACATTTTTACATGCATACACACATAGCCCCGTAGACTTACTCATATAACACGCATAAACATTTACACATGTTGTGTGCATGTTTGCCTCTGTCTGTCCATCTCTCTGTTCTCTGTGTGTCTGTCAGTCTGTCTGTCTCTGTCTCTTTCTCTCACTCTGTCTGTCTCTGTCTCTCTCTCTCTCTGTCTCTCTGTGTGTGTGTCTCTCTCTCTGTCTCTGTCTCTCTCTCTGTCTCTGTCTGTCTCTCTTTTCTCTGTCTCTCTGTCTCTGTCTCTCTCTCTCTCTCTCTCTCTCTCTCTCTCTCTCTCTCTCTCTCTCTCTCTATTACCCCCCTCCCCTGCTCCCCATTGTTCATCTGTCTTTCTGTCTCTGAGTATTGCATAATTTTCTGTCAATGCAGAATAACTACAGTCATGTAAATTATATATTTGACATATTACATCCTATCAATCATGAACATTATTTGGGTTGTAGGATTATGTTACAGTTGTGGTAATTTGTCTGTAGTGCATGTGTGTGTGTTTGCCCTAAAGTAATCATATATACGTTTCGACATTTTTGCCTATAGAAACTGATACATAATTAACACAAGCAGATCAGAGTTTGTGTTCACGGGTAATAAACTATTTTATGGCCTCAGCTGATCAGCAGTACTAACCAAAAAAAAAGTATTAGCCAACCACTACAGTGGATTTAATGTTGATTTCAACAGGATGCTGGCAGTGGGAAAGGGGACTGTGGCATTGATAATAATCCACTTTTACTGATCTCATCAGCAGGGTATTGATTTTGTTCGGCTTGTTTTTTTTCACCAAATTTGACATGCTAGTTTTTTAAATTAACCTGCACCACACAGTCACTGTGGACCTGACCCCGATTATACCTATTTAAGGAAAAGATGGATTCTGAGTATTTTGATGATTTTTGTATTCAGTGTGTGTGCATGTGTGTGTGCGCATGCATGTGTGTGTGTACTGCAATTCTACTAGACACACAGAACATCAGATTGGGTTGGTATGAGAGAAGAGGGGGAGGGGTTATGGAGGGGAGGGGAAGCAGACCATAGGTTTCAAGTAAAGGGCAGGATCAGTGCATGCAGAGCGTAAGGTAAGGTAATGTTGCTTATAGCCCAGCCGACCGCAAAGGGCCATATCTGTGCTGTCACCACGTAAAATCAACTCACAAGTATGCAGTGTGTCTGTGTGCACAGATGTCTTTGAATGTCAACTTCTTTCGTGTGCACAGTGTTAGACTGGTGGTCAGAATTTGAATTGTGAAAGGGAGCAAAAACAAGGACCATGGGCCTGTCAAACGTCATCTAATAATAGAGATTAAGCATGGCTTTGTATCATGATCAAAGGTCTGACCACATCTGAGTGGTGAGTTGGATAACGTCCAGACCATGTGTGAAAATGCCGGTGATGAATAATTCTTATTTTTATTGCATTTTTAAAGTGTTCATTTCCTTTTCTTTTTTTTTCTTTGGTTACTTTTTCATGTGTATGAATTTTTTTTTTATGATAGCAGCTCAACAAATATAGAATGCAGATACCCAGATAATTATTGTTTACCAAAAGATTAAGCAGGATATGCGCAGTCTGTTTTCTATAGCATAATGAATAATAAAAGATATTGACAGAGTGCGTCAGAAGATATACCAGTTTAAATACAGCAGCCAATGTATGTCCCAGTCAGTCTCAAGCACAGGCAGTTTTAACCTGTACTCTGCCTAAACGGGCTTAGTGTCACACAAAGTGCAGGCTTAATCTCTGTAAGGGCAGCTGTGAAAGGGTTAAAGAGGAAGGGAGTATTTATCAGGTGGTTAAGCTTGTAATCCAGGTAATGGTGAAAATGTTACAGAAAAATAGTTAAAGGGATCAGCTGCTAGGACATGGGGGTCAGTTTCCCCGACTTGCTGGTTTGGCTGGTGGATCATGGGTTCAGTTCCTACTCAAGGCATTTGTATGTGGGGTTTGGGGGCCACCAACAGGCTCCTCCCCAGAGCTGAGTGTGCTGTAGCTCAAATGGGAAAAGTGGAACCACACAGTCTAGTTTCATCCAGATTTCCTTACCAACACTGCAGGTGTCTGTATCTCTCAGGCCTGTTTGATACCAGGATATAATCAAAAGAAGAGTACAGTACAGCACTTTCATGTAACCTCTGACCAGGACGGAGATCTACAGCATCATCTTCAACTTCCTTATCGATCATCATTACAAAAGAAAGAAAAAGCCTGAAATTTGGTGGCCCATAATGCCCTTCTCTTATTGTCACCTCTGTTTTGTTTGCCCTCTACAGCTATGCCTTTTGGTAAGTTCATTTCAGAGGCATCAGTGTTAGGAAGTTCCTGGGGAGAATTGTTGAGAGGACATAGTTGTGCCCTCAGGAGAGGGATGTTTACTTAAATTAGCAAACACTGTCGTCATTATGAACGATCGAACGAATGAAGGACTTTTTTTTTTAACCAGGGTAATGAGATCAAGCATATTTAACATGTTTTTTTCCCCACCCAGCCCTGGGGGAAAAAAGAGAAAGAGAGAAAAAAAAAGCATATGAAGCTTAGTATGTGGTCTCCAGCATGTATTAGATAACAACCAGCACCATTGAACGCCATCAAATGACTTGGCGGCAGTGCAGTCTCTCCTGTGGTGGATTGATACTGGTTGCTTTCTGTGGACTACCAGGGCTGCCACAGAACACACGTGGGAGAGGCAATGTACAGAGAACTGAGTGAGCGCTATGTAAGCAGAGCTTTCGGAGGGCCACAGAAGATGAACTCACCCACCCCCTTCACACCCCTCCCCACCCCCCCCCCCAAAAAAGTTTTTGAAAGGAGGGAACCTTTATTGGAAGGGTTTTTGCTAAAGAGAATTATATTGAATAAAGGTCGCAACATTAAAACCCTGCAGAATAATGTACTGACTCTGAAAACCATCCTGTAAAACTGCATGAAGATCCACCTTTTTCTATTTTATCATGTCCGCTTTTTTTATTTTGTTTTGTTTCATTTGTTTATTTTTATTATTTATTTACTTATTTTAAAATTGCTTAAAGATTCATCTTTTTTATCTTAAATTTCATTTATTTATGTATTTATTTGTTAGTTAGTTATCTTTTAGACAAGTAGTCCAACAGGCAGACACTTAGGACTGAAAAGACAGCACATCCAACTCAGTACTTCTTTGCCGGTGCACCTGGCAACACTGAATCTGTGGTTGCAATCCTCCAGATAGAGCTGAAACCAGTTTGAGGGCATGATACAGTAAGTTGTCAAACCAGTTCACCACAGGCCTCCCTATCAGATACAGGTGCTTGATCTAGTTTCAGGTCCATACCATCCATCCCCCATTATATCTGTTTGTAAAGGGAGAGAAAAAAAAACAACTAAATAAATCAAAGAGAGAGAAAAAAATATGACTCGCAGACCCATTCAAAAAAGGCTATAAAGCTTAGGGCCCACATACTTTTTATACCGACCAGTCCCCTTCATATCGGTATTCATGGAGGTTCATGTGTGACGACATAATTATAATCACAACACCAGCACCGTAGTTTTCCTGTCCTGTGTTCCCCACCGTCTGTCCCTCTGTTTGCCCCTTCCATCAGCAAACACATACAGCATATTCGCTCATCCACGCTATGGACATTTACACACACTCTCTCTCTCTCTCTCTCTCTCTCTCTCTCTCTCTCTCTCTCTCCCTCTCTCTCTCCCTCCCTCCCTCTTGAACTTCCCCCCCCCCTCCCCCTACCCCTCTCTCTCTCTCTCACTGTTTCTCTCAAAATAAAGGGTCAGGTTTCGGCTTGTCATGCTTTTCACGGTTCATTCAGCTTGTCCCAGTTCATTCCCTTTTTTCAGTTTTCTATTCATTTTTGATGCATTCATCATTCTGTTTACTGCTGCCCACCCTTCTTCCCCTTCCAACACTGAAGTTATGAAAGATTTATGGCTGTAAGAGATGGCCATGGTGACGGGTTCAATGGAGCTAGAGGAGCAGGAGAAGGAGAAAAAGTAGCTCTGAATGAAGGAGAGAAATGGGCACACGTGTATACTGTTGCATGTATGCTGGTATGAGTGTCTTTGCATGTGTAGGTTGGAATGTGTGTGTGTGTGTGTGTGTGTGTGTGTGTGCGCGCGCGCACATGTGTGTGTGTGTGTGTGTGTGTGTATGCATATGTGTGTGTGAGAGAGAGAGAAAGAGAGAGAAACTTTTAACAGTCATATTTTCTAAGGTATGAAAGTACTAGTATTTCCAAACTTGGCAGAATGAGAAATGTTCAGAAGACCTTTCCAGCCATCTCGAGTATGATGTCACTGACTAGTAATGGCAGTAGATCTGCAGTGAACATTCTCAGGAAGCTTTTTAGGTATACAGAATTCATATTTTCTATAAAGTTGTGATAGTGTACAATTACAGCTTTATACACTGATAAAAGACATGTGACATGATATATACAAATAATGAAACATGGAGGTACACACTATTAAGCCTTTTAATTGATTTGCTGAGGAAAAGTACAAATATACATTGCGCTGATCCTCAGTACCATTCTCTACATATATATATATATATATATATATATATATATAGATGAATATAACCAAAGAGCCTAAAATGATTTTAAAAGTGCTCGACCCCTTGGGGAGCAACATTTGTCAATGATGTTAAAAAGGAAGGTTAAAACTCGAAGTTTTAACTTCGAGTTTTAACCTTCCTTTTTAACATCATTGATATATATATATATATATATATATATATATATTATATATATATATACATCTAGATTTATTGCAAGTGGAAGAGTACATACAGGTATGTCTTGTCAGATGTAGATAGGTAAGATTTATAAGAAACCAGGTGCTAATTGTGGGAAATGCTTTCATCAACTTCAGTAGAGCATCATGCATGACACTGTATGGGTTGCAGAAAATATTGCTTATACATGACTTCAAAGTTTTTGAAGATGCAGATTTTGCATGATTATGTCAGTGCCAGACCTGTCTTTAAAAAATGAATTGATAACACAAAGTGTCTGATTGGACAACATGGTTTCCATGAACCTTTCACCCAAGATGGGCAGAGGGACCTATCTTGAAAGTGAATTGATAACACAAAGTGTCTGATTGGACAACATGGTTTCCATGAACCTTTCACCCAAGATGAGCAGAGTGCATGAGTGAAGACTGGCCAGTGTCTCTTGCGCAGCAGCAGAGAAAGTCCAGAAACAGAATGTCCACTCTGCTGGCTGATGGTCTGCAGCACTACCAAACACAACAGTGCGTCGTGTTCTGTCCTGTCATCTGTTTGTCTGTGGTGTCTCGTAGAATTGATGGCCTTTCTTTTTAAGATTTGCTTGAATTTCTGCCTTCAATCACCTCGCTTTGAGACAAACAGAACAGAATAAAGACTAGGCACTGTATGTTCTGTTAAGCAGAGAAAGTTAAAAAAAAGAAAACGTTCACTCCGCAGCTCTTCAGCGCTTTTGAAAACAGCTGAAATCTTTCTCATCAGGGAGTTGGTAGATGGGTTGAGTTGTGGGAGGTGGGGGGGGGGGGGGGGGGTGTTAGGGGAGGGAATGAGAGTTCAATGTCCCCATTACCGTCCAGATGGATGCCATATTGGAGTGGTTCAGCAGATTGGATGCCATATTGGAGTGGTTCAGGCTGTGCAGTTTTGTTTTGTATCCCCTTTGTGTCTGTGTGTGTGTTTGGAATTGAATCGTCATACCTCTTTGTGTGTGTACATGTGTGTGTGTGTGTGTGTGTGTGTGTGTGTGTGTGTGTGTGGAATTAAATCTTCATACCTCTTTCCTTCCACACACATTGACACCCTTTGCCTTGTATAAAGAAGAAGTACCCACCTTTATTACCATGTCATTTTTGTACTTTGAAATGGAAGTTGTCCAGATCTGTAGATCTCTGGTTATGCAATTTTTTGTTGAAATTTAGTTTTTGCGATACAGTCAGTAGTACTTCATGTGGTGCTGCAATATTTAGAATCAGTTACAGAGGGTGACTTTTAGTACCTGACTGTGAGCAATTTTGATTTCACTGTTGATTTTGTTGGTATTTCTGTTGTTAAGTATGAAACAATTATGGTAGATGATTGGATTACATTGTAATTGCCTCTTTAAGTTGTCATAAATTAGATCTACAAACAAAATGAACCATTTCATGCATTAAAGGGAGGGGGGGGGGGGTGGGGGGGGGGGGAGAAAAAAGAAAGTACTCATTTTCAAGACATGCATACGTGATGAAATTTCATATCCAAAATTCATGCGATGTGGATCCCATGAATTTGGTGTCTGTTTAGAAAAAAAATCTCTTCATCTATTGGAATCGATGTGCAGAAAGTAACTCAAACTGTTTAGAATGTCAGTTGACAAGATCTATTGTGTGGTAGACCATGGAAAGTGAGAGAAGCAAAGTCCCATGTCATATAGAGAAATGATGCTTCAGGGTCAGAGGCAGTTCATCTGTCGCATGGCCTTTCCTCAAGTCTCACATAATCTGTTGTGTTGA
This sequence comes from Conus ventricosus, assembly GCA_018398815.1. NCBI lineage: Eukaryota > Metazoa > Mollusca > Gastropoda > Neogastropoda > Conidae > Conus > Conus ventricosus. The sequence goes on from CM031604.1 coordinate 68,471,439, forward strand.
CCACTTATTCATGCATGACTCAACATGAGCAGTACTCGGACAGTACCATCGCTGACAGTTTAGGGAGTTTGTGTAGCGAGTTTCCCACCGTCACATATTTTTGCCTGCTTTACGTCAGGATCTCATTCATTCCCAGACTGACTCGGTGGAGTCCATAGTTATGCCTGCTATGGGAAAACACCATAGATACACACACAAAAAGAAGAAAAATGGTGGTGGGCAGAGACTTTAGTTGGGGTTCATGCTGGTCTGATAAGAGATTTAGAACCGAGTAATTTTGCAATAGTGACATAGTGAGTGTGTTCCTGTCTGCTCATGAGAAATGGTCAAGTCCAGGTTCACTTTCTGTTCAGCATGAATCTAGACTCCGGGCATCGGTCAGCCTGCCATTAACTTTGGAGAACACAAGGGGGCAGCAATCATGTCATGAGGAGAAAGGAATGGATTTTGAGGGAGCGATAAAAAACCTATGGGATGAGCAAAGCTGCTCGTTCCCCATAAGGAAAAATACAGGAGACTGTTGTAAACATGATGGCTTAAAAATTGCTGCCATTTGATTGGGATGAGTAGGCTGGAAAGTCTCTGATTGTAAACACAGAGAAACACTGGAAAAGAGTTTGTCATTGGAGAGCAAGGTCCATGCTCAAGAGAGAAAGGGTCAGATCTGAATGCGTTGGTTGATACGGTGCCAGACACACCCATCAGGGGCATTAACTCTATGTGGCTGATGAAAGTGAGCGCTGGTGTTATGTTTTTGGTCTTCTGGGCTTCAGACACCGGACTAAAACAAGAGAGGATGGGAGAGAGAGGGGGGGGGGGGAGGGCAGGAGGCAAATAAATGTGATAGACTTTGTGAGAAAACAAGTCTCATCAGACATAATTGTCAGTCTACATGCATGTTTCCCATTTGTCATAATGTGACATGTTTTTTTTTCCCATTGCAGGTGACTCACCACAGGCAGTATCCAGACAAAACCACATTGGTATGCTCCTACTTCGAGAGCCGAGGAGGGAAGTTCACTTCCACTGTGTTCTTTGGCCTGCAGTACATCCTTAAACGCTTCCTGGTTGGTCCTGTCATCACCAAGGAGAAAATTGCAGAGGCCAAGGAACTGTACAAGACCCACTTCGGTGCCGATGTTTTCAACGAAGAAGGATGGAACTACATCGTGGAGGTAAATTGATGAGAAGCAGTGTTTCTTGTTGAGGACGAAAAAATACTCAAGTCTTTCTGATACATCTTCGTTTCATGGAGAAAACTCTGATGCTCATCATTTGTGAGATTTGTATGTGTGTGTGACTTTTTCATCCCAAAGGAAGAATATTTCTTTTTTAGAAACACCAAGTGATATGTTTTCAGCATAATAGCATTCTATGATCTTGTTGACAATGCTGTTGCATTTTGATGAAATGCTATGCCCCTAAACAAAATGTTCTTAAAAGAAGGATCAAACAGTGTCTTGAACAAAACCAAGGCAATGGTAGATCTTTAATGTAGATTATTTTTCAAAAAAGATGGCCAAGCTCACTAAAAAGGGGATGAAAGAGCACAAGAAAAGTCTCTAAAGATGATCATGATTTTGCCGCCTTGTCAGTTGGTGGTGTTGTCGTCCATTTTGATTTTTCTGTAAATCAAGTCCAAACCAGGTGATAACTAGCAAGATTTCAGTCTTCTTAGTCCACCTTCATGTAGTGTACGAAGCAAAGTGTGATTGAAAGTGTTACTGAGTTTGACTTGCTGCATCGCATACGAGTGGTACACTACATTTAGAACCCTTACACTTGAAAAGAGGAATTGCTGCATTGTAATGCTTTTGAGACTATTGAAGCTCTTCTTTTTTGAGGATGTTGTCTGGTTATGATGGATGTGTGCCTGTGGGTTTGGCTTTCCTTTTTTTACATGCATGTGATCCACCTTACTGGTACCTTATGGGTCATTCTTCCATCAAGGATAGAATGGGACTAAATGAATGTGCACAAATTTGGTGCTGTTTCTAACGGGTTCATTCACACACGTCCTTGGTTTTTAAGTTTCATCCCAGCAGGAAAACCATTGGAAATACTTGTTACATGGGGGTGAGTTGAAGTCTGCATACTTGTTGACTCTGATGACAAAAATCTCCTCGATCAGGTCATATCAAGCAGAGGTTGAACCCAAAACCATGAGATTAATAGGACAATGTTTTATCCTCCTAGCAGAACCATGAGATTAATAGGACAATGTTTTATCCTCCTGGCCAACCAATCCTCCAAATGAGGCTTAACTAGGACAGGTAGGGTAGGAAAAAATTGAATTGTGAACATTTAAAAAATGAATGAATTGAAGAAAGGGACATGGGGAGAAAATTTGACTGCAATTATGATGTTATATCCCTTTTAAATGTACATTTTGTAACTGACGCTGTTTGTTAATTTGGTTTTTTTGTTTTATATATCTGGTTTCTTATGATATATATTTACTTATTCCTTTTTTTAAATTGAGTTTTTGTTCTATTATTTAAGAAATTTAAATCTGTGTATTTATCAAGTTGAAACCATTTTCCTGTGTTGTTTTTTTTTTGTTTGTTTTTTAAACGAGAATTGTAATCTTTAATTTCAACCAGTTGCAACAGAACCCTTTTCTGGAATTGTTTCCATCCTGATTTAAAGCAATTCATGATTTTAAGGAGTGTCAGTCAATCTAAATCTTCAACCGTTGTGTACCAGTGTAATGTGTATGTTGTGTGATGTGTGTCGTCTGTCTACCTTTTTGTGTGTGTTTCGTAATGTCAGATCCAACGATTCTCTGACTCCTTGCTGTAGGTCTTCAGTTTCTCTGTGCTTGTGTGTGTTACTTTTTTGCGTTCTTGAAATTCTGCGCTAGAATTTCCTCTTCTTCTGGTCCACTTTCTTGTGACTTTTGTTTATTTTCTGCTTCTTGATTTTTTTTTTCTTTTTCTTTCTTTCTTTATACGCGTTGGAGGGTTTTGTGTGTGTGTGTGTGTGTGTGTGTGTGTGTGTGTGACTTTGAGGCCCATACACTTGCACTTTGTTCTTGAAAGTCTGTATACTTTTTTCTGTTCTCTTTTTTTAAATTTTTTTTTCAAGTTACAGTTAAAATGCAACAGTTTTCCTGTTGGGATCTGACGATTCGGTGGCATAGATCGTCCAGAGCATTCCCTGTCCATTCTCAGTGTCAGTCTGTCAATACAGCATTTTTTTATGGGTGGGTTTTTTTTCGTTGTTTTTTTTTCATAGCACCATTATATTTTTGGTGACTTATAATGCAGTTTTTGTAATCTGAGGGTGAGAGATTTTAAAGGGAATGGCTGGCGCCCTTAGCACAACCAAGTCATATCTGCCTTAGACATCAACATTTTTCCTACTGTGCTGCTAATCATGTACGTGATTTTATACATACTGTCATTGCTTGTCTCCTTTTCAGGACAAGACCTTTTTCTTCAGTGTTCTCTCAGCCCCAAGGTCAGCTGGCCTGTTAACACAGGTGTAAAATACAATTCATCAGCTTTAAAAACCCAGTCCGTTTTATTCTTCAGGAACACAATGGCCATCTTCCCCTGCGAATCAAAGCGGTGCCAGAGGGAATGGTGGTGCCAGTCAAGAATGTTCTCTTTACAGTGGAGAACACCGACCCAAAATGCTTCTGGCTTACCAACTACTTTGAGGTCAGTGGGCTTTTTTGTTCTTTTGAATGTGTGAGTGTGTGTGTGTGTGTGTGTGTGTGTGTGTGTGTGTGTGTGTGTGTGTGTGTGTGTGTGTGTGTGTGAAACTTTCTTTTGGCAACCACAAACCGTAGCAGAACCAGTCTTGGCAGAACGATAAACATTGACAAAACCTTTCCAATGATCTTCTGCATGAAGATGTCACTGAATGGTGAAGGCCATAAATTTGTTATGTCCTCTTTATGCAATGTTTTAAACAATACAAAATTTGATGTTTTCTTTGAAATTGTGATCAATCACAATCATCGCTTCAGGTGTTGATAAAAGATATACTCATGGGGGGGGGGGGGGGGGGGGGGGGGGGGGGGGGTTGTTGTTGTTGTAAAAATTGTGATAAGTATTGTATTGTACTTTATCAAGGGGCATTATTGCAATTTCTCTCAAGCTCAGAGGGAGCAGATACCAAGCAAATGAAGCCACATGAAAGTTGAAACGGAACAGTCCAGTTTGTTTCTACAATAACAGCATATGATACCAGTAGATCATGTACAGCCTTTTCGACCAGATCCCACAAATTTTGATTGTGGTGATATGAAAGGGAGCGGAGGATTTAAAATGGAAGCATCAAATAAGATCAATGTCACCTTCTGCATAAAGATGTTTGGAACAAGTGTCGGGCGCGCATGCGCGTGCACGCGTGTGTGTGTGTGTGTGTGTGTGTGTGTGTGTGGTGTGTGTGTGTGTGTACACATGTGCATGCAAAAACACTGAAATGGAGAAAATTGAATAGGTGGGGAAGGCAGCCTTGCTTTGAACTGTAACTCTACCTCAGTGTGTATGCCCTTATCGTGTCTTTATACCAGGCTACAGACAGCCTTCTCTCAATTCTTCATCATTCTTCCACTCTCCTTCTCCTTCCCCACTGCCTCCCCTGTCATTCTCAGTGTATGATGTCCCTAAATGGAAAGAACGTTCCCAGCATTGTGAACTTCTGAATGGGAACATGACTTTGCTGTCATATGGAATGAATTCATATACATTCGTTCTGTGTGTAACACTGTAACAATAGCTTCTGTTTTAATTCAGTTCATGAGTGTGAATGTGGCAACTTGATGTAGCTCGTGTTTCTTTTTTTTTTTGTCCAGCCCCTCCTTCCCTTTGCTCCTCCCCCCCCCCCCCCCCTCCCCCAGGATTTAGTCTGGATTTAGTAGCAGCAGATTTGCCTTTTGAATAAGACAGTGATATAGTTCAGTGTTTTAATTTAAGCCCATTTGTTTATTCCTTTGTTTGCTTTCACTTCAAGACCTTTGGCAAAGTCTGGCACATTTGTGTGTATAATGCGTGTATGTACTTGTGTGCATGCTTGTGCTGAGGCATGAATGTATGTGTGTGCTTGTGCTAGCATTATTTGTTACCTATGTGTATTTGCAGGCATCTTCTATGCGCTTATTTTCTGTTGACAGACACTGCTGGTGCAAGTATGGTACCCGATGACTGTAGCCACCAACTCCAGAGCCCAGAAACAAATCATTGCCCAATACTTGACGGAAACGGCTGATTCTCTCGATGGCTTGCCTTTCAAACTGCATGATTTTGGCTTCAGAGGGTCCACTTCTGTGGAGGTAAACTCAAATAGTCAGTGAATTTGAGTAAAGTACTTTGCAAACTGTTTCGCAAGGAAAGCAGTTTTGAACATGAACATGATGCTCCTAACTGATTTGCAATGGGGAATACATGCACGTCTTCACGGGATGTAGCAGCAGCTTATCTTTAGACTGTAGACTTGTTTGTTGAAAAACTACCTATTCAGTACTATCTCCCATTTCCCATATCTCCTTAATTTGCTTATAAAAGTAATCATTGCAAATGTGTTCAAACAGATGAAGTGAGTGGCATGCCTGCTGCTCAGATACTGTAACATTATGCGCACTTCTCAGAGCTGTTTCCTCTTGCAGTCGGCAGGTATCGGCGGGGCAGCGCATTTAGTGAACTTCATGGGGACCGACACCATTGCCGGCATCTCCACAGCCAAAACCTACTATGGGTGCCCATGGGAGGCTACTCAATTCCTGCTGCAGAGCACAGGTAATGTGGCAAAACCAAACGACATCTGATGACATTTTTGTCTTATCAGTCCTCCTTCATGGCTTGTGTGAAGTAGAAATGTGTGGAATAGAACATTTTGTTGTCATGACGCCTTCAAAAAATGTTCTATTGCAGATCCTTTATTTTTATTTTTTTTTAATATCTTGCCATCTCAGCGGCATTACCACTATAGTATTTATTCAGACTCCTCATCCAACAGCAACCCAGACTTGCCGTGGCAGCATAAGCGCAGGCAATCCGGATACAGGGAGCAGTCAGTGTCAAGTCATCATGGGGTGCCCCACCAGAAGAGACACTGCACTGCTGCCGAGCCTCATGGGTGGCGTTCAGAGGCACCTCTTCTGATCCAACATACGCAGGACACCACCTGCTGAGCCCCCTACTGACAACAGTAACGGCTTGGCCACAGAGCCAGCATGAGGGAGTGCAAACGCATCTGTTCAGCAACTGTCTCCATGAACTGATATCGGTGACCTTGACACAAACTTGTGGACATGGAGAGGAAATCAAAACTGAGGTCACTATGAGAGACAGGCCCAGAATGAAAGGCCCTCTTTCTGATTTACTGATCAGTAAAGAAGAGAAGGATGAAGATGATGTGATGGGATTCCGTTCTGGTCTGAGACTGTATGACAGGGCTGTACCCTAAGCATGCTTTCATGATATATTCTGGCATCATTCAAGCTCAAGAGATACATATGTCTGTGTTAGTTAGGACATTTTTAGCAAGACTGTCCCAGGTGCAGTCATTGAGGGGATGAAATTCAGCAGTGAGGGGCCAGTCTACCCATTCGAGCCCATGACAAGCTCGACCTTGTGTAAGAATTATTTGGGGCAGAAAAATCCCACAAATAAATGGCTCTCATGGGAATCTAACCCATGACATCCAGGCCTAGAACCCGCAGCAAGAACTATTGCACCACAGTGGCTGGTCTCTTGCAGGTTCTTAACATACACATCCTGAAAAGATAGCTAGCTGTGGCAAGCAAATAAGAATGTGTAAGACTGATGAAGAAGTTGAACAGCCAGTTCTGCCCCTTAAAAAAAAAGGAAAGAAAATAAATCAGCCAGCCAGACTTCAAGGAAATAATATGATGCACAGTAGCCATTCTTACAAAGAGGCCAGAATGTAGAAAATTTGTGTTTGTGCACAAACTGCAAGTGTTCATTCTCTATCAGTCTTGGTGGTCATGGTGATGTTAATATGCAAACATGCATACTTATATATCTACACAGTATCACTCATGTAAGTAAGGTGAAAAGTGTGTTCTGCAAAATTCTTGGAAATTTTACTTTGTTCCTGATTTTTACACCATCTGTTCCTGATGGACAATTTAGGGGATGGCATACCTGAATCAAAACTCTTTGCAAATGATGCCCAGTTCTTCAACGACTGTCATCCTCAAATAGTGTGTCTTAACACTCAGAGTTTTTTCAGATACCCATATAGGAGTAAAAGTAGTTACTCTCAGCAGCTGGTATAGGACTTAACAATATAGTGTTCTGGTAATGGTAGATGGGTGGTATAGGGCTGAGTCGTAGTTCAGGGATGAAAGGAAGGCAACTGAGGAAATGGAATTAGTACTGATATTATTTGTAGCATTTATGTATTCGTTTACTTTTTTAATGTCACGGAAAGGGGAAAGGGGATGGATGAGGTATCGAAAAGCAAATGAAAAGGAAATGGTCGCTAAACCCATTTGATGACCTCTGACCTCAGCACCATCACGACGTGGGGAAAGAACGGGGAGAAGGAGGCCTTCAGGAACATGCTGACCAAGTTCCCCACAGGGCTGGTGGCTGTGGTCAGCGACAGCTACAACCTCTGGAACGCCTGCGAGAAAATCTGGGGCGAGGACCTCAAGGACTTGATCAAAGAGCGGGACGGCACACTTGTTGTTCGCCCAGACTCAGGGACCCCCCTGAAGTGGTTGTCAAGGTACAGTGGCTGGCTTGTATGGATGGGCAGGTTGTGTGTAGACATTTTTTTGTGCTGTGCTGTTTTAGCAATGTGTACCAGATTGTCGGATTATGTTGTTAAAATGCAAGACAAACTGGGTAAGTGTGTGTTTTTAATTCCCCAAACCATGAGCTGCAGGGTTCAATAGCAGGGCGAATTAAGGTATTTCAGAGAAAGATGAAAATGAGAAACTGCAGGGGGAAAAAAAGTGTTGGCAAGGAAACATATTCTAGAGGCAGGGCTCAGGGGTAGTGGCAGTGAAATTTCTTCAACACTGGTCATGATCTCTGTATGCTAGCAGACGACACTATCATCATGAGATCACCTGTCAGCTTCTTTGTGAGAGCAGATAGCCGCCATTTTGTCTGCCCAATGTAAGGCAGAATAATGCCATGCACTGACATTGTGCATGAGTAAAATGCTGCAAAAATGAGAATAGCAAGAGCTGTATGAATAAGCTTTCTTGGTTGTGATTGGACCAAAAAAAAAATGGACAAAAACACCACGGAAAGCTCAGATTTGCCTCATTTTGAACGTAGATTTCAATATTTTTCAGGTGGGGGATGGGATGGAGTGGGGAGGCATTCACCTGTCCTCGCCTTAGAATTTCCAAGATTTTTGCTTTTCCTCAGTATGGAGAAGAGGTTGATGGGGATGGGTGGTTGGGGGAAGCGTCCAAGTTTGATGGGGATGGGTGGTCAGGGGAAAGCATCCAAGTTTGATGGGGATGGGTGGTCAGGGGAAAGCATCCAAGTTTGATGGGGATGGGTGGTCAGGGGAAAGCATCCAAGTTTGATGGGGATGGGTGGTCAGGGGAAAGCATCCAAGTTTGATGGGGATGGGTGGTTGGGGGAAGTGTCTGATGTGGGAACAAAATATGTGTACGCATCAAGCATAAAAACTTTTTTTGGTTTGTTTTTCTGTCTTTTGGACCTCTATAACGCCAGTAAGGCGTTAACACTGCAGTGAGGCTGGATGTTGATGCTGCATTTCTGCACCAGATTGAGTGATGCTGCTGTAAGATCGATAGTTTTTTATGTCAACTTGAATTGAGGAAAGGCATTAATGAATTGACACAACAGTCATTTTGTGTCATTCTGCACAAAAGAGGGAGAGACAGGCTTTTAAAATGATGAGGTGACAAGTTTTTTGAGACAGTGACCATTGTTTGGAATTGCTGGGAGTTGTGTGAACAACTGGTATCAGAAGGGTTGATAGCTTATGGTTAATGCAAGATCAGGTGGTTACCCATCCCCCATGCCCCACCAACCTCTACCCACCCACCCCACACCCTCCCCACCTCCTGCCCAGCTTTTACACATTCTTTTAGAAAACATACTCTTTTTTGTTGTTGTTGAAGAGTACAAGTATAGCAGATGAGGGGTAAACAGGTCAGATGATTTGTTTACTTACTCATCAATGTACTTACTTGAACCAGAGAACTCTTTCTCCACACAGGTGCTGGAAATCCTTGGGGAAAAATTCGGCACGACCCGTAACAAAAAAGGATTCAAGATGCTTCCCAGCTACCTGAGAGTCATCCAAGGGGACGGCATCAACTATGAGATGATCCAAAAAATCCTAGAGAAAATGAAGACACATGAATGGAGCGCCGACAACCTGGCCTTTGGCAGCGGGGCGCTCTCTTGCAGCGGCTGGACCGAGACACGCAGAAGTGCGCCTACAAGTGCAGCTTTGCTGAGATCGATGGCAAAAAGGTGCGTTGTGTGTGACTGCTGTTGTAAGTCTTTTTTCCCACCACACTGTGTAGTCTTCCTTCTGCTCCTGCTACCATAACACTAGGTCATTTGGACACATAGGCAGTCAGGGTATTCCAGAATTTGTTGATGTTATTCATGCACAGAGGGTTGAGCCAGTGTTCAGGATGGCCTTTATTTTCTTTTTAACTTTTCTTTTATTTCCTTTTTTTGTGATATTACCTCTGTGCTTCTCTTTCTGGTCACCTCAGAAACAGTCGTACTACGGTTCTTCCTGTTGTTATCCTAACATTGGCAGTCCACTTTGTCTGACGTAAGATTTTATAAAAGAAAGATTTGAACAAAAATTCTGTGGGTTTTTTTTTTGGTTTGTTTTTGTCTCATAGAAAATCTGTTTTAACGAATTTTTTAAAAAAAGCAACAACAAAAACTACTTTGAGAGTTATCTTCAGCAAGGTGGCAGCCTTGATAAGGCCTTTAGTGGACAGCTGTACTGTAAGCAACATCACCACAGATATTCAATATTGATTAATATCGGATCATCATAAGTAACCCGTAACAGGAAACATGCTCGGCTTTGAGTCACTACAGTGGGTCTTCAGGGGTGCAGGACTGAAGATTTGCTTACCCGCCCTTGATTTTCTTTTTTTCCATTATTTACTTGTTTTCCTTACCTGTTTATTTGATTGTTAGTCATCATTTGTTTGCTTGGGTTTTTTTGTTTTTTTTCTGTCCTGCCTGAAAAAAAACCCCGACATGTTGAGGCTTGTTACTTAAGTGTTTTTGACATTCATTGGGCAGTTCAGTCTTTCAACATTTATTTGGATGTTTCCAGTTCATGGATTCTCTGCTGCATGTCGCACAGTTGAACATTTCCCAAATAATGGGTTTCCTGCTTACGTCTGAACTTGTGAACATTTGATGATAATGAATTTCCCGGTGTTCAGATCATGGGTTTCTTTCTGACAGTCTTTGTAACATTTTCCGATCATGGGTTTGCTTGTGTACGTTGTGCAGGTGAACGTTTTCAAGCAGCCAATCACTGACCTAGGAAAGAAGAGCAAAAAGGGGCGACTCAGTCTGGAGTGCAACAACGGGAAGTATGATACCGTGGAAGAAGGGAAAGGAGCTCCTGAGAAAGTAAGCTTGCATTGACTACAGTCATTCCGCTCTTGTCGTTGTCACCTGTATCTAGAGTGTAACTAACATTGGCTTTTTTCTCTTTTTTTTGGGGGGGGGGGGGGGGGGGGGGTTAGAAAGGGGAGGGGAGAATAGAGGTGACTAAGGAAAGGGAAAGATGGAAAGGAAGATAAGAATGGGGGGGGTGTATGTTTTGCCTCCATCAGATATTTTTCTCATCATCGAGACATGTTTTTATATACTTATGATAACAACCAGCAAAAGGGAAAAGTAGAAAAGAATTAATAAGCAGAAAAACAGAGACCGCTTAAGTGAAGCTGGATGGTTTGTAGACGGAGAAAATAGGGCCACTGACAGCCAGCCAGCTAAGGCAGAGGAAACTGAACAGACAGGTGGAAAGTTGTATGAGGTCTCTGTCAACAGCCTAATGAGGGTGGGATGTCATGGCAAACATCATGATACTGACACCGCTGTGTAAAAAAACAGTTTACTCCATGTCTGAAGGTAAACTCGTGCATCATAATCACAAGTTGACTGGAATCGGATTGTCAGGTAAAGGAAAGATCTGAATGAAGTTAGTTACAGTTCATGTGCCTGTGTGTGCATGCAAATAATACTCCACAAAAATGGTATTCGTTTTTCAGCACACGCACACACACACACACAATTAATACTCTTTGTATAATGATTTTTAACTTTTCAGCAACTTATTTCCTTATGGCACCTTCTTCTTGTTTTATTTTCCAGCCTTCAGTGGCTGCTTTGGAGTGCTGTTAGATTCTGTGTTTGAACTCTTTGTGGTGAAAATACTACAGAATTACAGATAGTGGTATATTTCTATTTATTGCTTAGGGAGCACTGACATAATCAGCAGTGTCTCATTGCTGAGTCTGGACCAAGGGACAAAAGGCATCTGAACAGGAGATATGAATAGTTCTGTATTCAGGATGGACTACAATGGTCCCCATATGCTGCTGGTGAATGACTCTTAGAATATAATGCCCTAATTTTGCATTCCTGTTTTCTGTCTCTCAAAAACCATCCCCCTTTTTTTCCTTTCTTTTTAAACCTTTGCAAAGTCATTATTGTAATGCATGTGTAATGCAGTAATGCGGCTGGTTGTGTACCGTGTCTCCCTGATGAGTTCCGACCCAGCGGACGAAAGGCCTCGGAGCAGGCAATACAAATATATCTGCCTTCAAAAGGGATTGCGGTGGTTCCCTTATGCAGCTAGTGAAGAGTTTTCATAATTATCTGTAATATATTTTCTTAATTTCATGTTCCCAGTTTCTACATCTTCAACCCCCCACCCTAAGTCTAAATCTTTGCCAAGTCGTTGCTATGAAGACAGTTGAGTTGTTGGCCTGCGCTTGTTTTTCCCCCCACAATTAGATTGTTCGTCTTTGTATTTGTCTGACTTATTCAAGTTCAAAAGGCTGTGCCAGTCTTGAATAAAAGTTACTCTGTGTTAGGTTTTCTTATGGGAGCAAACGTTACCCCACTTGTTTACTGTTTTATATATATATATACCTGGCTGTCATTAAAATAATTGTACACACACACACACACACACACACACACACACACACACACACACACACACACACACATATATATATATGTATATATATATATATATATATATATATATATATATATATATATATATATATATATATATATAAAACAGTTTAAAAACCACAACAGACAAGATAAAAAATTTCCATATATATATATATATATATATGTGTGTGTGTGTGTGTGTGTGTGTGTATGTGTGTGGTGTGTGTGTGTACAATTATTTTAATGACATCCAGGTATTGGTTATGGCCAGTGATTCTGATATGCATTGATTAAACGTATTCAGACATTTCTCCTTGTCTACGTCAGAGATCCCCCCAAAATGATGGATTATAGTACATTATTAAAACATATGAGCAGTGCCATCCTACATTATGTTAAGAAAAACAAGATGCGAAGCATATAAACGTACTCCCAGTTTTCCAAACCGCTTATAAATCGGCCAAGTGCTTTGTGAGATAAGAAATATAGGCAAAATAATGGTTTTAAACGGTTATTTAACCGATGTACACTTTTGAAACTGGTATCTTAGTCCTCACTGGGCTAAAGCCTGTGTACATACCAAATTTCATCCAAATCGGACAATATGTCAAGAATAACGGTTTTTAACGGTCAGATTTTGAAACACTACATGGAAGTGCCATTTGTGTGTGATGACCTTTCTATATACAAAATTTCATTAAAACCCACCAATATATAAAAAAATAACGGTTTAACGGTTATATAACAGATATACACATTTGAAACCGGTATTTTAGTCCTCACTGGGCTAAAGCCTGTGTACATATCAAATTTCATCCAAATCGGACAATATGTCAAGAATAACGGTTTTTTAATGGTCAAATTTTGAAACACGATATAGAAGTGCCATTTGTGTGTGATAACCTTTCTATATACCAAATTTCATTAAAATCCACCTATATATAAGAAATAACGGCAGAATAACGGTTTTTAACCGTTGTTTAATCCATTTTCAGCATTACATCACTTACATATGGACAGAGACTCCGATTTATCACAAGATCATACAAACCGCTTATAAATTGGCCAAGTACTTTCTAAGATATTCCATAAAGAAGAAAAACCATTACAGGCCGTTACAACCGTTAGTAACGGCTATAACGGGGCAAACTAAAACATCAGGCATCATCCGTGACCCATAATGAACATACCTGCTAATTTTCATAAAGGTCGGCCAAGTACTTTCTGAGATGTTCCATAAAGAAGAGAAACCGTTACAGCCGTTAGTAACGGTTATAATGGTAAACTAAAGCATCGGGCATTATTCGTGTCCCATAATGAACATACAAATTTTCAGAAAGATCGGCCAAGTACTTTCTGAGATATTCCATAAAGAAGAAAAAGCGTTACAGGCCGTTACAGCCGTTAGTAACGGCTATAATGAGGTAAACTAAAACATCAGGCATCATCCGTGACCCATAATGAACGTAACTGCTCATTTTTACAAAGATCGGCCAAGTACTTTCTGAGATATTCCGTAAAGAAGAAAACCCGTTACAGGCCGTAATGGCTGTAACGGTAAACTAAAACATCGGGAATCATCCGTGGCCCATAATGAACATACCTACAAATTTTCAGAAAGATCGGCCCAGTAGTTTTGTCTGGAGCGAGTGGAACACATTTTGACCTCGGACACACACACACACACACACACACACACACACAGACAGCATTTCTTCGTTCCCATTCAAAAGTACTCCCTGTTCTATAAGAACTGGGAGTACAAAAAGTACACACATCTTGAGTCAGCTTACCTATCTCTTAAGGAAAAGCTTTTTCCCCAGGCGCCTATGTATAATTCTTAATTGAAACCATTTAATTTCTACATCAGAAAAGAAGCTATTTTTCCCCACAATTTTAACATCTAGGTTGGCGCTCCACTTTGTATAAGATCTAGGTTGAGTTATTACCAATAGGTATATAGTATTTCTGATTTTGTACCTTTGAATTAACGCGAGATACACATATCCATGCCATACAGTTATTGTTATGAAAAAAATATTAAGTGTATTTTGTATGTACATGAATATTGCTAAAGACAGAGCCAAGGGCAAATTATTATTATTTTGATGCTGTGTTTTATTTTTACATTACTTTTCGGTTTGAGCTGTTAATATGAAACATACTTTTCTTTTTTCTAGCCGAAAAAAAAAAAGCCATATTTAATGCGTTTTATTACTATATGTCTCATCCCTACCTGTAACAGCCCTGATGTGGCCCTCTGCGGTCGGCTGGGCTATAAGCAACATTATCTTATCTTATCCCTACCTGTATCCTGTGATTATAAAACATGGGTTCTGCAAGGATTCATTGGATGTCCTACAGTTCAAATGATATTTCTAGTAGGTCATGGCACATTTGACTGAAAATGATGTTGAAATGAAGAGGACGGCGACTGCTGTGTGTTTCAGGATGTTTTGGTGACTGTCTTCGAGAACGGGAAACTGCTGAGGGACTACACTTTCGAAGAAGTCCGCCACAACGCCGAGATCGGTGAGATCAAACTGAATGAGATCAAACTGAAGATCACCAAAAATTGAAAGACGATGGATGATCGTGTGCCCATGTCTCTCTGACTCTGTCTGTAGGCAGTCTCCTTCATTTGCAGCAGTTCCTAGTCAGAGATTTGGCGGAGCTTTGATAGCGTTAGTTGGAGGGTGGCTTTTTCCCTCCGTGGTAGAAGGATGAGAAGCTGTGTCTGGAAACAACCGTGACCTGTTCAGTGAGGAGAACTTTACCATCAACTGCAGTGTTCTGTGAACATGGGATGTACTCTTTTTTTTCTTTGTAGTATGAACGTTGTGTGTGTCCACATACACCTGTGTGTGAGTGTGACTGGTCTGAGAATATTTTGTTTGTGTCCCTTACATTTGTTTTCTTTGAGCACCCTGATTTTGTGTTCATATTGGTGGCGTTATTGTTCAGCATATGGTCTGTTTCTGTACAAACTTTTTTTATTGCTTGCCTTGGTTTTCATTGGTTTCACCCTCTTTTTTTTATTTGTGTGTTTGTGTGTGTGCCTGATAGAAAAGTTTTTCACTTCTTTTTTTTCCAGAATCTGAAGGGTTGCTTTTGATGTTAGGTTATTGATTTGTTGTGTGATTGGGTTTATTGATTTGTTGGGTTTGTTGGGTTTTTTTTGGCATGTTGTTTTACAGTGTCTTAATTTTTGCAATGTTATTGAGTGGGTGCTTCTTTATTTTCATGTTGTTGATTTGGTGATGATAGTGTTATTTCATTATCCCTTCATTCGATAGTATTATATTTTTATATTTTCCTTCGTGATAGAAATTATTATTTTCTATTTTTCGTAAAATTGTCTGCTTTTGATTGTAACTTGTAGATATTAAGAATCATGGAACATGACATCTATGGGAAAAAATTGTTAGGCATGGATGAAGTCATCAATTTTTTTATCATGGTAAATGCATAGTTCAGTTCTCCAAAGGAGACCACCATCTGAGATGCTAGCAATTTCATACAATTTATTCAAGATCATCTTTATTTACATTAGTATTCCTTTCACTGAGAATAGGTATGCCAGCATAGATATCCATGACTAAAACAATACTATACTTTATACTATACTAAAGACTCAGTATTACCATCACTCACTGGTCCAAGATTATAATCATTTCATTCAGATAACTGTAAATGCACCTTTCCATTCTTCATCATTACTGCTTAGCAAGAACTCCCGTTTTCAATCTCACTTATAAGATGGATATCTTCCTCCTTTGGATTGATGCCTTAGAACAGTTCAAGTTTGCATAGGTTTCTCTGAAGGGGTTGAGGGCGGGTTCATTTGTTTTTCATTATACAGTGACCTTCTTTTCTCTGAAAGATGGAGAAGGATTCAACACGCATGCAAGTTTTTCTTTTCTTTTTATCGTTGTTTGTTTTTTTGTTTTTTAATGTACGTTTTCGCAGGATGTCAGGGTAAAAGTCTCATTCCAAGGGTTGGGAAGTCAGTCGGCATCTGCACAGATACCGACTCCAAAGGTGTCATCTCGTCTTACATGGCGGCCTCTAACAGCAATGGAGCTACAGGCCAAGAGAAGAATGCTTATCCCTTGCTTCCACCCATTCCACAGATCTGCTGAGCCAGTATACTTCCTCAGAAATCTGATTCTGTGTGATTGAGTGATCTGGTCTGTTTTTCTTTCTTTCTGTTGTTTTATTTTTTTCTTTGAGTAATTCTTTTTAGTCAAGAGTAACCCATTAAGGATGAGGCTTTTGAAATAAAATTAAGTTTGATGTTTTCTTTATGTAGGAAACAAAGCCATGATTGGTGATGTTTTCTTTATGTAGGAAACAAAGCCATGATTGGTGATGTTTTCTTTTTGTAGGAAACAAAGCCATGATTGGATATAAGAACCGTTTGTGTCTCTCCTCTTTGCAGTGAGTCTGATGTCACTGTTGCAGGATTTTCAAGTTTTTTTGTTCATTTTAAAAATGTTCTTCTCCCAAATGTAAAAGTCCGTAATAGCATCAAAATGATACGGCATTACAGTCCAAAAATGGTATGACAAAAAAGAGAGAGCGTAGAATCCAAATCGACAGTTATTGTACCATGACAAAATAGACAGACTGTACACACAGTTCAAGTCTTCAATCCGTTATAGTATCACAAAGAGGAGACACTACACAATCCAAGCCTTTAATCGTTAATGAAGTGGCAAAGAGTAAAGACTGTATGATTCATACCTTCAATCCATAAAAGCCTGACAGAAAAAGAGACTGTACAATCGGGACTTTTAATCTTTGATGACATGTCAAAGAGGACAGACTACAGCGCAACCTTAAATTTTGTATTGCATGACAAACAGCACAAACTTTACATCTTCGATAACATGACAGAAAGAATAGACTGTACGATAAAATCTTTCGTTCTTAACAACATGACAGGTAGGAGAGATTGTACAATCCAAATCTTCAGTTCATGTTAATGTGATGGGAAATTTATCTGTGTTTTTCGTTGGCTTGGGTACTACACATTTACACATGACAGCCGACTCATTTTTTGATAGAGGAGGGTCACATTTTGTATGGGAAGAAAAGAAGAATGTGAAGGCTGTGCAAGATTGTTTGCGTTTGTGTTGTGTTGTCATGCACAAAATATGGAGAAGGTTGTTCTCATTCTGTGGATGTGTGTATATGTTGTAAGTTTGTCATCTGATGACAGTTCATGGAGACTGAAAGTTATACCCTGATAAAGGTCTCGTCTGTTTTTTTTAATTTACATATCCGTTTCAGCTGTCGTCTCCTTGTTTCTATCTGCCCTCTCTGTCTTTCATTTCAGTGCCCTCTCTCTCTCTCTCTCGCTCTCTCTCTCTCTTTCTTTTTTGTTGTTGCTGTTGTTACCATTTCACCCTTTAAAGCTGGGTTAATTTCCGCTATTTTCATGGTTGCATTGATTGCTATTGCTTTTGTTTGTTTTGTTTTTTTACACCAGCAGGTTTTTCTGCCTTGCTTTCTGATTTCATTTACCTTTCTGTGATATGCTAGTTTCTCTGTTTTTGAAATGGATGTATATTCCTTTTTGTGGGTTTTTGTTTTTACCTGATGTTTACTTTTGACATGCAGTTTCATACACAGTTTTTAACCATGAAAAACAACACAGAAAAATTTGTTACTGAAGCTGTTGCAACCAAAAAGGAAACTGATCTGTGTTTTGTTTATTGATATATGATTTTTCAAGATGGATATGCCAGTGTCGATGCCAAGTTCCATACAAAACAGTTTCTTGTCTTCCATTTTAGGTGATGGTGCTGTTTGTATTTTGGCTTCTTCGCTGTTATGGTTCAAAATGTTACTTTGAAAATCATGCTCTACCAGTACATAAATCTTTTTGGTGCTGAAGGGCAAAACAGTGATACAGTGAATGTGCACAGTACCAATACGGCCCACAGCTTTTCTCAGACCAGCTACTCTAGATAGTGGACAAAATGCTGAAAGAAATATAATTGAGAAAAGAATTCCAGTGTTTGAAAACTCATTGAAAATGGGTGTGGAGCAGAAAGCATGTAATATCAACTTATTTGCTGAAGACAGTGCATTTTGTTTGTCGTTGTTTATCGGGTAAGTTTCTCTCTCAGTAAGGCTTTGATGCCAGAGATGAGTGTAAGTGGAAGAAGCATCATCGTTGTATGAGATTGGGGTTGCAAGAGTGAAATAGTTTCAGGAGAAAAATGCTTATGAATTAACTGTTGTTATAAAAAGTCTCAGAGAGAAGTTTGGTACATCCTTGTCGGAAAAAAAGATTTGAGAACACTAAAATTTTAATGGGGAGGGGAGGGAGATTAATAACAGTGTAATAAAAGAACAAATCAGAGCATCAAAAATCGCATGGTTACAGCAGCAGAAGTGAATGATAAGCAGCCTGGAGAAAAAATTACCACATTATTTGCATGGAAACATTTGAATTTTAGACTCTTGTTATTTTTAAACAAATAGGAGTGAAAATCCACTGAAGTCAAGTACAGAGTTAGAATTGATACGTTCATTCAGGAGGAAGATTTGGGTGATGAAATAACGCTCAGGAAGTTGCCTGCTTGTTGCAGCTAATAAAAACTCTCAGATCCAGAGACAGAGAAGGGAGGAGGGGTAGGAATGACAATGAATTGTAGAGATGCAAGGGAAGATTTGACGAGTAATATTTCTTGAAGTGAAAGTTTTGCAACGTTACAACGGCAGTAGCAGACAACATCAAAAGGGGCTTGAAACACTCGCAGTTGGCAGATAGGAGACTTCTCAGCCAGGTGAGTAGACCCCAAACACAGGTACTCAAACTAGCATGTATTGATGAGAAATTGGATGGAGGGGGTGGGGGGGGGGGAGAGAACTATACACGGTGAGCAGATTTGTAAAGAATGTGACATGTGGTCCGGTGTTGTCACATGGTCCGGGGTTTTGGAAACATTCTTATTACTGTTTTCTCGAAGAACTCTCACTTTGTACAGCATGACTGCTTTTGCTCTTCAGAAATTTGTGGTCAACACTTGTTGGACCTCGTTTTTGTCTTTTGCATAGTTTTTGTGCTGGTTGACTTCCACTGGCTTTATCTCTGTGGCCAGAAGCAGCTTCTTCCATTATGCCATGTGGGGAGATGTTTATGAGGAGACTTCTTGCCATGTAGTTAGTCATAACTTAAAATCTTGTTCTTTTCTAGTACGTTTTAGCTTTTGCCTTTTTGAGATGATGTCTTCTTGCAGGCTGCTAGCCTCCAAGGTTCAGCTAGTTTTCAGATTAGGAATAATGCCAGTTTACTGCAAACTGTTACACATCGACATGTCAGAGTAAGGTGGTCATAACAGTTGTTTTCTTTTCCTTCCTTTTTCTGTGTTATTGTCACCAAGTGTTGTCATTTGTGTCTGCTGTGTGGTTGTGATTATGCTTTTTTTTTCATAGAAGAAATTTGATATTTGATTTTTTTTTTTTTTTTTTTTTTTGATTAAGAAAGGAATGGCTGGCAATGCATACGTCAATAAACAATGATGTGGTTACAAAGGTCTTGGCAATGTGGCATTTTGCTGATGTTGCGCACAGGAACATTTGGTCACAGTCACTATGAAGGCAGTGTGGAAACTTGTCCTTGAAGCTATGATGTATGTGTTGTGATGGGTCTGCCTGCTTTGTGTGTTACAGAGTAAATATCAGTCATGGAGAGTCCTTGTAGGGGAAGATGTCGTAGATGTCAGAGAACAAATCTAATGGAAAATCAACCAAGGAATGAGTTAGAAATCATCCTTGATACATTCGCTTTGGGAGGAAAAAAATCAAGTTTGCTAATATAATAGAGATCTATGCAAATTGTACTTTGATATAGGATTTTAAAACATAACTTTGATATGAAATTTGAAAACGGTATTCTGCACATTTTTTGGTGACAGTGTGTGGGAAAGATACAGTATGTTTAAGGAAATACCTTTTAAACACTTTTCGCCTGTTAAAAAGGGGCCTTCAAACGCAAGTGCAATAGAAAATGTCATTGAAACTTTTTCTGTGTGCTAAAAAATGCCCTTTGCTTATGTTCTGTATTTTAGATAATACCCTTTTATCACTCTTCAGAAAATGCCCTTGAAATGTTCTATGTATAGGAAAATGCTCTTAAATAATTTCCGCTGTTGGTGTTAGAAAATGCCATTGAAATAGGATCTGTGTGTAGGTTCCATGTATAGGAGAGTACCCTTCAAACTCTTCATGTAACAGAAAATGTACATTTAATAATGTGGATTAGAAAATGCCTTTAGAAAACTTTAAATCCCTGTAAAACACAGCTTTCTTTAAACGTTTTCATGTGCACTATAAAATGTCCCTTTCAAACCTTTCTGGATATTAGAAAAAGAGATTTAAATACTTTCTTTGTATTTGGTAGAAACCCTCTAAAAACACTCTGTGTGATAGAAAATAATGCCCTTTAGTCACTTTCAGTGTGTTGAAAAATACGTTTTCAGTATCTCTGTGTAATGAAAAATGCCCAGTAAAGTCTTTTGATGCATGGTGGTTCTGTAGAAACTCTCTCTAAGATCATCAGAAAATTTGTTACAGTGTTCACATAGTGGTTTGTGGACAGGATGTTTTCTTTGACACACTGCAGCTCTGGCAGCATGTGTCTGATTTGAAAGTGGTGTGCAGTGTTCAGCAGTGGATCAGCATTCTGCAACTGTAAAAGATGGAAAGAAATAACAACTTCGGGCCTCATTTCATGGTTGATGTCACAGCTAGATGATGACGAACTGGAAGGAAGTGTGGATTTGTATGCCTACGTTTCCATCTCTTTCTTAAAGTGTCATGTGTGAAAGAGAGCGAGAGAAAAGATTGCAAATAGTGATTAGTTGTGGGCTTCTTGTCTGTTCATGTAGTAGTGATTTGTATGCTTTCATGTCTATCTCTTTCTTAAAATGTTTGTGTCATGTGTGAAAGAGAGCGAGAGAAAAGATTGCAAATAGTGATTAGTTGTGGCTTCTGTCTGTTCATGTAGTAGTGATTTGTATGCTTTCATTCTATCTCTTTCTTAAAATGTTTGTGTCATGTGTGAAAGAGAGCGAGAGAAAAGATTGCAAATAGTGATTAGTTGTGGGCTTCTGTCTGTTCATGTAGTATTAATATATACACCTGTTGATTTAACCTGTACAGTTGAAGTGCTTTTTCTCAACCATATTTAAATCATGTCTCAAACAGTTCCTGGAACAGAGACCAAAGTTTATCTATGTTTTGTTTGAACTTGATTCATTTTACACACAGCAAGCTTTCATCAGATTATTGTTTGACAGTGACACATGGATATACGAATCCAATCCTGGTCATCAACAGCATTGGCATAATATCTCCACATTTCGTTTAAGCTTAGAAAAGTGCTTTTTTCTTCTGAAAGATTAGTATTATAATGGTGTTCATTGCTGGTCCAGTAGCTATGTCAGTATGCAATGTTTCGACATGTATGTGTGATGATTAATGTCTGTTGTAACCGGCGGATTTTTTTTTCAAAATAGTGATAGTAATTAGAGATGAACATGTTTACTTTCTTTGTGCTCAGAAGAAGTCGTTTAAATTGAAACATGTAAATTAAGTTGGCAAATGTCATCTTTGGGTGTCTGTCGTAGTGTATCCATTTTTGTGTTATACAGTGTTTAACAGTAAAACGTGAATTGTAGTGATATGTAGTTTGAGACAGTAATGTCTGATACTGCTTGGGAATGGAACAGAGTTTTCACTTTTGGGCAACACATTGTTTCACAGTAAGGTGGTAAAAAAAACTCATTGTATGTCATCTTTTTCCTTTGTGCATAAAATGTTAGGAATGCATCCCTCATATGGCAGGATCTGCAGTGAATTCAGTATCGTCATCCCAGTTAGGGCTTCTCAGTTTGGGCCTTCATAGTCTCCTCCAGTGGGTTACCTCATTGTGTCCTGATATGAACAGCTCCTTAAGAACTACAGTGCTGGAGTTGCATCCAAGGCAGAGCTGTGTGGCTGCCGCTAGAAGAGTCAGAATGGAAGATGTGGGAGTAATGCCCCCTGGGAAACAAAAAAGAAGAGACCTTAAGAAAAAAAATTGAAAATTAAAGTGAAATGAATATATTGGTCACAGTATGTTGATTCAACACAATTGCCATCAGGGGACACCAGATATCACTCAACTGGCATCTCCCAAATGCCATCAGGACACAGTAGGTATTGGTTCAAGCCCCCATCCCTAAGTGATCAGTTTTTGCTGAGCCGAGCCTGCTCTCACAAACGTTTGCCATATCTAGGCTTCCTGCACTCTCCCCTAACCTTCCTCTGCCCTCCCATCTCTACATATGTTTTGGTGAGTGAACTAGAGAACTCTGGTGAGTCATAAACCTCAAAAAAAAAAAGTGGAACTGTTGATGGTATGATGATTGGAAACTGTGAAGAGGCTAGAGCTCGATTCTTTGAAATAGGTAAAAAGGTAGAGAGGCTATAAAAAAAAAAAAAAATTAAGCTAGAAAGGCACTCTTTAGAGCAGCCTGTCACCCAAGACTAAAGAGTTCCGTCATGTTCAAACCCGACTTGAATCCATTCTATATCTGTTGATGTTTTACCAGAGTTGTCACAGACGCAATGAAATTTGGTCAGACCTGACCGATTGCTCATTGTTTCAGTAATACTTTAGTTGATAGCTGCTGGTTCCTAGCTCTGTTCGTCGCTGTCGCTGTGCTGCGACTCAAGAATGTTACTTTGCTGACTGGATCTAGGTGGTTATCAGAACCCCCACCAATGCTTGTGACTGTGTGAGCATGCTTTCATGTACTCAGCCAGATTTTGATGTTTCCTTGAAGTCTATGCACTGGAAAAAATTATGAAAATGTAAAAAGAAAAGGTATCAAAATGAAAATGAAATAAAAGATAGAATGGGATATGCCCTTAGGTTAATATCAGAGCCCACATTCAGTAGCTTCATCTGTAATCCAAAATTCGTTAAAAGTTAGTTCGGAAGGGTTTGTTTTTTTTCTTTAATGAAATCTGGCTTACAGTTAGACAAACAGATGCAGGTTACAGAAAAAAAAGTGGTGGTGGTGTGGTGGCGGACTCTTACCCTTGTCATATCGGTTGCCTGTTGTACAACCTGTAGTTAGCTTTGTCCAGTACACTGTAAACGTCATCCAGTGTGTCTGCTCCCTCACAACCAAAGGTTGAGTTACTGAGTGCATCACTTAACTCTCAAAAGTTCTCAAGTTCTTCCCCTTTTTTTTAACAATAACTGTGCAACGATATTAAAATCTCTTCCTTTTTTTTCTTTTTTTTGCTTCGTAAATGAATCTGTTTAGCTTTGTTTTAGTAAGCAATTCCATTAATGTAAAAAAACAAATGGTTTTAGACGTGATAATTTCCACACCAAAAAAAAATTATAATTATCGGTGATTAAAATTCAAGGGAAAGAACTTCAGGGAGTTAAAACGAGGAGACTGTTCATGTAATGATAATTTTTGCTCAGTAACCCTGCCCCATGGACAGCCAAGTGCTGTTCTCAGATGATGTAACTCTCATTTTTCCTTTCATGTTCCTGACTGCATAGTATGTAAAAAAAAAAAAAGAAGCCAAAAAAAAAAAGGGTTGGGGAAAAAAGTCCACTTGCAGTCATTCAACTTTCAGTCAGGCTGTACCGTAGGTTAAAATACAATTTTGTTTCAACTCACCTAAGAGATGAAAGAAAACAAAATCGTGAATTGGAATTATTTTTCTCAGCTTCATGAGGGGCAGGGCAGGGACAGATTTCAGGTTGTTCTCCAGATTTTCCAGCCTTTTCCTGAAGACAAGTTGAACTAGCTGGGAGCTCTTCACCTTCAGCATGTCAAGGCATCTTCAGCCCATTTCTGTCTCAGTTGCCAGAAGAAACCTAACCTTCTGGCCAGGGTTGCCTTGAAGAAAACAAACAATGCACACAGTAATAACATAAAATGAAAAAAAGAAAATTTCCAAAGCAGCGACAAAGTACATGTGATGTTCTGAAGAAAACCGCACAATTGAAATGTGCTTGAGAACATGACCCTAATCGAAAATGATTGCATGTCAAACGATTTGGGCCATATTCACTATTCAGAAGTCGTCTCGAAAGTCGATTAGTATGGTGGCCATCTTGTTATGAGTTAGTGTAAGATGAGGTGAACGTTGTGGTCCCTTCACTCTGATGTTGAGAATGTCTTCTTCTTCTTCTTCGTTATGTGCCTGCCTTCATCAAGCTGAAGATTCTGGCATCTGCAGTCTAGACATGCTGTCTCCTTGCCCAACATCATAGTGAGAAAGAGACTGTCATTGTTGATAACATTGTCAGGTTTTTGTCATTCTGAAAGTGGATGTCATTGTGACGTTTTGCTGTTGTTTTGTTTTGTGTTTTTGTCTTTTTATTTTCTTTGGATGAAGAATGTTGTGCTTTAGTTTTATTGTGGAAGATCATCCCAAGATCACGCTGCATCACGTGACGGCAATTTAATGTAGGTCTTAGGTCCAACTAGTGTTAAACTTTGAGTTTTAGGACAGTCTCCCCTCAAACCCAAACTTATATATTACATTGGACATATTGGTTAGAGCACAAGGTGATGTGATACTATAAGCATACGTGATTTCATGCTTGATTACTTGTACATATATCAGCAGTGTGTGAGTGACCGGTTGTTGTCGTTTCACATACCATGACATCATGGTGGTTAAGAATATTTATACGGCATGATGAAACACTGAAAGGATATGCGTTGTGTCATTTTTTGAACACATCTTTAGTTATTATACCAGTGAGGGGAGAAGGTGGGGAGGGGAGTAGGGAGTGTGCTTTATATTTGACATTTTTTGCCTGTGTCACATGGTGTTAGGACTGGTAGCTCACTGAATGTGAAAGCAGTTAATGCTTTGTATCATGCAGTGTTGCTTTTGTAATATCAGTATTGTGTGAACGCTTCGCACAAAGTTGTTGTACAAACTGGTTTAGGGAAGGGATGGGGTGGGAGGGGAGGCAATTTTTTTTCTTTTTTGATTGTGTATATGCAACTAGAGTCTCGGAAAGGCAAATGGCCTAAAACACTGTGTATGATAAATGACATTTTACTTTGTAGTTTACATATAGGAAAGATGAATCGTTTTGCATCCACAGAATTCCTCGACATTGCTGTGTTCTGTTGCAGTTGACACGGAGTTTGTGTGGAGGCTTTTTGTTTGTTTGTTTCTCTAGCATTCCCTGGTTCTTCACTAGTGGCTGTGTATGTGTTATGAATCTGTGTATTAATCAAGGCTTTTGGATGTTGTATGAAACGGATATTTCCAGTGGAATCCCTCTTTTGCTTTCTGTAGTTTTATTTTGATACGTCGGATCTGCAATGAAAAGTTTGATCAAATGCATTTACGTGAACAATCATATAATTCAAATTTGGCTCCTCCGCACCTACCATTTTTCTTTTTTTCTCTCCCCCACCCCTCCTTGCCCCCTCCTCTGCATGCACTCGCAGACACACACATGCACACAACACACACACAGACACACACACACACACACACACACACACACACACACACACACACACACATGCACACACACACACACACACACACACACACACACACACACACACAGACACACACACACACACACCAACACAACACTTTCCTTTCTCCTGCCTGTCCTGCTATTCTCCCACACCTTGATACATATACATTTGGGCATATATATGTAGGCACATACATTATGCAAAAACACAAATATGCAAGCACACACACACACACACACACACACACACACACACATACACATACACATATATGCGTGCATTATAATGATAGCAGCACTTGAAGGTGAACACGGACTAGTGAGGACAGTTTTCTCTGTAATCGCTTTCAGTAATGTAGTGCAGATGAAGTCACATAGTAGCATGCCTAGAACCTTCACATTTTTGTGTTGAATGTGATGCCCACATTGCTTTTGTCTCGTTGCCCAATAGTACTCCTGTGTAGAATCTTATAACCAGGTTTGGGTTTAATCATGTTTCCAGAGATGAAAGTTTAGTTTGATAACAGACATCCAGCTGTCACAGAGAAACATGTTTGATGAAAGAACTTTAATGCTGGAGAAATTAGGCACGTTAGAAGTACAGTTTATTTACACACACTCAAAAAGCTGTGTGATTTGTTGACAGGACATGCCATTCTGTATAGAAATATGATTTGATTCATTGTGTTGAGAATAAACTTGTATGGTTTTTGTTTCCTGCATGTGCATGATGGTTTTCACATGTGACTGCTTTTCTGTGTACATTTCACAAAGCGTTCTCATTCGTGTGTGTGTGGGGGGGGGGGGGGGGGGGGGGGGGTGCAGAGGGAATGGAGGGGTTGAGGTAGGGAGGAGGATGCCGAAGCTGGGGTCACCGGGTGGGATGGTGATTGTATATCTGTGCATGTGCTTTTCATGTACATTTGCATCTCGTCTTTTTCTGTTCTTGGTCTCTGAGACGCTGATGAAATTGACTTATGCTGCATAAAGATCTCCGTTCAGGAAGATCTGATGTGCACTCCCAGGTGTTCACTTTAGTCAGTAATTCTTGTTTCCATGCTCAGGCCATGATTTGCTGCCTACTGCCGCGTAGCATGTTATTGCAAATAGCATCTCCCCCACCCCACCCCCACCCCCCCTCCCGCCCATCATCCCTGTCAACATTGTCAACATACATGGATGCTTTTTTTTATCCAAAAATTGAAAGCGTGTCTCAAGAGATCGCTTATCAAAACTGAAGGGCACTTAGAGAGAAATGACGTTGGCCAAAGTCAGTTGGGATCTGGATCTTCCCATTGATTCGACTGTGCATCATGAATAGATCTGTTTCGGGGGGGGGGGGGGGGGGGGGAGGGGGGGGGGGGGGGGAGGGGGGGGGGGGAATCGGGGAAAGGTAACGTTCGTCTTTCCATTGCAAATGAAATAACGTTTTCCTCCCGCCACATGCCACCTTTCTACCAAGCGCCGTTCAAATTAGTACTGTACGTAGTTTTTGTCTGATTTGCTGAACAGATCCTGGATCTATTTCACGATCCTGATCCGTAATACGGATCCACACCAAAGTTTAATCAGTTTGCCCATAGTCTGCCGATACATTTCATCTTTCCCCCGAGCTTCCTCATTGAAATCAGCGTCGTAGTTTTGGCCTAATCTTGCTGACGTAAACACAAACCAGCGAACAGACGTAGGTTGAACCATAACCTCTTTGACGGATGTGATGATAGATAAATCACTTCCCTTGGTTGTCCTTAAACATTTTAATACTTGTTTTCGCTTTTGTATTTGCTTCTCGTTATCATTATCAACGTAATTTTTTTTTTTAAAGAGGGCGGGGGGGGGGGAAAACTTGAGTCCTCTCCATCGATGTATCAAAGCTGCCTCTCGCCGCTGCACCTTCTACCTTCCATGTACCCCCACCCCCACCCTGCTCCCTTCCTCGTGTCATCTGTCATAATAATTGCGCCCTGTAGAGAGATATAACTCTTGTGTTCTTGATACAAAACTAGAAATTGCCACCCACATCATCTAATTGTCGTCAAACGATGTTTCCCCCGTATTTCATGTGTAGAACGTATAGAGACCTTGGAATGAATCGAAGAAATTAAGAGTACTGCAATATCGGGTGGAGATCTGCCTTTCTTTTGCATTAACTTGCGCTCGGGCGCACGCACACACACATACACACGCGCGCGCGCGCGCGCGCGTGCACGCCCGAAAATTATCCATTCTGCTCACAACGCTGAGATATTGGATGGAGATCCACCTTTGTTGTTGTTGTTGTTTATAATAAATGTAGTGCAGACATACACGCATTCACGTTAACACATACATATACACGTGCACACATCGGGACACGCACTCATATCCACATTGTAAACATTTACTTTACAGATAACATCCCTGAAACACTTGTCTGAGATCCAGCTGATTTGTTTACACACACACGCACACACACACACACACACACACACACACAC